>CM039619.1:49105066-50315932 GCA_022457165.1 Juglans mandshurica
TATATATATATATATATATATATGCGAGTTATGAATTTGTCAAATATATATCCCTGAAACAAAGTCTATCAATTAAAGTGCTGTGCTCAAGAGTGAGGAGAAAAAAGTGGGAGGCATCCCGAAAAGGAAAAGAATAATTTTGAATGATATTGAAAAGCAGAAGGAGAGGGACCATCTTTTTTTTCTTTATCAAATATATATATTAGAAAAATTATATATATATTAGCAGAACTTAATTAAATTACAGAAATAATATTTCTTATAAATTAAAGAAAATCACGTCAGCAATCTTTTTTAAGTGAACTTACAAGTAGTTTAGGGATTGTTTTATTATCACCAAGAGAGTGCGGTACTTAATTAATTGGGATGTGAGGCTGCATGCATGCTAGCTGCAGACTACTGATCATGCATGGGCGACTGCCATTTTGTCTTGCACTTTTGCTTTCGCATCGTCTTCCTGCAGCTTTCTTCTCCCCTCTCTATTACATATTGGGGAAAAGGGACATTTAGAAATTAATGGCGTTGACGCCTCCTCCTCGTACGTACATCAATATGATGCCTGTAGACTTGCTTTACCACGCACTTTTCTTTTTTCCCTTCTTTCTTTTCCTCCCAGACAGAGCACATGATCAGTATATTTAGGCTTTAATTGTTAAGGAACTTCAAAGTTGTCACCTCTTTACTATAAGAAATTAAATTTCTTTGATTCCTTTCCCGCATTACCAACAAGCTGCATGCATGCCTTTTTAACATATATACGTCAATTGTTTTTTTTTTCTTTCCAACAGGCTGCTGCCTATATATCTTTAATTACTAGATGATGATCTATCTCCAACTCGATACACACATTCCCAAAAAATAAAAAATCTTAGGTACTATATAAAAATTATTTTTTGTAAGAAAAAAAAATCGTTGTTAAAAGTCCAATTTTTATTGCAAAAGACTATTTTCAATGATGACATGTTCACTACAAAAAAATAGGGCATTTGAGACAGATCGTCGTAAATGATCATTTGGAATAAAAATAAACTCATTTTAACAGAAAATAATTCTTTTAGTAGAAAATAACTGACAAGAAATAAACAGTTTTTTTGTAATGGTTGTTGCCCTGGTCTCTCAAATGCCACGTTGGTAAAAGTTTATCCCAATGAATTTTTTTTTCATTGAAATTTTTGCAACGAGATTTTATTGCTGCAAATTAATTTATCGTCATTGCAAATAGGTTCACGATAATATAGACATTCATTGATAGGGTTTTATTTGCAAAAGAGTATGTACCTTTCTTGATATATTGCAATATTATTATAAGCTCTTTAATTTCCTGCGGTAGGCTTTGCGTATATATTATACATATCTATGTGCATGAAACTCTGGTACAAATAGTTGGTGAAGTTTGGATGATAATCCCGAGACCGTACGTACACATGGAAAAGTTAAGGTTAAAATGAGTTCAATTGAAGGAAAGAATTAGTAGTACTGTCCCTTTCATCATGAACAATTAGTACTATGCCATTACGACGTACGATGATCAGCAAGAACAAATTAGGTAAATAATATATATTAGATTTAGTGAATGTTTGAGATTTCTGTAAGAAATATAATTTATAATTTTAGAACTTGTAACTTATAATTTAAATAATAAATTCTACTATTAAAAAGTTATTTACTGTTTAGTAATTATATATTTAAAGCACTTTCAGACATGTTACGTTTGTCTAGAAACAAATTAAAAAAGTGTTTTCTGATGTAGAAATTATGATTATTTGAATTTTTAAAGATGATGACCATATATATATTTAAAAGTTTGAAAGTTGTAATTATCAAAAAATTGTATGGGTAATTTCATTGCATTGACAGTCTTTTTAAAATTTGGATTACGTTCTGCATTATCCAAAAAAACACATTTGAGGAAAAGTGTTGATGTTTTTTCTCAAACGCACTTTTTAGTTTATTTGAGATTAAAAATGTTTTAATATGTAACACTCAAACAACTTAATTTTTTTATTAAAGAGTTTTTAAGATTATTTACTTCTACCGCAACCCCAAACAAGTCCTTATTGTATGCCCGTACATTACGTTCATGATATAGTAGCTAATGGGGGGATTATGGGTGACTTTTTTATTATTATCATTTTTCCGTACAAAGAGATCAACTCTTAAATAGTTATACATGCATGATGATATGCATGCATGGATCTCTTATATATACATGTCCGAATTAATTGATTAAGTAGATCGAGTCTCGTTCTTAACACATGATTGGGGTATATATATATTGTGAGGGAAAGAAAAAGTCAAGAAATATTTTTGTGGGGGCCCAACTTATAAATTACCACTCCATGATGTGTAATCATGTCATGTGTATTATATATAAATTAATTTACTCAACCTAATTAAAAACGAACGAGTACAGTAATGTCAATGATCTTGTAGCTAGTGATCTGATGCATGGCATTTGGCGTACGTGTCTCCCTTGAGTGATATATGTCGGGTAATGAGTCGCCAACGCACCTAATAAAATATATATATATATATATATATAAATTTAATTTCCTAAATAAATCATAGTTTATATATATATAACTCTCTACAACGATTTCAAGTATATAAATATCTTAGAATAAATTTTTTCCTTCAAGTAAAAATTTCCTAATTTCCTATATTTATAGAAATGAACGAAAAAGTTATAAAAAGAAAAACCAACTTAATTAGTGATCTCTTGATCTTTTCAAATTATGTTTAATTAAACATGATATTTTGAATAAGATTCATACATCATCATCTATGTGTTGAAAAATTCTTTGTATTTTCTTAATTTCTCGATATAAACTTATAAAAAGGATTAATTGACCAAAACTCATCGCCACTTCTGATTTTTGTCTTGCCGAGTCTCATATTTACTAATCTCGTATCATATAATAATTTTGGGGTCCATGTTAATTAATTACCTATTATTTTTCATACAACTCCAGCTTAGCTTTTATACACTTCTTTTTAAACTATCGGCCCTATAATTAAAAGAAATTGCTTGGAGGGCTAATATATTAGTTTTAGGAGGTCACATCATATATAAAAGATTATAAGAAACCATACAAGAATTATAAAAAACACTTTGCATGGGCCATGCTTTTAGGTGGTTAGTACTTCATATACATATATATATATATATATATGTATATATATATATATATATATATAATAATGACCACTAATAAGAAATTTCTAATTTTGGGGGACCAACGCACAAAACGTGGTCTGCCTCTGAGGGAAATTGCTTTAGTGAGGTCATGTACGTGCTTTGGCATGTTCTAAAGAGTTAGTAGTACTAGGCTTGTGGAGTCTTGGCCGGTGAAAAGGATCGATCATTACTCGGGCTAAGAGTCGGACTTTCTATTATTTTTCCTAGATATATCCATTTGATTATGGCCTCTCTCTCTCCCTATCTATAAGAAATTCTATTTACAATTCCCACTTAAAGATAATATGTGCAGACCCTTTATTAAATAAAAAAAAACATTATTTATTAGGAATATTTTTATAATTTTTTAAAAAATTAAAGATAAAATTGTCTAGACTTGCATTGCAATCCTCATTCGGAGACTGTACGTAACATTACTCTATATATATATATAAAATATTATTTCGATTAGTTTAAATTTCCAAGATTAATGATGATTTAACGATGTTAGAGAAGTAAGAAGCAGTGAAAGCTAGCTGTGAATTAAAGGATCAATATCCTCAAGTTAGGCGGACTTTGAAGTTATGCTTTTAATGCATGATCATGCGCTTGTTGGTGTTAATATCTGTGCCTGGACACGAGGCATGTTTACCAATTGGCAAAGCTTGGTCGTATGCTCTGATTTTTGTGCCGTTTTGAAGGTGTATATATGTGCTATGAATAGGTGGTGCTGGTAATTGTGGTCGTTGTTTATCGTTCCTTGGTCGTCGATCGGTTGCTGCAGCGTTTGTGGCCATTTGTTATTGCCAATTCTATACTCATGATGATCATTATTCTGCTTGTAGCTAGGGGTGGGCTCTGAGTACTGATCATCAGACTCCAACGTACAGTGCAAAGGAAAATCCGAACACGGCAAGAAAATTAAGGAAGATAGCTAGCAATAAATTGTGATATGAGTAGAACTCACATGCCTGCATCACTGAAAGCTAGCTACCTGGCCTCAGTACTGATGATATATATGGCCTTGATGCTTTCATGCATATTCTAAATGCGTAAACGTTTCTGTTAATGCTTAAATTTGCACAACAAACCAGAAGGAATGAAAGAATTATCCCCGGCTCACGATGGTGATTCGGGGATCGATACAGTACTCTTCACGTTCATCCTTAAAATAATAACAGATAAAAATAAATAAATACAGATACATAGATTTACGTGATTCGGCATAATGCTTACATCCACATATTGTTTGGGGGCGAACTCTACTATAATGGGTGATTTTACAGTCTCTCATAGCCTCACATATCTCACAATACTATAGAGGAATTTAGGGAAGAGCCTTTGGAGTCGCTATGTGTGGTAGAGTTTGTACATATATAGGGAGCTTGTGGAGAGCCTTTGGAGAGTCGTCAGATTTGTGGGAGATTTCCTCCTTATATAGAGGTTTATTTCTTTAGAATGATTGAAATTTGAATTCAACTTGCATTGTGAAGCCTTATTCTTTTAGAAGTTTAAGTCTCTTTCTTTTTAGAAGTTAAGTTTATTTCCTTTTAGGATTCTGAGTGTCTTTTCTTATCTCTTCTTTGCCTTATCTCTTAACTTGATTTTAAGCTTTATCTCAAAATTAAATTATAGGTTGCTAATGTGACCCATACAATTTCATTTGGCTGGCTTACAAATTGACTTTAAAAGAAAAAAACCCAAATGATCAAAAGAGAAGCATAAATCTTACAAAAATGTTAAAGAACATATATATTGATGGGTAAATTCGAAGCAGGGAAGATTAGAAATAAAAGAGCCTCATGTAGCGCAGGGGTTTAATTTCGGATCAAATTTTGACCTAAACTTAAAAATGAGAGAGGGAGAGAGGTTTACATATTGGTCCAAAACTCGTAGTCGTAGCTAGTTACCAATACCAGTGGATTCCTACTTCGGGTGTTATAGCTGGTCAAGGGGAGTTTTCCCTCGATGCATGCATGGATTATATATATATATATATATATTATATATATATATATATATACACACACACACACTAGGTCAAAGGAACTTGCAAAGCATGTTTGCCAAGTTAGATTAAACAGTTATTTTACAAAAATAATATGTTTTTTTATAAAATTTGTAAAAATAGTTGATGACATATACAATTTAGAAGCCATTGCTTCAACTTTTATACAAGTAATATAATTATTAATAGAATATTACAAAGGAACTTTAACAAACAAATTAACTACTACAATCAGTACTTTAACAAGATGATTGAGTTTGCATTATCAAGATGATGGTATTTAATGGCGTGTTTTGGGTCAAATGACATTTATTTCTCCTTTTTCCTATATATTTTGGCTTTGTATTATATTTTGCTGGATAACTGTATAACCTCGTTGAGGATATTTTACTGTTGTGGTTATGTTTATAAAATTCTGGTACTAATTACTAAGTTGTGAAATTTATGATTTGGATAGTCAGATACTCCAATAATTTCATCTCATTTTATCTTAATATCTAAACGTAAAAAGTTTTTAATTTCAAATTTTTAATTTTTTCATCTAATAATTATTTAATCATTACAACTTTGTGAAACTTTTAAATAAAACACAAAAAACTAATTTAACTTTTTTAAATACCAAAACAAAAATTATATTATAACAATATTTTAACTCTATAATAATTTTATTCAATTTTTTTCTCTCATTTTTCAAAATTTTATAAACATCTTAACTCAAACCATTTTATTACAATTCGTAAAGCCTAACTACTCCACATTAAAAATGAAAATTTTCACTATTAAAATATTGCCAAAAAAGAAAAAAATACTTATTAAATAATATCAGGTTTTTAAGTCATTACCCGAATAATATAAGATATATTGTGCTAAAGAGGTAAAAAAACAATTTAAATTTCGGATTTGAAAGAGGAGACCTTAATTTAAGGCTCAAAACAAAGATCACGACATACTTGCCAGAAAAGACATTAATTTTTAAATTATTCGGATGTACAAGTACAAGGCACATATGCGTAGTTCTACAGATACTTCTGAATATTATCAAGGTATTCATTTTAGACCACCTTCTAAGAATCTGACAATTCAGCATCTTTAAATTGACAATTTCTTCTTAAAAATACAGGTCGGTCCATGTTGCAGCTCGTAACTTTTAATAACAAATATCAAGGTTTTGAATACCGTGCCAAACCAGCCGGTATTTATTGTGCTGGAATAGTAGCCGGTGCGAGAAAGATAGGTGTTTCATACCAGATTAAATATCAATCATTTCGATGCATTTCGGTAAATACCGGCCAGTTTTCGATGTACCGATCGAAATTTTATATTTTTAGTGTATTTTCATAATTTTCACTCTATTTCTCACATCTTAAAACTATTTTCTTAACTTTTTTTTAATTCCCTTTTCTCGAGAATTAAAAATTAAACCCTACTCTTATTTTCGTGATGAAAATAAGTGATTATTTTTTTTAATAATTGGATTGAGAACTTAGAAGTATTATTGAGTTTTATAAATATGTGTTTTAATTTTTCAAGACTTGTATTGATGTTATTTTGAAATATAATTTATACACATATAATTAATTTATCTACAAATAAGCTATATCAAAATAGTATTGATGCCAAAATATTTTATTGCAGTGCTTTAACCAAATGATCTTCAAAACGGTATTAAAGACTTTGAAAAGATATAAATATATATTAAAGTGTTTAAAAGCTTTAATTAATGGTACTCCATTTTAAATGTCGAAACAAATACATTCTGCACCTTGGGATTATCATTTTTTTTAATAAAATTATGTTTTTTTATTATTTTTTATTCTTTCCCTATAAGGCCATTATGCACACGCACGCACAAAAAGTTGGAGAGAGAGAGGAACAAAAGGCGAGATTGTTGCCGTTAACTTTAACGAAAAAAAAAAAAAAACGTTAAAACAAGAATTTCCATCAGATGTCCGTCTCATTGACACTTTATATATATATATATATAAAGATATATATATATATGTTTATATATATACTTTTACTAGAACTTAATATATTTTTACATTTAAAAAAAAAAAAGATCATGATGTGGATTATAATTTTGTGGAGCCTAAATTATAAATAAAATGGCCCTCCCGCAGCCAGAGAAAATCATGAAAAACAATTAATTAGGCATAACTATCAATTAGATAAGCTCTAGAAAATGTAGAAAAAACAATCGAGTTGCAATTTTCTAGATATGATCAGACATGACCTTGTGGACCCTCCAAGGTCACTATCTAGATGATTTGCCATTTGCAACGAGGGAAATTAGTAATGACATATTAAGTTAAGAATTAAGTAAATCATGATCGAGCTAGTGATGTGATGAATTACCCTATTAGAAATTAAATAATTCAATTAGTGCATAGCAGAATATAGTTGCCGTCCTTGATTGATAAGTTTTGAAATTAGTCGGTTTATATACGTACTTAACATATAAAATGAATAATAAAACCTAGTATTATCTTAAATTTTTTAGAAAAATTATAATTTTATATCTATAGTATGTATGAAACAGAGATCTTGAATTCTTTTAGGGCATGTTGGATACGTAATGAAATGAGATGAGATGAGATTGATTATGTAAATAATAATAAAATGATTTGTGAATAGTAATGAAATATTTTGAGTTAAGATGTTTTATTGGATTTTGAGAAATGAGGGAGAAAAAGTTAAATAAAAATATTATAAAGTTAAAATATTGTTTGAAAATAATTTTTTAATATTTTTTATTTTGAAATTTGAAAAAGTTGTATTATTTTTTGTGTTCGTTTTAGAAGTTTAGAAAAGTTAATTAGATAAAAAAAAAAAGTTGAAAATTTAAAATTAAAAGGTTTATATTTAAATGGTGTATAGGAAAAAAAAAGAAATTATATATGAAAAGTTTTAAAATTAGTGCCCAAACATATATTAACTTGTCAATTGGGGGAGAAGCCTAATTAATTAAGAGCCTATATATAGCGGGCAGGTTTGGGGCCCTAGATGACATACAAAATTCTCACTTGATCTCATTTCATCTCATCTCATCTTATTCCCAAACATAATTTAAATACAAAACTTTCAAACTAATCATTACAACATTTTCAAAACTAATCATTACAAATTTTTCAAACTTTCAAATAAAAAATAAAAAATAATTCCAACTTTTTCAAATCTCCAAACAAAAATAATATTATAAAATTATATTATTACAATATTTTAACTTTATAATATTTTTTATTCAACTTTTTTTATCTCATTTCTCAAAACCCAAAAAATACTCAACTCAAACTATTTCACTCTCCAAACAAGACCTTAGGGTAGGGGCTACAAGAGAATGCATGTCATGAACAATAGTTTTCCTATTATATCTGTAAGGGACAAAATACATCAGGCACATAGTATTTTTTAGGCCCAACCCAAGGTAGGGGGACTCATTAGGAAGGAAGAATAAGAAAAGAGAGAGAATGGACAAAAGGCTGAGAAGGGTATCAAGGTGTCAAGAGGAGAAGATGAGAGTGGACATAAAGGAAGGGTAATGTGACATAAGGGGGGCTAAAAGAACGTAAATTAGGGAAGGGGCAGAAGATAAGAGGGGGAACCAGACGACTTCATGGACCTTTTGGCCAGGCTTCTTCAGGAAGGCTTATTCAACCTGGAGCTCCCACAACGAGATCTCCACCATAAGATAGTCATCCGATATCTATTGTACAGTGAGGATGAAAGACTGTAAAGCAAGCATATTATAGTTTACTCTCCCCTTCCCAAACTCTCGTGGATGTAGACCCAATATCAAACCACCTAAATCTGTGTGTCCATCTCTATTTATAATTTTCTCTGCATTGATTTACCGTTCATTGTCATGGATGTGCGCACAGACACCGTACAGCACACCAGACTATCCCCGAGGGCTTCACACCACACCGATTGAGACCCAGAACAACCTCAACAAGTCAGGAATGAATCTTTCTCTCCTTCCAGCCTGTTGTGCCATTTTTAGGCGTTAACAATATCTTTCTTTTTCCCTTAAATTTAGTTAAAATCTCTCTAAAAGTGAGATTCAACATGCTTCCCCATTATAATGAGTTCCATAGTTCCTTATTCATGTTTATTAAATACAAAAGTAATATCTCTTATATATATGCTTTATAATCTTTCCTTTCTATTTTTTATTCTTTGCTTTTATCTTTCATACATTTGATATCTCATTGGTATTTGCCAAATGGAAAAGTTGTACAAACATGCACTAAGATTGATTGATTAAATAATTAATTGATGGTATCATAATACATACATATATATATATATATATATATATATATATATATATAGTGTGTGTGTGTGTGTGTGTGTGAAAGTTGGGAATTAAAAACATTGATATATAAATAGTACTATAAAGAAATGACAAGAATTAAAGATATACGTACGTATGTATTAACACATTCGAATTAAGAGAAGTAAAAAGTAATTTCGATTTTGAAAGTACGTAGGATTGTATTCATGTCTTGGAATCGATCAAATTAAGGCCACATGATCATCAGGATCAACCTTTCCATCAACATCGTGAATTAATTACGTGCAGTAGTAGTAGTAGTACACATGCACCACCTCGATCGATCAGTGGGTACGTATTACTATCACAAGCGCCAACGACGTCCTCCCACTCTGGCCACTACGTACTAATTAAGCTGGTGTCTATTTGTGTGTGCATGGTCTTTGGATAACTGATGATAGAGCGAGCTAGCTAGGTTGCAAAAATCCCTCATAATTTTTTCTTCCTTGCCCACAAACGTACATGACCCACTAGCTAGCTAGCTGCACCCACTAATATTTAATTCTATACCCAGCACAAACTCATCACGAGATTTAATATAAATTAAGTTGGGATTGCTCATGGGCTTAATTCCGTAGCGAGGAACTGGCCGGGGTCTAGGATAAGAGCGTAAAAATATACAAAATAAAAAAATCGATGGAACCTGATCCGGTTTGTACGTAACTGGTTCGGTCGTCTGGTATTCAAATCGATTTTTATATTTTGAAAATCGATTTGAACCAAGCCGATATATATTAATTTTTTATATTATATATATATTATATGTTAAATTGTCAATTTTAATCTTATTAATATAACATGATGAGAAGTTCCTTTGATGATACTTGTAAAAAAAGAAATGAAAAGTTTATTTGAGGAGAACAAACATTAGAGATACCAACTCTAAGTCTCAACTTATAATCTAGTGTCACACGTGTAAACGGTAAATCGAAAAAATTAGATCAGATTGGACCAAAACAGAAAAAATCAAAAGTTTCAATTTCATAATGAATTAATCTGTACCAACCATGTATATCAGTTTAGTTCTAAAATTTATAAAAAATGAGACAGAACCGGATCAGTTACACCTGATCTAATCTAATCTATACTTACTAAGGGTGGCGGCTGAGTTGGAATTCGAAAATAGATCTGGCTTAAACTATTAGCATTATTGACTTAAAATTTTATTGAATTTTCTAGTAGAATTGGGTTTAAGCTAGCTATGTCTCAAATGAGATAACAGTACTGTTTTCTAGTGTCTAGGTTAATCATCTCGCCTGATTTCCAACAAATAGGCTAGGGTGTTAGTATGACCATACTCAGATAAAGAGGACATGCACATCCCATTGCCCTCCTCATACTTAACCTTTTTAGCCAAAAAAAAAATATGGACTCAATTAAATAGATCATCATGTTTATAAGTACATAGTGAATTTAGGAAACCACATGATCATAATTAAGATTATTGAAATCATGAGGGTTTTGCTAGCACTTGTTCAGAGCATCAAAGCTCTCATCATGTACATTTAAGTGGTTTATATCTTCTGAGGCTAAACGTACCTACAGATCATCATTGCAATTAAAAATCGCAACGTGTGTCCAAGTAAGAGATTGATTAATGATGACGGGCGGCTTTTAATAATTAATCACATGATGTTCATGTTATAATATAATATATAAGCATTGTCACTGCAATGAGCAATCTATCAATGACTAAATTAATATATATATATATATATATATATATTCAACTAGTCATAATTTGGTTATAAATTAAGCTTTTAGGAAAATAATTAGTCATTTAATTAGCAAGATTATAACTCTAATATATATGATGCTGAATTAACAACTCATCATGTCTAAAAAACTCATTAGAGAAATTATTTTAAATCAGATATTTGCGACGAAAATAATTTATTTGACATGAAAATAACTTTTTTAGGGCAAAAATTCTAGTTATCTTTTTAACCATCATTATTTCATCATCATAATTAATTAATTAGTACTTGATCATATCGAATTAAATTATTTAAAAAATTATTTGGTATCTTTTACTTACAGCTTGCTAATCATTTGATGTCACATCATAGAAGATTAAAAAACGATAGCTTGCAATATTTTTCTTTTAAAGTGAACTCACGAAATGCATATGTAATATTTGAAGTCAGTGCGTACTCATCAGTACTCTTTACCAAATATTAACCTGTTTGGTCTACATTTTGCCCTAATCCTTGCTAATTAACAGTTTCCACAAATAGTATCATCGCCATCATGTAGAAGAAAAGAATAGACTGTAATGTTTGAAGTGATGCAATATTATTGTACCTTAACTTCCATTACAATAAAGAAAAAGTGTGCACAAATGATCAATGTACATGCATATATGGAAATTCAAAGATCGATATTAATTAAAACATCATTATTGGATTGTCAAACTATATTATTAATATTATTAATGATACCGATGTGAGCATAATGAATCAATTTGCATGCATGCATGCATGATGACTGGCTAGCTAATTAATTCCCAGACTCTCCCGGAAAATTTCAAAAGAATTCATTCTTGCATGCATGATCATGAACATGATCATGTGCGGAAACAAAGTGACGAGTCCATCATGATCAGCATGTAGTACTACTGTTACAAAATGGATCACACATCATCTTTTGGTCCCATCAAAGTAGATCAAAATGCAATTATAAGCTGAAAAAACGTGCTAGCTAGTAGTATAGTACTAGTACTACTACTCATGTCTCGTGGAGATAATTTCCAGTTGATAATGGCTTTTTTTTCCTTTATTTTTTTCCTTTTTTCCATCCAATTAAATTAAAGAACCATTAATTAATTACTTATGTGCATGGTTGATGTTTCATGTGTGTGTAACGAGGAAAAAAGTAGGCCAGTGCTGCTGCATGCATGCATGGATGGGTGATATTTTGAGGTTTTTAATTAATATCCTGAGATAACAGCGAAAAAGCCATTAATTCAAAGCCAAATTAACCTAAATATTTTCAGTAACCCCACAACCACCATGCATGCGTGCATCCATCTAAAGGGTGGCTCCGATCCTATCTCATCACCTACGCTTTTCCATACAACTTGAACGTGAACTTATACCTACATTAACAACAACAAGATACAATTAATTAATTATAACCCCAAAAAAAGAATAAAGAAAAAAAAAATGAACGTCATGAATATTTTACTTTTAGAATTAAAGTGCAACCAAAACATATGGGGGAAATTAATTAAATTCGAGACGGGTAATAAATATGAAGATCAGACGGACGTCAGACACGTGCAGGGGACCGACTTTCACACGTGAGGGGAGGATGGGATAATTAATTATTAGCTAGGTTTTGTGAATGATGATCGATGAAGTGGGACAGCTTTAAAATATGAAGCGTGTGAGAGATCGAAGAGGGTGATGAGATTCATGTGATATTACCCAGAAAGACGACAGATGGAGATCAGGAGGAGAGGGTTGGGCTGTCAATTGTCCATCCAAGTTTTGCAGTTGGAAAGAAAAGGGTTTTATCTCCCTTTCAACGGGTGCATGTTGAGTAACTCATACCTAAAATTAAAAATAAATAACAAGAAAAAAACGAGTGGACGTACGTGCGTCGATGATCATGAACAATTAATGCTAGCTAACAAATTAATTAGGAGTCTAAAATTCACTTGTACTTACGTACGTACGTAAGAAGCTAGCTACCTAGCTAGACAAGTAGTACGTAGAACTAGTAAAATATATGTTTGAATGGAAAAAAGAAAAGAAGGTTATATATATATATATATATATCATGTACTTAATTGCTTTTAAGAAATTAATAATCAGGTGCGTGATCATGAGACACGTGTACGTTTTTCCTGCATGATATCTCTTAATTATCATATATTGCTCAACCAATCCAAAAAGAATTCTATTAAAAATTAATTAATAAATAAGATGAATGAATATACTCATTATATATATGATGGTATATATATATATATAATATAGGCTTATAATCCTGGCCTATATATATATATGACATATTATTATAGGCCGGTTAAACAAAAAAAACTTGGTTAATTAGTCAAATTGAAAATAATTATATATATAGGCTTACTATACATATATATTATTATTATTATTATTATTATTATTATTATTATATATACATACATGACACGGTGATGATCTTCATATATATATATATATATATATATATATTTGTATAAAGTCAAATATGAAGAATGGAATATTGGATTTTTGTGTCTAATTTTCTCGAAGGTTATCTTCTGTCTAATTATTAATTAGCATAATACTACATACATAACTTTGTCTCTTATGCCTACTTGGTGCATGTGTTGTCAATTAATTTTCTGGCCTCTTGGTAATTCGATCCCGGCCTGATCATGTCCTCAGAGGCAGAGTTTTGATCCTGTTTTCACAGTAATTAAAATGAAAAAATCTATACAAAGCTGGTGGTTGATATATCTATATATATATATATATAATATTAATGGAACGGAAATGCATGTATATATGGTTCCTTAATTAATATATATAAGATCAATTTTAGACTTCTACAATGAAAATATAAGAATTTAGATCTCGTTTGGATGTTGAGATGAGATGAAAATTTTTTGAATAATAGTAAAATGGTTTATGGGGTTTTGAAAAATGAAAGAGAAAATGTTGAATAAAAAAATTATAAAATTAGAATATTATTAGAATATAATTTTTATTTTGAAATTTGAAAAAGTTGAATTATTTTTGTGTTTTGTTTAAGTTTGTGAAAGTTGAAATGATAATTTGGTAATGATTAAATAAAAAAGTTAAAAATTTGAAATTGAAAAATATATAATATTTGTGTTTGAGTATAGTACTAGTACTGGTGTTTTGGTGTTGAGATGAAATGGATTAAAATCATCTGATCAACATTCAAACGGAGCCTAATGTGTTTTAATTATGATCACGGAGTACAGAATTTGTTTTATGAACTAAAAAATGGGACGTCGTTATTAATCTTTCCCACACAAATTATGATACACGAACACAATTACAATACATGCGCGCGCGCGCGCACACATATATATATATATATAGAAATATTGTATAAAACGCAAAAACATTGTACACAAATATATATATATATATATATATATATAAAATGATGCTCACCTACCTATTTTTTTCCCAATAAAAGATACATAATATAATAATGCTTAATTAATTAAATGATAATTAAAATTTGTAAGCTGAATTAATATTGATGATCAGATCATGATATATAGATCATGTTGTAGTTCAACATTAACAATCACATGACATCATCAGGTAACGAAAAGGTTAAGGCACATGAGATGATGATAAAAAAACACCACAAAAAAAGGCGGGGGAGAAATAGACATCCAATGCCTATTATATTGCCATATTTCTCCAACCTTAAAGCAGTTATTTGTGCCTTTCAATTCATATATATATACTAGGTATATATCTCCAACACCTAAACCTAATTTGCCCCAAGCTTCCGACCTGTCTAGCTAGCTATGGCTGATCTCCTCCAGCCGCCAGCCTTTTTTGTTTTTGTTTTTTAAGGAAAAAAAAAAAAACAATTTGAGCACTAATATGCATGCATATATGGTTCCTTCATATATAATTAATAAATCTCTCTTTGGACCCCTAGCTATGCACTAGCTGTCCCTCCCTTTTGCCTGTTTTACTATGTTAGGTTATTGGTGGATGATAATAATAATAATATAAATATATATATAAATAGTATCTTCAAATGACCAAAATAACCTAGCAAAACATATTCATTACAAGTATTAGCTAGGGCATCATGGTCATTCAAAGAGAATATGGACAGGATGGTGGTAGTTTGGATCATTGAGATGACTTCGTACTGACCTTATCTTTATTTTTATTATTATTATTGTTATTATTATTATTCCGTAGTTTGCGTTGGTTTCCAAGGGAATATGGAAAATGACAATAATAACCGACATTCGAAATGGTGTTTTGGTAATTTCGCAGCAATAATAACCTACTTATTTAAATTACAAAAATATATATATATATACAAGCAATTGGATGCCATTGATGATATAATTCTGTTGAAAACGCTACTTAACAAGTGTGTGGGACTCCTACTCTGCTCTAGATAAAGGTTATTTTGGTCAATTGGAACAGATATTAATAAATCGAAGTCTTATTTATTTATTTATTTGGAGTATTTTTTTTTTTTCTACATGTTATAATATTTCATTTTATAAATTTTCTTTGAACAAGCGGGCAACAAATAAAATAAATACAGGCTATTATTGGTGAGTAAAAAGGAGGTGAAGAAGAAGATCGAAAAGCGACTGCTTCTCTCTCTTTCTCTCTATGCCTGAGTTTCTTTGAGAGAGATATCAGTCCCCAAAGCCTCCATTTTTATTTTATATAGTATGTAACTTCCATCTCTCTTTTTCCAGAAGGTGATTGCAAGAACACTTACTGCAAAGAGCAGCCAAAGAGAGAGAAAAGGAGAGAAAGAGAAAGAAAAAGACGACAGAAGGAGCAACAAAGAACAAGAGAGAAAGAGAGAGAGCGAGAGAGAGAGAGAAGATCAGGAGGAATTCAGGAAGCTTTCAATACCGCAGAAGAGAAAACGATGTCTGAGACCTTTACATCCTTTCACACTCTGCAACTCTAAGAGGTACATACACAGACACACTCCTATATATATGTTTACATGATGAACAAAGCTGAAAATGATTAAGGGGAATAAAAAAATAAAAAAATAAAGCAGTACCAACAAAGACCCATCTTATTCTCTCGCTTGTTTCTTCCTTCCGTTCTTTTATATAGTACTCTTTTTCCTTTTTCTTTTTTGGGATATAGATGATGAATGACTCAATTAGATAGATGATGTGTGTTCTTCTATTGTTTGTCTCCCATGACGGATCCTTTATGAATTGAGCAGAAAGGGAAGAAAGTGCGTATAGTGGCTCAAATTAGAGCCAAAGAAAGAGATGATGATGAAGAAGAAGATTCTGATATGGGACTAGCAACGCCACCACTTCCACCAATTTTCTCGTTTTCGAAGACCGACCACTCAATTTCAATCCCAGAAAAGTCCAATAATTCTGCCAATTCTATGTCCCAAGACTACCACCACGGCATCTTCAGCTTCTCCAATGGGTTTGAGAGATCCGCCGTATCACACCAAGAACAACAACAACAGCATCAGCAACATCATCATCATCACCATCATCCACATGAAGCGCAGCAACACCAGATGGCGCAGCAGATCCGTAGGGACAAACTGAGAGTGCAAGGCTACGAGCACCCACCACCAGTAGTACCACTGGTAGGGATAGATGAAGAAGAATCCGGGGGCCTTCCGGTGTATGAGACGGCCGGGATGCTATCCGAGATGTTCAATTTCCCTCCTGGGGGTGCTACCGCTACAGACTTGTTGGAGCAACCGATGGCACCGAGCTATCGGACTCCGCGGCCACAGCCGGCGCCGGCAACAAGTATGGCCAACGAATGGTACGGAAGCAGACAAGGGATGGTGGTGGGTTTGGGACCCTTGGGAGATGCGAAGAATCAGAATAGTGTGAATAGCCGTGACAGTCTTGCTCAGCCTCATCATCATCATCATCATGCTCAGATTTCAAGCATTGATGCTACAGATTCAGCCGCTGCCATGCAGCTTTTTTTAATGAATCCACAGCCAAGATCTCCATCTCCTCCACCTCCTTCAACTTCTTCCACTCTACACATGTTGCTTCCTAACCCATCCACTTCTCTTCAAGGGTTTGCAGCATCTGGGGCAGCAGGGGGAGGTTTTGGTCAATTCACTTGGGTACCTGATGGCAGCCATGTTGGAGGTACTGCTGGTACCCAACTCAACAACCCTAGTGAAATTGGAGGGGTTGTGGAGAGCCAAGGTCTTTCATTGTCTTTATCTTCTTCTTTGCAACATTTGGAAGCCGCAAAAGCGGAGGAATTGAGGATGGGGGATGGCGGGATATTGTATTACAATCAAGGAGCTGGGGGCTCATCGTCAGCTCAGTATTATAAGAACTTGGGCGGCCATAACCAGACCTTGCATTTGCCGGGAATGGCTCAGAACCACCAGGTTCATGTTGGGTTTGGTTCCTCATTAGGCGTGGTAAACGTTTTGAGGAATTCAAAATATGTGAAAGCTGCCCAAGAGTTGTTGGAAGAGTTCTGCAGTGTTGGTAGGGGGCAATTCAAGAAGAAAAAGTTTGGAAAGCACAACAGTACAAACCCTAATCCCAATCCAGGTAACAGTAATACAACTGGTGCTGGTTCTTCATCAACCCCAAAGGATCATCTACCTCCATTGTCAGCTGCTGACAGGATTGAGCATCAGAGAAGGAAGGTCAAACTTCTTTCCATGCTTGATGAGGCATGTAATCTTACTCTCTCTCTCTCTCTCTCACCTTCTCTCTCCTTTCAAGAGTCAGGAGTCAATCATTAGGCTATTTATTTAGTCCAATATTACTTTTAAAATCACCCGGACAAACACAAAGTTCCGGCAAGTTTTCATATTATATTTTTCCATATCTATATAAATAAACCAACACCTGTAGAGAAAAGCCGGCTAGCTGGTGAGATAGTGTTCCAAGGGATCAAGTTATATATATTGGCGTGTAATTACACACTATTTTTTGTTTATTTTATATTTACTATCACTGATCCATTGGATTGATAGAGGTGTTTTACAAGGTATTAGAGGCCGGGTTTTGGTTAGGTGAGAACCTAAGATCAGAGGCTACTATATATTAAGGAATTAATGCGCCCAGTAATTAAGATGAGACGTTCCTTTTGATCAGTACTTTGTGATTGCAAACATGGCCAATATATGTAAGCCACACGCCACATCAAGCAGGAAGTTTTCATGAAAGCAGATTTTGCTTATCAAGCAAGATCCTGATTCCAAACCCATCATATATATATATAGTTATGTATAGATATAGCTGTGAAAGCCATATATAGATCGATAAAATATTATACCTTGGTTGTTGACCGTGTGAAGGGGATGGCTTTTTCTTTCTCTTGCTTGCTATTTTTTCCTGCCCGTTGTCCATTACATTTCTTAATGCAAACAAGTCTGTCAAACGGCAGTAGTGTGAAAAGAAGAAACACGAGGATATTCTTCTTCCATAAACCATCATTTCATTGTACCAGGCTTTGATGCGAACATTTATTTTCCCGATTTGGGATGCCTTTACGAGCAATAAAGTCTTCTTATAAGTTATACGAGGACTATAAAATTCTGCATAGCTAGAGGATATCGTCTTTATTAATTTTCTCTCTCTCTTTTTTTTTTTTTTATTTTATTTTTATAAACTCAATTTTGGTAATATGCATGCTTGATGTTGACTTTCTTTATTACAACCGGCTGCTTTCTTAAGTTAATGTAGTATATACATCCATATATATAGATATATAGATATATATACACACATATATATAAGGTGTAATTTGAAAATTTATGACAAAAATGAAAGGACGTGCATGATATTATACGCGATTTCTTTTCATTGGATATTGAAGAGTACATTTTTTTTTTTTTTTAATTTGTATGTGCAGGTAGATCGAAGATACAACCATTACTGTGAACAAATGCAAATGGTAGTGAACTCATTCGATCTGGTTATGGGTTTTGGTGCAGCAGTCCCTTATACTGCACTTGCACAGAAGGCAATGTCTCGGCATTTTCGGTGTCTAAAGGACGCAATATCAGCACAATTGAAGCATAGTTGTGAGCTTCTAGGAGATAAAGATGGTGCGGGGAGTTCAGGAATAACCAAGGGAGAGACCCCAAGGCTAAAACTGCTGGAACAAAGCCTAAGACAGCAAAGAGCCTTCCATCAAATGGGGATGATGGAACAAGAAGCCTGGAGACCCCAACGTGGGTTGCCTGAACGTTCCGTCAACATCTTGAGAGCCTGGCTTTTCGAACATTTCCTTCATCCGTACGTTACCTTTACCTATATACATATAATAATGTTCAACATATAGTCCTAATGAAAATCAAGAAAGTTAAAACACCACGCAATTATGACAAAATCATATATACTGCATGGATCTACTTTTTTTCATCAATTTGTTATAATAATAGCGACATGCAGTTTAATTATCAGGTAAATGGAGATAGAAAAAATTGCTTGCAGATTAGCGTTTAGAGTAACAGTAATGCAGATTGCAGTGTCCTTCAATGGTACCTCGACAGCAAAAAGCTGTAAAAAGAGCTCCATTAATTATACTATATTATCTCTCTCTCTCTCTCTCTCACACACACACAAACCTCTTAATATTAAGACGGATCAGTACTGGGAGCAGTGGTCTACTTGTGCTGCAGCAAGTTGCTAGATCTGATCTCTTTCTTTCCCTTAGATTCTCACGCCCTGCAGGGAAAGCAGGAAAGATTTAATCCCATCTAGGGGTACAGAAAGCTCGGTGTTTCTCTGTACATACGGGCTAGACAAGGACTCTGATGTCATTTTCTGGTCTCTTTCTCAGGTACCCAAGCGATGCAGATAAACATCTGTTGGCACGGCAGACTGGTTTATCGAGAAATCAGGTTTGTCCTCTCTACTCCTCCTTTTTGATTTTTCTCTAAATAAAACAGCAAAATCCCATATCACAGAGAGAGAATCTTTCTTGCTGTGTGGCCGTGCATTTAGCATGCAGCCCTTTAGTGCAACGAAGGAGAAATTAAGGAATCTGTTGGAAAGGAAAGGAAGACAGCAGCAAGCCCTTCGGTCGGACTTGCATGGTTTTGTGCTTTATTTCTCTGATTAATTTCTCTGTCTTTCTGTTAGAGAAAGACAACTGTCTTTCGATCCTCCTTTAATTTCATCTTTTCATTTAGTTTGGATTCTTTTGCATCATGACATAAATTCTTAAGATAAAAGAACGCGGGACTAAAGTACGGTAGAGAGTGTAGACATGAAAGTTTGCAGATGGAACGTGAGAGTTTGCAGCTTTGACTCTCTCTCTCTCTCAAATCTATTGACACCATCTACCCACTCAGTAGTCAGTACGGCCATAAAGACAGTAAATAAATTTGGGTACTTAAAAGACAAATACGAACTCCTTATCCATTGTTAATTAATAATTTTTCTCCTGTCAAAGAAAATGCGTTAGATAAGGGGTGCATGTATAAATAACCAAACTTGTTGCTTAAACACGAGATTATGAAAAGTGTTGATGTGTTAACGTCGGGGTTTTAAATGTATGTTTCAGGTTTCAAACTGGTTTATTAATGCCAGGGTTCGGTTGTGGAAACCCATGGTGGAAGAGATGTACCAACAGGAAGCTAAAGACGTGGAGGGAACAGAGGAAAGAGAAGGAGAAAGGAGCCAAAACAACAGTGGCCTCACACAAACTCCAACGCCCACAACGACAGCTGCAACACCAGCATCAACGACAGGACCAGCAACAACAACAACAACAATGCCAACAACAACAGTCACAACTATTACGCCAACAGGCAAAAGATCCGATGTCAATGCGCCCGAAAGCGACCCTTCACTTATCGCAATCAATAGACATTGCTTCTCAGAAAACCAAGCAAAGCAGGGCAACTCCACAACCACCGCCACCGAGGTGGCACCGCCGGTGTCGCAGTGTTTCCCGACGACCCAGGACAGCTCGGACATCCTGCATCAGCACAGATCAATGGCTACCGATGACACGTGTCGCCGTGGCAGTATCGTTTCTGCTGATCATCACTTTGGGACCATTTCTGGGAATGCTGACATTGGGTCTACCCTCATTAGGTTTGGGACCACCGCTGGTGATGTGTCACTCACTCTAGGGCTACGCCATGCAGGAAACATGCCAGAGAAAAGTTCTTTCTCGGTTAGAGACTTTGGAGGATGCTAAAGTTCTATAGTCGCTTAAAGGAAAACGAACAAAAAATCTTTTATTTTCTTCATCTTTTTTTTTTTTTTTTTGGTTCCAACCATTATGAAAACACATTATCAGAAACGTAGCATTAAGCTAGGCGCTAGCTCTGTGGCCGGGGATCTATTATAATTGTATAGTAGATTGTTTTTGCATATTTTCCTATGTACTTAAGGTTTTTGTACCTCTTATTATATAGGAGTATTTGCTAAAAGGACGTCATGGAACCCTATTTAGAGAGAGGAGGGCCGGTTATTGGCAGTAGATTTTAGTACTGGGTATTATTATTTTGAATAATGGCAATTAGTCTCTGCACAAGTTCTATATATGAATTTATCTCCTACGATATCACCATCATGACTCACAGATTCAGTGCTAAAAGTTAGTATATAATACCCATGCATGCAGTTGTTGGTGCATTGGAATGTAATTATAAGCTGGTATATATGTCTATTTGATCTCTTTTAGCATAAGGTGCATGTTTTCGTGGTTTCAAGTTTTATATATTAATGATCTTTATAATTTCCCTTTCAAGAGGGTTTCACGAATTTTGTTATTCAGAAATAAGATAATATTTCTTGCTAAGAAAACAATCTTTACTTGCAATAATATATTTTATATATATATATATATATATGTGCCTTCATTGTTGCTGAAATCATCTTGTACCATGCAGCTTATTAGGTTATTTTAGCTTAGACCACAAGAAAGCTAAGAATCCTAGCTAGCTAATTTCTCAAGCTTAGCCACAGTGCAGCTTGTGCCTACGCCAAAATAACTCTTATTAATTAACCACTGATCACAATATGGGTTCACTACTCCGGCCTATTAATTGTGATTTGGTAAATTATTTAAGGGTCACGAGTTCTTACTTCGTGGGTTAGGTTATAAGATAAGTTATAGTATTACCATACTTATTACTCACGACCAGTACTTGCGATGCATAGCACTATCACCAGTACTACGTAGTAGTACTACTTCAACCTTTTGCTTCACGCAGATAATCGTCTAGGCCCCCTCTTGTTTAATGGTAGAAACAGTGCAATACCTAGCTAGGCTAGAAGTGTCAGCTTTTGATCACCATTTCCAGCCCTTCGAAAAGCAAAAAAGACGTAATACTTCATGAAGATCACCTTAAATTAAGAAACAAGGAATTTAGAATATGTTATACTTGCTTCGAAACTCATCAAAACTTGGTCAAATTGCTATTAATGAAAGCATTAATTGTTACTAAGAAATTCTTTCTTCACTATATATGAACTTTTGGCGCGCAAAGCACACTTATACTGTTGGAATTAATTGAATATCTAGCGGTTAATTTGAAATATATATAATAGTGGAAGCAAACAAAACAAAATTCGATAATCACACAAAGAATACCAAAATTTATGTGGTTCAGCTTGAACAAGTCTATGTCCACTAGCGAAATCGGTCTCAAGGAATTCATTATCATAAAAATGGAGTACAAGAGAGAAATTATAAATCATTCCTCAATCTCAAAAGCTCCAATACATCCAAGGAGCTCTCAAAATCTCACAAAATGAGTTCTATACTTAACGACACAGGAACTCTAGTTTACGAATATTTGTTCAAGTGATGTGTTGAGCGAACAATCTGTCTGGCGTTCGCTCAAGTTGATTGTCAAGCGAACAATCTGTTTGGAGTTTGCTGGAGCGAATGTTGAGCAAACAGTCTGTTTGGAATTCACTCTAGTGGACTGTAGAGCCAAAGTTCGCTCAAGTCACAATCAAACCAAATCTCTGGAATGACGTTTTCAAAACAAGAAATCAAGCTACCATTCCAACATCTACAAATATACTGGGGGTCGATGGTGATTAATTAGCTAGCATGCATGCAGTAATATATGAAAGCATTAAAGAAAAAGTTTAAAAATCAAGTAATTAGCCTAACTAGCTAGTGTTTTTTTTAGTGAAGTGCAAATGGAGAATCATAAAACTCAATGCCTTTGCGTGCTTTAAAAGGCGCAAGAATAACACGAGCCGCAAGCTAATGGTCAGTAATAAAATTATGACAGCCATTGTGGATCTGACATATATATGTCTAAGATAATGCAATTTGCGGCGTAATTAATGACGACTGAGCTATATATATATAACAGTACTACTGAAGATTTCTTTCTTTTACAAGCTGCATGTTGGGTCACGACAATAAATTCTTATTAATTAGCTGAATTTAACTGTAGGGCCTGCCCTGCATAAAACTCAATATATGTTTGCATTTTAATCCACATAATTTTTAAACATGTCTGCTTGCTAATTATGATCTGATCATACAAAACTGAATTGCAGTACTCTCCAATAAAAAAAGAAGAACAAAAAAAGCTTCAATTCATGTTGAGAAGAAGTTCAAGGGATCGATCGAGGAGCTAGCCAGCAGTGGGGAAAAAGATAAGAATCTTTGCTACCAACCATAACATGCTTGTTCTAATAACTGGGAGAGTGGACGGTACAACACAATGTTCTAAACTAGTACAAGGCCAATAGCATCAATATTCTTGTCTTTACTATTCATGTCACGCCACAGGTAGAGCAGTCAGTAGGTTAAATTTGTTAGGTTTCCTTTGTGACTCAAAGCCACGCACGAAGCTTCCTTAGAATCCCAAACAATTATCCGCAAAGCAACAAGTACTCTTTACCTAATAGGTTGCTTTTCCTTTGAGAAACTGCATAACTGACCGAAAACAACGTGTTCTTTCTTATATATATATATATATATATACATATGTAGGATTTACAGAGTTGTTCTGCTGCAGCCATCAAAGTCGCTCGCTTCCTTCCAAGTATAATGATCTCATGCATATAAGAAATATTTGTAGGTAAAGAGTACTAAAAATAAAAATAAAACGTTCAAGAATATGAATATAGTGAAGCTCTAGATCTGTGCTTCCCAATCTCTATATTTTAGGTATCAAGCAATGTCATTTTCAGTCGTATTCCGTTCGAATATCATGTGGTACTACTGCTCAGAGAAAAAATCTTAAAAAGTGAACCGATCCTTAATTACTAATTACTAATATATAGTATTAAGGACGTTTATACTTAATTTGTTTTCTCTGCCTGTATGTATATAAGTGTGTGTGAGTACACCTAGGATCTCATGAAGGGTTTGTCGATCGTAGGCAACAATAAATACATAACATTGAATTAATTACGACGTCCGTACCATTTTTCTAGGTTGCGGCCTCTAGCTAGCCGTGTGCTGAACACCACATGCATGCGCGCATTTTGTGCCATTGCTCAAGTACAGAAAGAAAGAAAAAGAAGAGCACTGCATGAGTACTGAAATAAATAAATAAAAAAAAAAAAAAAAAACCTTATAATATATCTTAGTCGTCTGATATATTATATGTGAATGGTACTCGATGCAGTCATTAATAGTAATCGAAGTTTTCAGTAACCCTTTTGCATTGAATGTGGGTATAAATGCTGCTTTTTCTGGTGTGGGGGCCTTTGGTATGTGATAGTAGTACTGTTCATTATCACCTCGTCCAAACGGATAGGCTCAAAGACCTACTCATTGCTACTCATAAAATCCTGGCTCCCCACATCAGAATGCTTTTTTTGTCTTGTTTGTTGGCTTAAATTGCCAACTTAAATGTGCAGAAACATGAGATCGACGACAATTCTAAATACATACTTATATATATATATATGTATCTATGTATGTATTTATTTATGAGGTTCTTAAAATTTTGAATTGCAAGACAAGAACAGCATGGGGCCGGGGCCACCCACCCTTAATTAATTGCGATTATAGAGATCGAGGTAGCCGGCCGTCGGATGAAAATATATATGCTATATATACAACTGTCGTCTTGATCTTTATTGGGTCTTCAGGAAAACCGAAAGGACTGTCTAACCTCTCAGATACCTGTAGGGCCCTATAACATTGTGGGATTGGGACATATAAGGAGGATTTGGGCCTGCATGGGTCCATCTCTAACCGGTATGGTTTTATGTCGCAAAATAAATGGGAAGGATTGGGTGCAGCAGATGTAGGACAGAGTCAGCTGAATCATGTGTTAGTCCAACCCCACTTAGGTATATAGTTATTACTATGACTAGGGTTGGAAATTGGAACATATGTATATAGTATGGTGAGGCAAGCACATGAGGATATAGCTAGGATTTGATCTCAGATACCTAAAATTCAAAGGTGCCACATATATATATTTGACGTTTTTCTGAGAAAATATTGCATGCACTAAATTCAGCATGAGTTATTCACTAGGTATAACTAAATAGAGGATCTTTCTCAATTAAATTAAAGGGAGAAGGGGGATTTTTGTGTAAATTTCAAAGGGAAGATTTTATGAACGTGTATACAGGGAGCCCATGTTCAACATCATGTTGTTGCTCCACCACATCTCTATGTCTATTATTTGATTTTCCTAATAAATTTTTATAGGAGAAAAAAAAAATCTATTTTTCAACCTCAAATTATCCACTTTTATTGCAATGTGATACTTACCTATCTATCAGTTTTGACATGTAATTTTAATCAGACGAAAAATAAGTGATATAATACAATTTGTATGATCAACTCTTAAACAACAGTAGTATATAGGAGTGACAATATATGACACGACTCTTGAATCCAATATGAACACAATATGAAATAAATGGTTTTAGGATTAATATAAATGGATTTGATGGATTGACCCGATAAAATACAATTATCGGAAAGGGAAAAATCATGGATCAATCCGCAATCAAAATATATAACACGAATAAATTATATTTTTAAATGTTATAAATGTAGTCTTATATGTCTTTTTGTTGTTGTTGGAAATATGCGATATTAATATTAGTATTTGGCTATGTTACATCTCAAACTATTAAATCTTTTTTGTTAATATGTAATTTTATTTTAGAAAAATACTACTTTTTTTCTATACTATTGGTTTGGATATTGAGAATAAAGTATTTTATCATCAATCCAGTTGCAATTGTGAATTATTTATATAATTATCTTTGTATTATATATGAAATTATTATATTAATTGAGTTAAAAATATAAGGGTAAGCTTAACCAATTTATATGAAACGGATTGAAACATGTCATGTCCAAATTAACTTAATAAAAGTTAATAATTATTAAACAGGTTAAGTAGGTCGTATCGTGTCACCCGTTAATTAAACATGTAGGTTAGATACGAGTTTTAAGGTTGACTCGTTTAATTAAATTGGTTAGGTTCGGATTGACCATATGATATAGTCTAATACTCCTGACTTAACATAAACCGCAAACATGAGTTTTCACTCCTAACAGTATATATGGTCTCCTTTTAGTACGTACTTGTTTGAAAAAAAATGTATCAAAACTGCACAATAGTAGATTTGAAAGTAAGAATGGTGGTTAGCATTAACCAAGAAAGGCATAATTAAGCCTTTTAATGTCAACCACAGACCACATACTAATGCCTCTTGCTCGTGGTGGTGGCCGTGGAGATGAAGCTGGCCTGGGAGGGTAAGTCGAGAGGTGTATCAGTTGAGTAGTACCTTGTTGTAGGTCGTGAGGGCTAAATCATCATGTTGAAGGCGAGCCACCCAAAATAAGATTTAAAATGTGCATGATGCCCTAATTTTTAATAATTTTTTTTATGAACAAATTCATTGAAGACTCGGAAAAACTTCACAAATAGATAATAACGTGAACATCTACGTACTCTAACACGAACAAGTATTGTGGGAAAAAAGGAAAGGCATCACTCAGTCTGGATACATTCAGAAAAACATAAACTCACATGAAGCAAACTACTTTCAGTTACATTCCTTTCAATCCATCAACCCATTATCCACCAAATCAATCCACATAGCATTAGTCAATAGATTTTGCATGAAGCAGTATAAACCCAAGTCATGGCCACAGTTTGATTCTCAAGAGATTTGCACATCTGAACTTTAATTTTTCAAGCTTTTTAGCTGCAAAATCTGCCCTTTCTAAAGACTAAAGAGAGTTCCAATCATCACTCTTCAGTTCTAATAAACTCCTCAGTTGGTCTTGACACAGACTTTGAAATATAATCCCTCTGTAGTAGAGTACGCTCTCACTCGTGCGGTTGTTTCTTCAGGGTTATTACTGGTGATGTCATTGAGCTATCGGACTGGAAATTATTACCTGGAGTTTCGACGTAAGGCCTGATGAATGTCCTCCGCCACCAGACCTCGAAGGCTCTCTGAAGATTTGGGCAGTTATCACCGGCCTTCAAAAAACTTCCTAACCAAGAAAGCAATATGCTCTGCTGCTCCTCTAGAGGCAGGGTGAGGATTGTCCTCCCAATTCCTTCCTCCACAACCTTTCTATCAAATGATCTGCACCCATGTTGTAACCAGCTGTAGTCATTAATCAATGGTTCTAACCAGGTTTGTAATAGCAATTGACGGGTGTCCTTTGATGGCAGGAGCTCGCCTCTTCCGATGCCAACAAATAGCCTTGCTGTAATGCAGCTAATATGATAACGAGACACAATGGGCAGCTTTGAATGTAGTGAAGCCAACTCTTGCTGGCCAGCCCACAATAGTGCAAATTCATCGGCTGCTTGCCTGTCAGCTAAAATCTCGACCAACCATGAAAGGTTATCAGCCTCTAGAGCTATTTGCTTCACTACAGGTTCTCTGTAGTCCATAGGTTTATCAGCAAACCCTGGTTCAGCAGCATGCCTAAACAAAGACAAAAGAGAACTCAAGCAGCTTTTGCATGAGCTATAAACGGTTTCATTGAAGATATCAGATGAACCTGCATAGCTTGGGAGACTGTTATTCTCCCTAAGAAGCTTCAGCACTACTGATTTCATTTCCCTTCGGCCTCGCTCCTCATTGCTTTTGAGAACGAGGTCAATTATTTGTGAAAGTGTGTCTTTCGGGTGTTTGGAGGCATCAGACGAAACTCGCTTCAATACTGGGGTGACACCGATACCCTCACCCTGGAGGCGTAGGACAGACGAAACCACCTTTTCTTCTTCTTCACCAACCCAAGGGACAGCTTCCAAGTATTCTAAACATGACTGCATGCAAGAGTTGAAGCCAAGTAGTTCTGCAACCTGGAAAACAGCTCCATCAGATGAGGTTTTCATGTTATGTAGAGATGCATGAAAGTGCTAAAGGCTGATGTAAAATCCAATGACTGGAAAGTATACAAGAAAAGAAAGGCCACTACTCCAACTCATATCAATGCTCACAAGGAAACAACACTGACTACAAATGAAGTAGCCAATCAGCTTACAATACATCTACTCGGAGATAAAAGAGCTCCAGACAGTGCAAGAAGCTCCATTATCCCTAGTAATAGCTACCAACTTCATTCACAAACAACAGTATCACCATTGGCAGATAAGAAACAAGGTACTCAAAAGCTTCAATGCGATACTATGCAAAAGAATGAAAATCCAGGTCAATATTGCCGGGGAAACTCATCAACAATCTGGATTGCAAATTGATTAAAAAAAGAACCGGCGAGAGATAACAACCAAGTGAAATTATGATGTAGAGAGAAATAATAATTTAAACCATGTTCCCTGGTAATTAGTAATTTAGTATACAACACAACGCTTTCCTTAGCCAGTATAAAAAATCTTAATGGTACAAAACAAACATATTGATGCAAAATTGGATTTCTTCCATGATGAGATAGCTCATTCGTCTACACATTATGATGTATCTAAATGGTTGAAAGCAACACAAAAGAGTGAGCCTTCAGAACTGAATGGATTTAGAAGGAGAAGCATCAATGAGATGAGAGATTAATTACAGTGAGTAAGCAATATGCCTCATAGTTGTCAATATCACATCATATGCTACACATCTCGTGCAATATTATATGCTTCACCCAGATTCGACCAAATCCTGGTGGTATTAAATATGTCATCTGAAGCCCTATTAACTCCTTTTAGGGCAAAACTATTTTCTCTCCAAGAGTTGCTTTGAGTTACTGGAAGCTTAGAAGATTCCATCCGAATAATTATGGGGGGAATACAGGTAATAAAAAAGGATTATGAGAATAATTCCAATTACAAGTGCTTTGAACAAGATTACCTTGAAATTGGTTATGATTATAAATCATATAAAAACTCAAGGAAAGTGCAAATCATATATGGGCTTCTATTCCTGAATGATTACATTATATTACAATTACAGTCTCATCTGTTATAATCTCCCCTAATTAAAATTGCTGCCATCCTCATCAGGCCGTTCCAATATGACATGGCTCAAGTCCCATATTCTGTTTGAGATTAGCTATGATATTTAACTTGAAAAACAAAAGAGCCCAAATCACATAAGGGTTTATACTTCCCAAGGACTAATCAAGGATATAATTGAAGCCATGTGGAACATTATAAAATGCAAAAACATCTCCCTCTCAAATAATGTAGAATCTCATTTACCAACCCCTCATACTAAATCTGAGCTGTTACAATAGTAGTTTTAGCATTCATGATAGTTTAAACACCACCCCAAAACTTATCCAAAAAAATATGACCCCAAAAATGTTGATCAAGCAACTAAAGATTTTTCATGTACTCAAGCTTCCACAGTAGATAAGTTTTTTGTATTTAAAATAGTTACCATTCTTAATTGCTCCCAAGGGACCATTAATAGCAATCAAACATTTAATATATGCTAGAGAAAGGCTGAACGAAATTTACCAACACTGCCCGATGCCCAAGGCCAATGGTGATCAGTTTTCAATCTACAGCTTTTTAGCCTTGATAGGCAGGTTTGCTCCTGACAAGGGTCGGCTTTTAGGGATCATTTTGATAATTCGAGTGGCAGAAGCTGAAGCAGCTACTTTCAAAGTTATAGAAAGAAAAGCAACATTGGAGTGAGAAGTAGGAGTCAGAAAGATGATTATGAGAGAAAGAACTCCTACGTTATAAGTGAAAGAACTCATTTGTTTTCCTTTTAAAATTTGAATGGATTCGATCTTATCTGATACATACACGAAGAAGACTCAAAAGAAGTGTTTGATCGCTCAGAAGCAATGCTAGCTATCTGCTTAACGCAAGTAAATTGAATGTTGTTTTTGTGGAGATAGGTAGAAAGAAAAAAGTCTCCTAGCTAAAGGTAGCTTGTCTTGCTCAAGAAGTGAGAACAGTAAGAATAAGGTAACTAACGGGTACGTAATGAGTGGGAATCCACTATCCCCTCACAACCCACCATATGCGCGATGCCCTCTCCTCTCTTTGCCCATTGGACGTGCAGAGGAAAAGAAGGCCATAACAGATAAATCAAATGATGATGAAGGATCTGCCTTGCCCATAGTAATGAGATCGAGATACCCTTCAAGGACTCTTCATTTGTCAAGGACAGCTTCTAGCAGGATTGGGGTAAAGGTACCACCAATTGTATGCACAGCAGTGCGAATGGATATATTAATTTTTTAATTTAGGTTGAAAAATTTTAGGTATGGCAGTGTGGTTGGGTGTTTTGATCCGTGATTTAGGTTACTTTGTTTGGGCCTTTCAAAGAAGAAGCCAAGTTCACTGCCATCAACGAGCCAAATCTAAACAGAACAACCTCCACTGGTTCAGCTTAAGAGGTACTACATATAGGTATGGTGGCCGGATTCTGTCAACCAATTTGAATGGTTTAGCTGTCGGAATCCAGCCCTCTATGCTAGAGCCCAAAAAAGCATAATTTGAGGTCAAAAACAGCTGCATGCATGAGTAAGCCATGGGGAAATTCTTTAATATAATAACGACTTAATTTTTAGTCCATAACAGGAGGGATTTGCTTTTCATTACAAGGTTAGCCATCCTTATATCCAGAAAGGCAGGAACTACAAAGGACATATATAAACCGCATTAGAATACTCAACAATGGAAACCCATCAATGAATCATCTGGATGAAATTATTTGAAGCAAAGAATTAAGATTTCAGTTTTTAGTTCAAATGGCTTGAATAGAATATGAAAAGCACAAAAAAAAAAAAAAAGATATAAACCTTACAAATATATAGATATGTATGATTCGGTATAAGCATTATTTTAAATTCATTGCATTCGGTTAGGTTTTTTACGCAGAGAAGTCAGAGCTTCTTCCAGGTGGAAGCCCATTCCTTGTCAACACAGTATATTTTTGTTAGAGCAAACCCCTAGAAACTCAAATGTATTGTGGGTTATTAAAATTCAATGAAGCAATTTATTTATTCTTTAAATCCCTCTATTATTAATCCCCAATCCAAATGCAACCTAGTAATTGTTTTACATAGGCAAAACTTATACCAACAATATAATACATATAATCAGACAATGCAAGTAACATGGAGAGATCCATTGCATGGTCATGCAAATTACCTTAAGAATGCGGAGTACGCGAGAGACACTTTGCTTGATCAGTCGTTGCTTAATTTCTTTGCAATACATTAGTCCCACAGTTTCAACATATATCTCGACATCCTCACAATCCTCAATTTCAAGAGATGACGTACCAGACTGTGGTTGAGAAAGCTTGTCTGCAATATAACGGCTATTCTCCACTAGAACACTCTTATGAACACTCAATTTCACACAAAATCCCTGCTTTCCAAGTAAAATCACCTTCATATCACTGGTTCCAGGCTCACCAAACTCAATTGCCACCTTCCTTGGCAAATTTTCAATTTTGGGTCTTGGTGCTCTTTCAGCAGCCACAGGCGCACTCAGGCCGGGTGCATCAGGGACAAAGGTTCGCTGATCTGGTCTTGATGGGGTGAATGTTGGCTTTCTTTCTGTTACTGGGGTCTGTTTCTTGGTGGCAGTGGTCTTGGGTGGTGGTGAGGAGGGTTTTGGTTTGTTTAGAGGGTTTTGAGCTTTGAGGGTCTTTTGAAACCCAACTGGAGAAGGACAACACCAAAAACCTTCCGGGGTCACTGCAATTGGGACATTTCTGATCTTCGTCTGGCCTTGTTCTACCCTTGTAAGTCTAATTTCAGCCATATTTAAGAAGAATTCGCAGCAATATTCACTCAAGATGGGGCATTTACAATGAAAAATACACTGAAGCCCGGTGGATTATTAGAGTCACTCGAACTTTATAGAAGTGAATAAAATCCCGACAAATGAAGAACTGCTTCTCTGACAACAAAAACTCTTCTTCTCCAAAACAGCCTCGGTACCTTGTAAACACACAGATACGAAAACTGGAAAGCTGTGTTTTTATGTTGACTCAAGGAACCCCGAGTTCATTTTTACTTCCTCCAGAAAGAGACCAAAGAACTGCTTTTTATAAAAACAACAAAAAAAAAAAGGAGTACGAAACAATGAGTAAAGATTTGGATGAAAACCACCCGCCTAAAACCCAAAAATAAAAATAAAAATAAATCACAGTTTCTCTAAAACAGGAAAAATAAATTACAATTTACAGCTAGCTGAATAGCAGAAAGGTAAGGATACGCGGAAAGGAATAACAACGTCTTCAAAAATATAATCTTTGCAGAGACGAAATTTCCTCTCAAAGCAAGGTACACAAAAGCATCCACAAAAGCATTATCAAGAGGTAACTACAGATCCACTTCCAGTAAAAAACCCCAAAAATTCAAAAAGTACCCTCAGAAATCAGAAACAAGAAAAAACAGGTCTTTCCTCCGCTCGACAATCCCAATACCCCAAAACAGCTCAAGAAAAAACTCACTAGGAAGCAGTAATCGGAGAGCTCACTGGAAACCCATCTCTTATCTCGTTTTCTTTTTAAGCCCACAGGTGGCTAAAATGATTGAACGGGAGCCCCGGTGTCACGCATCAAGGGAACCACCGAACAAAGACTTGCAGGGTGGGATAATAATTAGAGTGGTAGTGGCTCTTTAATTTGTAAAGTTCAAGAATTTACCGGAAGGATTCCCCTCCCCCAAAAAGAGTGAAAGTTAAAGAGGCGATGGCTCATGAGTCATGGGGCTGGTGTTTCCTCCTACTTTAGCAATTTGTCTACCTCTACTTTTGATGATTGTGGGATTGTGGGTCTCAGAATTTGCATGCCACTGCCTCTGCAAATTACTGTGCCCCTCTCTCTCTCTCTCTCTCTCTCTCTCTCTCTGTGGGGGTTCTTATAATACTATATCTATGTTGCTTTTCGTGGGCCGTCGCTGGATATTCTTTGAGTAAAAGAGACCATCGCTGTCATGGAGAGTGATGTGCTAAACATGCAATCATTTCAATCACTGAGACGCCCTCCCTGTCATGGCGTTGCTAATTAGTAATTGGCTTATAGAGCAGAGATGATGGAGGATGGAAAAGCTTGAAGTTGATTATTTAAATTTTAAACTATTGACACATAAAATTATTTAAAATATATCATATCAATAAATATAATTAAAAATAATAATAAGATTTAGAAGAAAAACTCACATCATTCTTTTGACAATTCAACCATGTAAAGTTAAAATCCTTTTAAAAATGCATCTATATTCGAAGTGGTAATAAATATGAGAAACAATATTCATCAATTATATTTGTTTGCGACAACTTCAAAATATGATTCTACCTATACAGTAAAGTAAATACGGCTTACATCTTATTAAAATTTTATTGAATACATATTATTGAAAAATAAATGGATAAGTTATAACTTATATATTGGGAAAGAAAAAGAAATGTTATACATCAATCACTATTCATTTCAACACCTCATATATATATATATATTTTTTTATAAAATTGAGGTGTTTTTTATAAGAGAAATTATAGTTGCAATCGTGAGTGTGCAAACATTGTGCAATCACTTTAAAAAAAATAAATAAATACGGGACTTACATGAAAAAAATTAATTTTTTAATAATAGACCCTACTCTTTTTCAAAGCGACTACGTGACGTTTGCACATTCCACGACTGTATGTAGCATTACTCTTTCTATAATGTGTGGAATATGGAGTGTTCAATAGTTGAAGAACTTTTCAATTCACAATACTCAATTCAAAAGTTCGGAGTTGCGAATTTTGGTCCAACTATAATAATACCAACCACCCACACTTATGTCATATTTTCGAGCTTTTAATCATAATCAATGAGCCCTAACATTATTATAACCTATTTCAATGGGTCAAGGCTGGTCACCCAACGATGAACCACCCTATATATATATATATAGCCCTTTATTTATATCTTATAATAATCTAAATGTAATAGCTTTTTGTGGGTCCAAACTTTAATAGATAGTAAAGTGAAGGAGCATCATTCAAATTATTTTGTTCATCAAGAACACCTCCCATCTTTTCTTCTTTGTTCATCGATCACTTTGCTGTTTGCTTTAGAAAAAGAATGGACAAACAGCACCGTCCAATGGCACAAATATTTCACATCTTTTTCTTTTCTTTTTTCTTAATTTTTTTCACAAAATGTGTTACTACAACATAGAAAGTAATAAGGCATTGCATTAAATTCTTATTTAAAATCTATATATGTAAATAATATTAAATACTATAAAAAATATAATTTGAACTAGCAACATCTATAAAGTTTGAGGAGTGTTAACAACTTTGACTTTTTGGTTGTTTTTATTTCTTTTAATAGTATTAATGTGGATAATTAAGAGCAATGGACCATGTCAACTGTGAAATGTAGAGTTGTAGGCTGCATCATGCAGTGCAATAATAGAGCCTGGAAATGATGAGAGAGTGGAAGTTAGAAGGAGAGAACACGTTTAACGTTTTCATCATCAATGGCTACCAAAAAGAAAGCCCATTCCAATGTATAATGGCCATGTGGGTGGGTCGGTCGGTCGATCGTCGACTCGATGCTCTCTTTATGTGATAACACTGAGCTTCGGTAGTAACGCCTCCTACACGTGCTACCTTAACGTAATAATCAAGCAATGTTTAGTTTGGCCTTTCAAGACATAACCCTAATATATCAATAAAGAAGAAGATCCAGCCATGCAATGCTTTTTATTACTTTTTTATATATGATTAGTTGATTTGCTTTTTGGGGTCTTGAAAAAAATTAAATTAAGATTCTAATATAATAACATATTCAAAAACATCTGTTGGGTCTGGTAAATTGTAGACTTCAACAATATATACTCTTATTTTATTTATTTATTTATTTTTGAAATCTGCATTGTATTCATTTCTCAATTATTCCTTTACAACCAAATGGTAAACACAATCAGGGACTTCCTCTAGCCAACAATGTTCCCCATCCATATGCAATGCCAACCTCGCTAGATGATGAGCCACCACATTGCCTTCCCTTCGAGCAAACTCAATTTTCCATCTCTCATTATTACTCCACTTCTGTTTTATGTCTTCTATGAGCTGCCCTTCCAATATTCATCCTCTCTTTCAGTTCTGACAGCATCTATAACCTCTTTTGCATCTCCCTCAATGATCACCTCATGGATTCCAATTTCTAAGCAATACATCATTGTCCTCCATAAGGCATTGGCTTTATGCTATATAGGGAGAATTCACATATCTTCTAGTAGCACATAAGGAAGCAATAGCATCTCCTTTGTAGTCTCTTGTTACAATCCCCATCCCCATCCTTTGCTGTTCCACATCCAGAGCACCATCAAAGTTTGCTTTATACCAGTTTGCCTCTGGTTTAGTCCATTTGCTACCCGTTCCCCTCTCTTCCTTCTGTTGAACTACTCTTCTTTTTTCTGCATAGCGTCATAAGAGTCTTCCAATCCATTCATAGCAGCCAGCAAAACTCTACTTGGACTTTTGAACTTGTTATTAAAATCAAAAGTATTCCTTCTATACCATATGTACTTCATTATAGCCACTAATCTTCCAATACATTCAGTTTGTATATTTGTATATAAATCCTTCCACAACTGTACAAAGCTGCTATCACAAACAGGCCACTTATGGACAGGACTATTTCTTTCTCCCCACACATCCCTTGCAGTTGGACGCCGGGTTGTTTGTTTTCCAAAAACATCTCATCTCATCTCACCTCATCATTACAACTTTTTCAAATCCACATACAAAATAAAATAAACAATTCAACTTTTTCAAATCCCAAAACAACAATAATATTAAAAAATATATCCTAACAATATTTTATTCAACTTTTTAACTTTAATCTCAACTCATCTCATCTCATCTCTGAAAACAAACAACCCCGCATGCATAAGTGTTCATCATCAGTTTGGCATATTGGACAATTCGAAATTTCCACTACTCTTTTTCTGGTATAATAGCAACCTTGTAGGCATAATATTATTCATAGTTTTCCATAGAAAATGTTTAGCAGTAGCAGGTATATCAAGCCTCCATATGTTCCGACACATATCATCCTCTTTATTCTGCTCAGAAGGACCACACTCCCCCTATGTTGCTTCTGTTTTTCCATGCAGTATGCACTCTTAACAGTGAAGACACCCTTCTTTGAATTGTTCCATATCAACTTATCTGCCACCCCATTTTGACTACCTGGTATTGCATATAGAGTTTTGCTACTTACAAGCAAGTTTGCGTACCAATCTGAGTACTAATGTTGTTACCTTTATATTCTAAATTTAAATTAGTACTGTTTTCAATAAAATCTACTTTCTGACCAATCATATTGAATGGGTGCGCATATTAGTGCACAGAATCGCTTACAATTAGATTTTTCATTGCATATATCACCTTAGCATCCTCTTCACTGAAAACAACCCCAACCACATTTTCCTTCTATACCCCCTTTTGCTCATCAATCAACTCACAAACTTTTGCATCCTTCTGCAAAATTCTTACAGGTGACTGTACACAATGGGTACTGGGAGTAGGCAACCATTTCTGGCCCCATATACATGTTGTTCTCCCATCCCCAATTCTCCATATCATAATTTCCTTCATTATTCTTAAATTCGATCATATGCTTTCCCAAATTAGTGAAGATGAATTTCTCAATGGTGCCTCCAACAGCTACATGTTTTTAAAATATTTCTCTTTAAAGACCTTGGCTACCAATGAATGAGGCTCCTTTAGCAGTCTTCATCCCTGTTTTGCCAACATGGCACTGTTCAAGCACTCCAAGTCTCTGAACCCCAAACCCCCTTCAGCCTTTGCTAACCCGAGACTCCTCCACTGCTTCCAATGAATTCCTTTCTCTTTTTTATAACTAGCCCACTAGAACCTAGCACTAAGTGACTCAATCTCCCTACATAGCTTCTTAGGCAATTGAAATATACTCTTAAAGTTTGCATGTAGTTTCTATCTCTTTTAGTTTAAAAAGAGTAATATTATGTATAAATTCTAAATAGACAAGTTTCGTGTAATTTTTTTGTAAAAATGTGGGCCCCATTAAAAAGGAAAATGTCTTTTTTATACTTTTTTCACAGTAAAGTCCACTTTTTTACAAAATGACTATGCGTGACTTGTTTATTTAAAACTTATACAGATCATTTCTCTATCAAAATATACAAATTTGATATAGAGAATATAAGAGTTACAACAAGAAAAGGTTACATACAACCCACGACACAAAGAAGTTGTTTGCTACAAGAACCCTGTACTCAACATTGTTTTTTTCTTTCTTCGCAAAAAGGGAGGAGGCGGCAACCCTCCCTAGGCATGACCATAGGAGCCCCTCCTCTTTGTGGGATGCTCGATTTGAGCCATACCTACTGTCCCAAGGGCGAGCCCATCACCACAGCACCCCCAAAGTATCCAGCTGGTTAAAAGCTCATCCCATAGCCCAACGGGCAGGCTTTACTGCCACAAGTGGTTTCAACTTATATCCTCTCGAACTCTTGACCTTGAAACCATGAAATACCAGCTCATACCAACTGAACTACCACTTTGATGGTTGTAATCAACATTGTTTATCTCCCATATATCCCATTTCCATGAATTTTTCTTCCCTGATAAAATAAAGGAAAATTAAACGAACTTAATGCTAGATTGCATTGGCCAGCCCTGTGCCATTCTACCCTACAGAGTCGATTCTGGACTACAAATCTGTAGCTATAGCTTGGGTAGGCTAGATAAAAAAAAAAAAAAGGAATTCTCCAACATTTTTCCACATCTCCAACTCCAAACATGCACTTAAATATTGAGAAATGATGTTATTCTATCCTTGATTTTATCATCTAGCTATATTATTTATGTGAAACATTATAAATAGTTTTATATATCTACCACTTAAATGAACAGTCACTTAAAATGTTACTTTAGCAAGTGTGACTCAGGATGACTAAGTCAAGGATGAAGAGTAACATTGTTCTATAATACTATGAATTTAATAAATTTATGTTAAATTACATAGTTGTTTAAGATTTATAATAATTGCAAGAGGTGAATTTAATCGTTAAATTAATATTCCTAACACCTTAAACCTTATGAGACATCAAATGTACTCAATGTTGGTGTTTAGTATGTTTACAACAGCACTATTCAACAAATATCTCCATTTAATGTATTGCATCTAATGTATTCAACAAATATCTACATTAGTGTTGCATCTAATGAAGTGAAGAAGAGATTTAAGTCAGCCAGGAATCAGTCCCAAACAACATTCATAACAATTACAAGTCATTTTGTTTCTTTCTGATTAGATTTTTCTTTGGATGAATGGCTGTCATGTCATTTAAGATTTGCATATCAGAGAAGTACTGCACAGACAGATTTATTGGAAACAAAGAAATGAGGGACCTGTAAAAGACAAAAACATAAAACTAAACAGGCTTTTTCGTGCACAAGACTCAGTTCTTTAACTGCATATGGCAGTTTGTATTGACCAAAGCTGCCAAAAGTAGTTTCTCATGTCTGCAATTGTTTAGATTTTTCGTAAGTTGTCATGCAAAGCCCACGTGAGCATGGTCCATGCCCTGACTCTGAGGCTGATCCTTAAATCAAACATGAGGGCTTGGTTACCTCCATGACCCCACAAGTGTGCGTGTGCAGCAAATAAAGTAATATGGCTTCAGTGGATGTCTTTCAGCCTTTGCTTTGTTTTTCTTTCTGGTGACTGCAGTTCTGACATTTTCGAACTGTTGGTATCCCGAGAATTGCACATACAACATGAAATACAAGTGGGTTTGATTTGGTGGATGCTACGTCCTCACCATTTTTTTTTTCCTTCCTTTAGAGGTTGGTATTCCACTATTTGGAGGCACTAAATATGAGGTTGTAGACATGCAATTGACTAGTCTAAACATTTATGAGAAGCCAAAAAAATTTACATATGAAAAAAATAAGTAAAAATTTCAACTATAAACTATCACCGATCAAAAGTCTCAAATTGCACCCCAAACAATTGTTTTTTTTTTTTTTTAAGATAATATTACGTACAATCGTAGAGTACGTAGTAAACGCCTTACAATCGTTTTGAAAAAAAGTAAGATCCCCTAAAAAAAAATTTGATTGTATGACATTTTCACACTCACGACTGCAAATATCATTTCTCTTTTTTGAATTTGTGCACTCAGTTTAAGATCTAGCTGGTAGTTTGAGGGTGAAAAGTATAATTTCCTCCTAGAAAAATATTTGCGAGAATGAAATTAAATTAAGCATTTCACCATTCATGCCCTCCATAAGAAGAAACATTACAACTCGCTAACAAATGAAAACAATATGCCAAATAAGAGAATGAAAAACAAAATGAGGTGTCATCCTCGTTCATTCATAGAAAGATGTATACAACATAGGTACGATCTACAGGGGGGGGGAGCATAAACAATTAGCTTAGGCTATTATCTACAAAAGGGAAAGGTTGGACGCTATGTTGTGCAGGATCAGAAGTTAAGACAAAACCTCAATAAGAATGTTGGAGAGTGGGCCATTTGGTAATTGGATTGATGTGTTCCCATCTCAGATTCTCCCATTCCCCAGCAATAGAATTTTAGGCACAGGATGATTGTCTAGATTGGATTGGCAGAGCACATTGAAGTTTTAATAAAGGCGGCCCCGACAGTTGGAAGCTCCACAGTGACATGGATATCCTTCTCCAGGGACCAGCTCATACCGATAGTTGAGTGTCAATTCTTCGCCCAAAGCTATCTGCACATAAAATAGTAAAACAAAATTTAAAGATTGGCAGTGGCCTCCACTAGTGCGCGCGCACACACTACTTCAATGATACTAGTTTGCAAGTTTTCAATTTGAGTGCCATTGCTCAAGGGAAAGCGTATAGCACGCATGTCCATCAAGGCGAGTCAGGACAGGACCATGCAAAGGCCTCCAAGGAAATAACTTCTTCCATACAACAGAAGCTATCATCTTGAAACCATAATGGAAAACATATTTGCTGGGTCATCCCAAGTATCAGCATGTGGAAAAAACATCATAGGAAAAAACAGGGAGAAGTTTTTCTTACATCTCGACTTGCATAAAGACCTATGTGTGCACGCTGACTATCCATGCTTTCCACAAGAACTTGGTAACTCACAAGATTTGGCAAGCAGCTACAAATAGCAGATTTCATGAGTACATAAGAGGTTCAACACGCCTAATAGCTGTTAACAGGAAAAAAACCAACAAAGCCTTTCATTTCTAATTTTTTTTTTATTAAGCCTCATCACACCAATTGGTCACACAAAAACCTGTCCACTAATTAGTCTCGGGCCATTACTTTCCTAAACTAAAGGGTCTGATTGGTGCGCTAAATTGGGAGAGAATCTTCAAATTGCAATCCAACTCCAGTTCTTTTTGTAATTGGATCTGAGTTAACATATGAATATACTGTTTGGACACCACCAGAAGGTTGAGAACTGAAGTTCAAATAATTATGTTATTGGGAAAAGTGGTTGACAGTTACACTTAAGCCCCAGGAAAGAACCTTGGACATATGATGATATCATTTGGAATATTAAAAAAGGTATCAATAAATAAAAATGGTAAATATTCAGATTTACAATCAAGCAACGCTTCAGTAATTGAAAACAAAATTCATTTGCTACTCAAAAGACTGGATGTACTCTGGAATTGAATATATTATAGAAGAAAAGTAGATAAATAGAAAGTCAAAGCTTGTTTAAAGCTTCTTAACACCAGGGGTATACCAATTCAGAAAAGTGAAATCCATACATTTATTTCAAAGAAGATTCCTACAAATAAAAATTATTATTTCAAGTAAAAATGCTGAGCTCCAAGTGGCTACAGGAACTATATTTGCATGTGTTTGTGTCCGTATGCCTTTACATGCTGAGAGAGAGAGAGGGAGGGAGAGTCAGAGGTGAACGTTCTGCATGGTGGTGGTGCAGAGGTGCAATTCTGACAATGGTGATGGCAGTGGCAAAGGTTCTTGATACATTTAAAACAAACCCGAGAAACTATTTTTCTAATCCTTTGATTTTTTAAATTAAGAAATTATTATATAATATGATCCTGTAACACCATTATGGGACAGAAAACTAACGAAAATTTTGTATTGATATAAAAAAAATTCCATCGTTATATCTTAAATTGATTGATTACGCAAAGAAATAACCTCTTTCATAAATTGTGCAAACAACGATATAATAGGCTAATAGCTATTGGTAGTGGTGCAGGTATAGTTACACTTGAATTATCAAATTTCCAAATCCTACAAGCTAATGGCAGTCTCACATTTTCTTTTATCGTTGGCTCTTAGACTTGAAAACTACGAACATATGTCACAATTTATTATCCTACAAAGGTATAGATGGTAAAACAGCTGCAGATTGTAGACTTGATTAAAAACTTGCTTACATTAGCTACTTCCAGAAAAACAAAAGAAAAAAAAAGTTTTGAGGTAAATTGGTAGCCCACCAATAGATTTGGCTTAGAGGGTTGCGTATGTGGCCCGAGTAAAATCCAATTGAACTAGAGAATCACTTAGAAAATCTTCAGTCAGGAACACTTTTCTCACCTGTGATTGATGAACCGGGAAACATTTCCATATTTTGTTGCATCAATCACATATCGGACCTGTCCTTCAATCAATCTGCTCACGTCATTGAAATGAGCATCAATGTCATACAGATAGCCACAACCCTCCTTCCTATACCTGAAAATACCACAAGGGTCCATTCAAAATGTATAGCACAAGGTGTAGCATAGAGTAAACAAAAGCTGCACCTATCAGGAGAATGTGAAACCTGTGCCGCCTCTTGTTTGCTTCCTTCTCATCCAAGAGCTCCCCAATGTACTCACATACAAATGTGCCACGAAGGATTGCTTCACCTGTCCTGAGTCCCCATCCCTGAGAATCAACACTGAGAGAATTGAATATGGACATTGGACATTAAAATAATATAACAATGATAATAATACCTTTTTCTCCGTTTTGAAGACTTCCAGCTTCACTCTTACACCATTCTGTAAAACCCTATTACGACAGGTTCTACTGCAACTGCACATATGATTGCATTCATAAACAAGGTAACCCTCCTGCAGAGTTATGTGAAAAACAAACTTCTTAAGCAGACCTAACCAAGAAAAAAAAATGTGGGCAAAGAAGATTATGAACAAGTTAGCCAGAATAACAGTCCAAACTGCTTGTCATTTAAAAGTGCAATCTATGGCCAATCATATAGGTCATATATCTTTCCAGCAAAATTCTTGTTTGGGAAAAAACATTTTTAGGGAATGTTTGGTAATATTTTTCATCTCATCTCATCCCATCCCATTTCCTTCCCAAACATCATTCAAACACAAACACTTTCAAACTAATCATTACAACTTTTTCAAACTAATCATCCCAACTTTCCCAAACTTTCAAACAAAATACAAAAAACAATTCAACTTTTTCAAATCTCAAATCAAATATAATATTAAAAAATTATATTCTAACAATATTTTAACTTTATACTATTTTTATTCAACTTTTTCTCTCTCCTTTTTCAAAACCCTATAAAACATCATAACTCAAATCATTTTACTACTATTCACAAACTATTTCACTACTATTCACAGATTTCTCATCTCACATTCCCCAAGCATCCCTAAGTGAATCCAAGATTTACCGAGTTAATGCTTTCTATACAGCTCCCCCTGATGGGATCAAAAGAACAATAAGGTTTAGTGCAAGCCAAGCAAATTAAAGGCAGAAATAACAGCCGTGTCTGCCTAAAACAAGAACAGGCAATAGCTAGCTGAAATCATTAAAGTAAATACTAGGTTTCTTGCAGCTAAGGAACGTGCTGATACCATACGTGGCCAATGAAAAAAAATCCTGTCCAAATGGAGAGAGAGAGAGAGAGATGACAAGGGAAATTGATGGTGGATCAAAATACACTACCTCCAAGATGATCCGGCCTTTCTCATCATATGGGAACCTGTCGCGCATGAGTTTCCCATAAATGTCTTTTGCCTCATCATAGTCATTATCAAAGAGATATACATGATCACATGCTTCAGGATAGCATGTTGAATGTGGGCAGGCACAACCCAATTGTAGGCTCTACAAAGAGAAGGAAACAAACAAAAAAATCATTCAACAAAACAAGGATATAGAAATATGCATAAATCTTGCTTATTGTGCACCAATAAATTTGTGAATTTGTGTGTCAGAGAGAGAAAGAAGGAAGGAGAAACAATGGGGGAGATGAGAATGTGCATAGGGAGATTGCATGTGAAGTTATAAAGCAAACCGTCGATCAGGTCATTTAACATGTATCTCCAACTTATGAGAATTAGACTAGGCATCTCTCAAGTTTAATTTTTGAAACAGGTGACAATAACATGCATAAAAAAATGGGAACTACAATAATACAATTCATATAAACATAATCTAAGATCAACTACATAGCATTAGATCATGGATTAATATCTTCCAGATAAACCTACCTCTGTATCGCGACCAGCAGATTGATCAAGAAACAGCTTCATGACATATGTGAAGCTTTCCCAAGGCATCACATTTGGGCAATCAGAGCCATCTTCGCAGATGTGTATAGAATTCGAGACACCCTCATTGGCAATGCAGGCCACTGGAACTGGTTCCTGCCCAAAGCTTATATCATTACACAAGACAGCTGCCTTTTGCATGGACTTCTGTCCCAAATGGTGGCAGTCAACGATATAATGGCACTCATCCACCTCCCACTCATCATTAACTGGATCTAATTGATGTGCAGCTCCGTACCTCACAGAGTCACATGGAAAAGGCAACAGCGGAGACAGTGAGTTTGGGTCCTTGAACGCCTTACAACCTTTAGGACATATAAACCCCTCTTGGTGCCAGTCAACTTGAATGTTATGCTCACTGCAGAGCTTGGCTGCCTTCAGATACAAATGTTCTGGCAATACACCATACTTCTCTTCCAGGGAGGCTACAAGATTGACCTTGCAGCAAGCAGAACGAGCGATAGATAAAATATGAAGGTTGTTAGGCCGAGGTTTGGTTTTCTGAGATTCAGAAAACAAAATCTTTGCAACTGCAGAGCAGTGGGATTCTGTCAATCTACCAAGACTTGCCATCTCGGTTACATGAGGCTGTAAAGTTACCCCTACAGTGCTTAGTGACTTTGATGCCTGAATGCGTTTCTTCATACTGGCGTTGGCTCTGTTCCTGATTCTATATGATGCTGCTGCTAGACCTTTTTTAAATCTAGGACGGCTGAGTCTTCCAGATTTTAATCTATAAGCATAATAACGTATCCCCCTCCTTGAGGGGTGAGAGCTGACCAAACTTGGCCCCATATGAGCAGCTTGATGGTGACGGCCAAGATCAGGTAGTAAATCAAACTTCAACCCACAAAACCTGCAAATAAACTTTTGGAAACACCCTAGATTCTCAGTGTTATTCTCCACAGTAGCTGTATTGCAGAGCTCAGATTTCTGTGGAGAATCCTCACCAGCAGGCAGATTATGCTGTTGACCAGCTTTTAATGGCATGAAATCAACAGGATGAACTGAAAGGACGTGCAACCATAACTCTTCAGTGTTCCCAAAATGGCTTCCACAAGGAATACACTGGAGAAGCATGCATTGTTCCACAAATTCCACATGGTGTCTCTCTTGCACATGTGTTTCCAGGACTTTCTTATTAGTAAAGGAATCAAGGCAGATGGCACAAGCATAACCTCTGAACAGCCATTGTGCTTCCTTTTTATGAATGTCCATCCAGTGGCTACCAAGTGCTTCATTGTCAAGAAACTCCTCTGAGCAGATTTTGCACCTAATAGCATTTTCATCATCATTACTATCATCGACTGCCATTGGCAACACCACCTGTTCTTCCATGACAGAGGTGGAAACTCGCGCAATTTCATCAGCACTGAAGCCCCAAATCTTTCTAAGTCTCTCTATCTCAAGGTAAACCAACTTTGTAAAGAAATTGCCAACACTAAAATCTTTAGAGGCTTCAGATATGGCCCACTGAAATTGAACCTCCCTAGGCACTGGGTTTCTCAGGGATAATATACTTTTAAAGAGCTTGTAGAAAAGCTCACACGCTTGATGCAACCACAACCTTTGCTCCTGTGAACAACATTTCCTCAAAAGATCTACGAACACTTCTTTTGAAATAATTCTATCCTTACCATTCCTTGCACGTTTAAGCCAGCTTGGAAGGTGTTTCTCACAGTATAATGAATGGTTCCTTGGACTTTCCAGACATGGGTTGAGATTATCGGGCAGGTAGCAGCTTATGCAGTGCAGCTTCTCCGTTCCATTGCAATCCTTGCCAGGATGCTCAGGCTTTTCAGTTAAGCTGTTCCTTCCATGGAAGATATCAACTGCCATGACTGAGATTGGATCCACTTGAAGGGAACTTTCAACTTCTCCCACATATGCCATTTCTTTGCGTTCTGTGGTTTCTGAACTGGGAAGGTCCTCCTCATGCTTTCTCTTAACCATCTCTGGGAAGTTTAATGTCCCTTTTGATTCATTTTGAGGTCTGTGTTTCTTACAGAATGAGGAGCCGTATAGAGACCGATGCTTACATCTAGTACCAAGAACAGTGGTACCTTCACACATCAGGGTACCAACCAAGGCAGTTCTTTCTGCTCGAGCAGAGCTACCTATGAACCGAGAAGACAAATGCACACAGCAGTAAACATCACCATCGTTTGCCCACCTCACACATTGCCTTCCCTTAGCTTCTATAAATGCGATGCATTGTCGGTTCTTAATCCCAGGTTCCAAGGATTCAGTAGCAGCCACTTCATTCACGGGTGTCAACTCCATATCTTTGGTTTGAATTAACTCAGAATTTTCAGGTTCAACTACAATGTTGTCCCATTTATTAACCACACAACTAGGTGTACCTGTAGGAGCAGCTACCTCTTTTATCTCTTCCCCTTTACAGTGCTTTGATGCTGATGTAGCAGCACTTATAGTATCTTGACCAGTAAAATATGCAGAGTCAATCTCAAGAGTTATTGCTTGATCAGATACAAATGTTTCCACCGCAAAAGCATGTGGCTCTGCACGGCGAACTTCAAGCTTTGGCCTCTTCTTGCTAAGTTGGAGATTTGTGTTCAAGAGATCATCACTTGTTTGCAGCTGCACGTCTCTGGCGCTGGATACTGGATGAGCCGTCGAAAACCATTTCATAACTTCATGCTTCCAGGTTTTCCACTCAGAACCCAATGTGGGTTGCACAGGTGAATCCCAGAGAGAGTTGACTTCTTTCCACAAAATAAAATCAAACAAATCCTGAACCAAAGAAGGAACAAAAGCATCAGACAAAATCCTGAGAAAACACTTCAATTTTATACCATTTCAAGACCCTAAGGGTCCATTTTTATTATCACAGATGAGACAAGGAAGCCAGTTATGGTATCTTCATTCAACTTGTCTGTAGGAGGGTTGAGAAGAAAAGAAATAATTCATTTCATACAAATAGAAAACATTAACCAAAACTTTCAAATGAAGTCAGATAGGCAGGATGATGAGTACCTTGAGCAATCTAAGACTGTATAACATGAAGGGACAAGAAAAAATGTTACATACCTCCGTCAGCTTTTCAATGGATTCAGCACTATGTGCATTCTCACATCCTTGCGCCCAAGAGTGAAAATCATGTTGTAGCCAGTAAGAATTTATGTAATGCTGAAGTATCATCTGTGCAGGAAATAAGAGGCAACACTTCCATGTCAACCAAAACAAGTGATGGGAAAGACTGCTACATATCAAGAACAGGATAATAAAGATTACTGTAACACATGGAAGTTTGGTAGGCCCTGGTCATGTAAATCCTTCATTCTAACCAAAAACAGAGAATATCACTCAAATTTCATCTGTGTTAGAAATGATAGCAACAACAAAAAACATTATAAGTAGCAAGATAAGCTGCCAGAACAGGACTTTGAAGCAGCTGCTGAGATGAATAGTAGCCAAAATGGCCATTCCATGGTTCAATTGAAGTCTCCAACAGCAGCATACAGCCATAACAGGAACACTAGCCATACAAAATCAACAAAACAATGACAATCATTTCAGAGGCAGGTGCAGGGATTAGAAATCAGCAATCACTAAGGAAGCCTTTCATTCAATGGCATTTGAGAATTTACTTTAAGGTCCAGCACAATTGGAATCAGAGTCCTAAACTCATTGGGATTGTTTATCCTTGACAAGTACTAGGGAGTTCATATTTCTGTAGGTGCTGAACCAATCCAAATCTTCCAATCCAACCCAGCATCAATTCCAACGCATGTCAACTTTCAATATGTGTCGTCTCAGGTGCTAGAGGACCCAGCTAAATTCTGACTTCCATCAAGGTGGAAGATAGAACATAATAGATGGAATTCAACTTCTGACCTGACCTGATAGATAAACAATATTTATGTCTTGTTAAGACAAACCCTAATCCCCTACCCTTCCTCTTCTTAGAGTTTCCCATTCCCCAGGTATTTATTATCGATCCATGCGCCTGGCGTGCATTATTTACGTTCATGTACAAGTGCAAATATAACGTTAGATAACTCATTTTGGGATTCCCAATCTTAACCATGTGTAAGGCATCCATTAAAGCTAATCATGGACATGGTAGTTGGGATGCTAGCAGAGGAGGTCGGCATTGACCAAGACCAAATCTGGCAGTGAAGGGGGTGATAGTTTGACCTTTGATTCAGAACTTTGCTTGCTTCAGAATGCTGGGAAGATTCGGAAGATAATTTTGGCTTCTGACTTCTGTCAGGTCAGAAGTTTGGAAGATTATATTTCCAAATCGGTCAGTCAATATACAGCTCTAACCAGACAAGTATCTAGAAATTTTTTCATAATCTAGCAAAATCACTAGGAAATGTAATATTCAATTGCAAAAGAAACAACTTTTTAGCATTGTCTACATCCCTCACATCTTATTGCCTCTTCTGTAACCTCTCCAGTCACTGTGTCAATCACAAATGAACAAGGAGAGAGAGAAGGGGAGCTGGGGCAAGGCAACAGATAGAGAGCATTACAAAATTTATTGAAAGAATCTCCACCAACCAGCAGTTGAACTAGCACAAGTATTCAAGTGCCTGGTAACTTTTCAAGAGGCATACGAGAATCCATAGTAAAAAGGCACATGAAAATCGTAACAAGATGAGCAAGGTGAAATGTGAATTAAAAATAACATGTATATCATTTAAAACTTAACATATAAGGCAAACTGATGGATCCCAGAAGTGTGAGACCTCCTTTTTTTTCTGATAGTAGAAGTGTGAGACTTCCTATACTAAAAATAAATTGAGTAAATAGCCAACAAAATGATGATAAAAAAAGAAGTGAACAGAAATTCCAGATATAATATAGACTAAAGAATGAAGGTGATACAAGTTGTTTAAATACAAGGAGCCCATGTAGATTTCAACTTGGTATTAGATTTCTTCTTCACTTTGGTAAGTAAATCTTGTGGCAGGTTAGGTTTATCTATCAAAGGCATATTAGGGTTCATATTGGAGGGGCCGCTTTCTTTTATTAATGCTAAATCCATCCAAAGATAAGTGTCTTCATTCTCATACATACCCTTCACCCTCTAATCAATATCGGAGGTTGGTACTTTAAATGCCACGTGATTGAGATTAATTCTCCACACGCGCACACACACACAAAGATATACACGCAAAATGAATAAAGAAATGGACCTATTTTTTTAAATAATATTTATATAATACTTCTTTCATTTGGATAGCACTATTCAATCTCTTCCAGCATTAAGCTTGCACCTTATTTTATATTCACTACAGCACAGATAATTGCTTAATCCAATTTAATTGCAGAAATGGGTAGATTTTGAGCCTACTTCCTAAACTATCAACAAGAACAGGAGTTTACCTTCTGCAGCTTCAAAAGCATTCTTCCAAGTTCAGAATAACAGTTACAACGGGACGCCTCCATAGCAAACTCCTTCCAGATCCTCACATCGCGAGCAGTCTCTATCAAAGCCTACACAAGTTTCAGCAGATCTCTAAAAAGAACTACCATGCAAGAAAGAAAGAAATTTAAGAGGCTGAGAAACACAAAAATTTCCATCAAATAAATGAAAAAAAAATGTAAACCACACAAAAATGAGAACACCAAATCACATACCTCAGCATGAAAATGGTCAACGATATTCAGCATGCCAACAGCCAGCTTTTGCATGATAAATCGGCGTGCAACAGTTAAATCTTTAACCATTTTTAATCCTACTTTATATGTCTTATATGCAATAGGCAGAGGAAATTCATCTATTGGACGGACAAGTAGCATATCTGCCCATGAATAATTTCTTGTGTGGGGAAAAAATATCACCAAATACTTCTTTCTGTCATGTGTTGGTTTTGCTTTTAAAGTAGCCAATGGCCAGTCAGCCCTCGAGCATCTGATTCCTGCCTGCCACTTTCCTCTCCACTATACTTGGGAAAACATAGAAGCATTGATATGAGATAAAATCAGCACGTGTTTTAATCTTCCTATGGCACATAAGAAAATTAGAAAGCAACAAAGGAAGAAAAAAAAATGGAAGATAGCAAGGACCTGGAACGCCATGGTGACAAAATTCAGGCACATTCCCAAATAGATGGTGGGTGGGGAGAAAAGGATAGTTAGGAAGATCACAGAGGTAGTCCCATTAAAGTGGACTGACATACTACATTTTCAGTTTATATTAGAAAAACCAAATAAAACTTCCAAGAGATCAGAACGGTCAACCCTGAAAATCCCAGCAGGTTGAGTTGGTTTGGTCCATGTTATTTATTAGATTGGGAAAGGCAACATGGGACTTGGGGTCACATGGGAGGGGTTGATGTATCAGTTTTTTAATTTTCCAATTCCACATAATTTCTCAATGCACAGAGTCATAATTATATAATAAAAAAAAGGACAAGCATGCAATAGACAAAAACCTTACTCATGCCTGCAAAACATGAGACTGAGTAACATTGCATGATTTCAATGCCAAACTTGAATAGCGAGAGAAGTTAACAGTTACCTTGACCCACAGTGCCACTGATTCATCCCCTTCTAACCACGTGGGATCTGAAAGAGAAGACTCCTCCTCCCTGTTGTTTGGCAATTCACCTTCAATGGTATGCACAATTATATGAGAGCTCTCAGAGACTCTGCAAGGTTTCAAGCTATGATTCTGTGCATTTACGTCATCAACTTCAAAATCATGGGAACCACAAGATAAATTTTGACCCTCCAACTGACAATCACAATATGGAGCTCCACAGCAGTGGCCTTCTGGAGAAGGCAATTCATCAAATGTCCCAAGAACTTCATCTGTTTTTGCTACTCGAGACCCTTCCACATTTAGCAATAAGTCATCCTGTCGACCATCTGCCACTTGAACTTGCTTTCCATGCTCAAGGCAGTTAGATTCATTATCACGAGTAAAAGTAGTTCCTGAACTCTGCTGGGCACAATCAGATTCTCCAACATATTGGACACCAGAATAAGGAAGCACTTCCATGATTTTAGACTGATATTTGCAACGCCATATGATGATTCTGATATCACTGATTACGCCCCAACTCACCTCTCTGGTCAAATAAAGCTCAACCCAATATAAAGAGTCAGACAAATGTAGAAGAGTAGACTGACAAAACACAAGTGAAGGACAAAGCTAAACCTCAATTTAGAGCACGCTTCTGTCCCACATGTGCAATATGTAGAGTGTAGTGTTATAATTACAAAATGATCATAAGAAAAAAAAATATTACACATCAATACTACAAAACCAATGTGTCCAGACATGGACTGACAATATATGAAATAGTCCATGGTGCAGCTGGAGATCCCTTCTGCCATAGTACCAGAGCTGAAATAAATACTTCCACATATTAAGGAGGGATGAGATTTCAGGGGGTAAAGAAGAAGGCAAATGAAGGATTCCAACTAGTTGTGCAATCTTTCAAGCTCGAAGTGCATATTAGAGATCTACCCCCCATTCTCCCCAGTCCAAATCAGCCCAATGAATTGAAATATTATGTATTATTCCATTTGCCACCCTCTTATAAAAAATTTGGGAAATTACAATCTCCCCTACCTTTAATTCTTGACAAAGCCATACCATTGTGAATAGCACTGCTTACATCCCATACTTCTGGTTGGAGATAGGAGAAATCTTGAAAATCTTGAAATTGTGGGGGCAAGAAGTTATTGCGCTTTATAAGAATTCCAAGGGCTTCATTTGTTATGATCCAAGGAAAACTCAAGGCATATATGGATTTATAATCCAAAAGGATTGTTCAAGGTTACAATGGGAGCCCTTGGATTTTTTTTTTAATTATTATTATTATTTTTTTATAAGAAGCAAATTTTATCAGAACATAGAAAGAGGCAGGACAATTGCATCCCTTCATCATATAAAGTTTGCATACCCCAAGTACACAGAATATAAACAAGAGAAAACACCTAATGAGGAAAAGTACAAGGAACTCATGAAAACTAACTCCATTAAAATATACAACTATAGCTCAAAGAAATAATGTTTTAAAAAGAAGTTTATGAGTTCTTCTATTAAGCATTCCTGATCTTCAAAGCTCCTGTCGTTCCTTTCTCTCCAAATGCACCACAAAAGAATTCGTTTTAAACCGGCAATGTGAGATCTCATTTACTACTCTCACAAACTAAATCCGGAGCATTAGATAAAACATCATCCATAAATTGGCAATGGTTAATGAGAATTCTATTCTTGTCAATTTTATAAACGCATTTGAATTAAAGAAGTTTCAAATTAGAAAATCATGATTTATTTTTTTCGCGTCAACGTCGCATAACTTGTACAACTATTGTCAATCACTACTTGCATTCTCAATTTGTAAAACTATTAACGATGCAATGCCATAACTAGCAAAAGTCACAAGCACCATAAAGAGTTGTTTGAGCAACTTAATTGCAAAGAATTTTTCTTGCCAAGTTCATTCTTAATATTTTCTCTTCCCCAATCATTATCAAATTTCTCGGTTGACCTTCTTGTTTCCAAATTATTCCTGATGTTGAAAAAATCTAAATCCCATGTCAGTTCGCAAGTTTGTAAATTTCCAAAGTTTAAATATGTACAAGTCAGTAAACATACGATCCCAAACACTAGCAAGCTACCAGAATGAAACCCAGTCTGTTCAACTGGAAAAAAATATCAACTTTGAAAAGATAAACTCGGTAAAGATCAAAATTCAATCATCCACATAAGAACCAAGATGACATACTTGGAAGAGAAATAAACTGTCCTGAGATTACAATGTTACTTACACTAAATGCTATATAGTGACAAATAATTAAGGTTCACACTCTAGAGTTTTGTTTTCCTCTCTCTCCTTTGATTATGAGGAAGGTGTTAGAAATACCAAGTATAGACTTATTTATAACAAGCCTAATCTCCACATTTATTGAGACAATCCAAACCCAAACAAATTTTTTTATTAACAATAACTTGTTAATAAAAAAATTTCATGTAACCAATTAGATTAGTATATATATCCATAGAATTTTCATTGAGTTATCTATATCCTCCCGTGTTATTAATTTGAATGGATTTGGATGGGCAGAGCAAAAAATTAGAGTTACAAATAAAATAGCAAAATATCAAACTGTAATATTTCTACTAAACATAAAGGTAATATATCCAAAAAAGAAAGAAAATTGTTAATCATCTTCAAACATGAAATTTATAAATTGTTTAAATATACATATTCTGAGAAATGTAACTACCTCAAAAAATAATTTCCCATAGATTTTTAGAGCAAGAGGCTCCATGCTAATTTATTTATTGATAGGTAATGTTCATAGGATGAATACGCTAATTTATTATGCATTAATAACTTGTTTCTGAACAACAACAAAAAAAAAAACGAAACCTTTACCCCAAGAATTGAATTTACTTTTCTTTTTATTTTTATTTTTATTTTTCTTTTTCTTTTTTGAAACTCAAAACAGCAGAGTTTGTTTGGCCAAAGCCGTCAATTTAATTAGAGATAAACGACATGAGAACCCATTTGATCATAGTCAAATGAAATCATCAACAACGTTTATATAAGAATAAGAATGAGAATTCTTCGAAAGGATCACAACCCCTCCTAAGTGCAACACCCACTCAACAACATCAGCGAACGAATCTCAGTAAATCATTCATGGCTAGAATCCCATCCCAGATTCCAGATACCAAAAACGCTTTAAAACCCCAAATTCTTGTCATTTATTGGCACCAGTAATCATGAAACTTATAACAGACCCGGACCAGAAATGTCCATCCAGATCAAGAAAATAAATGTAACAAATATAACACATCAATGTCCAAGAAATCCCTAATTGGAATGTAGAAATCGAAGATGGGTTCCGCTTTAATTGGGGTTTTTGCAGAGCTATTGATCAATAAATTGGAGACATGAGGTAGTTAGGTCACAAAATAAAATAAAAAAACATGGACACTGTAAGATGTAACATATGCAAACAACATATACATAAGTAAGTATACATGCACGACAATTGACATGCCCTAAAGCTCTAAGCTTTGAGCTAACAGATAGATAAACTGACAAAAAAAAAATGGAGAGGTGGCGGGGGAAGTGGGTAATGTTACGTACCTTTAATAGTGTAGTGTGTGGACGTGAGTTTTTTGCACGGAGGCCACAGGCAATGAGGTGGGTGGATGGGAGGGATGAAAAATATTTGTTTTTTTCTATGTTTTTTGTATTTAATTTTGTCTGAAGTACGGCTCTCAAATCCCCCAGGCCCAGGGTACTGTAGGGATGTGTTTGTGGTTTGGTTCAGGTCCAGTGCCCGTGTCACCAAAAAGGAAAGGAAGGCGGGGGGTTACAGAGTCAGTCACAGATATTAGAGAAGGAACAATCAAAGAAAGAGAGACGTGTGGTTTTGGCCTGTGGAGTACGAGTACGACAAAAATGGGAGAGAGAAACAGTCAGCGACACCCAATTGGCCAATTTAAATACTAATATCAAGAAAATTATTAAGGTACAGTTTTTTTTTTTTTTTACCATTTTTTATATAATTATATTTTAATTGATGAGTATTTTTATAAAAAATATATAAAATATATTTTATAAAAAAAATATCGTTTTATAAAAATATTTTTAATTTAACGTATTATTATATAAAATATTACAAAAAGAATTATACCGATATCATTACTTCAATACATGAGAAACGGCACGGAAATAAACCAAGGAAGACATTTTAGATGCACACTGTTCATGTTTTTGTTTTAGGTGTCGTTTTTTCCGCATGTCAAGCACTTTCATTTTTCCTTTGGAATTTAGCTTTTTTTGTATTGTTTTTATTTTTCTTTGCGAAGCTTTTGGAGGGAGGAGTGTACATCTATGAGTTACTGTAGAAAGTATGCAGCCGAAAGGAAGGCCTTAGATATTAGATAATGATGCTCACTTTAGGGGTGTAAATTTAAACTGAAAAATCGGTTCGGAATTGGTTCTTATATTATAAAAACCGGCCGGATCCGGTCCGGTTTCGATTCCATAGTTTTCGGGACCGGACCGAACTGAACCGGACCGGACCGATTGGAAAATATATATATAAATTAATTTTATATATTATACAAAATATTTATATATATAAGTTTTATATATAATATATATAATTATATATCATATATGAAATAATTTCATATTATAATTTATAAATTATAACATAAAATGTTAATTTTAAATATGAACATTCGTAATTTGTTTGATCATATGTTAGTAATATAATTATATATAAGATAATGTTATTATAATTTATAAAATAAAAGTTTAATCTTAAAGATGAAAATTTAATTGATCATATGTTTTAAACATAATATATATATATTAAATTATTAATAACATTTTATCATAAGAAGTAACATTTTATTATATATTTTTTACATTTCAAAAAACTGAAAAACAAGACCGAAAACCAGAAAAATCAGATATACCGGTTTAGGAAAATAACCGGGGCGTAATCGGTTTTGAAAAATGTTAAACATGTACATACCGGTTCGATCCTAGATTTTGTCCAAAACCGGACCGGTTACACCCTTAGATGACCCTCTGGCATGTGCTCATTGTTTTATTTGTTTTCTATATAAATAAAAAATATAAAAGTTAATGGCATACTTTGGCATGTCCTCAGTGTATACATAGAGGGTCCTCCATATCCACTATACAGTCTAGTATCGACAAAGCATTCTTGTCTAGTGTATGAGCTAGTACATTTGCAGCTCGATATGTATGCTTAATTTTACAAGCATCAAAACAAGTGAACCTAGCTATACTACTCTACTACTCTTTTTGAGTCACCTTACATTACAACCTTCTTCATTTCCAAATCAATGCCAAACCTGATAGCTGTGAGAGTCGCCATCAAAGTTTTAAAAATCGTTTCGTACCGGCCGGTACGGCCGATATTTGCCGTACCGGCCACTGGGCCGGTACAGATACTACCTGTATTTCGTACCGGCTTAAATACCGGCCGTACCGGCCGGTACCGGCAGTTTCGGCCTAAATTTCAGCCTATATCGGCCTAAATTTCGGCCTGTATCGGCCGATATTTCGGCCTTCAATTTTTTTTTTTTTCATTTTTTCAAACTACAAGTTCATTTTTTGACCCCTAATTTAGACTAGACTATTTATAATTTATATATATGTATGTATTTATATATAATTTATTCATATATAAACTATTATTTTAGAATATAATTGTTATATATATTTATATATATAATTTATTCATATATCGACTATCCCGAAACGGTACAGGTACCGAAATATTTCGTTCCAGTGCCTTGACCGGTACGCCATCCGGTACGGTATTCAAAACATTGGTCGCCATTGCTTTTGCTAGTTGTGGCTCAAGAGATATACTTGGTTCTTCCTCATAGTAGCCAGGAAATTTCCTTGTTCATCTCTCACCATTATGCCAAATTAGGGATATCAAATCGTGTGAACGGATTGTGTTCATGTTGTGTCAAGGGATGTATATTATACTATAATGGGTCAATCCAAACACGAAATGTTAAGCTTATCGTGTCAAAATCTCACACCTTAATACGACCCATTAATATAACGGATTGTGTCATGTCAATCCGTTTTGACCCGTTAGTGAATACTACGAAATAGGTTAACACGACACGACACGACCCGACCCGACCTGTTTCAACCCGTTTATGTAAATGGGTTGAATAGATCCGAAATTAACCTGTTTGACCTGATTAAGTTTAGCATAATTTTATATAAATGTTAAAATCATAATATCTATAAAAAAAATATATAACTAACTACAAGTCCAAAATTACAATCCAAACAATAAAAATATTGAAATTAAAATCTCAACTTTACTTTTAGATATAAGGGTATAATTGTAACTTTAACTTTTTTAACAGGTCATAACGGGTTGACATTTATCAACCCGTTAAGCAATCATGTCTTAACAGGTCAACTCGTTTCTATCCAAACCCCTAAAGCCGTTATTATCGTGTCGTGTTCTTATTGGGTTAATGGGTTGTGTCACATATTGACACTCCTAATGTCAATTCCTATCTTGCAATGTTGTTTATCAACTGCTACATCCCAGTTGATTTTACAAAACCCTGGTGGAGGTGGCATCCATGTGATATCATTTGTAGTAGATATTGTTGGTTGAATGCAAGCCCTGTGTATTGGTGAGGCTAAGTCTTGTAGCATCTACTGGTTCCTGTGTATCGCAGAGTTAGGATCAATCATAATGTTTTTAAAAACATATTAATTCCTTCTCCACCACATGCTGCATAGGATCATAGAAAATTTTTCCATTTCCTTTTGATTAAGCTTCCTAAACATGTCTTCCACTAGGTTCCTGAAACTATTGTAATGTATCTTGGTTTTTTGAATTTTCCTTGAACATTGCCCCAAGATATCTGTAGTAGAGGGACACTCCCATAGTATATGCTCAATTGTTTATGGTTCCCTTAAGCAGATTGGACATGTTGGATCTTCCAAAAATTTCTTCTTGCATAGATTAGCTTTAGTTGGTAAAATATTGAGGCAAGCTCTCCACATGAAATTCTTGATTACTGGGGTGATTGGTAGCTTCCAAATCCTGGTCCATTCTTCTTGAGTTTGAGTTGTTTGAGAGCACTGACCCTTTTGTCTGTCTTGAATTTCCCCTTGAAGATAATATGCACTCCTCATTGTGAATATTTCATTGGTTGTGCATCTCCTCTTAGAATGTCTTTTCTGTTACAATTTATAAGGGGGATCTGACTTATAAGATCAGCTTCTTCATGTGAAAATGATGTTGCCTGGATTAGGTTAAGATCCCAAGCCATTGTTTCTTCTTCAATAAAAATCTCAACTTTTGCTTCTGGCCCTAAGATATTAACACTAGTTTGAGGTTTGAATGAAGTGGGTTGTGGTAGCCATTTATCCTGCCATATTCTAACTAACTTACCATTCCCAATTCTCCATGAGGTCCCTTCTTGTCACAATGGCCTAGCTGATAATATACTTCTCCAAATATACGAGGGGTTGCTTCCCAACTTGGCATTTTAAAAAACTGGTATTGGAAAAGTATTTGTTTTTAACACAGTTATTGCTAAAAAATTAGGATTTTTAAGAATCCTTCAACCTCGCTTGGCTAATAAAGCAAGATTAAAGTTTTCATAGTCTCTAAACCCCAATCCCCTGTAGCTTTTGATCTTCCCATTTGCTGCCAGTTAACCTAGCTAAGCTTTCTTTCTTGATTAATCTGACCCCACCAATATCCTTTCATCAATTTGTTATGTTCTTGTAGCAATCCTTTAGGCAATTTGAAGACTCCCATGGAGTAGGTATGAATTGCTTGTATCACTGATTTAAGCAACACTTCCTTGCCTGCCTTTGATAAAAAACCATGGAAGGCACTAGGTATTAGGTTCAAACCCATGGAAGGCACTTCCTTGTTTTTCATCTTGTTTTAAAATAATTAGGCCTCACAAGTTGGGTATGAAATGGGTGTAAGCTCAGACAATGGGCCTCGCGACTTAGGTCACATAAAACAGGCCTAAAAGCCTCTTGGGTTGGGCCGAAAAAATAAGCCCATGCTTTTTTTAAATATAGAGAAATATATAAAACCGGCCCATGGCCCGTTTTGAACACAGATGGCACAAGAGGGTCATATTTTTCCTCAGTTTAGGATTACTATTAATATGAACAGTAATCATATCCAAAAAGAAAATGACAATGCTAGGAGGCGTTGCTCCATTACGGTGGTGGTACACTTTGAAAGGAGCATCGCTTGGTACAAATAGCACCCATTGGTGCACGCCGCCACTACAAGAAAAAGGACTTTTGTGACCATTTAATTGCGACGAAAAGACTGTTTGTGACCAAAACAGACTCATTTTAGCTGTAAATAATCATTTTGTTGAATTAACTGGCCACAAATAAACAGTTTTCTTATAGTGCGCAATTGGTGCACACAGCACCACAATGTGCACTGCACTCAATGGTGTAGACTCAACCACACCATGCAGTGTACCATGGCTGCTCTGTGAGTCTCTGCATCTTTCTTCATATTTAATAAAACAAATAGAGGCTCAATAAATAGAGGTATATTGCATAACGCAAAGAGACCATTGTTTATCAAACAGAGGCTCCATAAAAACATCCATCCACAATTAGAAATTTCAAATGAAAAAAACATGGTAATATACCATACTGCTTAGCAAATAGAGAACGTATATAATTAGAAAAAAATATTCATGCTTAAATTATGGACAGAATAGATGCTCATTTCACGGGGAACAAAGATCTTGCTCTGATATCAACCAATGTTAGAGTTCATGAAAATATTCACGGTGGAATGAAAAATACCTCAAGTTTTTGTAGTTGTTTCACAAGTGAATCTAGCGTATAAGTCTCTGGTTGATCTGAATTAGTCTCTACCCAGTGCGTGAGCGTGCTACATAGATAAACTAGACACATACTCAAATATCCACATCCTAGATGTTTTTCTACAGAGACCAGAACTTCGAGAGAATTTTGAAGAAATCGAAATTAGTACTCATCTAGGAGGAGGGCTGATTTTTAAATCAATCCTCATATGGTATCTAATAGCTACCTTAAAAGCTAGCCTTTACAGTTCATAACTCCAGGCATAACGCCTAGAGTAATGCCAAACATTACTACTTGGCACCCCAAAAGAAGGGGCGAGAGGCAAGCTCACTAAGAGCACCTCTCTCCTCTATTACAAAAGTAAGATGTAAGATGGTTTGGTATTCATGCTTTATATGAAAATAAAATAACCTAAACCAAAATACTATTGCGATACATTTATATAAAACTTTTATTCTGAGCACACGCAGTGAGGACCAATAAAACAGGAAAGGGCACTACTGAATTTTATGATTGAAATGGTTTGATACCTTGTGATGCTTAATTCGCTTGAAATCACATGTGTGATAACTTAAGTGGTTATTGCATCACATAATTAATTATAAGCATAAAACTCTCTTGAAAACAACCCTAATTAGGAACTTTAATTTGTGAGCGGTGCTATTCCCACCGTTGGGAGCTCCCGCTGGGGCTCCCAATAGTGTTTATGTAATGAGTTTTTTTTTGTATTTTTTTACATGTATTTTTTTAACACATTTAAATATATTTAAAAAAATAAAAAAATTCATAATATTATTAAAAAATACTTACTTAATCATCAAGTAAAAAAATAATAAAAAAAAAAAATTCACAACAGAAACTAATGATAAAAACTAGCTGTGAGAACAATATTTTCTTTAATTTATAATTAGTAAACATTTCCTCAAATGATTACATATAATATAACCAAGTCAAATTAATTTAGATACATCAATTTAATATTTCTAAAAAACCAAAGATTGTCAAATCAAAGAACATCATTCGCATGATAATGATGATCTCATTAAATGCACGTACAATATTAATTATATAGTAATATCACGACATATTAGCGAGCAAAGTCTACCAGTGCCATATGATATATATTAAGTATATATTATAATAGAGAAAATATATTTGTAATTGTGAATTGTACAACTGTCGCGTAATCGCTTTGAAAAAAGTGAATAAAACATGGAATCCACATGAAAAAATTTAATTTTTTAATAGTGAATCATACTATTTTTCAAAGCGATTACGCGATGTTTACGTACTTCACAGTTATATATTGAATTATTCGTTACAATAATATTGATTTGCTCACTACAACAGAGTGATTTTTCATGTGAGTGATTTCGTTGCATTAATTACTATATATTCGTATCGGAATAAAATTTTACCTACCACATATATTTGTCGTAGCTGATTCTTCAGAATTACGTTGCAACATAAAATATTAGTTAAAGCTACTAGCATGTATTTCGTCGGATGTATTTGATTGTGACAAATATATAATTTTTATAAGAAAAAGATTATCCCACTATACATTTTCTTTCATAGAAAAAGTTTTTCGTAATTAAAATATATTGCAAGAAATACTTATTTTTGATAAAAAAAAATTGCGTCAGAAATACCAATTTATTTGGTGGCAATATAACTTTTTTTATGATCATGATTCGTGGATAAAGTTGTTGTCTTGCAACTAATTGAATGTCAAGTACTTGCTGCATGCATGTCAAGTTGGTAATTGTGTTCTTTGAGTTGAGGATGGAGTTGCAATATTTCATTGTACACATGCATGTTGCCTGTTGGCCAGATAACAATTGTATGTGGTCATGCCATTGTTATATATATATATCATGCATGATATTGTAATTTCCGCACTCCACGTTCAATAACCTACAATTAATATATATACAGCATGTGGATAAAGTTGAAACTTGAATTATAATTTGAAATTGTTATTTAATTTTTTGCAATTTTATCATGTATTCAATCTCATGTCAGTACTGCATGCGCATGCCGAAACCACTCAAGATCATCAGATCGAATCTCCCAATTAGAAAAATGGGAGAGGCCAGGTCATGCATTGGTACTACTGCGAGTAGTTGTCATTGTTAGACAAAGTTCTGTACGTAATTATGCACTAACCTGAGATCAATTAAATAGAAAAGAAAATTGTCTTCTTTTTTCCTGAGTGAGGGTTGGTATTTTGGTTGGAGCTACTAAAGGTAAAGCAAGTGTACCAGGTTGTCAACCTCCTGGCCTTCTGATCATTTGCTGGAAATGAAAGTATCTTTTCTTAATAACTTTGATCATATACAAATTAAGAGATGTATCTACTACTGATTCCTTCCTTGCAACTAGCTTAGCTTCGACCCTCCCAGGAGGAATGCAGCCAATGCATTGCCCGTTGGTCTTTGAACCATCTAATCTATTCTAGGGAGGGAGGGAGACAAAAGTTGCTGCAGAGATGCCTTTTGCTGGTTATGATTGGCATTGACTCACTTGTCCAAATGTCTTTGGAAAGTTCGCTTTTTTCCTGTTCCAATTGTGGGATTCTCAACACCTTTCCAACGCAATCAAATATATATAAAGTATAAACCCTATGAGCCTCTTCCCAATTGCCCACCACTATCCATTCCATACAAACCCAAGCACACGGTCTCCCTAAACTGAAGGACGTGTTTTATGGATTTGGGTTTTTGCTAACTCGAGGCACTGTCTCGATCTTAGTCCTCCCCCACCCGTGAGAAATGATGCATCAGTACCAGACGTCTCAGCTCGCATATAATAGATTCTGATTCATGTTTTGGAATCACCATTTGTGATTTGGGCACTCAATAATCGGCCTTACAACTAGCAACACTTCATTCCAAATTTCCTTGGAGAAATATTATCGATTATACATTAATAGATAATATTTTTTTATTTACACGAGAGAACAATTTGTTTTTTTTTTCATGTTGTTGTCAAAAACAGCATCAGCATGCATGGTTACATCCAAAATTGGTGCTGTTTCCAAACAAAGACAAAAAAAAAATTAATGAAATTATGAACGTGGATGGAACACTCTTAAGTATATATGAGTACTAGTAACAAAGTCAAGTGGAAGAAGCAGCTTCTGGCCAGCTTGCAATCGGTCTGATGATTTTAGAATGTCAACAAAATTTTTGAATTCAAATATTCACTTCTAATTTGTCTTTTATTTATCATTCAGTTGAACACAGCGTACGATTTTCTTGAAAAGTGAATAATATTGTAACTGTTCTTCAAATCACCGGAACCTTCATGCAAGTACTTGTCACTTAGCCTGGTTTTTCAACTCTTCCTGCAGGGAAATCCGCAAATCTAAGCCAAAACTCCAATGGAGATTGTAAACATGTCAGGTATCTTGGCATTGTTTATTATCCACAAAAGATTTTTAAAACACTGCATATAGATATCTGCTTAAACCACATATCTATCCATTTAAAATCATAGACACGTACATCATGAGTTTCTAATCTAATGATCTTGTGTTTGTAAACTGGCAATATTTTGAGAAAAATTCAGCAGCATGAAACTCTGTGAATCAGATTCTTGTTATAGGAAATGTTATTTTTTGGAAATCTACAAATAAAGAATATCATTAATGCAACTCGATAATATCACAGCTGCAGACTCGATAATTTCATAGATCTATGAAGCATGTCTGTCAAGTTCATTTGAAAATGATCATCACTTCGCTGCAGGCTCCTAAACCATGTAAATATATATATATATATATATATATATATATATATATTATATACAGTGTGATCTTCTCGTTTTTCTTGAACTTTTGCCATTGAATGCTAATCACCTGACTTTTATAAAAATTAGATAATAAGATAAAATAGAAGTTTCATTTGTTTAACTTATTGGGACTAAGAAACTTCAACTTCAACCCCTGGTGATGGACTTCAAAGAATCAGATGTCCAAAATTATATCCAACCACTCTAGTTGTACGTAGCTTGTTTAACAAAAGCGTAATACTACATACAGTCGTAGAATGCGCATATGCCGTGCAGTCGTTTTGAAAAAAAGTGAGGTCCACTGTTAAAAAATTAATTTCTTTTTATATAAGTCTCATATTTATTCACTTTTTTCAGAACGACTCCACAATATTTACATACTCAAGACGGCAAGAATCACTTCTCTTAACAAAAATGCTCCTGATTTCACAACAGGCTTTATACAGTCATGTGGATAGGCAAAGCTATGGACTTTTCCTGCAATCTCAATAAAAAAGGTATGCAATAAACAATTGGTAAAGAAAAAGTTTTCAATAATCTCTTTCACTCTCGCTGCAGTGAAAAAGAAGCTTTTTCTTTTCTGATCAGTAGGTGAGTATGGCGACAAAAGGAGAGACTGGCCACCATATCAGGCCATATTTTCTTTTTCTTTTGTATGGGTCTTGGAAAAGGTCAAGGCCTATATATAAAGCATATTTTATATGGCGGATTCTTTGACAAACGTTACTCTCTTGGATACTGAAAGACAATCTGGGCATCTCCTAATTTTACAAAAAGAGATTTCGACAAAGAGAAACCCCACGAAACCTCATTTCCTTTCAAGCATCCAATGTCTCCTTTATCCCTCACCTGGTCACCTTTCATCCCTTTTGAGGTGAGCGGCCTGCTTTTCTTCTAGATCCAAACCCTAAATTTTTATTAGTGAGTTACAGTGGGACTCAGCCATGTTTTGATTATCGCTCAGTTTTATTTTTTTCATAACCTGTTTGATAATTATAATGCTCTTCAGTCACGCTCCAGTCCGAATTATGGTTCAATGAGTGGACTCCCTAATCAACCCAAATTGATCATTATATTTATCTTTTGCTATATTCGTATATATAATATTGGTCATGATCCTAAAAAGTTGATTGACAAAACATTAGTTGATGGAAAAAGGAAAAACACAATGATTCTCATCAATATGGACGTTAAACGTACGGCAAATAAACAATTAAGAGTAGTGGGATTTGATGGATTAATTATGATTTGGGATCTTGTGAGTTTTTGTTGAATGGGTTTAATTATCATGGCTAATGACTAATTGATGAAACAAATTTCAGGTAAGATCCCTAATCAAAGGTATAGGAGCTGAAAATTCTTGATCACGCTATTTATTCCATAGACTATAACCATTTTTATAACTATTTACACAATTCCATGATTATATAAAAGATTTTGCTATATATCAAGTACTATTTACCTCCACATCTCACACTTGACAGTACAACCTTCGTTACATGTTTGGCATCCTGACATGAAACTGATACTAAAAGAGAGAGACAATTAATTTATGTAATTTGATGTACACTCGAAAGGTATCTTAGGGGTGTTAAACAGTAGAAGTAGAACCTCATACATACGACATGTAGGATACTATGCATAGCAGTATGGGACAAAGTTGGACCTGGCGTTCACCAACTCCCACTTGCTTCCGAACAAGAATAGAGAATGTGGTAAATTGGATCGTTATATAACGTTATATCCAACAGAGCCATGAACATATATATATATATATATATTTTCACTCCCAACAGTCGATACCCAGAATTCATTTTCCTCTCAATTTGTCCGATCTTTGGTTTGAGTGAAAATTGTCCGCTTTTGGACGCTTTGACAATTAAAAGCACACGAACTGGTTTACTACTTTTAACGCAAAAAGCCACTCCTCCCTCACAAAAGCTTAAAGATTTGTAGCGATTGACCCTTCAAAGAGAAGGCTTTCGCTGGTCAAAAGCTTGCACCTTTTTGTTTTCTTGGCCGGATTTTTGTGCCATCGTTTCAGCTCTGCTATATGTTCAGACTCTGGTAGCAGCAAAATGATCACTTTGTGGGTACTAGAAGCTCTGCGTTGCTGAAAGCCAATACGAGAAGTGGAAGCTCAGTGTAATTGGAGGTCTCTAAAAACCGTCATTTGGTCTTTTGGATTAGTGGGCCGCGGTTTTCTGTCATTCATTCCATCCGGGCATTTGCTTACTTTGTTCTGGAGTGTAATGGTAACTGTTCTGCTCTTTTTCTTCTCTTCTTCTTTTTTCTCTCTGAAGTTATGCTGCTCTTGTTTTTCTGTTTTTCTTTTTATGCTTCTATGAAATGTTTTTGTTTCGCTGAGATTTCTGTTTTGGGGTGATTTTCAGAGATGGGGTTTGAGGAGAGTAGAGATATTAAACTGCTTGGACTGAGAATGAGCCCAAAGCACAGGCGTTCAAAGAGGTAGCTATCTTATTGCCGGGTTTTTAAATTCTCTTGTTAATTAGCTATCATTCTCCTTATACGTTTTCTAGATTTTGGTATATTACTTGCGGAGGTGCATTAACTGGAATGACTTCTGAGATGGGTTATAGAGGAAAATTGGAAATTTGAGCTCCAATCACCTTTTTCTTTTGGTTAATGTCCATATATGTGAGTCATTCCTCCCAAGGGGGTATATCCCGGATGATTATCTGGCTGATGTGAAAACCAAAGGTCCAGAGCTTCAAGAAAGGGTGAAAATGGGTTGTTTTAGACTGAAGCTGGGCTTTTAGGCATCAAAATATGTATGTACACACGCACACACATATTGCGCTGCCTATAATTTGTATATTTGTTTCCCACCTGTTTTCCACGTCCCTTATCTTTTGACAAAGTTTTTAAGGTATGTGAATTATTATGTAATATCACGCATTGAATGTAATTTAGAAAGCCCTTCGACATGAGCTTAGGGAAAATGATTTCTAAATAGACCCCAATGGAGGGGGCTGGAGATGTAGCTGTTGTTGTTCTTCTTCTTCCGTGTGGCAGACCAATGAAATTTTAGTTGCTTGGGTTTGTAATTGGATAATAGCTATATATCAAGTTTCTATTAATTCTGTATATGCTCTGTCTCTGGCAGCTTTCCTGATAAGAGAAGGGTGGAGGAAGATGGCGTCGATAGTTCCTTTAAGGCCTCTGAACGTATAAAGCTGGTAACATTGGTTACTATTTTTGTCTTTCGAGAAATTATCCACTTCATCTTATTGTTTGTTTGATTTTTGCCATTATGCATCTTAATGACCCCAATACAATGCCATCCAAAGCATAAGGCCTCGTTTGATAGTGAGATGAGATGAGATAATTTGTGAATAGTAGTGAAATGGTTTGTGAATAGTTGTGAAATGGTTTGAGTTAAAATGTTTTATGGGATTTTGGAAAATGAGAGAGAAAAAGTTGAATAAAAATATTATAATGTTAAAATATTGTTAGAATATAACTTTTTAATATTATTTTTGTTTTGGGATTTGAAAAAGTTAAATTATTTTTTGCGTTTTGTTTGGAAGTTTGAGAAAGTTGTAATGATTAGATGAAAAAATTGAAAATTTGAAATAGAAAAGTGTTTGTGTTTGTGGTCTTTGGATATTGAGATGAGATGGGATGGGATTAGATGGGAGGATTTTGCTATCCAAACCAGCCTAAGTGACCCTTAGTAGTTGCTATATAGGCCTGGTTGAGCTGAGTTAACACCTTTTACTAAGGAAATTACCATTTTGTATGGCTCTCGTGTAGATCTTTCTCAGTTAATTTTGCATATATAATTTCACAAGCTACTTGGATTTCTAATTTATGGATTTTGCCTGGTTTCAGGATATGGGGCACTTAAAAAATATTAAAACGAAGAAGAAACAATCTGCCAAGGCTGAAGTTCATAATTCTTTGAGGCAAGAGGTATAGAGTTCAACTTTTTCTTCTTGATAACCATGTTTAGAAGATTCAAAAAGCCTAGTCTAATCCATTTTCTGGGTTATGGGCCTTATGGATTAGTTCAGCAGTGTATTGAGAATAGGTTCCAGCTTCACAGTCATTGTTTCTTATAATTACTTATTTGTTGAATATCTTCCATGCAGATTCTGCAACTTGAGAAGGGATTAAAGAACCAATTTGAGGTCCGCAATGCTTTAGAAAAGGCATTGGGTTGTACGTCTTCCTCTCATGGGAAGACAACTGAAATCTTAATGCCCAAGGTAATCTACATCTTACAAACAAGAAAAGCATTGCTGAAATCTTGGACTCTGATATTAACTAGTTTTATGGTTTTATTCTAGTCATTATTTTTTTTAACCAGAGTCATGTATGATTCTATTGTTGTTTACTGACTCTGGATTTGGTTTTCCTTTTGCCTCATAGCTGCATTTTCTTTTCTCAGACTGCATTTTAACGTTACTTTTGGATGTCTCCAGCCAGCCACAGAGTTAATCAAGGAAATTGCAGTTTTAGAGTTGGAAGTCGTGTATTTGGAGCAATATCTTCTTTCCTTGTACCGGAAAGCATTTGATCAACAGATATCCTCTGTACCTCCATCTTCCAAGGATGAAAGATTAAAATCATCTATAAATACGTCAAGAGGGAGGATTCCCCAAGCTTCCAGGCCTGATATTACATCAAAGAGGGAAAGTTCAGCAGTACAATCTGCTTGTGAATCACTTGACAATCCTGGCAAGGAATCCCGTGGAATTGGTCGAGAAGAGAAGCTATTATATTCTGATGTTCATCGCTGTCACTCCTCATTATCCCAATTTTCAGCATTTTCAACTAGAACTTCACCTCCAGCAGAGGCATTACGTGCATGCCATTCCCAACCTTTGTCCATTATGGAGGTAGCTTAAGTTCAATCACATAATCCAACTTTCTCAAATTGGAGCTTGGCTCCCTTGATATTGCCAATTGCTTTTGGTGACATCACATCATGATATGCCTTAGCATTGGTTCCCCGAAGGAGAAGAATAATCCCATTAATTTCAATTTTCCTTTGATAAGGGATAAAATGATGGAAAAATGTCATTGTGACATGATGTGGAGATGTATTTTTGGCTATCCTGTTGCAATTGCTACAATATTATGATTCAAAGTAGAGTAAACTATATGGGGGCTGGATTCAAGCTACTCTATATTTTTACAACATAAGATAACTGAACTTTGTTTTGCACTAGTTTAGGTTATCAATAAAAGTACAGGGTACCGTCCTCTAAAAAAATCTATTTTATAGATGAAATGGTTTTTAAATTCCAATCATCTTGGTATGTGGGGAGCAATAAACATGTGAAGGTCATGTAATCCATGTATAAGTATATATTGCAATAGTTAGACATTCTGTGGATTATGACTTTCCGTTTCTTCTCTACAGTATGCTGAGAATACTTCATCAAATATAGTCAGTCTGGCAGAGCATCTTGGTACCCGCATCTCTGATCATGTTCCAGAGACACCTAACAAGCTTTCTGAGGACATGATCAAATGTATGTCAGCCTTGTATTGCAAGCTGGCAAATCCACCATTGACTCATAATGGCCTCTCATCCCCCAATTCATCTATGTCATCAACGAGTGCATTTTCTCCACGAGATCAGTGTGAGATGTGGAGTCCTGGTTTCAGGAATAACTCATCATTTGATGTACGGTTAGATAATCCTTTCCATGTGGAAGGACTCAAAGAGTTCAGTGGACCATACAGTACAATGGTTGAAGTACCCTGGATATACAGAGATGGTCAAAAACTGGGTGATACTGAATACCTGATACAGAATTTCAGGTGAAGCTTTGGACATGTTTACCCGAGAAATATCTTAGGCCAATGGTGCTAAATTTCAATTGGAAGAGGAAAAAAATACCAGTGTTTCAATTGAATTCTAGTCTCTTGTGATTTTTGTTATGATTATGTGTTGTTCTGTTGCAGGTCACTTATCTGCCGCTTAGAAGAAGTAGATCCTAGGAAGTTGAAACATGAAGAGAAGCTAGCCTTCTGGATTAACATACACAATGCTTTGGTGATGCATGTAATGATTCTCATCAATAAACATGTTAACTTCATAGTGTTAGCTTACAAAAAAAAACTTTATTGTGATTACTTCTTTCTATACCTCTATATTTGATGCATGTGAAACGTAATAACTTTTTGTTCCCAAATAGGCGTACTTGGCTTATGGGATTCCACAGAACAATGTCAAGAGAGTTTTTCTACTCTTAAAGGTAGGATGAGCCTCCTTGGTCATGTAGGAGTATATCCATTGTGATTAGTTGTCTTCTTACAAATTTGTACAAAACAGGCTGCATACAACGTTGGGGGTCACATCATCAGTCCAGACACCATACAGAGTTCTATACTAGGTTGCCGAATGTCTCGTCCTGGACAGGTGGATCCCAAAACTTTGGTTTCATTAGTGTTAACATCTTTTCTGAATGCTCTTCATTCGAATCTGGTGGAATGATCCGGTCTTAGATTCGATCGCTGGCCTTTAAAGTTTCTCCTTAATAAAAACATAAAAACATTTTTGCTGCATAGCAGTTCTTAAGCCTATCTATTCATTTTCGCTCACCTCAGTAGGAGCTCAAATTTATGAATATTTTCCACAAGACAACTAAACTTTATTTTCCTTTCAGTTTGTAATTTACCTTGGAGCCTCTTCCAAATTCATATTTGTAGTGAGGCTTATAAAGCTTGCTTGTGCTTGTAGTGGCTTCGCATGTTACTTTCTTCAAGATCGAAATTCAAATCTGGAGATGAACGCCAAGCATATTCAATTGAGCATCCAGAGCCTCTTTTACACTTTGCTCTCTGTTCGGGAAGCCATTCTGATCCTGCGGTACTTATTTATTTATTTTTTTTATGGTTTTTCGGTTTTATGAATCATTTCATTCTCATGGCTTCTTCTGTACAGATGCTTATTATTCCCAAGTATAGTCTGCTGCAACAAAAAACCAATCCCCCCCCCCCCCCACCCCCCGGGAAAAAGAATGAGGAAAGTATGTAGGAAGTATTTTATTCTTCAGAGGGCTTGGAACAAATATGCTTGGGTTCTAAAAAAAGTTATTCAGTGGTGTGAAACTATGCAAGTTCTGCACCAGTGTTTCTATCTCATAAACATCTAAAAGTTAAAACAAATTCAACATATGATGAAGGATAGAACTGCTATCATATCATGTGGTACGACTTGCCACTAACTGGGAATCAATTTAATCTTTTAGTCTTTTTGTTTCGTTTAGGTTCGTGTGTACACGCCCAAGAGAGTAGTTCAAGAACTGGAAGCTGCAAAAGAAGAGTACATTCGAGCTACCTTTGGTGTAAGCAAGAATCATAAAATCCTTTTACCAAAGATGGTTGAGTCATTTGTGAAGGACTCTGGTTTGTGTCCAGCTGGAGTGATAGAGATGATCCAACAGTCGTTACCCGAATCTTTGAGGAAGAGTGTCAAGAAATGTAAGATAGGGAAATCTCGCAAGATCATCGAGTGGGTTCCTCACAACTTCACCTTTCGGTATTTGATTTCTAAAGACCTGATTAAGTGATTTTGCTTGCATTGCCTGCTGCTTAATACTTGGGGTAGAATCATAAGACTGTATACTAGGAGAAATTACCATTATCTTTGTACAAAGTAGAATGTGAAGCCGGAAAAGGGAGGATACAAGTTTGATCTATGGCTTTGGTTACTCGCATTATGTGATCTCCATCTGGCCATGTTATCCTACATTGCTGTAGTTTTGTGAAAGAAGGGAGATTTTGCATTGAGAAATGTAAATAATCTGTTTCAAGGTGCATTTTTTTAGTCTAAACTGTACCATGACTACTCTTTGCCCTCCGCCTTTTATTTTATATTTATGCATTCATTTAAGATAATGATACTATAAGATAATAAAAATAAAATTGTATGAAATTATACAAATTTATTCGAACCGAGTCGAAAGCATACAAGTTAGATTCTCATTCACCATCTAACTTTAACCTCAATTAATAACAGATCTAAAGTTATTAGCACTTGTCCAGTTCTTGTGATTTCTACTCCGACTTGTGTCATTTTCAATAGGAGTTTTGTTTTGTTTTGTGAAATTAAAGAGTACAGTGACAGGAGCTGGGATATAAGACAGTGTTTAATCAAAATCTCTTCAAAAATTAAAATGGGGGATATAGTCACGTGAACACACTAATGCTTGTGACTGAAAGCCGTGAAGAAGAAAATGGAGGAAAAGGTTCTCTTTCTCTTGGTTCAATTATTATCATCTGTCCGTTTACGGTGGCCCGGCTAACAACAGTTTGTTAACGACAGTTTTCTCATCACATTTTTTAAAATAAGGAGATTGAAGACATCAAGACTCTTATCTTCAGAAATTATCCCGTAGAGAGATGATCAATGCATCAGGATATGTTCATAGATATATACGTGAAGTGGATCTTACTATTTTTGTTGATGTATATGTAAATTTCTTGACAGTATTAAATGCTCGAGAAATGTTGCATACTGTGACCATTTCATGTATATATTTCTCTCACACTTCAAATACTCAAATTCTAATATGGACTTGAGAGGATCTTTATCTATAATAATAAGATCACTAATCGGCCTTTTATGCCCAGACTAGTTCTAGTATAACTCAACATGAATCACATTTTGGTCATTCCTTTCTCTCTTTGCTCTACACTTTGAGTGATCTCTCCTACCCATTTCTTTCTTATGCTTAAGCTATACTAATTGCAAGTAAAGACATTCGGATTAGTGCAATTTAAAGATAACAACTTGCACATCAAACATTTATTTCACATCAAAGCTTCCATAACCATGCAAGAACCTTTAAAACCAGATCCTAAGTTCACAAAGGAAATCTCTAATTACAAATCTCTAGCTAGTAAGGGCTCTCCCCAACAACATTCCCCGGAGGATCATAGAAGCAGATCGTTAGACTGGCGTCCTCCTTCACACAAGTAGCTTGAGCACAACCCAACTGCAGAGACTTCCTCCACACCACCTGAGTGTAGACGCCGCACCGATGATCCGGCAGGCACGAGTTGTCGGTGTGGTTATAGTATTCCTTCTCTTTCACCCACACATCGACGGCCATGCTTGGTGTCACGATCTGGCCGCCTGCCCATAACTGGTTTCCTCCGTACTTGCTGCTGCTCAAGTTTGCGAATTTGCAGCCCATGTTGTTTCTCTGGTACCGGACGAGCAGGTTCGTGGCGTTGGCTAGCTGCGAGCTCCAGCTTAGTGGGCCGACCCCAACTGCTGCCCTTGCTTGGTTGTGTCCTTGGAGGAATTCCTCTGCTGCTTTGGGAAGCGGCACCGGCTCCGGGGTTCCAGCGCTTGTGTTGGGGCTTGTCGATGGTGCAGCCCCTTGTGCTGAACCGTGAGATATGGCTAGAGCAATGAGCACAAGCAAGGCAGAGGCCATTTTTCTATCTGATGTGCAGTAATCAGCAGTGCAAATGGTAGTTGAAAACTTATATAGAATTTTGGATGGAGCATGCTGGATGGTTTGGTTATGCACTAAACTCATCTCAGTTCGTTTCAGATTTATATTTCTTCTAATATTTAAATACTCAACTTTTAAATAATTAAATTTATCTCAACTCGAAACCTTACACGTAAGATCCACAACTTTTTTCAACTCAACACCTCTTTACATGTGAGACTCACAACCTTTTTTAACTTTTCATAAATACATCTAAATTCATCTTAACATTTAAATACATCTCCCATCTTAACTCATTATTATATATTCGAAAAAAACTTAACTCAACTCAACATTCAAACACAGCCTAAATTTCATTAAGATGGGTCTTATAATATAGTAATGCTAGATAGTGCGCAAGCATAGTACAATTTTTTAAAAGAAAAAGTAAAATTTATTATTATTATTATTATATATATATATATTTTTTTTCAATTAGTTCCCATAATGTATTACTTTTTTTCATATAGATTGTAAGGTGTTCATTTCTCTATCTATTATTAGTAAAAGTTTAAACTTGAATCTTCAACATTTGTATCCGGACTTTGAGGTATGTTACTTCTTAGGTTGCAACCATAGGCCTTTAATGGTGTGAGGTCGGAGGCTGCTACTACCCATATTGAGTGGGGAAATTATTGGTTTTGGTGTATTTAATTGCTCAGTGAAATCGAAACGGGCGTACTCTTATTTCTTTTCTGCATCATAGCACGTGACATTGTTGGCTCTGATCTGCAAGCTAGGCAGCCACATGTGATGTGCATTCATGATTTTGGTGATCAGAATTTCAAATCTTTGTACACGTGGTTGCTCTTGTTTTGTTGGCTACCGTTGACCCTTTTTTTTTTCAAGGCAAAGATAAAAGGGAAAGAATATATACATATTGGGGCCAAAAATGGGAAGTATAAGCTAGTCCACACATAACTGATAACCTTCAAATCTTATAAAAAAAAAACTGATAAACCTTCAAAAGTCTTACCATATCTTTTGATACGAGGATATCACTTATATTTGTAACATCTCTCCATAGATAATGTTATATAATCATGTCTTATTTAGATTAACTCAAATTTATAAGCTAAACTAAAATTTAAATTGATTCAAAAAATAAAAAGAATAGATTATAGAATGAAAATATTCTCAAAATATATTATGAGCATATTCATTTTCGATAATTATAAAAGAATATTCTTAAAATATTCTTGTGCATATTATGAGAATATTCATTTTTTATAATTACAAAAGAATATTCTCAAAATCATTGCAATTGTACGCGGATCTGCATTTTTTTTTATCGACAATCGCTAAAGGAAATTATGATGGCGTGTATAATTTTACATAATATGAACGTAGAAAATGAGCGACATTCATATTTTCGAGTAGAAGACTTTGTTTATGAACAAAACAATGAAATATCCCAAGATCCAATGTTCTATGGGCATACAAATGAATTTGTTAACTTCATTCATATTTAGTGAGATGAAAGTAAGATGTTAATATAGTGTATATAATTTTCCTTAACTTCAAATACGGCCCACTTGTCATTTTATAAAATAAATGATATGTGAGACTCAATTTCAATTTAACATAACCTATTACATAGTAGTTCCTGCACGTCTAATATAATAAAAAATACTCAAGTTAGACATGGGGTTCCTGCACGTCTACGAGGATATACCGACCTGGATGTCATTCAATGTTAAGACATTGTGGTCAAACATGCAGCAACCTATATACATTCTATTCATTTGCATATATACAGTCCATACATACATACGTGATACTACCCTGTCATTTGCATACAACAGAAGCTTCACAATTTGTATACATACATCCATAATATTCATTCATGGAAATTAATATTCATACATCCAAAATACACCACAATATTCATACAAGGCAGTTTAGTATGCCACCCTCATAATTTCAAAAGAGAGAACACATGATCCAAATATAAAGTGGCTGCTTCTAAAGTAGCAAGTTCCATGTAGTTAGTAACTACCCACGGTTTAGTGTTTCAACTTTCCTTGCTTTATTTACAAAAACGAATCAAAATATAACTATCTACTGGTGGTGTGCTGTAGTCAATATGCATTCACACATGGGCTTCCAGGTTTGTGCTGTGTTCTTTACAAAAAAAAAAAAAAAAATATCAAATAGAACTTCCAAACATGGCTTCGTTGTTACCTTATTAAAAAACTTTAATTTGCAGCTCAAACCCAGCCACGGTTTCGTAAACCTTCTCTTCTCAAGTATTTTCAATTTGGAAATACTTTTGTTGCATTGAAGACAAACTTGATGTATCCATTCTAATGTTTTGAATACCATACCGGTACTGACCGGTATGTATCATACCAGACAGTAACCGATATGGGTGAGATAGGGGTTTCGTACCGGGTTAAATACTGACCATTTCGATATGTTTCAGTCAATACCGGATGGTTTTCGATGTACCGGCTGAAATTTTATATTTTTATATTTTTAATGTATTTTCATAATTTTCATTGTAATTTTCACATCTAAAAACTATTTTCTTAACTTTTTTTAATTCTCTTTTCTCGATGATTGAAAATAAAATCCCTACTCTCATGTTCGTGATGAAGATGAGTAATTAATTTTTTTTAATAGTTGGATTGAGAACTTACAAGTATTATTGAGTTTTATAAATATGTATTTTAACTTTTTAAGAGCACTCCCAACAGGTTTTGTAAAACCATTCTTTTTGTATAATTTGAAGAAAATTGTTTAAAAGTAGCATCCAACGGATGCTTTATTTCATCTACAATTTACAATTAGCTACAGTGTTACCGCTACATTTAGCGGTAACTATTCACACTTGTAAATAATTTTTAATTATATCTCTCTCATCTACTTTCACCTCTCCTACCGTGATTTAATTTATTTCATTTCAACCTCTTTTCACACCCCATTTATTTCTTACACTTCCCTTCCTCAATATTTTTTTCAGATTTTCATTTTTCTTTCATTGGATAGTATTATTTCCCTTCCATTACTGCAAGTCCAATATTTCTCTTCAATTATTGTACGTTCTCTGTTCTTTAGAGAGTTTTGTAGAGAGATAGATATAATTATTTTTTATTTTTTATTTTTTGAATTAATTTATATTTTAATTTAGCTTATAAATTTAAAATAGAACATAATTATATAACATTGTATATGGGAAGATATTGAAAATATCAAAATATATGAGGATATCATTGGTAGTTAGAGAACATATTTGAAATGAATAAAAAAATTAAAAAGTATAATATTTAAATGATATGAAGAAAAAATAGATAAGCTGATATATGATATATTGTAAAAGTCGGTATGTAAAATAGAAAAAGTAGGTTTTGGTGATGTATTTTAAAGGATAAGATGAATGATCTATTGGGAGTGCTCTAAGACTTGCATTGATGTTATTTTGAAATATAATTTATACATATATAATTAATTTATCTATATATAGACTATCCCGAAACGATACTTGAAACAGTACCGATACTGAAATATTTCGTTCCAATGTCTTAACCGAAACGGTATTCAAAACTTTGGTCCATCCTCATAATTCCATCTCCCCTCTCCGTTGGTCTAGCTCAAGCCTTCCTTTTGTGAGACAGATAATCTCTTTTCTATCTTCTCGCTTCTCAAGTATTTGTTGTGAAATGATGCAAGTTTGACCTGCACCATCATCATCTAACTTATCATAACTGTGGCATACCTTGATTATAAATGTGAAAACAACCAAACAAGGATTCCAACATACAACTTTTTGAGGGTGGTGAAGAGTTTTTGTGCCTTCAAACCACTGCATATATCTCAAAAGTAAATAAGACAAGCATCGCATACATATCTAGAAAAACTATTTCACACTTGGAATCCAGAGAGTACACTTGGAATCCCGGTGCTCAGGCCCATTTGGCTAGTACTCTGAATTCTCTTCTCTATGTTTTCAATGAAGGACAGGTTTTATACTCATAAAATATAGAAACGAGATGAATCAATACTATTTTACTCATAATGGAAGAAAGTGGAGGACACCATATACGATTACAAATATGATTAACATATAAGTCAACTCCCCACTAATGAAAACAAGCATGAGTAAGAAAATCTAAAGAGCAGACATATAACTCCACGTGAAGAATGCTTGTCTCAGAGTGCAGTTTTCAGACATATAACTCCATTAAATTCACTATCTTTTTAGAATGGTTCGCATAGCAGAATACTCTTCCCCCCTCCATGGTTTGTGAATCCAACCTTCAAAGCAAAAAAAGTTGGGATCATGCAACTCAATCAAACTCAATTAAGAAGTTTGTAAAATTATAAATGATAAGTACCTCATGTTTTAATAAAAACTCAACCAAAATTAGAGTCAACAATTGATATGGTTTCTAGCTACTGCAAAAACATAGGCAAAAATTAATACCTTATCTAGCTACAGCAAAAAGAGAGGCAAAAATTAAAATGGTTTCTACAATATCTGTAGGTACTATAATTAAAAACAGAGGAAATACGGAGTTTAAATAATCTACAAGTTGGCATACTCCATATCATTGTAGAGCTTTGCTTAAAGGTGGCATTACATTATATGCTTGGTACAATCTTCTAAGCTTAATAATGGAGCAGGTACACCTTAGAGTTGGCATTACACTATATGCTTGAAAGTATAAGCCAGCATATTTTAACCAATCTCCAAATTCTCATTTTGGCACTAAATAAAGAATTCATAAGAACTAAAGGATGTTGACCGTTTCTCACGGAACCATTCGTGAGAACGAATCTATTCGCTTAGGAGTCTTTGAAGTGATCCACCACTCTTATTCATCAAGTTCATAACTGATCCCATGAAAATAGGATTACGTGGGACACGTAACACCAAAGCTTGATGGAGGTTTCGGCTATAAATACAGTGTTTGGTCCCCAGACTTACTCACTCAATTCCCTTCAGTCTTACACCATCTAGAGTGGAGAAGAGTTTAGAAGTGCCAAACATAGTGAGAAACACAGCAAAACCAGTGAATAACATCAATGGCTGGAGGTATTATTCTTGGCATTATAAGCAGTCGATTCTTGTTTCTAAACTATTATTCCGCATGAAAGAATTGTTTTTGGTCTAACAGTTGGTATCAGAGCGAGGTTTTCCTCTGCCTTGGTGTTTAAAATCAATACTCTGTTCATCCTTGTTTTTGGCCGAAACTTTGAAAAAATTTTGAGTTTTGATTTTTGGACCTTTTTTATTTGAAAGAAGTTTAGAAATCATAAAGAAATAGTTTTTCTAAACTTTGTGTGATTAAAAACGTGATTTTTGATGTGAAAATGGCTGTAGAAATCCGAATCTGCATGCTGTCTGGAGGTTGAAGACGACCAAAACGACATGTCGTTTGCCTCGATTATTTTCACAAATGAGTATTCAGTATTCTGGATCCTACTGAAGACTTCTAGGCATTTAATTACACGACAATAAATATAGAAAACGATGGAATTTTGACTAATGACAACACTTTTCTTAAAAAAAAAACCCACGTGGCACGCTAAAGAATTGTTTGAAAGATGGGATAGCTTCATCTCATTCTATCTTATTGTATTTTCTTTCTCAACATCATTTAAACATAAATAATTTTTAATTTTTAATTTTTTTATTTAATAATTACAACTTTTCTAAACTTATAAATAAAAGAGTTCTTCTACGTACAAGTGAATTTACGGATCAATTTATACACCAATATTAAGGTGAACAATTTTGTCAGATGTTAATTAAAAAAGAAAAAGAAAAGAGACCGTTCCTTTCAAAGCTTTACTAAGTACATGCACCAAACTGCATACCAATATTAATATGGTTTTTTTTTTATTGAAAAGAAAAAAAAAATCTGAGAGAAGAAAATGTCTTCTATCTCATAAAAATTATTTTCGTCTTCAATTCGCACCATTTCATTAAAGAATTTTGCTATGTACAAGTAAGTTTGCGTACCAATCTGCGTACTAATGTTGTTATCTTTATATTCTAAATTTAAATTAGTACTATTTTTAATAAAATCTACTTTCTGACTAATCATATTGAATGGGTGCGCGTATTAGTGCGCAGAATCACTTACAATTTAATTTTTCCTTCATTAAATGGATGCCTTACATGTCAACATTGGTGCGCGATTTGGTGTGCAAACTCGCTTGCAAGAAGATTTTTTCTTTCATTAAAGTCTACCTTTCCAACTCAGCATTGGTGCACAAATCCGCTTACAACCACATTTTTTCCAAATAAAATAAGAGAAAATAATTCAACATTTTCAAACCCTAAAATAAAAATTATATTATAAAAATATTTTAACTTTATAATATTTTTATTCAATTATTTTTCTCATTTCAAAAAATCCCATAAAATATCACAACTTAAATTATTTCACTATTATTTACAAATTATTTTACTATTATTTACAAATTTCTCATCTCATCTTATTTCACAAACATTCCCAATTGAGAACCCACTTTGAGCTTTAGGCCTGATCTACACGCGTGATAAATATGGAATCGCTATGATGACTATTTTTATGTTTGAATAATTCTATTTAAAAACTTTTACACAATATATGCACTATTTACCTAACATAATTTAATTTAGAAGATTGAAATTTTTATGTTTGGTTGAATTGGTAGGGTCTCGTAATCTACCATCTTTCTCACCGCAAGGTTCAATCTCGTGTCAAGAAGTAAGATATTTGAAATGGTTAATTAGGGTAAGTCCGTGAAAATGAATATTTTTTAATATTATTTTTTATCTTAAGTTTTATCATTTTTAAATTAGAATAAATATAGATAGAAGCTACTATTAGCAGCATCCATTTTGTACACATGATGTGGCATCATGTAGACCACACATCTCCCCAAATGAGTGTTGGGAACAATCAACTAGAAGCAACCACGCAGTGAGTGCAAAGTGTGCACTGTTATAGTGGCTTCTCTCTAGCATTACTCATAAATACGACTATATAACAAGATTTCATATAAAAACTGATCATGACTCCTTGCTTTTGCTAAACTTGCAGCATCAAATAACATACACTAATTATTAATTAACATGCAACAGGAGACCGAATAGGCTGCCCTCCCACATTTTCACTTGATCCCCTTTTCTTCTGAGCAAGCACCAGATAGAGCTCCCCCACATAATGTTCAAAACATTTTTGCGCATTTTCTTCCACATTTCTACAGGCTACCAAAATTACTTTCTCTGAGAAAGTGACGGTATATTGTTACTTTGGCAGCAGCACATCTCGAGTGTGAAGTTCTAATTGATTTTTTATTTTTTTTTAAATAACCTCATTCATTGATTGACATAAATATTACATGGATTGAAAACAGTTTGGATTTTCCTCCAACTCTACTATGTAATCAGTTACAAGTAATGCACCTTTTCCTAGGTCATGAGCCACTGAATTTCCTTCATGGTTTATATGTCAGATCTTCCACTCATCATATTGATCTAATGTTGCTTTTAAATCAGAAATAATCATGCCAAAGTAGCCCTGATTTTGTTGCATCTGCTTCACCTCATTTACAATAGTTTGGGAATCACCTTCAAAAATAACTCTGTACAGGCCAAGTTCCAAATCAAATATTGCTGCTCTACGTGCTGCTAAAGCCTCAGCTAGCAAAGGGTCTGGTAATGAATCTTGTTTCTCTTTCAAGGTTGCCAAAAAACTGCCATGTTCATCTCTGACAGAAACACCAATCCCTATTTTACAAACTTTCTTATCAACTGCCACATTCCAATTAATTTTGCAGAAACCTTGAGGTGGACATTTCCAAAATATTCTTATGTGGTTAACAGATGAGCTTTGGGTGGTTTCTCTTATCTGCATTGTTGAGATCTCTTCTTGTAGGTGTCTTGCTCTTTTGATTACTGAGTTTGGGTCGATGTAGATGTTTTTGAAAACAAGCTGGTTTCTTCTCCACCATAAGGTCCAGAGTACTAAAGCCAGATCCTCCATTTCAACCTTGTTCAGTTTTTTAAACATTTGTTGCATCAGATCCATGATATTCTTGGTTGAATTTTTGCTTTTTTGAATTGTCCTGGTGCATAAATTGAGGACATCATTAGTAGAGATACATTCCCACAATAAGTGTTCAATGCTTTCTGGTTCCATTAAACACAGGGCAGGTAGAATCTTCCAAAACTTTCCTCTTACATAGGTTCAACTTAGTGTGCAGAATGTTCTTGCAAGCTCTCCATAGAAAAATTTTTGCTGCAGGAGGAATTTCAAGCTTCCAATTTTTTGTCTATTCTTCTGAACTGTTATTGTTGTTGGATTGTTGGCCCCTTGTTCTTTCCTTACTCTCCCCTTGTATATGGTAGGCACTTCTGACTGTAAAAATACCATCTATTTTGCCTCTCCAATCTGCTTTACCTCTCCAAATTAACTTATCTGGCTGGTTGCAATGGCTAATAGGGATTTGAGCAATGAGATCAGGTTCCTCCTTATTGAAAATGGATTGGATTAAAGGAACATTCCACTTTTTTGAGTTTGCAGTTAAGAGTCTTTCCACTTTAGCTTCAATTCCAAATATTCTGTCTCCACTTTGAGGCTTGTATAACACTGGTTGAGGTAACCAAGGGTTGGACCATATTTTAACAGTTTTTCCATTGCCTATACTCCATATAAGACCTTCTTGGATTAAAGGTCTTGCTGATAAGATGCTTCTCCATATGTATGAAGGGCTGCTTCCCAACTTTGCATTTAAGAAATCTGATTTTGGGAAGTACTTTATCTTCAAAACCGTGGCTACTAGTGAGTTAGGAATGGTTATAAGCCTCCATTCCTCTGCTAGTGAGTTAGTACTTTCCCTCAGAGGAAGAGGCTTTGTAATATCCATCATCACTCTGATTCTGAAGTATTTTCCTCACCCTATACCATCCTCTTCAACCTCTATATTCAAAACTTCACCAACTGCTGAGCCAATTCTTTCCCCACCCTTCTCTGTCATGGCTGCAGGAGGCAGGCCATATAATTGAAGCCAAAAAGGTTCATGAGTAAAATTAATTTCACCAAGTGGGATTTTGCTATCGAATTCTTTGAAACATATTAAATTTTTATCAAAGGACTAGGGTCTTCCTTTCTTTACTCGTTCAATATCCATTTCTTTTTTAAATTCCACCAAGAATTTGTGATATCCCACTTCAGTAAAGCTCACAGCTCCTTCAGGGTTCCAAATTTTTAGCATAGTAGTTTTGAATGCCTCTTTGTTAAGGTTTTTGTCCATTAGAATATATATAAGAAGACATTTCTTAGCTCTTTCTTCTGCTCGACTGATATCCTCTGCAAAAAAATTCACCACTTCCTTCTCTGTGTATGTTAAGTTGAAACCCTCCCATAGCTTAGATAATTTCTCTGCCATGTTTCTGTCTCTAGGATTAAGTTGCTCTTGATCACTTGTTTCGCCAATTTCTTCTTTGTATTTGGATCGATATTCTCTTGATTACTGCTTATAGAATGCTTCTGAGTATCAGTATATTCTCCTGAGACTAATACTAAGTGTTAGGGTATATGTGGAGACTGGTTTTGGAGCTTAAAAGGTGTTTGCTGAAGTTGGCTCGAGCCAAGGTTCACTCGACATAGCTCGACGTACCGCTTGAGCGAAGGCAAGTCAGAAAGGTTTGCTCGAGTCTCGCTTGAAACTCCGCTCGAGCAAGACACAAACCCTAGTGTTCGCTTGACACTCCGCTCGAGCCAATGTTCATTTGGCTGTTCGCTCGAGTTGCGCTCGACAGTCCGCTCGAGCGAAGTACGCAGATTTTGCCTGATTAGGGTTTCCAGCGCCACTCACTATATATATGTCATATTAGACTTTTGTTGTACGGCCAGAAGCAATTTTTGAGTGAGAACAATTGTCTTGTGAGTGCATATTGTGTGAGAGAGCAAAAAAGCCCTAGAGAGTGTGAGTTGAGATTGTAATCTCCTCTGGTTAATAAGATTTCTGCAGCTCCTGTGGACGTAGGCAATTTTCCGAACCATGTAAATATTATGTGTCGTGTTCTTGATTGTGTTGCTTTTACTTTATTTGTCATCGTTGGTGTGCGTACTTTGCATAGTATTTCACAACACTAAGTTACTTTCCCTTTATCAGACTCGCACCTTAACCCTCGAAGAAGGAAAGGACCAAATATATGAAGTTCTAATTGATTTGATCAGGAAAAGTAGTGCTTCTTTTATACCTTCTAATATTCATAACGCTGGACAGAATTAAAATTATCCTGACCCTGAGTTAATATATAACAAGGAACTCGAAACAATGATCTTCCTTTTCAAAATAGTCATGATGATGACGAATCTAACAACCCTGCAACATCCGATCTCTGCATCAATTAACCTCACTGGAATGATGATGTTTTAACTGATCGAGGAAAAGTCAACGCCGTTCTTGCCGAGCGCAGTGGTGGCCTTTAGCAAGGACACACAAATCAGGGAGTGAGAGGGGCAGGTGGGCCTGAGACAAAGGCATAAGGAAGTAAATATGACCTGGTTGCAGCTCCTCCTCGGGGGGTACCTGTGTTGGACGCTTGCCGATGGACAAGGACTCGGAGCTGCAGAGGAAGCAGTTGGGGTTCTGGGATTGGCTTGCATCAGTAGCTTGATTTCATGGAGCCAACCGTAGTTCATGTGAATCACCTTTGTTGTCTTGGACTGCTGTTTGTTGTTGCACCAATCTGCTTGTTCTTGTGCTTGTCTTTGTCCTCTTCCTAATTTTCCTTCAAGTTTACCTCTAGATTTACTAGTCTCTGTCTTCTGGGATGAAACACAAGCACCCATGATGAATGTTCCAGCATGCCTGCGATCTAGTGTGAGAGCTTTGGAGTGGACATAATTAATTTTCTAAGCTCAGATGGACCAGGATGGATGATGGTGAGCTTTGCTGTGGGAGTTTATACCCGAGATCAGTTTTCTGTGTAGGTGTTTGTTGACAAACTGAAAGGGTATCCGGGGTTTGACCAATACGAGGAAATTGTTGAAAGAAGGAAAGAACAATGGCCTGCTAGAGGGTACTAGAAGTCTAGATCCTATCCAGTTATAATTGAAATTTTTGGGAAAAATGTTTCTTCAATCTATCCGTTTAGATTATTGACATTAGTTTCATCAAATTTATCTATAAAATTTAATAAAAATTATATATTTTTCACAAATCCAGAACCTCCTTAACCATAACCTCATATTGGATTAACCATGTTTTTTAATCATGTTAATCAAAATAATGGCCTCCTTAACCATGTTCATCAAAATAATAACATAATATTATTTTTTTAATAATCATATTTTTAATTTTTTTTTATATTTTACTATTACACTAACTATATGTTAATTAATAATTTAATTTTATACTTAAATTATTATTTTCCAACTTAAATATATTGTGGCTCAAAATTAGAAAACAATAATCTAAGTAAATAAAATAATGATTATAGAGTGTGAACAGTTAGTCTTTAAATTTAAAGATGAACTTAAATGTACTATAATTCAAAGTTAAAGATTTTAGTGTATGCTAAATCTAATGTAGTGATTTTAAACATAAATTCATCAAATTATTTTGAAAATGACACTTATTTAATGAGGTCAACGTGATACTTATATCATTTGGACAGTTTTTTTAACCAATAGGAAATGGGAGCTAGGGGTTTAAAGTATGGCATCCCCTGTAATGAAAGGCCGGAGAATAGGGGTCAAACAGATATGCCGTAGGCCCAAAACTGGTTTGAGTTTCCCTTGGTTGTGTGCTTGTGTGTATATATGTTATCTCCGGTATAACTTGCGCGCAATTGCCAGAATCCACAACCACGAAAATTGGGCAAAGAAAGTTTCACATGCTCAAAATTATTTGGACAAAAGAGTGCTCTCTTTTCACTGATCAGATGTATTTTGTCTTACCTCATTTTTACTTTTTTCAATAAAAAGAAAGGGTTCCAAAGACCTGAATCCGACGGACCAACGTCTATCATCTGGCACCACGAAAATGAGCTAGAGGAGTCTTAAGGATAAGATGCACGAAAATGATAGTACTATATTATAATATATATGATAGTATTATATTATAATAAATAACTATCTAATTGTGAATAGTAACTTTATTTTTTTTCTGTTAAGTCCGTTAAGTCTTGTTTTACCAAAAGGCCTTTAAAACTCTTGACCATTTGACATGTAGCTCTTTTGTAGAATTTAATGAAGGATCATATTTTATGAAAAGGTCCTTAAAACCCTTGATCATTGACGTGTAGCTCGTTTGTAGAATTTAATGAAGGATCATGTTTTAACAAAAGATTCTTAATATTAAATTAATAATATTTTTTTATTATATAGAGAGTAAATAAATAATCAAATATGAATGCAGACTAATACTCATACTTTGTTGAAGTTTAGATCATTTTTTTTAATCTTAATTTTTTATCTTTCTTTAATCTTGCATTTTATTTTCTCAGACAAATAAGCTACTGACTTTTTTATTTATTTTTATTTAAATCATTATATCAAGTGCGCCCTGGAGCTAACACATCCTAGTATGTGTATATATATATATATATATATATATATATATATTATATTACGTACAGTACTGAGATTTCCTGCAAACAAATCATCTGGCCTTTTACGCATTAATTCTCCAAATTAAGATTCATGTAGGTGTAGGCAAATTATCGAAGCTACTCTGATCATTAAAAACAATTTTGGTTGTGTTATTGTCACAAACACAGCAAGAACCCTGAATGGACCATTAACTCACGATAGCTATATATATAGCTGCAGAAGATAGACCATGCACCAACTTGCACATATAATTACTGTTCAAAATGATGGTGAGGATTGTTGATGCCCACAGAGAGCCAGCCAATTCTCTTGGCACTCTTCCGGCCCCTATAGCTTGTTGGAATTTTCTTTCCCACTTGTTTATCACATGATGTATATACCAAAGTCACCAGAATCCTGATCTCCTCACCTGCATAGTGCATGCTTTTTGCTCGTGGAAAATATATATATAAGCCACACGTGCTATTTTTTATTATTATTATTATTTCGGATGCAGCCGAATATAAAGGTCATCGGATTCCGCCAGCTGGTTTTCAACACGACTTTTAAGACGTTTTAATGTTACCTTAGCTTTTATAACCTGATCAGTAAAACAACATGTGACACCTCATGTAAAAATTAAGGTCAATTTGGTTGGACTTTTGCAACATGCATGCATGCATGCCATTAATGTTGGAATCGTGGATTAATCTCTTATAAATACCGGATGATCATCATGAACAACTAATAATAATTCTAGCACCACATTATTGCTAATTGAGTACTGCTACTTCTTTCTTTTTTAATTTCTAGACGTAGAACTTGGATTGTGAGTATCCGGTTTTAGACATTCTCGATCGTACCGGTAGAGATGCATGCCATCAACCAAAGAGATCATTTTGGACTAAAAATAAAGAAACAATACCCTAATTTTTTCCCACTTTCTTCCCATGCCATGTTGCAGAGGGCTTGATCCCATTTAAATTAACTCTGAATAATAGCAATAGATTCAAAGATATTGGAGAAAAGGTAACATCTTTATGTTCATATATATATATATATATATATATATATATAATATGATGGAAAATGATTGATTTGCACCCTAAGTAGGAAATATTTATGGTACAGATCAGCTTAAGTTGAATGGTTCATAATTCATGGAAATAGGTGTTTGATAAAAAGTATAGACTTGGCCCACCAATTGGATACATTATGAACTCGTCCTGTCATGATCTCATACAGCTGTATAATTGCAACATGATATCCATTCCATGCAAAATCCAAAACCCATTCTTCAAACCTATCGTCCTTTTGCTTGCATCCCCCATTCAACTCTGCCCAAAATTCCAAACCAAAACCTCTCTCTAAATTACTAACTTAAAGCAGATCGAGTTAAGAAGCCATGCAAGTAGCATGTACCAATCCAACCACTTGTTCATACTTTTTAGGCCAAAAAGTAACTACGACACGACCCTTCGCATTATATCATCTTCAATGCATGTCATCTCATAATTCATCATGATCTGTCGTTATTATTTGATCCCATTAAACATCGTCGGTCTTGGCACAATGATACAGCTAGCTGCATTCTACCATTCTACCTATGCATGCAATATGCATGGACAGCACAGAGAAGCTTTGACAAATACTCCTACATATCATGAATTAGAGGGAGAATATTCAAATCTGATCAAATTACAGACTATTTATTCATATAGGAAATCATGCACAGGCATATTGCAATTCAAACCGAAGGAGCGAATTAAGTTATAATAGATATGGTGTTATTAATAATAATGTGAAGGGGTAAAATATATCAGGTCCAAAATGGTTCTCAAGGTCCAATCCATCAAGGAGCCATCATCAGAAGACAAAGAAAGAGAGAGAAATGGAACAAAGAATGGACAAGGGGGTAAGGGTGTCAGGAGGAAGGAGGTGTTAGGAGAAAGTAGGAAATGGAGACAAGGTCAGACACGCAAAGCAGACATCCCTCGTCACTACTACCGAAGCGCACGCATGAAGAGATATCAGATAAAAGGAGACGTACAGATGACTCCAAGGGGTTTTTTTCTTCGACTTCTTCTTCAACCTCTAGATAGAGAAATCCAAGGGGAACATATTCTTCAGCAAGTAAATCTCTAGCGCTCATTGTACCGAGAGAAATGAGAGACAATGAGATACTATAAACAAGTATATTATAATGGAATCTCCCCTCTCCAAACCTCGTGGATGTAGGCTCAGTGTCGAACTACGTAAATCTGTGTGTTTATCTCTCTTTATTTTCTCAACATTTAAATATTGTTCACCTCCATGGACATATGCACGAACACCGTACAACCGCACCGAATCACTGTCGCGGCCCCACACCTCACTGATGGAGGCCCAGCCCACCTTAATTAAGGCACTTTTCTCCCTTTTGGGCTGTGCCCTTTTTGGGCGTTAACAAATAAATTTCAAATTTTACATGGCTTTATGAGTCACAACTAATTATCCTGACTATTTATCTATATATAAGTCAGGGTAGAATTATACACACATACCATCAACATCGCTAACATAACAAGATAAATTGGCTTATAAGTGATGTTTAAAATTTAAGATTTTTTCAATCTACCTTATCAATACTACAACAAAGACCTGTTTTTCTTGCAAGAGATTGTGGTGGCAAAAACCTCCATTCTGTGGAAAAAACTATTTTCCAACAATTTTTAGTCGTGGGATGCTATATAGTGACATAAAATATTTTTCTCTAGCTATGAAAAGCTCAACTCGTGGAAAATGCTTACATTTTCCCACAAGATTAGTCATGGAAAAAAACTTATTTCACCGTGAAAAATATGATCGCCGTTGGTAGTAAATCATGGAAAAAATGTATTTTCGATATAATAATTTTGTGGCAAATAATATTTTCCACAAACTATTTCGTCAGAAATACTTATTTATAAAGAAATCTTATTAGGGAAAATAATCACTTCCGATAAAAAAAAAAAAAAAAGTATTTGCGTGAGTTACATTCACGGCAAATGCTAAGAGATTTTAGAAAAAAAAAATGTAAAATAAAAAAAATGAGACTGAACAAAAATTAATCATAACAAATAGTCTAATATAGGCTAAAATAAATATATTCAAACCTTGGAGATTCAAATTCAAACTTACAATAATTTAAACAATATATATAAATTTGTGCTAAGATGTTCCAAGAAAAACTCCTAATGAGAACCTAATAGAGGAAACTGTTCATACAATTTATACACATATACCACACAAATGTCCGAGATTTAAAACGATGTCGGAGTAGGGGAGAAAAAATATAAATCTGATTTTTAAAATTTTAAATTGTGACATTTTGCGGCGACTAATGTCACCGTAAAAAATTTCTTTGCACGACACTATTTTAGCGACCATCAAGTATAGCCATAAAAGATAATATATAACCGCAATAAGTTTCGTCGCAATGCTTCTGAACCTTTTGCGGTGAACTTATTTGCAGTGACAAAAAGCCGTCGCAAAAAAATTATTTTTACTAACGAATTTCAAATCGTCGGACGTGATCTTGCTGCAGTAGCTTGATTCATTTTCCACTGACATCTTTGTGTGATAAGCCCTGTATTGTCCACGATGGTATGCCGTGGGAAAAAAATTGGTGGAAAAGGACCAAATTTGTTGTAGTGCAAGGAGTTAGAGTATGTGTATTATTCTCTAAAATTCAGATTCACTAAACTCTAAGATCTAAAATGTGAGAAAGATATAATAATCTCTCGTACGACTATAATCTAATTTACTGTAAATTCTAAAATTAAAATCTAAGACCAAATCTCTCCTAATTCCCTACTTACCAATAGATATTTTTTTCTGGTCAAAAGCGGAAATTTGGTCACCATTAGATCAGAGTAGGTAGGTCATGAAATCATTATTGTACTCCTCACATGCAGGCTTAATGTCACAGCTGTAAAGAATCTCTCCCTGACCCTATAATCAACATGATATAATAATCCCACGTAGTACTGTGTCGTTTAGCTCGATATCTTGGTCATGTCCTGCCAAATTCCAACCTTGTACCATTCCGCGTTAGTATTACATGATCCATATATACACACACCTCGAAAGCAGCTTGCTTGGATCTCTCGTTAACGACACGCGCGCATTTATAATCCAAGGCCATTTCTTCATGTCTCCATCTCGGATGGATGCTTATCTATTTCTCATTTAGGTACCCTTTAGATTTGAAAAGTATTTTATATCATCTCATCTTACTATTATAAATTTTTTAAATTTTTATATAAAATATAATAAATAATTCAACTTTTTTCATATAAAACCATCTCTTATCTTATCTCTGAATCCAAACCTATCCTTAATCCCGAACTGGAATATTAAAATTATCCTTCTCTTTCATTCCTGCTTCTTTATCACCTCTAACATATTTTTGGGCATTCTTAGATTATTCATGTTTAGGTATTTTTTGAACGTCATTAATGTCCTAAAATTATACACAGCTTTGGGTTTTTATCCATATGTGTCTACCTAACTTCTACTTCAAACTTTCGACCTTGAATAAAAAATTCTCAAAGATCTAAATCCTTATAATTTTATCTCATTCTTATCGTTTGGATATAAAGATATCTATCAACCCTAGTTGAAGTTTTTAGTTTAAATAATAAAAAACTATATTTAATGATGTCATGTCAACATATTTGGATAAGAGTACACAATATATATTGTTTTTAATGAAAAAAGAAATTGTTTTTTATGATAGCTTCTAATTAATAGTTTTTAAATAATCTTTTGTTTAAATAATTGATATAAAAAATTATTTAATATAGGATGTGAAATCGTATTTAAAGGGATATCAAAGTCTCTTTTCAGACCACAACGTACGGCATAAGATTTCGAATACAGACTTTCCACGATTTCATAATATTTATTTTTAATAATGTTATATAGAATTCTGACTGTACAAACGTCCTGTATTCATGTGTAGAGGAGTTGATTTTATTATTAAAAAATTAATTTTTTAATATAAAAAATATATATTTTATAAATATTAATTTTTATTTTTTATGACTATAAATATTAATTTTTGTGTTCATGTATATAGCAATCAACCTAAACGTGGGCAAGATCGTAACACGACCCTTGAGTGGGTGACAGGGAAAAGTAAACGCTCAGAGGGGTGTAGCAGTGCTACCCAACCCATCACAATATCACATCCACAGAAAAACAGCTCTACCACTACAAATGCTACAAAAAATTCCGAACCTCAAATGGCTACGCTATTTACAAATCTAACCCTACTCAGGTATTGCACTCAACAGTGCCGTAAACTTTACTTTTCCACCGCTACCACCACCATTCCTACCCCTTGTCAACCCCCCACCGGCATCGCCGGCTGTTTCTCTTCTCTGAGACTTCAAGTCCCCGCCTTGAAAAACCAACGGAGAAATCGGTTTCCGGCCACACCCAAATCTGTCACCCCCACTTCCTTTCATCAACGCAGAGCTTGCTTTGACAGCCAATGCAGCCATTTCTTCAGGCTGCAGTGGGTGCTTTAGCTTACTCAATGGCAAAGCGAAATATAGCTGACCCACTTGAAGCTCTTCGTCGTCGTTCACCGCCAAGAGAACGTCGTCGAAGTCCATCTCGTCGGCGTTGCAGATGAAACACGTGGGGTTCTTTTGTAGTAGATAAGAAACCTTTACCGGGTACGAGAATTCTTGAAGCCGACCGTCTTGTAAAACGAGCTTGGCCGTGGCCACGTCCGTCGAACTAGACGAACTGCAAATACCCATTGTACGTACGACAGAGCAGCTACGATATCTTTCAACTCAGCGGATTCAAAAAAGTTTCGGAGAGTATCGGAAGAGGTCGGCCTATAAGGAATATTTTTGGCGTTTGGAAAGGACCTGAAGGGGATGGAAGGGGTGGGGGTGGTAGATATATAGCCGCATGGCACCGTCGGACTGCCTCGAAATTTGTACAATGCGTCCACGTCAGACTTGTCGTTTCGTTGAAGCAAAAGCCTGAAATATACTTTTAGACCCCCGCAAGTTCACTGAAATGTGATTGGATTCTCTAAAATTGAAGGCATTTTCAATTTGATTCATATCGATTATAATTTATAAAATAATTGCTACATACACAAACAAATTACATAAAAATAAATTTATAAATTGACGTGTCTTCAAGTGATGTGTTAGATTTACTTTACATTAAAATAATTTTACAATCTAATATACTGTATCAATCTACATCAGTTTATAAATTTATTTTTATATAATTATTTTGTGATTAAAATATTTCTCAATCTATAATAGAATTGTAATTGGGGTGTCTCTCTCTTCATTTGTGGTGTATATAATATATATGCCAATGAGGAAAAATAAAGCATAACAATAGAGGTTTGCTCTACATAGTGTGATAGTGACACTTATTATAATATTAAAAAAAATTAAAAAATAATCATTTTATAATATAATTAATGCTTTTACATCAATATAATAAGATTTATAAGTAATTTTTTTATAAAAAAAATAAGAGAAAATAAGTGGACTGGTGGTCATTCTTATGGGATAGAAAAGAGACAATAAATTGACTGTATTTTTATCATTATCCTTGGCCGGCTAGATTGGTGGTATTGGGTCCTTTTTTTTTTAAGTCATTAAATAATAACCCAATGACAGTTTTTTTTTTTTTTTTTTTTATAGAACCCAATAATAGTTAATAATTCATATAAATATCAAAATTCCGTCAATGTCAATCGAGTTTGGGTCAATTTTGTCGGAATGGGGGTATTACAATAGGCACTTAGGCAGTAGAATCCACACTTCTGAACATTGAGTTGTGATTGGTTAGGTTGTCCTCATATAGGGGATCAGAATAAAATTATTTAGATCTTAGTAGCAAAAAATAGAATTATGCCAAATTTCAGGGACAGAAAAATATATGAATGGCAAAAAGCTTTTGAATCTGTGGGCACGGCTTGCCAGGCTGTGAGTTGGTGATGACAGCTTGTCTTACTATATATATATATTTTTTTATTTATTTTTATTAAATATATGATATGTAAATAATAAATAGAAAATTTAATTAGTTTAAGAATAATAACAGATTAAAAAAATTAAAAAAAAAATATAGAATATGTGAGATGTGACAATAATAAATATTTATTCTATATATATTAGCCATTTAGTTACCCAAAGGAATACGCTCATTAACTACTAGTTAGTGTGTCTTTCAATGGTAGTTCCAAGGTGATATTATTAATTGGACCCTTCTAGAGTCACCGCAGGGGCTCCCGCTAGGAGCTCCAATTAGTGTATTTGAATTTTTTTTTTTCATTTTTTACATATATTTTTTAATATTTTTAAATATTTTAAAAAAATTAAAAATAAATCCCATCACTATTAAAAAACATTTTTTAATAAAAAAATAAAAAAATGGGAAAAACTAGTATTATCCTTATTAATTTATTGGGGCTTTAATTTGTATGTGTTCCGCTCCGCATATTTATTTATTATAATTTGTTTTTTACTAAAAATCTATAAATCCACATAAAATCAATTTGGGGTGATCTTGACGTGAAAATTTTTAATAATCTCATTAGGTGGTGGATAGTGGGAGAAAAAGGGTTAAAGATTTATTTCCTTTTCGGGAAAATAAGGTTCATGATCAAAGTCTAAGCTGGGTGCATGAATAATTGTGTACGTAGGACCGAAATTATAATAATGGGGGTGTACCTAATCTCTCCACTATCTTGGGTTAATGGGAATGATCTTCTATTTTTATGTATATGATTTAGTAAATGTGTTATGGTAAAGTAGAAAAATTATGTGAGATTCAGGAAAAGTTTTATCATCATAGTCATGTATTTTTTTTTCAATGAGAAATACTTTAACCATAAAAGGATTATACAAAAATAATTCTATAAACTAACGTGACATGATTTGATTCATCAGATTGTAAAGTTATATTTATCATAAAATAGATCTAATAGATCACATGAGTTTGTTTGAAAGATTATTTTTGTGTAATCTTTTTACGCCTATATCACTTCTCTTTTTTTATTGAGTAATGTTTGATATAATTTTAGAATGTATAAATTTTGTATAATTTTTTTTTTGAAAAATCATGAGGCTATCGTTAAAAAATGTGGTTTTTTATTTGAATTTTAAATTTGCTCACTTTATTTTTTTAAAAAGAGTGTGTGAGATTTGTACACTCTCTCAAACTGTACAAATCATTTTCATTCTTTATTAATACTCAATGAATTGTGTCAACATAAATTAATAATTCTAAAAAAAAAATTGTTTATTTATTATTATTATTATTTTCGTATTAGGCTTGAATTTGGCTTCATCTTTCCTTATCTACGTAACTATATTTTGAAAGAATAATAATAGAGAGAAGCCACTATTGAGAGCATTAAGAATAAGAAAGAGGAATATGAAGACCATGATGGTGCATTAATTCGCTGCTGAGGAAGCCACGTCGAAATTAAGAATGAGAAAGAGGAATATGAATATCCATCCGATCGAGGAGAGAGAAGGTGATTGGAAAACTTTGCAGAGAATCAATCCACCCAGCAATCCGACAATAGTTGGCGTAAGCTAATCTGAGTCTGCCATGGGGTTGGGTTGCTACGAACCACGAACCTCTGCAGATCATGCAGAGAGCCTGCAATCTCCACGTTTTCCAGCCCCCCAAACACTTCTTTTTATTTGGAAATAACTATTCCAAGATGATGCCCACCCCCCTTTATCTCTCCGTATGCTTGAATTTGATCCATGCACTACTCTTTTCTTACTGTATATATATTTTCTCAGCCCACAAAAAAGTATATATATTTTCTTTTTCTGATCAGCGTTTCATATTCTTCGTACAGATATTTCTCCTGTTCTGAATTCAGAAATATGTACAATGATATGCAAATTTCCTGTTTTTTTTTCCCCTCTTTTGTTTTGGTGTTTTTCTGATTAGCAGAAGTGCATGCATGATTAGATTAGCATCATGGTGGGGTCTCCAAGCTGCATCGACCTAGTAAGATTGACAAATGTTGTGTTCTGTATTAATTGCCAGCTAAAGCAAAGAACTCATGACCAGGATACATAAAGTAAGACACTCGGATTTTAAGCTAATGATTCAATATTGTGTATTGGGATTTGGGTCTGGTTTTTAATATTGTCTTGTCTTCCATTTTTTGTTCTCCTTCCTGTAGGTTCTGTTCATAATAATGCCTTTTCTTTTTCTATTCGACTCCCCTCCCTTTTTGTAACAACGTTTTGGATGTGTCTTGTGAATGTATATCTTTAAAAAAATAAAAAATAAAAAGACTAATGCTATGTTTGAATATTGATGTGATTTTCGATGATAAATTCACTAATCAAATACAGTCTAATTAATAAATATATAAATATACTTACCATTAGTTTCGGATAGCATAACTCCAACAGAATAAGAACTGATCAGCCTGGTTTTATAGGTAATGATAGTACCTTTACTATTACTTTACTATCTAATTATTTGTTTTGGAGTTAATTTTTATAAAATTAAATTTATTTTTAATTAATTACATGATTACGCTGGTTGATTAAATTTATTTTCTTTTAAATTATATAAAAATATCGTGTTCTATGATTTTTAGTCCAAATTTAAATAACAAAATGAATGAAAAAAATAGTTAAATAATAAAACAATAATAAATAACTTGTAAGGATATCATTTTCTTTATTTTATTGCTTATTGCATTTGAATCTTCTGCTTTATATATATCACCCAAATTATACTCTAAAAAGTTTGTGCAAGAAAAGGTACATTTGGTGTATCCCTCAGACTTTACTCTTTTTTTTTTTTTTTTTTTTGAAGAGCACTTTATTTCTTTTGAATCATTTTATTATTTACATGATCACCAAACTATTAAAATTGTAATTTTATCCTCGAATTGACACTATTTTTATAACCTGTCTCTCTCATCCTTTAAAGACCCAACCATTAATATCAAGTCATATCACAGACATTTCATCAATTTAACGGTCATATTTTTATCAAATAAATAAAACTTCTTGTTGTAAATTGGAAAATGAAATGATATAAGCTAGCTAGTTTAGTATATAGTTTGACCGTAAAATTATAATTTAATACAAGGGTTTAAATTATTTTTCTTTTTTCTTTTTTGCCCGCCTAGGACTGCCTAAATAAACGTTAACTTTTATATTATATATATATATATATATATATATATATATATATATTAGCTAGTTTGCATACCAAATTATTAATAAGTTGGAAAGGTCGACCCACCCCAAGCTAGCCCTTCCTTGAAGCTTCTTCTTCTTCTAATTTGCAAATTCCATGCATGCATCTCATGAGTATAATTATTAGGTACTAGTGCATGGATAAGAAATTAATCTGTTTAATGTTTCTTTAGATCGGTGATCCCCATCATAATGTCATTAATTAATCCTATCTCTTTCTCTTTTTCTTTTTTTTTTTTTTCTCTTAATTTTCACAAGATAATACCTCAAAAAAAGGAAGCTAGGAAATCGATCAGATCTTATAGATGAGCCGTACATAGAATTTTCGTAAAGGATAAATTTGATCACCTTGTGATTAATTTATAGAAAATTTGATCAGGTAGGATTCGATGGGTTATATATGGCTGAATGAATTGAATTAAGAAGCACACCCAGTTGGCAAAGCAAAAAATAAACCCCACCAACCGGCAAAAACACATGATTATTATATATATATATATATATATATAATCACAGTTATGCCAATCGATCGAGTAATATTATAGGAAAATATCGTGCATTAATATTAGCCAAACCCTGATGAAGAGAATCCCTGCATCTTAATTAAAAACAAAACATTATATAAGCTAGATTTCCACATGAAGCTTTTACAAAATCTTCTATGTCGGGCCTAATTTTATTTTTTATTTGGTATCTATCTTAATTAATTTGTTGATCAGACCGCAAAAGGACGACATGTAATAAAAAAGTTTGCCGTTGTCATATATGATTACCATGAAAGTTCCAGCTCGATGGCTTCTTGGCACTTTGCGTGCAGGGCCAGGATGTATCATGAATTACATATATATAACATATATATTATTGGCGGATGCCATTATTAATTCATGCTAATTAGATTAAAATATTTTCTTGCAAACCGATAATGCAAGCAGCTTTATAATATTATATATCTGTTAATCTAAGATCATACATAATTGAATAATTATGTCACATAATATTCCAAAAAAGAAAAGACGAGTCATAGAAAGAAAGATCTTCTAGCTAGCTAGTTTCTACGTACGTCTCCCTTTCCCAAAAATATTAGCTTGTTTGATTCGATTTTTTTTTTTTTTTTAATATTAGAGAATGGAGTCAAAGAGACCCCATCGCATGACAAGCAGAAATGGCAGTAGCACTAGGGAGCTCATCGATGGCCACATCTCTCTCAATCTCGAGGGGAGTAACAATCGGAAATTTGAGCAGGTCACGGGGTGGAGGGAGGGAGGGAGAGAAAGGGAGCGACAGAGGGCGGGAATAAAATAGAACTGTGTAAAAAAAAAAAAAAAAACCCTTTGTATGAGTCTATGTTGTAATTTATTGCATCTCCTATGTGACAGATTGTGATTTGTAGTGTAATTTGACACTAATTATCACCCGACCGGTCAGTAGTACGTTGCCGATAATAGGGCCTGCATTAGCCTCCAAACAGTACTCATGATGAAGATCATAAAACAAAACATAATAGATTTCCAAGCTTTTCTATGTCGGGCCTAAATATAATATAATTCTTTTTGGGTATTCATCTTTTATCAGAACGCAAGGATGACAATATTAAAATTGAAAAATGATTTGTATAGGTTTGAGTAGATCACAAAATCCACATAGATCCTTCGTAAAAAAGTAGAAAAAGTCAAAAAAAAAAAAAAACTTATTTCTTTTTGAGTGGAATCACATTTTTATAAAAAGCCTGTCCGGAGCTTGTTTATTTGAAACATGTTTATAGCATTACTCAAAACAGTTGTTCCTTATCATCATTACTGTCAAGAATTGAAACTTTGTATTTTCAAAATTATGTTTTTACAGTGAAGAGTGATAAGAATAAATAGATGCAAGGAATAAATCTATCTAATGTAACTATTACAATATGGTATGAATTTACAATAACAAAAATAAGGCTAATTCCTAAAATCGTGGAGTTACAAATGTGGAGAAGATCTTTGCTTGATTGTTGGTAAGTGAGCTGTCAATACGCCCCCTCAAGTTGGCGCATGGAGATCTGTAATGTCCAACTTGGGTAGAAAGTGATGGAAGAGATCCCGACTCAATGATTTGGTGAATATGTTGGCAACTTGCTCATGGGAGGAGGTGTGAATAACAATAAGGAGGCCGGAGCGAATTTTATCTCGAACAATGTGACAATCATTCTCAATATGTTTAGTGCGCTCATGGAACACAGGATTGTGAGCAATGTGTAAAGCAGATTGGTTGTCACAATGGAGGCAGATAGGCTCTGGGTGAGAGACACCAAGATCAGTGAAGAGCTGTTTCAACCAAGTGAGTTCACAAGTAGTAACGGTCATGGCGCAGTATTCAGCTTTAGCAGAGGAACAGGCCACATTGGTCTGTTTTTTTGTGCGATAGGAAATAGGACTGGTGTCAATCTAAACAAAGTAGCCTATGGTGGAGCGACAAGTGGTGGGGCAGCTGACCCAATCGGAATCAATGTAGGCAGTAACATGAAGAGTATTGGAGGAAGGAAAGAAAATGCCTTGTCTTGGACTGCCTTTAATGTACCGTAGAACGCGAGTGGCAGCCTACATGTGAGGAGCACGAGGAGCGTGCATGAATTGACTGAGAATGTTCACTGATACAATATTAGGATAAGGAGATGGATCTAAAAGAAGAGAGCCGTCGTGGTTGGTGAACTTTAAGTTTTGTTCCGTGGAAAAAGAAGCAGTCCGAGCACTGAGTTGACCACTATCAGATAAGATGTCAAGGGCATATTTGAATTGATTGAGAAAGATGCCTTGGGATGATCGAGCAACTTTGAGACTAAGAAAATATTTGAGAAGATCGAGATCTTTAGTTTTGAAGTGTGTAAAGAGAATACTTTTGAAGACCTCCATTTGTGATCGATCATTGCCAGCAACTAGAATATTGTCAACATAGACAAGAACAAGAGTGATGCTGGTAGAAGTAACCAGAGTGAATAAAGAATGGCCCGCCTAAGATTGAGAAAAACTTGCATCAAGAAGCATAATAGTTAGTTTAAAAAATCAGTTGCGGGAGGCTTGTTTGAGGCCGTAGAGTGATTTGTGGAGGCAACAGACACGAGGTATAAGGGAAGCATGCGTGGATTCTATTCAAACCAAAACAGAGCATGTCTAGCCCAAAATCATGTCCAATATTCTGTCATCAATTCTATATTTGGAGATGATTCTAAGTTTAAATTCTTTAGTTGTATATTGTAACAGTAGCTTAGTTTTAGCCTTACCGTTACATATTTTCTAAATTAGCTTCTCAATCACTCTGTATATATTGTAGAACTTCTATCAATGAAAGTGTGGAAAAATCTATTCATTGAAAATTACGACAATACCTGTTTCTCTACACGAGGCTCCCCTTTCGAACGATAACCAGGTGGGGGAGTCATGTAGACTTCTTCATCAAGGTTGCCATGTAAGAAGTCGTTGTTGACATCAAATTGGTGGATAATCCATTGGTGAGAAGCAGCGACAACCAACAAACACTGAATGGTAGTCATCTTGGCAACGAGAGCAAAAGTCTCATGATAGTTGAGGCCTTCAACTTGAGTATAGCCCTTGGCGACTAACCAAGCTTTATATCTTTCGACGGAGCCATCTGCTTTGAGCTTAGTTTTGAACACCCATTTGCAGCCAATGGGTTTCTTTCCAGGAGGAAGGGACTCAAGAGTCTAAGTGGAATTAGCTTCAAGAGCACAAAGTTTAGCAGACATGGCGTCACACCCATTGGCGTGATAAATAGGAAGGATAAGCAGAAACAGTGAGAGCATTTAAAAAAATAAGATGAGAAGGAGAGAAACGAGAATAAGAAAGAAAAGCAGATAAAGGATGAACAGTACCTGGGGTCAATGCAGCGGATGAAGATGCAATGGACTCAATGTGTATGGTTAGGCAGAGATAGTGTTGAAGATATATGGGTCTAGTAATAGTGCAAGGAGGAGGAGGAGGATAAGAAGAGGGTTCGGAAATGAGAGTAAAAGAGGGAGGAGGTGGTAAAATGGGTTCAGGAATAGGGAGAGGGATGATACGAAGTGATGGGGGCGGGGGGGGGGGGGGGGGGGGGAATGAGTCGATGCAGCAGATGAAGATGCATTAGACTCAATGTGTATGGTCGGGCAGAGATAGTCTTGAAGATATGTGGGTCTAGTAATAGTGCGAGGAGGAGAAGAAGAGGGTTCGGAAATGAGAGTAGAAGAGGGAGGAGGTGGTAAAATGGGTTCAGGAACAGGGAGAGGGATGATATGGAGTGATGGGGGGGGGGGGGGAGGGGGGGGGGAAGGAGGAAGGTCCTGGAAAGGGAACTGATGTTAGTGAAAGGTGACATCACGAGAATAACAAATAGCTTGAGTGTCAAGGTTGTAGAGTTTGTATGCTTTATGAGTGCTAGGATAACCGAAAAAGAGACACTTAGAGGCACGAGGAGAAAATTTATCGCGGGAAGCTTGGAGAGTTTGGGCATAACAAAGGCAACCAAACACGCGGAGATGGTCATATTTTGGTTGGGTATTAAAGAGATATTCAAAATGAGATTTATTTTGAAGAATGCGACTAAGAGTGCGGTTAATGCGAAGATCTTTACTTGATTGTTGGTAAGTGAGCTGTCAATAATTACCATGAAAGTTGATCCTCGATCATGGCCTCTTGGAACTTTGCGTGCAAGCTAGGTTGTATGTGCATGCAGATGCATTAATGAACACATGATTTATAATACATATGGCTCAGATTAAAATATTTTCTGGCAAACTGATAATGCAATGAGCTATCAAGCTTCATATATTTCCATCAACATAGCCCAATAATTCTTGGCTCTCAAGAAGAAGAAGGAGTTGGCTTTTCCATAGAAGGTAGTTTGAGAAAGAAAGCTTGATGGTGATCATGTGGATTAAGGTATTGAAAAGAAGAAGATTGGGAGAGGATTCAGAAGCCATGGAAAAAAAGAAATTGGAGCGATGGCTGTTACACCAGAGTGGCTCGTGATATCATGAGAGGGTTTGATGAAAACCACCACACTTGTAAAGTGGTGAGTATATTCTATTTATATTCATTTACCGTATACAAATAAAATAACATAAAGACTGATTACAAAATATATGGAAAGTAAGAGTAAATTGATATATTAATAAAATATTCTTAGAATTAAGAGTCAAATATATATGTCACATATGGTAAGCATATGATAAGTCGTAGAGTAAGGCTAAGTATCCTCAACATGATAAACTTGTTCAATTCGATTAACAAAAAATAAAAAATAAAAACTCTTTTAGACGTACAGTAATATTTTCCGAATATGTACGTAAAATACTATATGTATGGATAAATATAACGTGATATATATTATGACCCTAAAAGAAAGGAGCCCTTTTCGGTATCCCTTTCCTACTTCTTTTGCGAAAAGATTTAGGAGGTTCAGCAACCGGTACTGTTATATTCTCTTGATCTTTACTTTCTGGGCAAAATTGGAGAACACTTTCGTTAGCTATCACTACTTGCGAGATCATCAATACCTCAGTTTTTGCACATCCATCTGCCAGCGTGCTTAAATCCATCGTACTTTTGGCCTACAATAAATAATTATTTACGTGAATGAGATACTTAAATAACAATTAATCTTCCTTGAAAATTTCAATTTAAAATATTTAAAAAAAAAAACAGTGAAAAATAATTAGAAAAAGTGATGATCTTACGTACTTTGCATGCGAGTGAACAAAATCTGAAAGAGTTTGATCTTTTCAACTTGAACGAAATAGACCTGGATGACTTCGGGAATTGATAGCCACATATTTTGCACTTGTGAGCAGCGTTAGCATGATTTGCTTCTTTTATTCTTGGACGAAGAAAGACTATAGAGTAAGAATTAATGCTGTAAGGATGGATATCGGAGATGTCGAATAGTAAACCAATGTCTTGAATCCGAAGAACAGCTCGATGCGAAGCTTTGTACACCTAAAACACAAAAATCACAAAGAATTTATTAATTACAAGGCCAAATAGGCGAGAAATAAGCCCCATATATATATATAATATATATATATCGTTTGAGATAATTAATAAATAAATAAATTTACCTGTAGAACTTGGTGACCTGCATGCATGCTGCTCTGAGTTTTACAAGTTTTACAAAGCACTTCGCCATTACAATCCAAGCAGAAATGGGTATTATCTTTGTCTTTATGTTCTTTGCATGGATTATGGAAGTTGGCGTCTAATATAGATGCTAACCACTTTGGAACTTCGACTGCTGCCATGCTTATAGCTAGCCCGGCCCTGGCTCTGAAAATAAATCTCTTTTAATTTCCAATACAGCGATGTACTCACAGAAAATACTAATGCACATGTCTTGAAAGAAGATTTTCCAGACTTCAATCTGTTTGCTAATGCAATTGCTTAATTAATGTAGCACATGTCTTGAACGAAGAAATACTATATATAGGGTAAAGAATTAATGCTAGCTATAAGGATAGATATTGGATATTTCGAATAATAAAGCAAAGTCTTCAATCCGAAGAACAACTCGATGAGTTGCATTTATATTTGTGACGAAAATAATTATAATTTATTGTAAGAATTGACTCATTTTGGTAAAAAATAGTCATTTTTATAGTTATATATAATTGGCTACATATAAATTATTTAGGCAAGAAAACCATGCATATATTTGATAAGAAGAATAAAAAGGAACTTAAATTTATTGGCCTATTGAAGTACATACATGCTCTGCATGTGTAATACTCCAGTCCCGAAGGTCTACAGAGTTAGCTTCTGTCACCCAAAATCATCTCCATAACATAATTATATATACTCCAAAGACTCCATAAAATATAAATATACTAGTTTCAACCAAACATTTATGTTCCTTCACAAGGACACCAAATAAAGACCTCAACATAACAAATTAAAAATCTCCAAAAAGACTAAAAATATTCACATCTCAAAATACTCAAATCGCATAAAATAATAAATCTGCTGAATAGGACTATACAATCATCTAATCTTCCTCAAAATTCCTACTCTTGATTTCCAACTGAACTATCAAAATTATCTAAAAAATATTACAGAGTTAAGGGGTGAGTTATTAACAATTCAGTAAGCAGAGAACATATACTAGTATGTAAACATGAGAGTTCTAAAAGCGGAACAAAATATTTTTATTTTCAGAATCCAGAATCAGAACATATTATCAAAATATCAGAGCGAAAATTCAAAAATATTCTTATTCAAAAGTATCATTTGGCATAGCATAACTGAGCATCACATCATAACAGAATTCCATGTTTAACTCTAGCGGTTGGGTTGTGCAAATCCCGGTGGCCAACCGAGCAAAAACCAAATGTGAAATTTTTTCCTTATTATTCTTAGAGCCTCGAGTGTGTACATAGGAAAGACCACGCAGAAAACCACTTTGCTTCCAAAGTGGATGCAACAGAAATAGAAAAATTGGTACCAACCCGAACAGAGGCCACAATTTTATACCCGTTGTAAGGTTAGAACAGAATAAAAGCATAATGTCATGCCAGAGGTTTCAAGATATCACATCATTTCATATCAGAGAACAAAACATATTCAGAATACAACATAATCAGATCAACATTATATAATTATGCACAAATTTTCATATTCGTTCTTTTTACATAGTTCATAAATAGAATGTCAAAAATAGCTCATGTCTACACCAGTCATGACAAAAAATATTTTTCTCTTTTATAGATATTTCATGAGTAATGCAGAACAAATAACCGAGATTGTTTCAAATTCCTTTTCATAACAAAACATGCATATATTTTCAAAATCAACATCTGTTCATTTCTTTTATGCAAATTCTAGTATAGAAACCCTACTTACCCGACTCTTAAATTTTCTAAATTTTTCTACAATAGTGCCGAGTAAAATCAATCGTCACATATAAAATATACATGTAACTTCTAATTAAACCCATATTTTGATATTTAAGCCTGAAATACTAAAATAACATATTTTTCTACAATTTTAAAATTATCGTAACCCTCAAATAAATCAACATCCACTAAATATCTCTAACTAATACATCAAAAATCTAAATTATTTTTCACCTTCAAACACCTAATTTCTCTTGATGAATCATATCGTAAAATATAAATCTACGATTAACACTTATTGGTAGGGGCATTTACTTAACTTAAATTTCTAAGGGCTTAACCGATTCAACTACAAGCTACATGCGACAAAAACCTAGCCCAATTTAAAAACACAAGATGTATATATATGTTTTTAGGCTTTACAGAAGGCTACACGATAGATTCAACTACAAGCTCCATGCGACAAAAACCCAGCGCAATTTAAAAACACAAGATGTATATGTTTTTAGGCTTTACAGAAGGCTACACAAGAGAATAAGTGGCAATTTGTTTTTGTAATATCGCTAAACTTGTGGTTCAAATTTATATTACGGAAATAACACAAAAAGCAATCCATGTTTTCTGAGAATAACAGAGTCACAAGGGAGAGCACTGTGCGACGGACTCACCGTGAGAGCAGCTACAAAGCAACGGCAAGGTGGCTGGGAGCGGTGGCAGAGCACTGTGGAAGGGAGAGAGAGAGAAAACTGTTACGGCGGAGAGAGAGAGAGAGAGAGAGAGAGAGAGAGGGAGGGAGAGGGAGTTTACGTATAATGCAACGTGGGGGCTGCGAGTAGTGGTGCTGGACGTCAACTGGGTGGCGTCCGACGGTGCGGGCTTGTTCTCCAGCGTGTCCTGTTGCTGCTGGCTGTGGCGTCGTGGCCTCAACTGTGACAAGGCGTGGCTCTCGGTTTGGTGTAAACTGGGCTGCGGTGGTGCTGCGGTTTGGTGGTCACGGCCAGGGGGCCAAAGGCTGGCGGTTGGACGCGAAGGAAGTGGTGGCAGTGGCTAATCTGCTTCTGAAGCGTGGACTGGAGGGCAGTTGGTTCGTGCAGGGGCTGCGCTGTGGCGTCTGTAGCTGGCAAAGTGGTGGTCAGGGTTCACAGTGGTGGTTTCCTAGGGTTTGCCTGCTGGAAAAACTATGTGCGGCAACCTAGCTTGGGGAAAAATTGAACATCCAGCTTATACAAGAATATATATAGGACCGTAGCCGTGAATGCAGTGGGACTATGGGAGGGAGACGTGCATGGCGGGGAGTTTGGACTTGTTCTCGCGGGCTTGAGTTTTGAGCGTACGTGGTGATTTGACTTTCCGTGAGTTATCGGTCTCGACTTAAATTTTAAAAATAATATAACTTATCTTATAAAATTTTCGGATAAATTCTCACTTACTCCATTAAAGGAATTTTAGGTAATTATCCCAGCTCAGTAAAATCCATATTCTACCCAAACAAATTTTTGAGCCCATGACTCATTTCAAATTAGAAAAATCTATTCATAATTTTTTTTATTATTATTTTTTTATCATCTTATTATGTGATATTAAATGATAAATTTATAAATAAAATATAAGAAATAATCTTCAATTATCATTATCTAATGCCACATCATAAAATAATGAAAAGATGATGAGTAGCATTACTCTCTCAAAATACTAGTTAAACTCCAAACAGACTTTTCATACATAATAATATAAAAGAAAATTTGGAACGCTAGCCGGCTTCGCGTTTGAGTTGGCATCCGATAGAAAATATAAAATATAATAAAATTTGAGATAGTGAGGAGAGGAGAGGATTGAGAAAGATTTTTGATGGCTATGTATTTATTGATGAGATAAATCATAAAATAACAGATATCTTAATCATTATGAAAATCAAATCAAATTTTTGACTTTGATATTAATTATCACTAACATCTCCCTCAAAGTACTCAATTAGGTGTGGAGAACTTTAAAATTTTGATTTTGAAATATAAGTGCAGCATTCATATCCGTTAATTTGGTCGCCGATGAGATGAAAAAAATAACATTGATGATTAAGTGATTGGCATACATAAATTGGAACATTAAATCTGGAGTCATGACCAACAATGAGTTAATAATGGGTCAAAGCAAACAAAGAACTAATAATAGGACAAAAGATTAAGCCGATAATAGGTTACATATGAAATGGCCTTGATTAACTACAAGACTAAAATCAAAATGCCAAAAATGGGTTTAGAGCTTCAAACAATGTCAAAACAGATCAAAACTCAATAAAAATGACTCACGTACATTAATATCTAATAAAAATACTACTCCAAATGCAAAAAGGAAGTTTGTTAGAGATAAAAGTATCCGAAAAACTTTAAAAGAAATATTCTAAGTTCTTCAATCCTAATTGGATTAAGAGGTGGAAAATATATGACATGCACAAGTAGGTTGATTACTAAATATGCATAAAGGAAAGAGTCCTACGCTAACTACAGTCGGTATGAGGCTCCTCCCATTTTTTTGCAGATTTCTGGTGTACCTTTATATTTTCTTTAATTTGGGTTCAATGAATTTCATTGATAAATGTGCAGTACCACTCGATTTTAAAATTCTACAAAATGTGTTTACTTGAATAATTTTCAATAATAAATTCACATGTCATTTGTTTTTTTTTTTTCTTGATCCTGTTCATTATTTCCTTTGAGGTTAATGGTGGTTGGTTACTTGGGTCTATACGTTTTCAAAGCCAATGTGGGGAGTTACTTAGTGCATAGTGAGCACGGATGGCAAATGGGACTGATCGATCATTAATGCATGTGATTACTAATTTATATCATTACGTGCCTTTCAATGCATGTTGGCCATTTCCACATGTTCACCTACAGTCGTGAAACCTTGTTTCCCATATATATATATTAAGGGTGCTACCTGCCCGACACTGCTGCATGGGCAGCTACCTTTTCTGCACTCGGTTCCCGTTTGGGCGGAGATCAGTCAATTTCTCCCCCAGTACTTTCTTGTCCCCGCCTCCATATACTCCCTAGTCCAATCTATACGACGGGTGAACGGGTATTATTGTCGGCCACCGTCCAAATGATCCCCACCCTTAGCGCCATTGTATGACAACCAAAAGCTATTTTAGGACTTGCTTCCTGACCTCTATATTACCATAGGGACTACAAGAACAGATGCCATCGACATTCCTCTTATCAACTTAATGGATCATATGGTTGCTTTCATAAGGGCACCACACCTTGCATACATGTTATCAGAAAGTAAAACAAAGTAACGTACTCCTGGTAGTTTAAAGCAGTGATGACCAAAATTTATAATTTGTGGAGTGATTGAAAATTTGACGGTAAATTTAAGAAACTTTTCAAGACCTCGAGGTGGTGTATCCATGGTTTCGATATAGACAACATTTGGCTTTTTCTCATAAGAATTTCACTCCTGCATTAATGCCTTAAAAAATGAATTCATAGTCAATGTTGTGATAGTAAGTTGGTAATAATCTTTTGTGGGTTATTAACATTTTACTTATAAGGACTTATATTATAAGTTCTTTAGCTCCTAATTGGATTAGGAGGTTGAAAATAGACAAAGTAGAGTTCTTATATTTGCATAATATATAGGAGTCCTAGTCTAACTAATTAAGGCTGCGTTTGGTTGCAAGATTCAGTTGAGCTCAATCTAATTTTAAGCTGAGTCTAACATCCAAACACCTAACTCTCAAATCACTAAATTTATTTCAACTCAAAATTTCTTTACACGTGGGACCCATAACTTTTTTCAACTTAACACATCTTTATACGTAGGACCCACAACCTTTTCAACTTCCCATAAAAAGTACTAAACTCATCTTAACATCCAAGCACACTTTAAATTCAGTTTAGATGGGTTTCATATAATTCCTTCCAGTACTCAACTCACTACTATTCATAAAGAACTGAACTCAGCTCGACATTCAAATGTAGCCTAATTAACTTTGTGTGAAACTCCTCTCATTCTTTTGTTGATTTCTAATGTAACTTTATAGTTATTTGGTCAATGGATTTTTTATTTTTTGGATAAATTTGCCATACGTGCTCATCTTAGAATTCTGAACTGATTGATGCCTGTGATTACTTGATATCATTACGTGTCTTTAATTGCATGTTGACCAGTTTCACATATCATGTACAATCGTGTTGAATCTTATAGCTAATGTTACTATGTTTTCTAGATTGAAAAAATGCATACAAAGCACAAGGCGAATATGAAGTATTAAGCCAACAAGGTGGAATTGTTTCCCATATCCTTGCAAAGTTGCAACAGTACAAGAGAGTTGTAAATTTAATTAACCAGTGTACATCACTAAGATTTTCAATTGAACTTATTTCTAATGCAATTTTTTTTATTGGTGACCTATTAAATGACAGCGAGTCTACATCGGCATCATCGATACAAAGAAGACATCTACTTTTCCAAAAAGCGTGATGTCATTAGCAGTCTTCACAAATCATCTGACAATAACATTGTTATCATATATAAAAAATACAGTGTGAATTACAACATCAAAGTTATTTTTTTAAAGTAGGCATTACCAACTGATCGAGCAATGCTAGATACAATTCCTATTTGGGGACTGTATTGCAAGTCTAGTCAATTTTATCTTTAAATTTTTTTAAAATTACAATAATATCCATATAAAAATGGTACTTTTTTTCATGAAGGGTTTGCACATATAGTCTCCATTTGGAGACTGCAAATAGAATTTCTCTTACCATAAAGGATTAGAGACACATGAGGAAGGAGTTGGGATCCCCAACTATTACTCATTCTAACTACTGCAAAATTATAAAACTAAAAAGGGATCAAAGACAAATACCTAGGTTGGTCTTAATCATCATCCCCACATGAATTATTGGACAAGCTAAAGGAAAACCGCCTCCGGCGACTATTCCTTTTCACAATATGTCTCCTATGGTGTTATGATTGGAGATTGTGATAAGTTGAGAAGCATTTCATTTGGTTTCTCTAGACTTGCCGATGGAGAGACTTGATTACTCTTGCCTCATATTATTGGGTAGGAAAAATAGTAAACTGCATAGATGTATACCTAACTTCAGTTGCCGAGTTGGCGATAATCAAAATATATGCTTGCAATTGCATGTACTATCCCAACACATATGAGGTCAACCGTTTGTCACAAGCTTATTACTTCCTTCCCGTCACCAAACAAGGTAGAAACAAGAAAATGCAAGAAAGTAAGAACTCAAGAAAGGAAAACCAAGAACGTAATTGTCATTTCTTGAAAGAGATTTTCCAGTAATCTCTAAACTCCACTTAGTTCAACATACACTAGAATGAATCTCATTTTACGTGATTCTCAACCTTATACACGTCTCAGACTACTACTAATAAAACGCAATGTTTAATTACAAGCTACTCAATATGCATCATATCATTAAACCCAACTACTACCCCCTCAACCTTAACAAAATGCACCACTTCACTAAAGCTGCAATGCATCGTTTTGCACAACCACTATTGTCATTCATTCCTTCACAAAACGCTTCTCTAAAGTCACAAAGCATCATTTCACCCTTCCTTCTATTAATACAGTTACTCTTCCCTTATCTCATAAAATCAATTCCAGACTTCCATTTCCAGAACACATCTTACATTCCCTTCCCTTTTAAGGCCCTTAACCTCAAGGCCCTTACAATTCTCTCTCTCCCCCCCTAAAGGACACCTTGTAAGGTTGGAGCCTAAAAAAGACCCACTCTCCCACTTCAAAACTTATTTATGTCCTCTTTTTGTCAACAAAAATTTTCATTCTCTACTAGGCCTTAAGCAAATTCTCTCTCAATAGTAATAGAAGCTGCTCCCTTGACTTCAACTGCTAATCCACTGCAACATTAGCAATTTTTTCTAAAATGTAGGTCAGCAGCTTTGATGGAGGGTACCCTTGAAGTGCCTCAAAGGGAGATATTCCAATGGAAGTGCATGTGACATGTGGTGTTACAACATCATTATGGCATAGGAATCCACATGCTCCACTCCTTTGGTTTATGACTACTATAGCACCTCAAATAACTTTTTAAACACTTGTTCAATACTTCAGTTTGGCCATCGGATTAAGGGTGATATGTTGAACTAAAATCCAATGATATGTCTTGTAAGTGAAATAACTCCCTCCAAAAGGAGCTAATAAAGATTGGGCCCCTATTCGAGACAATGGACTTAGGGAAACCAATGGAGTTTGAAAACTCTAGAAAAGAACACCTAGACCACTTTACTTGCTATGTAGGGGTGTGAAAAAGGAAAAAATTGGCAAATTTTATGAGTGTCTACCACAGTGAACACCTCACCCAAATCCATTTGAGAAGGGAAAGCCTTCAATGAAGTCCATGCAAATGTCCAACTATGGAGAATTAGGAACTGGGATGCAGTAAACCAGGTGGGTGAAGTGTCTCATACTTGCTAGCCTGGCACACATCACATTCCTTGGCCATTTTCTTAACATCCTTGTGGATGCCCTCCCAATAAAAACCTATCATTGCCTTCTAAAGTGTCTTATGATAGCCCACATGCCCTATGGGCTATAGTGTATATGTTGCATTACCATGGCCTTAAATGGTGAAGAAGGAACCATCATTAACTTTTGCTTCCTAAGCAATAAGACTTGTTACAATGAATAATACTTTGTACCTTCTAAGCCCTACTGCAACTTAGAATACACTCAGTCTTGGGCATAACAAATAACTTTGCTTAAGTTCCTATATCCAAAGTGGAGTTGGAAATGAAATTAAGGTTATAGTGGTTGTCTCCTCCTCAGCTCCTCTAGAAAGTGCATCAACCACTTGATTCTCCTTGCCCATTTTATAGTCAATTGTGAAATCATACCCCCATCAACTTTGATATCCATTTTTGCTCAGCCTCGGTACCCACCTTCTGTTCCAACAAGTATTTCAAGGCATGTTGCTCAGTCTTGACCTTAAAGGTTTATAATAAGGTTTTACCCTTCAAAAACTTGCTATAAAATGTAATAGGCTAGCCTTCTTGCATAAGCACAGCCTCTAACCTAACCCAAAAGCATCACATTCAATGGTAAATTTCTTTCGAAAGTCTGGCAACCTCAAAACAGAAGGCTCAGTGACAACTTGTTTCAATTGGAGAAATGATGTGGTAGTTTCATCAATCCAAATAAAAGAGTTTTCTAGTTAATGGGGCTGCTATAGAACCATAATTCTATAGCATCCTGATACCACGATTGACAGCATCCTGATACCATACTGGAGCGTCACTCTTCATATGGTAAGAAGCCATCAAAAGTCTCCAACTCACTTATATTTAATGGAATTCAAAGTATTGGATGGCTTTGAAAATCCATCCCACAGGATTATTTCCATCAAAATGGGGAAATTCAAGCTTAACACCCATTGGTAAGGATCCCATCTCATCGTTATTCATTACTCTAGGCCCATGAGCCCCTCCTTAGAAGGAGTTACTTGCTGACTCTCAACTAATGTTCTAATTATATCAGTAAGTTGATCTAACTTATTGGTAATTTCATGGATGGCATGATGATGTTCATCCATCTGCTTCTGAATTGCTTATTGCTGCCTTTGTGAGCCTTCTTGGTGTAACTTCAAGGCTGTTGCATGTGTACCTTCTGTCATGAGAGGATCGATCGCTCTAATACCAACTTTCACAGGCTTACTTCCTTCCAGTAACCAAACAAGATTGAAACCAGAAAATGCAAGAATGTAAAAACTCAACAAAGGAAAACCAAGAATGTAACTGTCATTTCTTGGAAGAGATTTTTGAGTAATATCCAAACTCCACTTAGTTCAAAATATGCCAAAATGAATCTCTTTTCACATGATTCTCAGCTTTATTCATAGCTTTCATTAAACCAACTATTGCCCCTCAGCCTTAACAAAATGCACCGCTTCACTAAAGCCGCAACACACCATTTTGCACAGCTACTGCTATCCCTCATTCCTTTGCAAAACACATCTTTTCACTAAAGTCACAACGCACCATTTCACCCTTCCTTCTATTAATAGCGTTACTCTTCCCTCTTCTCATAAAATCAATTCCAGACTTCCCTTTCCAAAATATCTCTTACAGCGTTGAGGGTGGAGGTTTGGGTGGAGGCTTGGATTATACATGTGTTGCCATTAAACAAGGTAATTGTCCCATGTGTATCCGCCCTTGTGTTCTATTGGCAAATAAAAGCCGGTAAATATAGTATCGACGTTTAGCTCCAAGTTGCCGGCGTTAATGGAACACCGGTAAACCAACTTTTTTTTTTGTAGTGATAGACATGGAAAAGTAAGCCGATTATTCCTCCCATTTTTTGCAGATTTTTAATGTAGCTTTATGTTTTCTTTAATTTGGGTTCAATGGATTTCATTGATAAATGTGTAGTACCACTTTATCTTAAAATTCTGCAAGATGTGTTTGTTTGTATAATGTCGAGGTATTTCCAATAATAAGTTCACATGTCTTACTGATTTTTTTATTATTATTATTTTTTTGGTCGTGTTCATTAGTTCCTTTGAGATTAATGATGATTGATTATTTGGGTCTTTACGTTTTTAAAGCCAATGTTTAATTACTAGAGTCCTATGATTATGAAGCTTAAAGGAAACATTAATGTACAGCTAGCACGGATGGCATTCTGGACCGATTAATGCCTGTGATTACTAATTAATACTATTTTATGTCTTTCAATGCATATTGGCTAGTTCCATATGTTCATGTACAGTCTCGAAACCTTGTTTGCCATAGGGTGGGCAACCACCCCTCCCAAAACCCGCTTCCGTTAGGGTGGAGAGTTAGAATTTCTCCCAATACTTTGCCCACACCTCCGTATACTCCCTAACTCTGTTTGTTTGACGAGCAAACAGGTGGCTCAGTCCACCATCCATATCCCCCCACCCCTAGTGCCATCATATCATAACCAGAAGTTGCTTTAGGGTTTGCATCCTGATCTCTATATTACCATAGGGACTATATAAACACAGGCACCATCGACATTCCTTTGATCAGCCTAATTGGATCATATGGTTGCTTTCATAAGGGCACCACTGTTATGAACCCACTAGGTAGAACTCACTCTTGAAAATCGACTTACAAGAGAAGGGTGCCTAGGGGCTTATAAACTACCAACCAATTTCATACTTAGTCAACTAATGGATGAAAGACTCTGGTTCTTGGAGAGCAAGAAAGACTCTGCCTGGGTCTTGTGATTGCAACGCTTGGGTTCGTGGGGCTGCATGGCTGCTGATGTAGAGGTAGGTCAATGTCCTCACGCCGATCTGGTCTATGCGGTACCTCAACCAATTCCAGAGATCTCTGTGGCTTATCGGGGACCAAAATATGTATATGGAGAACTATGTTTTCAATTCTTTAAGGAGGAGATAGTCCGATCCTCTGAGCCTTTTCGTTTCTCCATTGTTCTAAAATTCTTACAACAAAGGCCTTCTTTGGATGCCATCAGGCTTTACATTTACAACCGTTAATAATTTTCTTGTTTACCAGTGGTTTCAACAATGAGGCATCCAAGAAACGTGTTTGTATGTATGTCAAATGAAGTAGATTCTCAGAAAGCACTTTCACGTGAAGTTTATGAAGTGAATGAAATACAATACAGAGTGTTTCATTGGAAACCTGATTTTAATGAAGATGAAGAACCATCTTTGGTTCCTGTTTGGATCGCATTGCCTAGGCTCCCGCCCAATTTCTATCAAGAATCGTTCTTAAAAATATTTACTACACCGATAGGCCATTATATTCGTAGAGATTATTCGACAGTTTGTGCAACTCGTACAGATGGTGCATGTTTATGTCTAGAGATGGACGCTTCGAAGGAGCCAATCCCGTATTTTTGGATAGGGCTGCCGGGTAGTGGTCGCAAACAGGAAGTGATCTATGAGACATTACCAGCATTCTGTTCTCGGTATAAAATTCAAGGTCATAATGTGCGTACCTGTAAAATGAAGATCCTACAGAATGGCGAAAAAGTCTAGGAGAGGAAGAAGGGAGTAGAGACTGAAACTGCAAAAGAAGTCCAAGACACAAAGGAATTGGATGACGTTGGTAAAGGCAAGGGTGCTATGGTTGTTTCGGAATATGATATTGGTAATACTAGCAACATTTTGCAACTCCAGGTTGTGGATGTGGCCACAAATCAGCTGGTGAATGAGTCCAAAGGTGGTACGAAGGATAACTGTGGAGTGGAGGATAATAATGTGGCTGATAAACTGGCGGACGAGTTTGTATCAAAAGAGGGTGAGCGCCCGGTTGAAAGGGTTGTAAATACACAGGAGGATGTGGGAAATGTTAGGTTGGCACCTGATGATGATGATGCCATACTAGTGCCTGATTATGCTTTCTTCACATTGGAAGACTCTATTTCTGAACCTAATCCAGAAGTTGATGCTGAGATATTTGATACTCGAAAAGATTATACCACGGAGAATGAAGAGGAGGAACCAAAAAAAAAGAAAAGGTACTCGAAAATTTTTTGAGAAGGTTCAGAGATTGTCTCGGGTTTTAGGTTGCTTTACCGAAGTGTCGTCTGTATCTCGTTGTTTATCGTTTTTGGTCTTAGAATTTGGTCTTTGTTTGGGCTTTATTTTGTCTCTAAGATTTATGTCTTGGTTGTATTTTCTCGGAGTCCATGACTGTACCACAGTTTCCCTCCGCCACAAGTGAGGATAATTAATAAAATTGGAGAGTCCCTCGTGGACATGGGGCCCTACCTCTTAAATAATAATAAAAGGAATCTCATACTTAGTCAATGTGGGATTGTAACAACCACCACGCTCCGCAGCCAACGTTCACGGCGGTCTCGATGCTTAGGCAGGCTGGCTATGCGCTAGGTCTTTCCTAACCTCGGACGAATACTGCTATGCCGACATCACCCCAATGCCACATGATTGCAATCGTGCTAACATAAACTGCATACGTGGGATGGCTCTGATACTATTGGTTATGAACCCACTAGGTAGAACTCACCCTTGAAAACCGACTTACAAAGGAAGAGTGCCTAGGAGCTTAGAAACTACCAACTAATCACATACTTAATCCATGTAGAATCATAACAACCACACCTTGCATACATGTTATCAGGAAGTAAAATAAAGTAACGTATACTTTGATAATTGTTTTTGGGTGGTTGCAGATTCGACGGTAAATTTGAGGGGTGTTTGTGCACTTGTCCCAAAAAGCTTCCTTGCGAATGGTATGAAAAGCATGGGAACATATGATTCCCAATAAATTTTTCAAGACCTCGAAGTGGTTTATCCATGGTATCGACAGTCTTTTTCTCATCACAATTTCGCTCCAACATTAATGCCTTAAAAAATGAGTTTCTAGCCAATGCTGTGATAGCAAGTTAGTAACATTTGCTCTTTCTATGAATAAGAAATACTACCATTGAACAAAATTAAATTTTGCAAAACATGGCTGTTGATATTTGCCCATTTCGTTTGTACAAATTTCAACTGCCGCTTAGAATTTCATAAAGAAGGAAGAAGCCAAAGATTGAAGAGAGATGATGCAAATGAAAGGGACCAACACAAGAATGCCATTGCAGCAGACAACTGATATCTACTACATGAGTTTGCAGGGCAGTAGGATCTTCCGGCATCATGCAGGAGATCTGTAACACTAGCTGTCGAAGACGCTGCAGCTAGCAAGAGAAACGACAAAACCTGAGATAGAACAAAACGTTATATCCCTCTTAAGCAGTTACAAGGATGATATCATGGAGTTCTTAAATAATTCAAAATGCAGGTACCAAATCTCCTAGAATGATGACCAATATTATTCTTGGTTGACGAGGTAAACATCTAATGAAAACAGAATGTGCATCCGCTACCAGCAGCGTCAGGCTCCAGGGAATTGCCAAACCCATGACTGTCACCAAATAGCTGTAAAATCAACATGAGGAATACATTGTTAAGAAATCAGCTAGAAAATTCAAAGCAACAGTGCCACAATATATGTCATAACATGTCATTAAATATTAGAAATGGCACTAAACAATACTCACAGTTCATGGATAAGAAATGCAACGGATTTGGTACACCCAACACAGAAAACTAGAATGTCATCGACAAAGAAAATTCTTATATATTTTGGAAAAAAATACTCTCTGTACCCTACAACTACCAGTTGTTATACACTTTGCAGCCAAGCTACAAAAAATGACACATTGCACTGTCCAATTACCAAAAACTGACAAATAGCACATTTGTCCAATTTTGACCATTAAGATGGAGGAAAAATTGGTGAAATGAGTCGAAACTTAAAAGATGATATGCTTGCGGTTTTTTGATAGTTTGAGGATGCAATGTGCCAATTTTCGTAAACTGTACTTTTCCCTGAATCTAATCTAGAGAAGGTAATTTCCTGGGCAAACCAGTTTCTGCCCATTGTATCGAGTCACCAAGCCTAGCATAGTTAATAGATGAAATAAATGGGCCAACCTTCCATTGTCACAAGGAGTAGCATCACTAGTATACATAAAAATCTGATGGTAGACAAATTTGTTTCTCAACTGTTTCAAATGATAAGATTGGTGTACCATGATGATGCAACCAGTGATTTAAAATGTTTTACTCAAAGTTGAGGAAACAGGAAATGAGTGTACAAGAAACTGTTGACAACATCTACCTGGTCAAAACATGCATACAAACCCAAGCCTAAACCCTCCCAAGGCATGAAGCATTAAGCAGTCATCAGAAATCATATGTGCCAAGTTACCTAGTTCTTAATTCCAACATTCAAACAGACGTGCATGAAATTCATTGTCATGCTACTTCCAGAGGATATCAGGGACAAAACCAATTCCATCTAGAAAGGCATATTAAAAGGAAGATCAAATCAATATGTACCAACTCAAAACCAATTCAGACTCTATACCACCCACCATGGGAAATTTGCACTTTTTTTTATCAGTAAGCAAGTTTTATGGTTAGAAATAGGCATAGCCCAAGTACACAGGACATATACAAGTGCATTTTACAACATAGTTGCATCCAGAAACAACACCACAATGAAGCTTCAAGAATATGGACCACCAAGACAGAACAAAAGAATTTCTTTTTTGGTCAGTAAGAGAGAACACAATAATTAAACAATTACTCATCATAGATTTGAACTACCTCCCAAGCAACATTTCACATTCCTCCTTGATCAACATCACTTCCATCTGCAATAAAGACCAATCTTTAATGCAGCCTGGTTTTAATGCTGACACTTCATTTGCTTTATTATAGGAATGGGTTATTTTAATATGACATTTTACCTCGTAAAATATATCCTTACCATTCTAGCAGTACTTTGATTTTGCTTTGCCTGGAGTTAAATTGATAAAGAAGAAACTTCTTAATCAAACAGCTCTTACATGCCCAAGAGATTTAAAACTCAAAATTAAAATCACACGCCTGCTTACATATAAAATGTCACGTCCCTACATCAATTTACTGAGGAGCAGTGTACTACTAACAATTTGATTAAATGCACCCCTTTTAGCATTTTTCATATTGAAGCCAAGTTTCCACGATGCTCCAATACATGCACAGAAATAATGACTCCTTGAAATCTTTCTCTCCATACCAACACTTTGGAATGGAAAACACAATATTATTATGAAGGAAATGCTCTCAACCTTAGGCCTAGTTTGGATAGCAAGATACTCTTATCTCATCCCATTTCATCTCATCTCAATATCCAAACAACACAAACACAAACACTTTTCAATTTCGAATCTTCAAATTTTTCATCTAATCATTACCTAATTATAGCAATTTTCCGAAACTTCCAAATAAAACACAAAAAACAATTCAGCTTTTTTAAATCCCAAAAAAAAATTATAATATTAAAAAATAATGTTCTAACAATATTTTTATTCAAATTTGTCTCTCTCATTTCTCAAAACCGTATAAACATCTTAACTCAAATCATTTCACTACTATTCACAAACCATTTCACTACTATTCATAGATCATCTCATCTCATCTCACTATCCAAACGAGGCCTTCCTAAGAGTCCGTTTTAGTAGATACTCTAGAAACTACTCTTTTTTCCATCCCTTCACTCATTGGAGCTCGGTCAATGGATCCTCAGAATTTCTACCACCACTCCCCTCTTCAACTTATAATTTCCATTAATTCAACTTAACTAAACTGTGGGCTGCATCCATTAGATATTCAACCAAAAGAAGTAGCCTATAAGCCAATACACTATACTTCCTATCTTCACCTCCTATAGATTCCTAGGAGTCTTTTATGTTCGTGTATTTTCCACCAATTTTCACAACCTAAGAACATCTCCCATTCCTCCAACCAAGAGAATCCAAAATTCATATTGAATTCCTATGCTTTTCAGCAACCAAACTCTCTAATAAAAATACTTCATTGGCTTTATGATCATCGCAGTTTTCCTTTCCCCATGTTCATACCACCCCACACGGAAACACCCAATAAATTGAATAATAATTTGAGCAAAAAGAGATGGGTATTGAAGAATAAGCCAAAACCCACAAAATGGATCGATCAAAACACAATTCTAAAGTTCGAGGTAAAGGAAATTGAGCTTACCAGAAGGAAGTATAGCTGTAGAAATCAACGTCCAAGCACATGAAGAGAAGGGAGGCAGAGGAGAAGACAGTCTGACCCAACCGCAGAGCTAAGCTGGCGCTGGTTCCCAACGCCCCTGGCAGATTGTCCATGCTATGGTTACTCGCATGCAAGGCCTCGTCATAGTCAATCCCAATTCTTGGCGGCCTTAGCCATTCCTTGGACGAATCCTGGTACGCCAGGGAATGTAGTAGTTTTGAATGAAAAGGAAAAAGTTAAAAAATAAAAATAAAAAACGAAAACGGTCAGGTGAAGGGGAGAGAAAAGAGAGGAATGCGAGTGAGAACGTCATGGCTACGCTGCTTGGCATCTTCTTATTCCTCAGTGGGATTTGATTTCCACTGGCGACTCGCGAGGCTTTCAATGCTTTCATCATCACGCCATATAATTTATTTATATTATTTACTTAATTTTGATTATTAATATATATTTATATTTATTTGGTTATTCATTTATTAGATATAAATTAATGTTTATTAAAACATGAATTCTACAAGTTGAAATAAATAAATTCTCACAAAATTTTTTTGTAAGATAATTCCCTAATCAAAGTGTAAAAAAATTATTATTTTTTTTAGTGAGATTTACTTTTTTATAATTGACTGCAGCTATATAGCTAGTGCATTTCAAGTCTTTTTTTTCTTTTATTTTCTTTTTAATATTATTTTAACATTCTTAATCATTAAGAAAAAAAATAAAAATACATAATTTCAATAATCACTTCCTTAATTATTAAGTAAAAAGAAATTACAATGCTCGAGCCCTGGTAACTTTGAACGATAACTTTAAAGAGCTCCACTAACATTTTCCTTTACTTATCTATTTAAAAATTGTATCAATCTATTCTTGCTATTTTTTATACCGACCAAATTACCAACAAATCTCTTATATATCCTTTTCATGTCTGAAAACACGACACTGTATTTGCTTGCGTGCATTTTTTTTTTTTTTTGAAAAGAAGCCATGACAATGAAATTAGAAGTTGTACCAAAACACATCAAAATCTTTAACATGGTATATTAATCACACAATGGTAAAGCATTGCATTTTCGTTTCCCTCTTGCAATGTGAATGGAAAACAGTAACTCTAGCAGTAATAGTTGCAGATCATATTCTTCTCATGTAGGTTTAAACAGCTGGGAAAAGCTTATTCAGCAGGCATGGGAGTCCATAGAATTCATCATTTCTAATGTCCGAAGCATATAAGCTGAACTTCTCCCACCAATGCAAGCCAGTGTCTGTTCTGGCGGCGTCAGTTTCACGAGAGAGTGAGCAATCCAAAATCAAAGCAACCAGTGCAGCCACCGTTGTGTGAGACATGAAGATGACAGTCACTATATCATCAAACCATCCAGAGTGGGTGCGAATGTGTCCAGAACTTGGACCTATACGATAATACTCTCTGAAGTATTGTGGTACCGAAATGCCCATGAAGAAAGAAAAGCCCAGAATAAATTTTGTTCTGAAACTGTTCAGGTTACAGAATTGGAGAAAACCAAGACCTGCAGAAGAAACGTAGCCGAAGAACACGCAGTACAAAGCTGCCATGATTGGTAGGGGTATAGAAGCAAAAAATGCTCCAAGTTTTCCAAATACAGAGAAGAAAATCATAAACACTGCTGATATTTGAATGACTCTTCGACTTCCAACTCTCGTTGATGCCAATAGACCAGCATTTTCCACTGATGCCGAAGCGCCAGTTACAGAACCAAACACGCCATTGAGCAAAACTCCTATTCCCAGCCAGCCAATACCGCGGCTAGTAACAGAAGGTGGCACAGGTGTGGCGCTGCTATATCTTGCTGTTGCAAAAAATGTACCAGTAGACTCAAAAAGTGAAACAAAAGAAGCAGCCATCATTGCAAAAGCTTCTCTGGCATGAAATGTGGGTCTTCCCCATTGAAACGGATAAGGAATATATAGCCAAGGAGCTGCAGTCAAGAGTCCAGCACGATCTGTGCGGCAACTAATCTGAGTCTTTGCAGGTTTGTTCCTATACACACCACTTGAAGTAAGAAATTGTGCATATAACCAGGCAATTCCAACTGAGAAGAGCACTGCGAATCGATCCCATATTGGCCTCTCTGGTTTCAGCAACTGGGGAAGATACTGTGAGATGAAAACCATAACAATCAACCCCGGAAGCCCAACTTCAACACATGTTGCCAGCAAAGGGAAACCGAGATGATAAAGCCCAAACCCCGTAAAAGTTATGTATGGAACAACAGAAAGGGGGCTAAGGAACCTTACTGCATTCCTCCAAATGCCTAAAAATCCCATAACCATCTGGAAACATGCAGTAATAATCAGAGCACCTTGTATTCCTCTCATGGTCTCTATGAACCTCTCATGAGGATCTGTGTATACATTATATCTCCGGGCTAGTACAATTGAAGTTGTGGGTATAATATATGAGTACGAACCGACAACCACAGATGGGAGCCGGGTCCCAAACAAAGACTGCAAGAGTGTGCTCAATCCTGAAACGAAAAGCAAGGTTTGAATCACCCTTGCCTTCTCAGAATCACCACCACCCATTTGAGGAACGATCATACTGGGAATCAAAGTGGTAATGCCCAGAGTCAAAAGATAATGCTGGAAACCCAACACAACAGCTTCCGGCCATGGGGGAGGACTGTTAACGCAATACTGAATGCCGGGTAGCTGTTCCTTCACTGGGTGTGGTTGCACCTCCTCGGGTATTTTGTTGCCACCTCCAGTACCATTGCCGTCACCACCACCTTGGGCCATGTCTCTGCAAAAGATAGACTTTCACGTACTGCTAGCGTGCATTTCTACATTATTTACAACAATAACAAAAGTAATTTTAGAAAATAAAGCAAAATTATTTTGAAATTCACTATTAAAGATTAATTGATTTTCATTAATGGCATAATTAATCTAATACGTGTGAGACACTAAATTCTTTATCTAATTCCTTTGTACGTTTTTATTTTCTTGAGCTTTGAAAGAATCATAACAATTAATGATGAAAATATTTCACTAAATTAAATAGATATATATAAATTAATTAGCAAGGAATTAAATTACTAATGCATGTATCATGTGTAAGTAGATTTTATTATTTATATATTTTAATACGTACATATATCATCGTTATATTTCAAGCGGATTTCAAGTTTTGTTACCCAAAATGAAAGAAGTGAAAAGCTATTTTGCCTCCCCAAGTATACCACTTAAATGTACTGCTTGGGCAAATTTTTTTTTATTTATTTAATGATTAAAAAAGTGATTTTAAATGTATTGATATATATTTTTTATTTTTTATAAATATTTAAAAATATGAATAAAAAAAATTATAAAACTGACTAGCTTAGCGGTGCTACTCAGGCGGCAGAGTAGCACCGCTCATGAAAGAAAAATGTTGACTTTCATAGTTGAATATCATGCCTCATATCATTATTACCCAATGGATCGTTTTTCTTTAATTTCATACGGTTTTTTTTAGCAATAATTTCATATGTTTTATTTGGACTTTCATTTAAGAGCTTTCAAACTAATATTATATATATATATATATATATGTGTGTGTGTGTGTGTATTTATTCCTTTCTAATTACATATAGTTTATAAATAATAACACTATAATTTGTTTGAGTACTATAATAATAATAACACTGTACGTAGAAGAATTGTTTTTCTTTTGCCTTTTTGGGTAATTCTTCTCTCTTTTTAAGTACTCTAATAGGTTTTGTAAAATCTATTTTTATATAAAATTTGAATAAAAGTAGCTTAAAACTGCCTCCAACAGATCATGTATTTTCAAATCTATTTTCCATTTTGTTACAGTATTCAGCTACGTGTAGCGTAAACTATACACAAATGTAAAATATTTTATTTATTTTCTCTTTTCATGTACTTTGTCTCTCAAAATAATTTCTCTCCCCTTGTACTTTTTTTCCAACAAACTATTAAATAATATAACATTTAAATGATGAAAAGAAAAAAATAGATAAACAAAAAATGAGTTTTGTGTTTTAATGAGGTTTGGAGGGTGAGATGAAAATTTTGTATATTGTTTGAAAGTTTAAAATATTATGTTTTAATATTATTATTGTTTTGAGATTTGAAAAAGTTGAATTAGAATTTGAAAAAGTTGAATTGTTTATTATATTTTGTATGGAGATTTGAAAATTATGTAATGATGAGATAAGATAAGAATTTTGTGTTTTGTCTTGTGCCCCAAACCAACGATGATGCGTGGTGTATAATACATATTAAGGAGTCGTTTGGATTGAAAAACACTCACAATTCATCTTATCTCATCATTACAACTTTCTTAAATTTTTATACAAAATATAATAAATAATTTAATTTTTTCAAATTCTAAAACAATAATAATATTTAATTTAATTTTCATCTAAAACTATATCATCTCATCTAAGTTATATAAGTTTTCGCAAGATATAATACGTGAGTTTCAGCTCGATTATTGATGGTGATATATTCATCATTTGTTGAAATCTCTCTTCAGATTTCAAATCGTGGTGTATTCCTTCCATTCCGATCACGAACTAGAAGATATAACACAATTAACTAGCGATGATGCGTGGTGTATAATACATATTAAGGAGTCGTTTGGATTGAAAAATACTCACAATTTATCTTATTTCATCATTATAATTTTTTCAAGTTTTTATACAAAATATAATAAATAATTTAGTTTTTTTAAATTTCAAAACAATAATAATATTTAAAAAAAATATTCTAACAATATTTTATTCAATTTTCATTTAAAATTATCTCATCTCAATATCCAAACAGCTCGATTATACAAGTTATATAAGTTTTCGCAAGATATAATACGTGAGTTTCAGCTCGATAATTGATGGTAATATATTCTGTCATTTCTTGAAATCTCTCTTCTGATTTCAAATCGTGTATTCCTTCCGTTCCGATCACGAACTTGAAGAAATAATAGACACATGAAAGTTTCATATTCGAGTAAAAACTGAAGGGAACGTGTTTTTCCCAGCGGTTGTAGCAGAAGAAAAAGATTTCAGATCATATTTGCTAGCTTTTTACTACCTGGTATACATTAGTATCGTAGCAGCCTTAAGATCAGGGGCCTACGACTAATTTCGAATGGAGTTTTGAAGACTCAAAACATCATTATCACAAGCCATCATAATATTAATATACAAAGTGGATCATAATCTCAGTGCTGCTTCTCCATTTTTGTCACAACAAGGAATTCAGTTTAGCAATACCTTCAACTTACAACAACAAAATCTGAATCGACAGTGAAAATGATCATGTTTTTTAAAAGAAAAAAGAGAGAAAATAAAAAACAGGAAAATAAATATAAAAAAAAGGCCTATGATCAATCAAGCTGAGCATACCAGATTCCCTGGATCTTCACTTCCTTTGGAGTCTTTGCTCCCAAATCAGTGTCTGAAGGCTGGACGCTCTCGAATACTCCAATCACCTCCCCAGTCTCAGGCTTGCTCTTGGTGACACTCAGGGTGATTTTCCCTTTTGATGAAGATGTATTCTTGATGTTCTCCTTCACAAGTTCTTCCTCGTCTCCTCTACCTCCAGCAGGCAATGCAACTGCATTGTCATAGCCAGTTGAGCCACCCCTGCCCTTTGGGTCCAAGAACGAGGAGCCTCGGTAAGATGGCACCAAAAACTCTCCGCTAAAGCCATCTGGTTTCCCTGATGCCACCAACTGTTTGATGGTGAAAAGGAATGGCACCCTCTCGCCTCCAGGCAGCTGAACAGTCACGGCTGCGTAGTCAATGCCATCTTTTTCCTCAAACTTGATGGCGCCATCGGGGGACACCTCGAAAGGTCCCTCGATTTCATCGAGGGTGTAGGTTAAGCGGGTCATGAGCTTGGTGTTTTGGAACTCAGGTGGGGAATTCTTGTTCACGCCCTCGGCTTTGACAGTGAATGAAGTTGGTTCCAGGCACAACTTCTTGGCATTGTACTTGCCAGCCTTGAATGCAAATTTCTCGACTCCACCATCAATGGTTGGGCATTGGTTGGCTGTCCCAGTTCCCTTTACCTCCATGTATGTCTTGCTTTGAATTTCGTCGTAAGTTAGTCTCTTTGGAACTCCTTCAGCACTTGCTCCCTGAAGTATTAACATTTGCCAATTTATTTCATGCCTTTTCCTTAATTTGAATTGTAAATTAACAGCACGAGTTGTCATGATACCTTGTTTTATTTTTATTTTTTCCGTTTCAAAATAGAGGAACATATGATTTGTCATTGGTTTCAACTCAATTTTAATCATCTCCTTCTTTCAGGGAGGAAAAACAAAAGACGACCTGAAATAATACAAATTAAAAATTGACAGTAGTAAATGACAATCGGCGGATCTTTAACATGCAATATGATCCTTAATTTCCTAGTCCTTCATGACATGCAAACTTCCACGAAAGATCTATTGGCAAGTATTCTTTGAAGAATATTTTGTGTCTATGTATGGGTAGGGAAGTTCTAAGGAGTTAATTAACTCCCCATCACTGACAATTAGGGTCCGAGATGAGATGAGATCACCTTTGTATCCAAACATGCTTAATTTACACTCTACTACTGACAGTTAATTGACCGATTCATCAGAAAATTCTTTAAATAAAAACGTTAGTTTGGTGCTGTGTGAAAAAAGTGAATGTTCCAACAAAGGCCTCTTCTCTCTCTATAATTTTCTAGAGCGGAAAATTCTATACATCATATTACCATCCTAATTTCATCCCATTAAGTAAGATGTGAGGTGATAAATGATCATTTATTGCATTTTTTTTATAGTAATAAATAGGCCGCATACTACTTAGCATGATCAAAATAGAAAGAGATTGTGGTGTATAAGCAACACCTTAAGCTCTTGATGATGTTGAAGTGTGAAATTCTTTAAAGAGATTCTAGCCAATAGCCAACTAAGCAATGTAAATGTACAATCCAACAATTTGATATGAGCTCTAAGACAAGGAAAGATTCGAACTTGTAAAACTTCTACGTAATTCGAATTAGTCTTATTTATCATTCTCAAATTTGGTGTCACAATTATATGAAGATCAGTACAACAAAGAGTAAACAAAAAGAAAACAGGCATACCGAGACAACGAGAGCAGAAGTAGCAAGAGCAAAGCCGGCAATCTTGGTAGCGTCGACACATTTGTGAGCCAAGTCCTTGAAATCAGCTTGCAGAGAGCAGGTGAGCCTGGCTGCAACTGGTTCCACGCCAAAGGACTTGGAAACACTCTGTGAAGACCTCAGCTGTAGACTGCTCCTAGAAGACACGACACCCACCTTGGCGGGTTGCATGAGTGTAGCCGCTGCTTGCAGGGAGGCTGCCATTGTTGTGTTCAAAGCTGATCTCTTTAATTCTCACTCACCCTCAGAAACTAGTTTTTATCTATATTCTGAGAGACAAAACCAAAAGAGAAGGTTTTTGTGTGGTGGTGGGAGAGTGGAGAATGGGACAACAGGAATTATTTGGTGGCCTTGCTGCGGGTAAGATAATGGGATAGGATAAGGCTCTCTCTTATTGGTTGGTTGAAGCTAATGCCCTTGTGCTTTTAGTTTGCCACCTGGACATTTCTCGTTTGGGATAAAGATATTCTCAGTCTCGCCTGACCACGACGGAGAACAGGTTCTAGGCAACAATGAAATTGAATTGAAAATTGAATGATTTATTTCTAAAAATATAGATAATGTGAATCTCATGATATAGACTTATTTCAAGACGGAGAACAGGTTCTAGGCAACAATGAAATTGAATTGAAAATTGAATGATTTATTTCTAAAAATATAGATAATGTGAATCTCATGATATAGACTTATTTCAAGTCGGGGTGTATAAAATACACCATCCATGTCACTTCTACACATCATCTACATTATTTAAATAATAAAACTTAATTTATAATATTCATATTTTAAAATTTATCTTTCAAATCAAATTATATCTTATAAAAACTTTATTATATGTATTCTATACACGGACGTGATTGATCTTTTATTATAGATCAATGCAATAGATCAATGCAAGAATGTCATTTTTATTAAAAATGAATTTTAATTTTATAAAGAATCTTTCATTTATTATAGAGTTATAAAAAAAAGTTTGGAAATTGTAAGTAAATTATTTTCCATGCATTTAATAGATTGGATTATTCAATCCCATCAAATAACTGGATAACATCCTGGTTTTAAAGATGACCAAAACCATTTCACTGTCTATATACCGTCGCTATAAGTTTCGTGCTGACACGTAAAGCTCTTGAGTTTTAAACTGGCAGGGCCGTATTCGGCCCAAAATAAAGCAGAGGCCCAAAAGCTTCAGACGTATTGATTGTGGAAAGAAAAATAAGAATGAAAATTCATTTCTATTTAAACCTCCAGACAAATTAACGTTAATTATTAACATTAATTGTTTTTTAAAGTGTAGTATTTAGAAAAAAATATATATACTAAAAGACTTCACCATGTCAAAATGGCGTATTTAAAATTTAAAGTGTCGCAAAATTCTTGTAAAAAAATATGGTTCAAAGGATGTTCCATGGAATGTTCAAGATGTTAGTATTGGGTGTAAATATCGGTCGGTCTGGTATAGGGTGATGGACAGAAATTTTCGATCCATTATTTTTTTCAAACTAGATAGGACCGAACATCCATAAGGACCAAATTGGTAGCTATCGATCCGGTCCGGTCGGTCAGGCTCAATTATTTTTTTTTTTTTAATAAATTAATAAAAAAATTATCTAAATTATTAAATTAAAATTAAGTGAATTATTATTGTGTATTATATAACTAACTCATTAAAAAAATATTTTAAATGGTGAATGATAATAAATTATATGAAAATTACATCATTAACTTATATAATTACTATATAAAAATAATTTATTAGATTATTAAAAATATTTTTAAAATATATATAGAAATTCGGTCCGGTTGGTTTTTCCATTCCGAACCGAACTCCTTACTAGGGGTGAATAGAAATCGACGCAACCGACCGCCATAGAAAGGAACCGACCGACGCGTTAGGAACTGGTGGAGAACCGGCCGACATGCGGTGGGAATTTGAAGAAATCGACATTCAGCGGTTCGGTCTCGGTTCAAAGCTGGACGGACCGCTGAACCGACAGATAAAATAAAACTATTTTTTTTAATATACCCTAATCAAAACGACACTGTTCCACTTAAATTAAAGTAAAACGGCGTCGTTTTACACCTATAAGTATACAAAACTGTTAAAACATAATGGAAACGACACCATTTGGTATTAAACCAAACGGCGTCGTTTTATTCAAAATGTATGAAAAAAAAATATGTATGAAATGACGCCCACTTAAGAAACGGCGTCGTTTCGAGATGGAATCGTCTTCTTCCCCAGACCTTCTTATTCGATTGAATTTCACTCCTCTGCAACTCTCTCTCTCTCTCTCTACTACAACTCTCTCTACTACAACTCTCTCTCTCTCTCTCTCTCTCTCTCTATTCTCTCAAAAGAAGCTCGTCGTAGGGGAGAGAACCAAACACCGACTGAGAATCGCTAGCCGGTTTTCCTCCTCCCCATCGACCGGTGACGGTCGGTTGCTCTTCCATTTTTTCAGACGTCGGTCGGTATCGGTTTTGCCCAAAAACTGCGCCAAAGGCATCGGTTTTCACCCCTACTCCTTACACCCCTAGAAGGGACAACAAATGCTACGAGAAAAACTTCACTGCAAATACTTTTCGTGAAGAAAAAAACCTATTTTTGGCGAGCATAATGGTCTATAGGATAAAAAAAATAAACAAGAAATACATGAAAAATCTAATGTACCTTGACAAGCCATAAAAGCAATAAAATTAAATAAATTGGAAACTAATTGTAAGGGAAAATATTGAAAATCCATCCAACTTTAAACTGAGAAAACAATGTATGAAAATCAAATAATGGCTAGATGTTGCGGAAGAAAGAAGATAAATCACGACTCAGATAGATAATCTTGTGCCTAGAGGAAGTGGATGACAAGTGCCCATACAGGATAGACTAACAGGAGGATAATGCCAACCGTGTTCGATATTCCGTGGGTTTGAGTGAAGGAATTTCTGAATCCACCAGATGCTCGGATGTGCTCTTGCAATAGGTAACAACCAATGATAAGGCATATCACGATACCAACCCAGCTATCCTTCAAGGTGTGTGCAAAGAAGCTGGGAGCCACAACCAGGAGAAGAATCAAAGATCCTGGCATCTCCAGCCAATCTGCAGAGATATCAAGTAATAACTTTGTGAACAAGTACAGTGACTATGACAATGACATGTTTAGAGTCATTCACACGTACAGTAAATACAAGCAACTGAACACTATCTTTCTGTCTTTTCTTAAGTAGTATCTAAGGAAGTTTTAAAGTGTGTACAACTCATGGAGCCAGCAGGCATGACAATGTTGCACGCACACGAGTTGTGATATTTAGAGTTACATGTACAAGTAACATAATTCAGATGAAAAGATTTCTGAATATGTGCGTGCGTGCGCGTGTGAGAGGGAGGGAGGGCTGTACTGGTAACATTCACCCCATCTTTGCCACCTTTGCCAGAACTGTCAGAATAATTTCCTTTTCTGATTAAAGTAATTAGGAAGATGAGTGATGAAAGTGACAATGGTGAAGAGGATGGCAAAGCAAGATATGCTTAAAAGTGACATGTAAGATGGATGGTTGGTGACTGAAGCATATACCTGGAAAGTGCCGCGGGAAGAAAAGCCTTAGTATAACTGCAATGAAAGCAATCCATCTCCCTACCTCTCCTCTGAATAGTTTTGTAGAAAATTTATCAAGAAATAAAGTAGCAGAATATACTAAAAAACAAAGGAAGAAAAAATGTGCCACCATTAGGAATTATGACCTGAAAAAATTGAACAACACCGAAGGAAAGCTAAAGAATATGTAAGGGACTAAAAGTGAAGTCAGCATGTTTGTTCTCCAGTTGGTTCGATCCAATATCAGCAAATAACTGCAACAAAAAATGAAATTAATGTTAAAACATGGTACTCTTTGGAACCGTAGTGCTTACATATACAAGTGGGGCAAGCAACTGAAGCACATATGCAGAAAAAAAAAAAAAAAGATTTTGCTTTGCAACAAAAAAACACAAAACAACATTCTTTAATTAGATCAGTCAATACTAAACAAAATATATTAAAAAAACTACATTGAGTTGAAAGGAAAATATCCTGCTTCTTAAATGGGCCCCAGATTATTATACAATACTCCCCCAAGGTGAAAGAGACACTACAGTTCATACCGAAACATTTACTTCCATCAAGTAAAACAAAAAAATGTAGAGGTGATAATGTATCAATATTATTCAATGAAAGATGCCGTCAAGCATAATCTGGAGGAGATAAGTGAGCTTTGAGATTTTTTACATACGTCTATAGCAAACTAGGAAACTTTTATATTTGAAGTTTTATCATAAGATGAATTTATAAACAAAGTACATTTTGTATCCAGTCATGGCTCATGATTATTGAAAGAGAATGCTACTAACAGTTACACTTTAAAAGCCTTGGTGCCATATGGCTTCTGGGTAAATCTGATTAGTCAAAATGTTGAAAGAGAGATGATAATATCACAATCTAACAACTCAAATTGTTGGTTGGTCAGGAAAGCAAATAGCACTCCAAACTTGAGCTCTCCCTCAATCCCATCCCACCTATGGATACTAATTAACTGGATGTAGCAGAACAATCAGAGCCTTGTTGTACACCAGTTCACAAACTATAGGCAGGCAAATTTATTCATCTGGGTGAGTATGAACCATCTGAAAGCATCAGAATGTACAGGGTCTGTTAGACAATATACTTTATTTAATTGATAAAATTAACCTTTTCTTATCCCTTTAATTTTTTTTGGGTAATTGGTAATTCAACATGGTACCAAAATAGGGGTCCTGAACTAGAACCCTAACTCTACTCTACATCTCAAATAAAAATGTCAAATTCCTTTTCTAAGTTGGTTTCATGTATGAGCTCGCACATGGTAATTGTATTAGACAATATAATTTAAGTGATTAAATGATTGATGACACCAAACCGGCCCCTAAAAGTGCAGAAAATAGTATTCAAATCCGTACACATTTTGACCTTGACAATAAGGAGATCGACAGAGGTAAACACCATCAGCAAAATTTTATTTGGAAAAGAAAGGGAGATTTAAAATTAATAAGTATCATTTTCAACAAGGATTATTCCCTATAACGACAAAGATGATGACCTCAATATCACTCTCCCTTTTCTAGGCACAACATATAAAACAATTACATGCACATTACATTAGAAACATTATAAAAGTTATCAAATACCAAACAACTAGAGATGTACCAAAACACAAATGTTAAGAACAATCAGATATAGAATTCATGGTGGCGACAAACAGCACTCACATTGCAGCGAAGGAAGCGACCCATTTGAGAAAAGAAGTCCCAAAGCCGAGGCCACCAAGCTTAGTGGCATGATTGATGAGCCTCTTTGCGGCCGCGATCTTGAGTTCTTTGTTATCAGAGTCGATCAAATCCGCCGTGGCCGGATCAGTTTTCATGGCCAAATAATCCTTCCTCCCCATTACGCTTCAAGTCCAAACAGAAAAAAGAAGATGAATTTGCAAAGCCAACTGGGATATAATTTTCTTTAAAAAAATTATCAGAGAAGATAGAGAAACGAAGATAAAGTACAGAAAAAAGTGGTTTTAATGACTTTCAAGCTGCTGGTTTGGATCTATCTCTGCAATCAATTGGTTATTGAGAAAAGATATTTTGTGAATTGTGTAACCGTTCCGTAATTGTTTTTAAAAAATAATAAAATATAAGAATCACATTAAAAAAAATTAATTTTTTAATAGTGGATCTCATTCTATTTTAAAACGATTACACGGCGTTTATGCATTTCATGGTTATATGTAAAATTACTCAAAGAGAAAATATATTTACAACCGTGAATTTTGTAACCTCCGCATAATCGCTTTGAAAAAAGTAAATAAAATATGGAATCTACATGAAAAAAATTAATTTTTTAATAGTAGACCCTACTCTTTTTCAAAACAATTACGTGACGGTTACACACTTCACGATTGTATGTAGAATTACAGGAGGATTCATGGTTCGCCACGCCTGACGCAACACTCTTTGCTCGGTCATGTCGTTGCTTACGTGTTGTCATGCAAGAGCGCCGCGCGTCGAACGAAGTCCGCTCGGTTTGTTAAAGTTTCAGCCCAGTTTTTAAAAGTTTTCTCGGCTTTCAGCCCAATTTAAAAGAGCAACAAAAGTGAACGACAATTGATCCATCACATGCCCAAATAAAGGATTTTCCAAGCCCAACAAAAATTTATACATTTTATTGGATAAAAACTTGTATAAATTATAAAATCTCTCAATTTATGTCGGGAACTTCTTCAAGGCAGGGCTCTTTGGACCCACTCCTGCAGAGTAAACTCTAGTCTCATGCACCGTACACTTAGAAGTTTCCCTACATAAAACTAGTTAAATCGTTGACTTTTTACTAGGAAGTGTGATCCCAAATGATTGTTTGAACTTTGTACCCACGAGATGTTGAACCTTGAACTTTAAAAGGAGTGATACCCCAAAACCAAGGCCTTCTCTCAAACTTTAAAGATATCAATCGATAAAGTTCGTCTTATATCATTTATCAAGTAGTTAATGTTGTTTAAAAACATCACACATGCAATAATGAATATTATAGATCAATTTTATGTATCTAGTTCTCTTATATTCAAAATTTTTGTCAGCCAAAATTACAATCTTGGTAATGCAAATAAGTAACAAAATAAACCGAAAACAAAGGCGATCATATGTATTCCTAATTGAATAATGGTTTAGATCGATTGATATTTCATAGTTATATAGTTATACAAGTGTGTCATGTGATATGATAATACAACAACTACATTACATTGCTCTATGTGTTTTTTCATTCCTATGGATGGCTATAAAATACAAAGAACAAAATTTTTTTGTCATATAGCTTTTTGACCACCAAATATTCGTGCTACACACCCAAAACTTTTGTCACAACCTGGCTTGTTCAGAATCATCACAAGGATCTCACCCATTGCTAGCCATAATGTGCTGTACTATAGCTCTATAACAATGGTGCAAGTCAAAGAAGAACAAACCCTAATAATCCAATCACACCCAACCATAATAATTGCTAAAGTTGCCATCAAACATTCTCACTCGAGATTTGAGAATAATGGGCAAGTCTCAGAGCTTATGATGGACAAAAGTTTGGTAGGGACTATAAATACTTTTCAAACTCCCTTAAAAATTAGAAGGAAGCATTTCTTTCATTCTCCTTTTCTTTTTCTTTTATTTTTTTGAGAAATGATATTTGAGTCGTGAGTATGCAAGTACCGCATAATTTTTTTGAAAAAAGATGAGTAAATACGAGATCCACATAAAAAAAAACTAATTTTTTAATAATAAATCTCATTTTTTTTTAAAATGATTGTACGGCACCATCTAACATTATTTTTTTTTCTTTAACCAAAAACAATAGGCGGTGGACTTTCTCCAATACAATCATTATTATGAGGCAAGAATTATGAACCCAATGTTTGTAATACAATCATTAAAATTTTAAATGTGCCCTTGTCTGACTTCCAACTTTTTTTTTTTTTTAATTCAGATTAATTTGGACCAGTACTTGTATTACATATACCCTCATTCTCCTTCGTTTTAAACACTCTCTATTGTATTAGTACTATATGTATATATATGCTTATTTTCCTTCATTCCAAAACATTTACATTGTAACCAACAATTACAATATTCATGTTTCCATTTTCAATTTTAGAATCGTCTCAAGACTATCTAATGATTCCTACTTTCTATATCGATACTCCGTATTCACGCATCTCTCTCTCTCTCTAATCTTTTCAAGCAAGATTGCAAAATTGAAAAAAGAGCTGCATTGTTGTTCAATAAAATACAAACTAAGAGAGTTGAATCTTTGTCACTACAAAAATCTAATAAACATTGTGGAATACTGATAAGGAGTATGCATCCAAACGTATTGTTAGCTATAATTTATTGCGCAACATTATGCACACATCGAATCAATGTATTTGTTTAATTGTCAAATGTGTTCAAGAAAAATGTGATATTCGTCAATACCGAATCATTATAATAGTCATTGTCTTCTAATGTAAATCTTGTATTAGAAAACACAGTTATATCATGATTTGGTTAGGGTAGAAAAAACCATGACATGTTTTTCTCTTCGATAATAAGCCATAGGAAAGTGGATTATATATATATATATATATATATATATATATATCACATATAATCATATTATTATGGAGCAAGCATGAACTATGAACACAACAAACACATCGGTAGTAAATGTGCCCTTGTCTGAGTACGACTTATCACCAAATCCGACCCCCCCAATACACAGACAAACACCCAAACGGATTATTAAATTTTTATATATTTATTATAATCTTCAGATCTTCTTATTCTTGACCAACCTACTTCCAATGTTCCAATGTAAAAACAAATCCAGCCACGTGTCATTAAAAAGCTGTTTCCACTAACGCTTCTCCTTGTGCCCCCACTGAATCATATCGTACATAAATACATACGTTTCGTGTATATATGATTTCATGTCTGGTGCCCATCACCACCTCAAAAGATGTGTCGAATTTTTATTTCCCAGCTTTTGTCTCAGACTCCACGTGGCAGGTATTATAGCGACTCGATACATTATTACGTCAATTGCGATTACACGTCGGACTACCGTGGGATCCACCGAAGAGGAATCGGTTTCATGCGCCGAAGCTCTACTGCTGATGATGGTGTCGTCCTCTTCTCGGAGCATCCACGACCGTCGCTTCGTGTGAGTCACACACCTGTGTCTTGAACTTACACCCGAACCTCCTCGTCAGTTTCGAAGAGCCTCTCATCCACCGTCCGTTTGCTGGCGCGACCGCCTGCTTGTCGATCTTTTCGATGACTTTCTTCATCGTGGAGCACTCCCGCTCCAGCTGATGCACCCGCGTCCTCATGCTATCCATGTCCAGCCGTAGCACCTGATTCTCCCTCACCGTTGCCCGCCACGTGATCGCGCTGCATTCTCCGCCCTCCGCATGTACTGCCGAATCTCCAGCGTCGACTTCTTCCTCATCATCTTGATCCTCTTCCCGCCGTCGGAGCTGGGCAGAGAGCCTTCCGGGACCTAGCGGCGCCGCCGTTTCTGCGGCGAGCAGAGTTCCCGCGATGGCCTGTCGAAGCTGAAGCTGCTCAAAGAACAGAACTTGCACAACTGCCCGGAGCGGAAGACGCTCGTTCTGTGCCGCGTGCGTGCATGCGTCTAGCGAGAGCTTCTGACAGTCCAGCACTCCGCTTATCTTCTCTCGCTCCGCCTCCGGCAGCCATGCATGAGCCTATAGATGTTACGGACACATTCAGTTATTTAAACATTCAAAGACGCTCTCATGGATCACAATTGCTAACCAAATATGTAGTGTTGTATATGTTTTAATGTACCTTGAGATAGACATCAACGGCTCCGTAAAGACCGTCGTCGAAGAGTCTAGCTTGATCTGGAAGCGAAATCGCTAGGCTATAGAATTTTTCTGGCTTGAGATTGGCGTCCGAGGCGATCTCTGATAAGTAAGCGTCCATTAATTTTCCGACTAGCATCAACGCTGGAGATCTGACTCTGTCTACTCTATCTCCATTGTCTATATCCTCGCTTTGAATTCTCTGCAGCTCTAATCCATGGAGGAAGTGTGTTAAGATCCTCTCGATGCAATCAACATCATACAGCGTCTCATTCAGATACGAATAACTCGGAATTAGGAGGTCATCTAGCGAGGCTTGCTCGAGCTGGGACCCGATCTTCTTCTCCAGAGCAGCTCTGCAGTCTTCTGACGCGTTCAATATATTTACCGTCCTTAACAATCCGAATAAGAATCTGGTTGCCGTGGAAGATGACCTCGAGGAGCTCTTCTCCAATGGAAGATTGGAGATTATAGTCTCTAAGAGCTCCCTCTGTTCACTCTCTGAATTTGCTATAGATGAAGAAGACGACGACGACGGCCTTCGATTGTTCAAACGAGAAATGCCAGGGATGTGTTTCTTCGCGTATAAAATCAAGCAGCTCTCGATTATCTCCGGGCTCAGATCTTCTGCTTTCATGGCGGAAATCAAACGCTTAAAGAATGGCAGGCTGAGTAGCACCAAATCCTCCAACCAAGACTCAGCATTGGGGCCCCTACGCAAACCCTTTCTTCTCCCGCTGGTCTCGATCCCGTTCCAGAGGATCTGTTGATTCGCAGTAGAAGTATCCCGAGCTTCGTTCCCGGTATTCGCTCCGTCACTCATCGGCCAACCGAATAGAGAGGGATCGGCCGACGACGCTCTCGAAGCGATCGAATCGATGCACCGCTGCGTAATCCCCAGCGCCTCAGCCAAAGGCATTACTTTTTCACAGGATTTCAGTGCTCTGACAGAGTCCTTGAGGCTCTTGAGCACCGACTGGGATAAAAGCCTCTCGGTCTTGGAGATAAGGTTGTCCTCAGAATATTCCTCAGTCATCTCCAGGACCTCCCCGGCGCAGCGGAGGGGCGCCACGTTGGAAGCGTTCAGGTCGATCTTGACTCCGTAGCAGAACTTGGCCGCCATCTCGAACGCCTCGGAGCCGCCGGGGAAGTCCGGTGGGAGCGTTATGTAACACTGTACCTCCTCAATCTCATTTCCTTCAACCTCACCCCCACCGTTCAGGTCAGTCTCTTCTCGCCGTTCTGTCTTCATCTCTTGCTCGATTATGAGCTGGTGAAGCTGCCGACTTTTGGACATCAAAGGGAACTGAAAGAAAAGACAGAAATTTTAAGTTATAATTAACTTGCGTCAGTTCTGAATGTAATGCGAGAACTGCATGAGCAAGAAGAAGAGAAGAAAGAGGGTATGGAGATCAATACCCTGTGGAGATGAAAGGTCATGTCGTCGACTTCGATCACAATGTCGCTAGGTAAACCAGTGGTACAAAACCATGCTTGCCCTTTGGAGCTGTTCTTCTCAGCATCTGGCGCCATTTTCTTTCCTCAAATTCTACAGGAAGCTAGAAACCCAAATCCATGGAAGTAACAAAAAAGGACCTAGAACTAGAAGGCAAGAATGCTAGCTGTCTGTCTTTTATAGACAGAAGAAAGAAACAAAGCAGAAAACTGGGATGTCTTTGAGAACCCTAATTTACAAAAGTCCCTGAAGGTGGGTGAGGACTTAGAAGAGTAAAAAGTGGCAGATTTAGAAGGGGGAATTAAAAGAGTTTGGAATCCAAAAACTCAAACCGGACAAAGAGAGCAGCTTGAACAAACTTCAAAAAAGGGTATCGTATGGTCCCTTTCTTCTCTCTCGAAACATTTTTCTCTCTCTCTCTCTCGGATTAGAACATCACCCACTCCCACTCAATCTCTCTCCTTTCTGTCTCTCTGATGTCAAAGGAAGAGAAAAACAACAGGAATTTAAAAAGGGTATGTCTTTGAAAGAGTTGCTTTCTTGAGACTAAAAAGGAACCATCATTATTATTATCATCAATAATCCTTTGACATAAAATTGCAATTGCTTTCCAACCAGCTCTCTTTGCTTTCTTGCGCAAATGATGGAATATTTTAATTTTAATTTCATTTTACCTGATCTGGGTTCATCTCAATGACTCCAGAAAACACATTTTACATGTTCACATGTGGTATTGGATGACGATAATGCATTGAAAAAGGGAAAAAAAATGTATATGATAGGAAGAGTTTATGTTCAGCAACTAAGCACATTGTTCTCACCGACCTCACATTTTGTCTACTTAAATTTGGAACCTCATGGCACCACTCACGGCTAAACGAATAAGATGATGTAATTTGTGAGAGATTGTGACTCTCGGATCCCAAATTTTCTTCAGCTTTGTTAGGTTTCTTGGTTTCTGGGTTTATACAAGATAGATATTATTTTTTGAATTAACTAGTTTTAAATACAAAGTAGAGAACAATTAATTAAATATTAGTACTGCTTTTGCATGATATCCTATATGATTTGATTGTAACATTAAAAAACAAAAACTCCTAGAGAAAGATGAAAAGATGTTCACAACTTCATATGTGGTAAGAGGCAAGAAGAAGACGTGTGAATGATGGGTCACATGTACCACATGATTCAACAAAGAGGGAGTTCTATAGTCTCAATAAGTTCTTACTGCTCTTCTCTGGTTTTGAATTTCTTGGTCTGAACCGTCTGAAACAAAATGATCAAGCTGTTTGCTTTCATTTATATCAACATATCTACCCGTGTCCCCGCCCTTCCAAGCATTTATAGCCATATTAATGAGGTGACATGGAAGGTAGGGTAACGTCCTCTACATCAAATCATGCATATAAGGTGAAATACCTCTTTGGAAAGTTTAGAACCATTAATATATGGGTATGTTCAAAGGAAAAGAAAACGGGTATGTCATCTATAGATTGAGATTATTGGAGTTTTTTATTAAATTTTGTACTTACATAGTACTACGTGTCATTATATATTGATAGTACTACGTGTCAATTATGAAATTTAAAATTTAAAATTTGAAACTAAAAATAAAATTAATAAAATGAGTCTGGTAAAATTATAAGTTGAGAGTAATACTAGATACAGTCATAGAGTGTGTAAGCGTCGTACACTCTATTTAAAAAAGAGTAGAATCAACTATTAAAAAAAAAATTATGTGAGTTTCATATTTATTCATATTTTTCAATAAGAGCGTGCGGTGCTCGCACACTATAACCTTTAACTTAATATTGCCTTAAAAGTTTATTTAATGATTATATAAAAATTTTATATGCAGTCATTTTTGTATATTATTTGTACATTTTATTAATGTGATTGGTTAATTCATTTTTTTTAATATAAAATAATTATTTTAACTAATCACATTAATAAAATAGTACAAAATATACGTGAAAATGATAGTATGTAAAGCTCATGATTATAAATATTATGGATAATCTAAGAGATCCGTTCCTATAATCGATTGGTTAGACTTTCCCTCAAAATCTTAAAACTGTGGATAATTGTTGATTTTTAAGTCAAATCATTATTAGAAGAATTATATATGATGATGATGATGAATGATGCCAATAGCAGTGGTTATGGAAGACAAACGTACAAAGTTGTCCACTCATTATAAGCTGAATCTTCTGATATCATAATTGAATTTGAATGGGATTTATAAAGATGGAGAGATGATTCAAAAAAGTCCCACATTAATCACTGTATTCACGTGGTTAGGGTAACTAATCATTAAAACACAATGCACAAAAAGGAAGCACAGGCCAGTTGTAGACTAGTGATTAATCCTACTTATAATTTGGGTGCACTCACCCATTACGATCTATCTCTTAAGGAGAAAATATTTATAAAGAAAAATGAAAAATATCAGTCTACATCCTCAACACACTGTATTGAATTGTAACAAAATAAAAATAAAAAAATCTTTCTTAAGGGTGTATGGAGAGTACCGACTGATGTTTAGTTGGATTCATTTATAAATCATGTAATTGTGGTATAATCGTTTTAAAAAAAATAATAAAATATGAGAGTTAGATAAAAAAAATTAATTTTTTAATAATAAATTTTATTTTTTTTAAAACGATAATGCGATATTTATATATTTTATAATTAAATGTAGAATTAGTCTCTTAACGGAGACGACAATATAAAGCCAAACCATGCATCAAAGTCTGAACTTTCCAGGGTCATCAACAGATCATTTCAGGCCACTTGTTTTTATGGTGGTGGATGAAATTCAACGAACCCAATTCATGTCTAACTTTCAAAATATCTCTGATCTCTCACACACTCTCAGAGAGAGAGAGAGAGAGAGACATTAATTAAGACACTGTTATTAAGGAAGGGAGCACAAATACCACGAGAAAGCATCGAAAAGAACACCAAAACCATGGCTAGTGCGGGAAGATGAAGCACTTGAGCACTCTGCACAAGATTAGAGGAAGTATCTTTCATTCTTTATTACTTAATCCATACACACTTTGGAAATGCAGGTTAGTAGTTGGTCAACAAATGTTGACCATATACCCACATGACATTATTGATATCAATCTCAGCAGAGAGAGACCGAACTGTAGCAAAAAGACTATTAGCAGGACATGATTACATCCAACTGAGACTTCCCACTCTCTGCATTATTTATGCAGAGCCCCCACTATGGACTCTTTTAACTTTAGAAAATAAATAATAATAATTAAAATACGTCCCCCCAAGAATCCAAAGGCATCTTCTAGATTTTACTTTTCCTGCAAAAAGCAACATCAACAATCCAATTACAGGGCTATCAAATCCATATTTGAAAAAAGCAAAATGCAGATTATCCAATCAAAGCAGTACTTCTTCGAGTTTATTTGCTTACATTATAGCCTGGTTTGACGTTGGTAGCGGGTAAATCCTAATCAAGTAGTATCCACGTAGATAGGAAAATTATTTGTTAACTCTCCTCTACTATCACAATTCTAGAAAAGTTATTTAACTTCTACAAATTTAAGGAAGTTAATTGACTTTCAAGAATGATGACTCTTTAAATAAGAATATGTACATTAAGTAAAAAAGAGTCTTGAAAAAGATAAAAACCTTTCACTCTCTCTTTATTTTCTTAGAGAAACCATTTAGATCTTTTGATCTTGAAGTGTGGAATTTTTTAAGAGACTCTAGTAGTCTCCTAAACGACGTAAAAGTGCAAACAACAAAGTGACGTGGGCTGTAAGATAAGCAAATATCTGATCTTGTGGAAATTCCGCTCCTTGAGGTAATTCGATTTAACCTTATTTAACCGTTCTTATTTGTCCTATTTTGCCTTCAAATTTAGAGCTCAACTTACCATTTATGCTTCTTTTATTTTTTGGGTTCAGAAGTCAGATGGAATGAAAAACTAGAATTTACTAAAGATGCGTGGTTGATAATTCCCTCATTAATATGATATGCATTTTCACCGTTCTCCAACAAAGATTTGCCCCTAGTATTGTTCTTGCGCACATAGATGCTGCTGAGAATGTCGATAACTCAGAAATGATCTATTGTATCACATATCTCAGGATATAAAATATCATATGTATTCTAATACTATATGCATTCTGATACCACGGCCGATAATGATAGTATGCATTTAGCTGAAACTTGGAGTGTTTTGATCATTTTCGTTACTAATATAATCACATTTAAAGTAAAATGCCAAAATGTCCTATAGTTTACGCTAAATTCTCGATCGTTTGATTATCAAATGAAAGAATGAGAGAAGGTTGAGAGCCTTACAAATCAATAACCAAATTAAATGTCACATTTGTAACCATTTTCCACTTGGACATTATTTTCTATGAATGACCTTTTGGAACAATCAATAATTTAATTATTTTGTTCGGTTATAGTTATACCTTGGTGGATGAACAAGATCCCTGCAATGGAAGCTTGGTGTTGTTGTCCTTGGAGGGGATTACAACTCCAGGCCAGGAGCGGCACATGCAATGCTTACCCTCATCGATGCCATAGAGGGTAGTCAAAGTGCTTCCCACACCCACTCCAGGAGTATTTCCCACATTGCTTGCAATCCACCCTGAAACACATTACGGGGGAGAACACTCTTCGACCTTTTAAGGTTTCTAGGAATGAATTAATGGTGCTTCACTTCATTTTTTCCATCTGAGTGAATTATATAACCCTCTCTACACCTTGAGATCTCCGCCATCTCCACCCTTTCCCTGTCTTTAGTCACTGGCCTCCTACTGAGAGGACCAGATTACTTACTGTTGAAGGCAACGCTCTGCATAGTAATTCACTCATCTGTTCGTATCCAAAGCGCTTGCTAGTTGATTCCCTTTTGCTATTGGCCACAACGATATAAAGCTTCCAATTTTGGCTTACTATTTTGGATTGTTTCAATGTGGTAATATCTTGTTGAAAAAACAAATGCTCTTCTACCCTTTGGATGTTCAAGCAGACAACTTATATGCAAGCACCAACATAATCTAAATCCAATGGACGAGTGCGTGGCGAGAAATCTAAGGAACTCGACCTGTTTTCTGGTTTATTTATTTGGGAAAGGAAAACAACAAAAAGAAAAAACAGTACCGAACTCAAGAATAGAAAACTCAAAACAAAAACATAATGGAAACTCCCATAAACGATCACAAAACATGATGCTAATATCTTAATGGGATATATCACAGTGTGTAGGTCAAGATGAAGGATGCAATTGAAACAAAAGAAAGCTTAGTGCTTGTTAGAGCATGCACCATCCGATCAGCACGTCATGGCTGTGCAAGAGTTTCTTCTAACAATAACTAGCACAATCAACTGACAATCTAAGACATCAAAACTTCTGGACGATACAATAAGAGTATCTTCTCAACACCATAGTGAAATCCTTACAGCAAGGTCACCCATGAATCCTACCTTACAAAACAAGCATTGTACCCTCGTGCCACACAACTAACTATCGTGAATCAAGGAGTTTGCCATTTTGATCAATTGTATCAAGTCATCTACAGAAAGGATTAACTATTAGGTAGTCTTGAAATATGGACACGTGCTACTCTCATCCTGTCACAAGATGCCATATCATTAAAAATTAATGCCTATGTAAGCAATTTTAATGGCATGGCATGGAATTTTGTGATAAGATCGAGAGGTACCGCATCATCCATACTTTGGGAGTACCTTTCCCAAACAAAGGCCACCATAATGCAAAACCTTCAAGAGGTTTTTCTATCACCTTTATTTTCTGATGAATCCAATGCAGGTTTCTTCGTTGGACTTGATTCTGCTGTGACTGAGTTCACACGCTTGACTCCTCTTCCTACCACGCCCAGATGCGTGACTCCAGAAGAGCCATTCGTGTGAGCAGTGGAAATGGTTGGGGAGTCAAAATCTCCCTTGCTGTTAGCAGTACCCATCTGTGAGGAGCTCAACACTGCTGGAGATGCACTCTTTTCACTGCCACTTGACTTAACAGATGCAAACCCTAGAATTTCAGCGAGGATTGACTTTGGATTAAGGGCCAGTTGCTGAAGATCTTCAAGCTGCAAATCCAAGGATGGATGATACAGTCAGGATAAAGTAACATGATGAAATTATGAATGGACTTCCTTGCACAAATATAAACGTACCTTCTTCTCCAGCTCACCACAGAGGTCATTGAGTGTTCCAATCTCTGCTCCTTTATCTGTTGCAGAATTATCAGAACGAGAAACATTGGAGTTGCCACCCTGATCTAGCTCAGAAGCAGATGAGGAAATTGTTGATTCCGAGGCACCATTTACTTCATTCATGAGACGCTGCACTCGAGACTTGCAAACCGATATAGCTTTCTGGCAATATGGAATGGCTTCCAGTGGTTGGGACCCAACCTCCAGACACAAACAGATCCGGAAATTCCTGAATTCTTAAGTTAAGGTTGTCACTCATTGGGAACTTAAATACTTTAGTGCTTATTAAATCTTAAGCTCACCACATATATCCATTCATTGATAACATCTATGCATGAAAATAAGGTCTGAAGCAACTTCTGAAATTGATGCCTCAAAGCAAAGGAGTCTTTTTATCATGAAAAGGATACAGTTCAGCTATCTGTCTACTGTCTTGTTCAACCAGCCGTTCTAAGAGAGATAGCGCTTTCTGGTAGTCGCTGAGAGAAGTTTCGATGTCCTCTACATGGAGCATAGCAAAGACATAATCCATCATTAAGACTTATAGGAGGCTTTCAGAGAAATCCACCAAAAAAATGTGGAGTAAAAAAGAAAAAGGCAATATAATGAAGATATCCCCAAACCTAAAATACTAGACAAACCTCTTTCCAGTGCCACTTCTGCCAATGCTGATAATATGTCCACTTTTTCCATTGAGTCATTTGAGTGTTTTTCTACAATTGCTCTCGCAACATCTAGCATTTTCCATGCCAAATCAAGGTCAGACTCATCCTCATCTGCTTCAGCCAGATTCTCACCATCACTATCCTCATCTTCTTCTTCTTGGTCCTTTCCACTTGACACTGCACCAGAATAAATATACCTTGTGAGAGTGTAAAAAACACTAATCCGTAGACACTCTCTCAAACGATGGTGACAAAAATGAGGGAAAGTTTAAACTTGTTGAGAGTAACTGAAAACGATAATGGGAAAGATGAATGCCATATCTCAGTGTCTTATACAAAAATATTGTGTAAGCCAGCATTAGTTACAGCATTTAGATACTCATTAAAAAAAGAGTAATAATTCTACATATTACATTAAAAAAAAAAAAAAAAAGTAATAATTCTACATATCACACTCCCATCCCACTATGTAAAATGTGGTACTTTTCTGACTCTTGGATCATCCTTTATGCTTATGATGAGTAATGTCACCTCATCATAGTAGGACAAAAGTGAGATAAGAGTGTGGTATGCAGAGTTTTCCTAAAAAAAAGCGCTAGAGCATCTAAGTCTACCTCCACCTAGATCCATTCAAACTTCAGCTAGTCACACATATTCTCCATGGGTAACTTTTGTGTGCCCATGGGTGCAAAAAAGCAGGCACATCTTTGTGATGTAGAGAGTCAAATGGTATTCAACATTACACATACTTGATCAGTATTTTCAAGGTGCAATATCCAAATTGGCTAGCCAATATAATTGCAGAACAGAGCATGTGGATTTTCCCCGATATTCTCAGTACGTTACTGATGGGAATGACCGTCAGATGAGTTGCTAACCAGACACCAACTACTAATGAAAACCAGATTCTGTAAGCCACCAAAGCAAGTGTGCGCACACATGCATACAAACACTAAGTGCAACCACTTCATCGACATCATACAACTAGTTGAGAAGCAGTTATAGCTAATAATCTTGCATAGCATGGTACCTTACATATAACAAGTCATTCCAATTATGTACATATAAGTTTATTGTTTAAATCATATTGAATGAAACACATTTGTCCAAAGCACGTTGCATGTTGTAAAAGACTCAGATAAAAATCAGGTAAGATACATGCAATAAATTAGACAAGGACATTGCTATCACATTCCAACAAAGAAAGAACAGATTTTTTCCCCTTATAAGTAACAAAGAAAGAACAGTTGCCAGATGAAAGTTCTTCAACTTGGAGATACAGTCATATTTATTTGCACAAGAGCATACCTTATATAACATACACATCAGTACCTTCAGTCTAGTTTGTGGTCATGCAAAAACATGTGAAAGTGAACATGGCGATAACCCTAAAAAATATTCCATATTGAAAGACATTTTTTGTCATCAAGTTCAACTTTGGGAAACAGGTGACCGGAATCCTTGCAAGCAGCCACAGAGATATCAGACAGAAATACAGAAATGGATACAACCAATTGTCCTAAGTGCTGATATGTTATGAGAATTTCTTCCAACACGTCATACATTAGATATCACTTCACATAAATGAGTTTGACACATAATTGTGCACCATCGATGTACTGAGGCTAGTGCATTGCTTCATTTATAACCAAAACCAAAAGAAAACTCTTCCACAAATCTGATCTTAACCAAATTAAATTATCAAACATGACAGGCAAGATACCAACCATTATCTGGTGCTCCATCCTGATGATTCGTACTTGCTTCCTCTTCAACATTATCCAAAACCGAAGCTGATGTAGATTCCCTGTTTATAGCACTCTTAACAGATCCATCTTTAGCAGAGTCTTGTTGAGAATCACTCTCCTTCTTGGGTACAGCACCCAATGGATCAGCCTCATCCTGAGCTTTGTACAGTAGTGCACATCCATATTTATAGTATGCACGGACACATTCAGGAGCAAGTTCACCATAGTGTGCGACCCTAATTTCAAATAGAACTGCCAGTAAACCATTTATTGTAGAGGAATTATAAAGACGGAAAAAAGTTTCCTTTGTAACTCCCCCAAATAAATCGAATCAAGGGAAATGGAGCATTATAAGATACATTTATTATTAAAATCCAATTAAATATGACTTCGAGATTATGCTTAGACTGATTTTAGCTCTTTAATGCTTTCAGAATGTGTTATACCACCTTTTATGATACTTGAAGCTCAAGCAATACTAGAAAAATCACACATCATTAGACCCCATGACAAAAGGAGCACTCACCAACAAATAAACGAAGACGCTATTTACAGAACAAAGAACCGAAGACATGTGCAATACCCATAAGAAACTTTCCTAAATCCATTCGTTGAGCAAAAGAAACAAACCCTATACTAAACTTCACATAATTTAAAGGAAAAGAAACACGCGCCTCAAACTTCCCAGAAAATTCTACCAAATTATTTCCTCCCCCCTCTTTTTTTTTTTTTAGTAAGTAATAATTTTTCAGTAATATTCACGTAGATTTAGCCATTAAAGTCCATGGAAACAACCAAATGGTATCAAGAAAAAGAAAACCGACAATTGAAAGCCAAACCTGATCTCTAGGGCACGGCTGAAACACTCGGCGGCCTCGTCTAGATCGTTATCCTTGATGGCCTTGGAACCCCTATCCATCAACTGGTCCGCAAACTCCAACGATTTTTCTCGATCTCCTTCGGAAGAAGTCTCAGCTGCGTTGTTGTTGTTGCAAGTGGACTCGGTGCCCCCCTGAGCGTAGGACTCTATGGTTGCCTCGTTCGAGGTGCGGGTTTCCTGAGCGTTCGGAGCTAAGGCTTCGTCCACTTCAGGGGCTGCAATTGTAACCGAGGTTTCTGATGCTGGAGCCTCTTCAGCCATTGCTACGTTTGATTCGGGGCAAATAGGAGGGTTCGTTTCTTTGCTTCAAAAACCCTTTGAGCGGAAAAAGCAAAAGGGCAAATAAATTCGTTTGCTACTCATCGAGTCATCCTCATCAGTCATCACACATCGCGCATCATACATTTTCTTTTAAATTAATTAAATTCTTTTACTCATCATTTATTCATCTCACATTTTGCTAAGAAAAAAATATATATATATAATAAGTAGTGTTTAGAGATAATGAATAAAAATTTTCATAAATTTAGATCTATGTAGTACATAGACACCTAATAAAAATACATTTAGAATGCCAAAAAAGAAAATAAATGAAAATAAATTTATTAATTAATATAAGAAGTGAGATTTGGAATAATTTTAGATATACCGTCTCAACTAATATTAATTTATTTTTATAAAAAAGTTTATAAATCAATATTTTTCAAGAGGAGAGCTCTTTCTAGTCAATGATATTTTGTAAAATAAAAATACCATTTATAAAAAGGTATAGTTATTTTGTTTTTTTTTTTTTATATTATTTCTTATATAAATATGAGTATTAGAATGTACAAATTTCAACCGCTCCATTAAAAAAATTGAAATTTATTATTAAAAAATAATATTTTTATGTAGATTTAAGATTTTTATTTTATTTTTTTCAAATGAAGTGTACGAGACTTACAGACCTCATAATTACAAATATTATTGATACATAAATATACTTAAAAAGAGAGTAGTTTTTAAATAATTACTTTTGAACATATAAAATAAAAATTAAATTGTATAAAGAGTTTTGCTATGTACAAGCAAGTTTGCATACTAATCTGCATACTAATCTTCTTGTCTTCATATTCTAAATTTAAATTAGTAATGTTTTCAATAAAGTCTACTTTCTAACCAATCATATTGAATGAGTGTGTGTATTAGTACGCAGAATCATTTACAAATAGATTTTTTCTTGTATAAATATATATTTTTTAAATCTTTATTTACTTATTTTTCTCATATCATCTAAACAAATTGTTCCAAACATTTTCCGACCAATATCTATTGTTCCAACTTCCAATAGATTCGTAAGTTCTCATTTTTAGATCTGAAGTAAATAAACAAAGCTTCTTGTGTGCTCTTTTAAATAATTAATCAACAGATGCCAACGTCTGATGGTGCAAGACCCACGATCTATATAATAATAATAATAATAATTAATCAACAAATGTAAATGTCTATATCAGCCATACGTCGCGCCCCTCTCGTTCTTCTAGCTCACAGAAAAACGAGGGTAATATTGGAATGGTGACTTCTTAAAAAATGCCTGACCACATAAAGGCTTGAGGATCAGCATAGTACCACCACAGCGCCCATGGCTTCCACAATCTCACCGCTGCTCCAAACTCTCTCACACGGCCGTCTGCGCGATGCGCCCCTTATCTCCTGCAAGGCGCAAGCCTCCAAACCCGCGCCAATACGTCGCACAACTACCGTTCCATCCGGAAGGAGACAGTTGTTGTCCCTGCTAGCGGCGTCGTCGGCTTTGACGGCGATAGAGCGGCCATCGAATGCGGTGGACATTCCGCTGTTTGGATTGAGGAAGAAACTGAAAGATGTGGAGAAGGAAGCGGAGGAGATAGTAAAGGAGGGATTTGAAGCGGCGGAAAAGGGAATAGAAACGGTAGAGTCAGGAATCGTGACGGCAGAGAAGGGGATAGAAACGGCGGAGGAGGGAATCCAAAAGGCAGAGGAAGGGATCGAAACGGCACTGAGTTTCGGAGGGTTGGCGCAGGCGGGAGTGGTGGCGGGAGCGGAGGTCGTTGGGATAGTGATTGCTACTTCGATCGTGAATGGTATATTGGGGCCCGAGGCTCAGAAATCGTAGTTCATGTAAACAACCACGAATGATCAGTGGTTGAATTTCAATCAGTTGTGAAACTATTTTTGTGGTTTGTAATTTTTGTTAATTTGTTGTGATAAATTCCTCGTGTATATGAAGAAACTATCTTCAACATTTGTGTACTTCGATCGACGAGACTGCTCCACTAGTTTAAAGTATTGTTTTGATTATCTCTACTTTCTTTATTTTTTTGCACAAATTATATTTTATATTTATGAACAATATTGAATGAGTCTGATTCCACTAGTTATTTAGTTTTGACAAGTAGATTATATCATAAACTTTATCAATAGATTTTTAATAGTGTCGTGGAGTGTGTAAGTGCCGTACAATCATTTTGAAAATAAATAAATAAATATGAAATTAATATAAAAAAATTAATTTTTTAATAATAAATTTCATTCTTTTTTAAAATGATTGCCTGGTATTTATACATTTTAGACGTTTGTCATGCAAATTTGTTTATTTATAAGCTCTATTTTATATGGATGGACATATATTCAAAATTTTGCCAAGTGCAAAATGATATAATTAAAAGGAAACAAAAAAATAAAGCATAGGAAATGAGACGACATGACAAAGAGTGGTTGTCTTATTGTCTGAATTTGCATTCATAGTCCATAAAAATAGTATTTTCCCTTTTTTTTTTTTTTTTTCAGAAAGTATATTTTCCTTCTTATTAAGATAGAGTTATAATGTCATGGCAACCCTAAAAAAGATCCTAACAAAGTCTACAAAGATGTAATAATTCTAAATAGGTGGATATAAAAAATATAATTAAATAAATCATCTTCCTAATATTATATTATGAATAATGTTATATACAATTTTATGACGTGTATGTTGCACTCACTTCGTTTAATAATATATTAAACGAATGATTTGTTTCATGTAAATTATAAATTTATCTACTTATTTAAAAAAATGTGAGAAATTTATATATCTAAAAATACAAATATTATTTCTCATTTATTATATGATTATTATGACTATCAAAACCTTGCTAGCCTAACAATTGTTGAGGAAAAAACAAACAGTAGCGTAATAGCTTAAAACAAGTCTTTTTTCTTTTCAGTACGTTTGGTCAAAACCTTACTCTTGAAACATATCTTATCTCCAAACAAACAGAGCACTGTACGGCTATTGGTTTGGGCTCCTTAATAGTTAATTACTTCAAAAATCTGGACCCAATTATCTCAATGGCTCGCGTCGCCTCAAGCTCCGTCGGCCTCCATAGATTCCGACCCACCTTTCGAACCCCTCAATCTTCCCGGCTCATGAAGACCACCCCTCTTCACTACCCCAACAAGACCCATAAACTTCGAGGCATAGCTTGCTGCCAAACAAAGCCTGACCCAGTCGAGACCTCCTCGTCGGTATGTTCTTTAATTTCCCCTTCTTTAGTTTCTTCTGCCAATCCCGCCCCTCCTGGTACCCCAAGTCGTATTATCGTTTGGAAAGTCCTTACTTGTTTCGCTTTTGTGGATTTATATAGGAAAAGTTGGTTGATGGCAATACCGATGCCCAAGCAACAAGTTCCTCCGTGAAGAATGGTCCTCCGGAATTCCCAAACAAGGGCATCAACAAGCAGATAGCAGTGGTCTCTACTCTCGCTGCGCTGGGGCTTTTCTTGTCGGCCCGACTAGATTTCGGTGTTTCTTTGAAGGACCTATCTGCCGCCGCATTGCCTTACGAAGAGGTTTTTTTGTGTAATGTTTATTTATTTGGCTTTCATGTCATTTTGTTGCTGTTGTATTTGTTCAGAATGGTGTTGCTTTACATTATCTTTGGCTGGTGTTTCAGGCTCTTTCAAATGGGAAGCCTACTGTTGTGGAATTTTACGCAGATTGGTGCGAAGTATGCCGGGAATTAGCTCCAGATGTCTACAAAGTTGAGCAACAATTCAAGTGAGAATGATCTTCAGCGCTTGGAATGTTTTCCCTCTGTTTCTGTAGACAACCAAGCACATGTTATACATTGCTCGAGTATCTTTGTGCAAAAGCTTAGATTATTGCTGGGACCGAGAAGGCTGCTAATGAGGCCTTGATGTTACATATTGGATATACAGCCTTAACTCTAAGCTTTTAATCAATTTGAGACTAATTATGTGAAACCCAATAGCTAATTTTGTTGTTTCTACTCTTTCTCGGATTTTTCATTGCACGTGAACCTCCAATAACTATAAAAGTTTGTATATTTGCATAGCATGTTTATTTACTACATATGATTTGGGAATGATACTTGAAAGTTACATATTGCATTCATGGATGGTTTTTAAATCACTTCTCACTTTTTCTGAAACCAATTCCTACTTATCTTTTCTTATGCAGGGACCGTGTGAATTTTGTTATGCTGAATGTTGACAACACGAAATGGGAACAGGAGCTTGACGAGTTTGGCGTTGAGGGTATTCCTCACTTTGCATTCCTTGATAGGAATGGGAATGAGGAGGGCAATGTAGTTGGCAGGCTTCCAGGCCGATACCTGCTTGAGAATGTGGATGCCTTAGCACGTGGGAAAGAATCCATTCCCCATGCCCGTGTTGTGGGACAGTATTCGAGTGCTGAATCAAGGAAGGCACACCAAGTTGTCGATCCTCGAAGTCATGGGTAGACTCAGATGTTACCTTCCCCTGCGGGATGCAAACTGTCAATTCGTCACTGGTAATGCATGTAGGAGGTAGTCTCCCATTTACTCATTCTATACACTTTCTATACTTATTGTGAACAAGTTTGTAATGTCATGGAAAATAATCTTTTATGCATTCTGTTAGAGGTCTTTTATACAAGGAAACCTAGAAGTGAAATCACCATTCATAACTCCTGGGTTTGTTGCTTTGGGACGCGTCCTAGTGCACCCATTTGACTCGATTGGATCATGCTGGTTAATAAATATCTAAAAGCTGAGGGAACTCATTTGTAGCTGCCCAGAACCATATTTCTTTAGAAATCTCTAGATATACGTTTTTTTCCCCGAATCTTTGGTGAAAAGTAACTGCATGAAATAGAACTGTACTAAACCTCCTTCTAAATGCAATGCAAGCCCTTTGAAGTTTGATGGGTACAGAGTGAATTACCATTGTTTTTTTGTTGAAACATAAAAGTCTAGGCAGCTAGTTTAGTTGTTTCTACATTTGATCCGGGCCGGGATTGAATCTTGACACTCTTTATTCTTTAACCTGCAGCTTGAAATGTCGCATTTGAAATGTTATTTCCTATCATTTATTTCCTAAAGCAAGTTGCTGCCCTGCTTTAACAGATTCCTAGCTCTCTAAAGAACGGATTTGTTCATCAATCGTAACATTCTCTGGTCTCCTTGAACCGTGTCTCAGATAATCTGTTTACAAGTTCTTGAACATCCCCGTCAAGAACAAGAAATCTGTTGTTACTGTCCAGTAAAACACTCTAGTGCCCTTTCTTCCTTAAGCCACTCTAGTCCCCTTGCGGAGCGAGTACTAATAGGGAGAATTTTTGGTAGGAATAGGAAAAAATATAGAATACTGGAAACTAAAGGAAGAATTTCAGGAAAAATTGACCCTTTTAGCTAGTAGCCTCATCCACGTTATTAGTCGTCTGTGATATTTGGGCTTATTTGAGAAAAGAAGTTGCTATGTGCATCTATTTACCATCTAATTCAAAATCCTAGGATTAATAGACTACTTAATTTAGAGATCTTTCTAAAAGACATGAAAAACAAAAACAAAATCTCTATAAACTTCCCATTTTTTCTACTTGTCGAACCATAACTATAAGAACGTCAGGTTAACTCAAGGGAACTTTGGAATAATGAGAATGACTGTAATTTTGTGTGTACCTGGTCAGTTACATATTCCTTTTGTATGCAATGAGGGGTGTAAACCCGAACCCCTCGGTCAGGTGAGGGTGTTGGACTGACCGCACCAATCCCATTCTGGGATTCGGTGTGCGACGGACCACGTTGATGGCGAGGACGTTCGCACTCGTTGATACGGAGGCCAGTCTCTATCATGAGTGTGGCGCAATCGATAAATTTGTTGGCTTGAGATTTTGAAAAAACAAAAACTATAATCAACAGACCGAAATATTCAAAGAACAATCAACATAGATCATTTTGCAGATCGACTCATGTGCTCCTCTCTACATAGAGCTGGAGAGAATTTCTCGAATGCAGAAAGGAATTACTTTCGAGAGTAATAGCATTTTTGCCAATAAAATGGAAAATTAGTTATGAGATATATATATATTCTATCCATCGCATGGCTTAGTAGTGATTATGTCCATATGATCATCCGAGCAATTTGAGAAATGCAAGCTGTATGTAACTAATGTCATATTGCATAATAATTTGAACATATTGTCAGGGTGTACTTATATTGCTTTTAAATTCGTGAATCGTAAATTTTTCCACATCAATATTTTATTTTTATCAAATTCAAGAATCATGACCACAAAAACCATTGCTTCTCGTTTGGCTATTCTTTCACTGGTACTTGCTACCCTCTTTGCTCTTCAGGAAGGTGCGTACGTTGTACATGATGATCTATATATGGTGCTCTTTCACGACAGTTTATCACGTTGTTGATCTGTATATATATATATATATATATATATATATATATATATATATATATATATATATATATATATATATATATATATATATATATATATACACTAGCGGTTGGGTAATGTGCGAGGCACATTTGCCCGGTTGAAAAATAACTTATTTTGTAAAATATAAATATATTTTGAGTTAAAAAAAAAACGTAATCATAAGTAAAATAAGTAGTATATAGAGAATTTTTTATGAACTCAATTTCTGCACCTAACAAGTGAAAAGAGATGTGGAGAATTTTTGTGATAGTGATAGTACTTTACTGCATAAATCAAAGCAATCCAACCGAAAAAAAAAATGAGAAGTGGTAAAATGAAGGGTTGGATTTAAATCTTAAAAATTTTAATGTACCAGCAGCAGCCTTGTCCTTTAAAAAACAACACACGTAGACATCATATCTTTAGATATGATTTGGATCGATGTATTAATAGTAGTGATAGATTGTCAATTCCCTTTTGACTCAATAATGTTGTAAATTTTTTATTTTTTTTAAAATGTTTATGATGATTAAAAAAATACATGAAAAAAATGAAAAGAAAAATAAAAAAATGAAATACACATTCATGAAATATTTTCAGGTTACTTTTTTATTAGTTGTAGCAGTTCTCTTTAGTTAATTAAGAATATTATCATATTTAAATTATATTAAAATTCTAATTATTTATATAGTTATAATTTTTTAAAAATATTTAACAAAATTTTATTATTTATTTAATGATGAAATATTAGCATTTTATAAATGGTTTGATTATTTTGAAATTAGTGGTACTTGTGTAAAATCCTGTATGGCGTAAGATTTTCTAATTGATAAAAAAAAGCACGTTTGCCACATCTGTCAAATTGAAGAAAAAAATAAAGTGTAATTTCAAATATTAAAATGGTCTAATGTATAAGAATAAAATTATTATTTATTTATGTTCATAATTTATTATGAAATTTAAATTATATTAAAAATTCAAATTAATTAGATAGTTTTTTCTCTTAAAAATGTACAGTAAAATTAATATTTTTTCCACTTTTTCTTTCTTTCTCTCTCTCATTCCCAACGCACGATTGCAGTATTACGTCGCACATTGACATTCACACGGATTTAAAAAAAAAATTACTGTTCATTACTGTTCATCATACTGTCGATGAACAGTAATAAGATATTAAAAAAAAAAAGCGGCTGATTTAGATTTACTGTTCATGATGAACAGTAATGAACAGTAACAGTTATACGCTCTTTTAAGTATAGGCAGATATATATATATATATGTATAGAGAGAGAGAGAGAGAGAGAGAGAGAGAGAGAGCGACATATGTGTAAAATCATCACTTGTCCCAAAATTTTAAACTGATAGGAATATGTAGATTTTATTATTTATTTTATATCTTAACACTCATCTCACGTGTGAGCCAGACTCCCATTCAATAGATGATCCAACATGTAGAATATTTGATTAAATGGTATAGAGTCATGGTTCTAATTTAAGATTTCTACCTTTTTTTTTTTATATAAGTAAAATTTAAGATCTCTACTTTGATACTATGTGAAATCACTATTTATCTCAAAAATTTAAGCTAACGAGAAGATATAGATTTTATTAATTATTTTATATCTGAACGATATATACGTACGTATCAATGAGACAAATCATTTAGAGTGGGACTACTCTGCCGACCCACTCTTACCATTGGGTGTACCGCCCAGTGGTTTTTTTTTTATATTTTTTTAATATTTTTAAATATTTTTAAAAAATAAAAAAAGTACACTAATATACTTAAAATCACTTCCTTAATCACTAAATAAAAAAAAAAAAAAATTTTGACCAGCGGTCAAATAGAGTGGTCAAATTGGGAAGGCAAACTAATTTTATTCAAAGTGAAAAAAATTTGGTTGGGATTAATTTTATTCAAAGTGAAAGAGTGATATAAATCAGCCGACTCTGTTGAGAAAAAATCTGGTAGATATAAACGATCAGTAAATTAGTTAATCTGGATATATATTACAAAAGAGTAAACTATATATTAATAAACCAATATCATATAATTAATTTGTTGAGAACTAATATGTTAATCGATCGCTAATTAAAAACGTGACTATTTATTTTTCTAAGATTTTAAGGTTAAAAATACCTTAAAAATGTTTTTGTTTTCCTCAAAGAATTGAATGACGTCTCTTACTTATAATATGTTGTCATTAATATTCTCATTCTTTCCAATTTAATTGAATGGACAATATTCCTTTAGTAATGAAAATTATACCATTTTGCGAATCAAACCGTATATACCTTTAGGATTAATAATGAAAACATAAGTTTCATTTTTATCATTTGGGTTTGGCAAAATGATGTCGTTTATCTTTAATTACCAGCGCATTAATGTTATTTGCTTCAACAAGTTCGTTGATTTAAATTTTAAAATTTATTTTTTAAATTAAATTATGTCACGTACGTACATGCATGGATGACATGTGGTGTAAATACTTTCAAATAGTTAAATATTATTCCATTAATTTACCTGCAGGCAATTATTTATTAAGCTCTTCAAAATCTTAGTTATCGCTTTTAAATTGAGTTTGCCACGTCAATATTTAAATTTATTTTTAAAAATCAAGTTTGATATGGAGAATACTGAAATTTGAATGTGATAGCTAGCACTAGAAATAAACTCGTCGATCTTAGCTAGCTTCATTAAGACCGTACGTTACTAATTAATGGAATATTGTTATAAATATATTAAATGACTAGCTTCTTGATCATTAATCTAGACACTATAACTGCCAATTTGATAAAAAATATAATATAATATAAAAGAAGATGAAGAAGAGTGGAGAAAGAGGCCGAAAGAGAGGTTTTGAGTGCTACGTATCTTTGCTTTCTCAATTATTATTGAATGCAAGGCATATATCTCAAAGATCTTCGGCTAATAGAGATCATTTAAACATTGGATAATAGAGAGATTTGGCTCCTACATATATATAATAAAATAGAGTAAATAATATGATTTAAATATATAGTAGACGATTAAAACAAAAGAAATAGCGATTGGCAATAAATAGATCAATTAAAGCACTAGTCCCTATCAATGTTGATTAAAAAAATAACTGAATCAACTAATTTAATATGTACAACTCAATGACCAAAATTAGACATTAAAGAAAAAAACGTTACAATATTCTATTTATTACAAAAATACTAAGAATAATAATAATAATGGAAAATAATTAAGGAAATGGATGCAATTTAAGCAAGTCTATCCAATAGATTTTTCATAATTGCCGTAGTAATTAAGAACGTTACAAGATGGAATGTTATATATAATATGTATGTCAAACGACTAATATTATATTGATTCTGAACTCCCAATACAATTACGTACTAATTACCTTGATTTCTCAAATATATTCAAGAATCATGGCCACAAAAACCATTGCTTTTCGTTTGGCTTTGCTTTCGTTGGTGTTTGCTGCACTCTTTGCTCTTCATGAAGGTTTGTATTACTTGTATATATCCTATAAATTCTGATCTTTCATGACACAGTTTATCACGTTGTGTTCTACATGATATATTTTTTTAAAATATTATATATCATCTTTAGTTATTTATGTCATGATTGAATTGTTTCAATCGAACATGTTGGATGGCCGGCCAATCTGCTCCAAATAAACGACACAAACAGCAACAGGCAACAAAAACAATGGTACTCCAAACAGTAGTGCGCCTGGGAATCATGATGTTGCCGATGCAGTCCATGCAAGAGATCATGACGTGATTAGGGGAAGCAAATTAAATGTTCCATTCTGCTACAAATATAAATGTCGTGATATCGGACGCTGTTGGTGCTGCATGTTCCAACGAATATGCTGGCTCTATCAAGCAACCTGTGAAGAACTTTGTCATAAAACTACTACTGTCTCTACAAAAGGCCTCCCGCCCCTTTAAAGCTCATCATGATCTCAATCCTCCAGCTAGCACTTTATCAGAATTATTGCATTGCAATATTAATGTACACCGCATGGATACTATGTCTGATGATCAGTGACTATGAATAAAGAACAGAAACAATGCATGATCAGGTTAAAATTGGAGTCTTGTTTGTTAATGTTGTTTTATTTATTTGAAATTTCAAGTATTTGAAATAGACATATATAGGATTGTAAATGAACTAGTCCTTATGATTGTTTGCTCGATACTTTGAAGTATTATATATTAGGCCTGTGCATAAAACATCCTGGACCCAATCCGTCCGTGATATCCGACATGTCCCACCCGAATAAAGTTGAGTTCATCGGGTCTAACTCTAATATGAGTTTAAACATCCCATTATCGGTCAAAATCGATCACCGAAAACATTAGCTTTCTCCTTTCTTCTCCTTAAACCTTAGCCACCCTCTCCGTTCGTCGTCGTCGTCGCTGTTCTCCGTCGACCTTCCGTTGCTGCTCCCCTCTGTTGCTTCTCCACCTTGCGTCCAAATCTGCACACTTTCACTTGGCGATACTTCTCCATCTATCCCACTCCCTCTTGCTCCGATTCGACCCAAATAATACGGGTCGGGCTGTGCTGTGCTGGGCTGGGCTGGGCCGGGTCGGTTTGGCACGTCAGTCGGGTCAGGTCCAGAACCGGTTGGTTCTCATCGGGTGCAGGCCTATTAGAAATGGAAAACCTCTCAAGAATAACGTGATTCAAAAAGTAAGATTAATGGGAGATGTAATACTTGACTATTTCAAGATCACAACTCAAAATCCTACGTCATATATATATGTCATCAATTAGGACGATTTCGTAAAATTCATTTTGCAAGAAAATGTTTCCTTGCTTAATAATAACATTTTTGCAACGGGTAGTTTATTTCTTTGCAAATAGTTACAATTGTAACAAAATTTTTTCCTTGCAAGAGAATCATTGCAGTATAGTGGTGAACTTACTTTCCAACGATCGTAATTACATTACCGACGAAGTTATTCGTTGCAAAAAGTACCACATCAATTACCAACGACTTCCTTTCGTTGTAAAAAATACATACTCAACTAGCAACTAAACTCTATTTCATTGTAGAAAATAATTCTTCAAATACCAATGAATTATTTTCGTTGCAAAAAAGAAAAAAGTCCTCAATTACGTACCAACGACGACTGGCCTTGCAAAAACGAATTCCTCAAATAGCAACGAATGTCCTTTCAATTGCTAAAAGGCCAATCTCAATTTTACAACGATTTACTCTTTCATTGCAAATAAGTTGAAAACCAATAAAGGTATAGTTGAAACTATGAGTTTTGTGAATATTAGTAACGAGATTTAGTCGTTGCAAATGATGTATTAATGTATATTGGCAATGAATAGTGGAATTTTTTGCAAAAATAATTCATTTATCACCAACGGGAGTTACTTTTCATTGCAAATAATAAAAAAAAAAAGTAAAAAGTATATTTGCAACGTCTATTTAAATTTGTTGCAACGAGATTTACTTTTCGTTGCAAATAAAAAAAGTAAACTTTATTTGCAACAAATTTAAAAAATTCATTGCAAAAGTGAAGATGAAAATGTATATTTGCAACGAATATTTGAATTCAGTGCAAATGTGATAGTATCAGTTTCGTTGCGAAAAGGTTAGAGCAAAATTGCAAGGAATTCGAGAAATCGTTGTAAAAGTGATAGTATCACCAACGACATTTGTTTCATTGCGAGAAGTAAATTTGCAACGACTTCTCTTAAGTCGTTGCAAAAGTGATATGTCTATTTACATATCACCAATGGCATGGTTTTTCATAGCAAATATAAAATTATATATTCTTATTTCCCATTTCGTTATAGTCACTTTTTGTTTTTTTACCCACTCACACAATCGAGGATAATACCCAGATATGTGCACGCAGGTAATGATCCTAACCTCTATTCTACCAAACAACTAAAATTAATAAGCCAGAAAGTTTTAGGTTACGTCGTGTGTTAGGTTACGTCGTTTTACCCTTCTATCTCGTCAGAACATCTGACTTGGCATTTCTCATCCTGAACTTCTTGAGTCGGGTCGTTCCATCCCAAGTTCTAGACTTGGGCATTGGCCTGGTGATCGACCCACCTCTGGTCTCGTGCGTGGGCCTGGGCCCGATACCTCTCTTAGCCCTATCCTTGGGGATTCTTCCCCTCACAGTCTCTACAAAAGGCCTCTCACCCCTTTAAAGCTCATGATCAATCCTCTAGCACGCACTTGATCAGAATCATATATTGCATTGCATTGTACACCGCATGGATATTATGTCTCAATGACTATGAATAAAGAACAGAAACAATGCAAGGGCTAGGTTAAAATTCAAGTACTGTTTGTTAATCTTGTTTTATTTATTTGAAATTTCAAGTATTTGAATTAGAAATTTAGAAGTGGTATCATCTTGATCTACAAATTAAGTAGGAGTATATTGTTGGCGGGGGGAATTAAATCGATCGGAAAAGTCGTTCTTGCTCTTCGGTTTAAATTGTCATCTCATGTCGCATAAATTGATATATATGTCACAATTTTAGTTGTATTTTATATTAACCAATTAAATAGAAAGTCTATTTTAAATAATAATAATAAAAATTACTTAAAATATGCTACGTTAAATAAAAAATCATCGGATTGAGAATTAGACATTATCAAGCAGTTAGGTGTTGGAAAGCTTGCGGCTATCATCTATCAAGGAGGTTTGCTGTGTAAAACAAGAAGCTGCAGGCCCATATTTAGCTTTGGAAAACGGGAAACAAGCATTGGTTTACTTGGTTTGATTAGGTGGTTGAGAATCAATGAACCTAAAAGAGTTTACTATTTTGCATGTACCTGCTCTACCGACCATTTTGATATTTGTTTTTGGTAAAACTGATAAATTTGCCTTAATTAATTAAGGATCAAAGTGCCATGTGCAACCAATTTGAGTTTTCCACAACAGGAACCCTATATAAACTGATACCCATATCTTTGCAAATGCACATGCACATGAAGTTTTGAAAATCATGGTTACCATAAAAAACATTGCTGTTCGTTTGGCTCTGTTTTTCTTGGTGTTTGCTGCCCTCTTCGCTCTCCATGAATGTGCGTTTGTCTTTGTCACTCTCTCATTCTGCATGACATTTTATTAAACTTTTCTCAGAACCCCACACCTATATATTTCATAAGGAGAAACATGCATGGTTTTTTGTCCTAGATTTTTGTCTTATTGCACAATTGCATGATCTGTCTATCATTTTAAATGTGTCATATCATTACGTGCAACTGGAAATAACAACAACACTATGAATAGCTTGTATATACCGAGCATACTTCCATCTGATCACTTCATTACTGTTCTGAAAAATGAAAAATTAGAAATTATATGACTTCTTTAAGGTGGTTTGTATAATTTCTCTATAATATCGTATATGTCTTGATGGTTGCAGGCAAAACCTGTGAAAATATACCGTGGAATAATGGATTCTGCCAGCCTCAGGCTTGTGACTTTTATTGCAAGATACAACTGCATCGTGACATAAGTGCTCGTGGACATTGCAGCACGAAGCCTAGAAGAACTTGCGTGTGTAGTTACTCCTGCTAATTACTTTTGATTATTCCCAAGGGTTGCTGATATGCATGCCCCTTTCTGTGTTACTGATATGCATGCGATAATGAATTTCATTGTATAAATAATGGGTATTGGAGACTATGGATGAATAAGAATTCGTGATGGTAAATTGATTTTTGAATTTTTTAGTTTTCAGCACCCAATTGTTGCATGATTTCATGTAAAATCCGTGAGATCGAAATCAAGTCGGGTTTTTCCTAAATTAAATTCCCTGACAAAGTTTCAAACAAAAACTAGATGTTTGAAAAAAAATTGTTTATAATTGGATATCTTTTACACTGTCGATGTTTTGGATGTTTGAGAAGAAAAGAATATGAAATCCTAAAACTCCTACTAAAGGTTTTGGCTATTGAAACAAGCTATGTTTGGTTGTTGAACCAAAGTCAACTCATCTCAAACTAATCATTGATATGATCCATTTTTTTAAAAATTTTTCATAAAAAAATTAAACTCATCTGAACTTATTTTATATATGTTAAACTCATCTCAACCTGGAAAAAATTAAATTTATCTCAATGAGACCCACAAAATACTACTATTCACAACTCAACTCAACTCATCTTAAGATCCAAATGCTACCTTAATGTCCCTTTGGATCCGGTTGGTTGAAGAAATAAAGGTGTGGGAAATTAGGAATGCTTCAATGATAAAACTGGAGGTGACCTCATTTATCTAAGATAGTGGATTGTTTGAGTAGTTCGAGAGATCATAAGATTCTACCACTCTTCCAAATCCTACATCCATTGCAGCTCACTCTATCGACACCGGCCCGATAACGACTTCACTCATCTATCAATATTCAATAGTTCGAGTCACTTTGACACTATGCTCATACATAGTATCAATATATTTTAATCCAACCTAAAGGGTTCGACTCGAACTTGTAACATTATTTCTATTTTGATAGTAATTGTCAAAGGCCCAACCGGCAACCATTGATAGAAAAGTTCTAAAACTATTTTATATTAATTTAGTTAAACTTTTAACTCTTAAATACCGTAACAAAATGGGTAGCTTTTAAAAAACCCATATAGCTTAATAAGCAAATATCTGTTATAGTCAAACTGATAATCACAATTTCATCACGTTACCAAGTATGATTTGAAATTTGTGTGTGTATATATCAATTGCATGTTACAAAAACAAGCAGTCATGTTAGCAGTAAAAAACAAGGAAGAGCTGTTAATGAGAATGTAGCTGTGAGAGGTGTATATGGCCGATAAGTGCTCATTCCTTCTCAGTCGCGGGAAGAAGAGATTGCATGCATAGGTGGGATCGAATCCAACCAAGAAAAAAGATTTTTCTTTCTTGGGAGAACTTTTCTATCGTGTAACACATTTAAGTAAAATAAGAAAGATTAAAAATTCAGAAAACATAACTATATATAAAACTAGATCTTGATAATTTGCTATACACGTAAAAATAATATTCTAAAAACACAACTTAATATAGTTTCAGATTTATGATGATAATATTTCATAGAATAATATTCATCTATTATTATTTTGTAATGAAATATTTAGAATTTTTTTTTTTTTTCATAAAATCTATCAAGCGATCTTTCAGAATGAAATCTTACATCTAGTGCGTAATCTAGTTTAATAAGTTTCATGTAAAATCTAGATATTTTCATGTCACATTAAAAATATAATAATATAATTGAGACCTTAAATAAATTTTTTCTTGGTCAATGAAGTCTAGAGGATAAAACCTCTAAACTATTTTTCATGTAGATCATCAACCTTAAATAATTTTTATTTTATTTTATTTTCACCTTAGATTCCATATTAAGAAGCCTAATATTGTATAACAAAAAACTTTGGGATTCATGTTAATAAATTTATTATTTTTACTGCTTCTTCTGATATTCTTTTGTGTTAAGACACGTTAAGGAATGAACAAAAGGAAAGCAGCTTAAGGGTTGCTCATCTGACTCATTTTCAGACAAACAGGCAATCAGAAAGCAAAGGTAAGGGAATCCAACAAGCATACTTTAACATTGTTTAGTAATACATATAATATATATATATATATATATAATATATACTAACACTGAATCATAGATTAATCTTTCTACTTTTTATAAAATATATATAAGTAAACTCTTTAGTAATGAAAGTACGTCTATCCTATAACATTGTTAGCAATATCTGATGGCATTAATGTATAAGCAAGCAGTAAGGGCGGTAAGGGAAAGCTCTAGCGTGGTTGTGTGGTATTCACAAGACAATATAAAGCTACGAACCCAAAAGAAGCAGGCAGCATTCATATCATCGAAATACGTTACCCAACAAGCTGTTTGTTGAAGGGGAGCTCTGCTCACTTAACCAAGGATCATGCATAGAAACAGGGGAGCTATCCTTTGTCTCCACCATTAAAGCCTCGTTCGCTTGTGAAACAATTGATGATCTCCGACTCCCTAACTCTGCCTTCCCAACTGTCATGCCTCCTCCTAGTGATTTCTCGCTTCCATTATTACATGGTGATGAACAAGAGGACGCCACTGAAAACGATATGCACATATTTTCCTCGAATGCCCACCCGCTGCGCCTGATGTGTTCCAACTCTTCTGCCACTTCCATCATAGAAGGCCTCGTTTCACTATGGAAAGCAAGGCATCTGAATGCAAGCTCAGCCACCTTGTGAACAGAATAAAGTGTCCAAGCATCCCTATGTGGCTCAAGGAAAGGATCGATTATGTCATCCACACAACCCCTCCCAATTCTATCAATAGCAAGTGCTGCCAAATTCACCTCACTAGGAGGTCGACCAAAATCAACAACTTTCAATGCAGTTATGATCTCTAATAAAACCACCCCAAAACTGTAAACGTCACTTTTATCAGAGAGATGGAAGTTCTGATGGTATTGAGGATCAACATATCCCGGAGTCCCTTGCGGGGCCGTTGAGATGTGTGATGTCTCTGTCATGCCCAGTCTAGAAAGGCCAAAATCGGCTACCTTTGATTTGAAGCTGTGATCCAATAATATATTGCTCGATTTGACGTCTCTATGGTAAATCGGTGGATTCATGGCAGAGTGGAGATATGCAATGGCATGTGCAGTTTCAGCAGCAATTGTGAGCCTTATTGTCCACGGGAGTCCTTTGCCCCTCTCTCTTTGTAGATGCTCTGAGAGAGTTCCATTAGGCATAAATTCATAGACAAGGATCTGTTCACCCTCCTCTATGCAGCAACCTAAAAGGCGAACTAGATTTGGGTGGCTCACAGAGGAAAGAAGCTTGATCTCATTCAGAACTTGGTCAATACTGTTGGTATCTCTATATTTGATCTTTTTTATGGCAACCCACTCATCATCTTGAAGCTTTCCTGCATAAACCGTACCAAAGGCCCCAGTCCCGAGTCTCTGTCTCTCAGAGAAACAATTAGTGGCTCTTTCTATTTCTCTGTAAGGATACAAAGGAACACTGGAGTTGCCAGCTGCTTCGCAAAGGAGGCGTATTGTACTCATTCGATTTTTCAAACAAGTGGAGCGGCGCCGAACAAAGTAACATGTGGTAGACAGACAAGCCATGATACAAGCTCCAGCAACAATCCCTAAAAAACGAAGGATGTGGATCAATTTACCAACTCAAAATTCTTTAGGCCTAACTACACTGCAGTTCACACCGTGGGATATATGTACATTCTATTAAGGCCCCGTTTGGATTCAAAGATGAGATGAGATGAGCTGAGTTGAGATAGTTTGTGAATAATAGTGAAATTTGTGAGTTGAAATTTATGAATAGCAGTGAATAGTAGTGAGATGAGTTGAGATGATAAAAATCATGATAGGGATATGAACCTCCTCAGACTAAGTAATATTCCTGTTAATTTTCAGATGCAAAGACCTGATAACATTTGATAGAAAGTGTTCTGATGTTTCTTGTTAGCAGAAAACTATGACAAAAATTCAAACCAGAAACAAGGAGAGAAATATTTTCCAGAAAGTTTTTGTCATTCCTCAAATTAGCTAAAAGAAATGTCAGGTTGAAGAAGGAAAGTTGAACTATACTAAACTTTTCATCATTCAACCAGCAAAGTAGGTTTCTGCAAGTTAACAACAGAAGACTTACCTCCAAGGAGAAGACTAACTCTAGACATATGTCCACAATGGCCAGACAGGTACCTTGCAGGATTGCAATCAGAAACTGCAATAAGTTTCAATTGAGTTAACATCAAAAGGTCATTAATTACAGATCTATATAACTTTGCAAGACAAAAGACCACATCAAATACTTAGCTTCTTCCTTTTATGAAAAACCAAAAACCAAAAGAGCAAAACAGTAATTCGGAGTTTGATTATATTCAGAAAATCATAGAAGATTTCAATTCATAAATATATTATTAGCACAAGGTCTGTCTTATCTCCTTTTTTGACTTTGTTGATTCCAAGTCCAAACCTATCCATAACTTAAACATGTGATTCCCCTAAATCACTCCATAAACAACTGAAAGGAAATGCAAACAGGCTTTTGACTTCTTTTTATTTTTTATTTTTTTGGGCTATTATGTATTCTAAGTTCTCGTTTAGTTATACAGTTCAGATGAGATGAAATATTTTGTTAAAAGTTAAATAAAATATTGTTATAATATAATTTTTTAATATTATTTTAATTTTAAAATTGAAAAAAGTTAAATTATTTATTATATTTTATATAAAAATTTAATAAAATTATAAAGATTATACGATATGATATAATTCAAACTTCTTTTAAGTATGATTTCAATTTTCTAGAAGCAAAAATTATAAACGAGACTAGTGGGACCTACATATATCAACGTAAAATACCAAATTTGCCCCCCTGCCCTCCTCCCCTCATCAGACGGGCTTATCTTTCTACGGGGTTCCATCAAAGTGACCATTGTTTCTCAACGGTCCAAATTTACGTCTGTACGACCTTGGACTTAAGACTAATAAAAATCAATGACGTGTCGTTTTTTTTATTGATTATCCTTTGTGATATCGGTCCCACTCACGCAATTTCCCAATTATGCCATCCAACAATAAAAAAACAAATAAAAGATATAAGACTCGGCGAGTTGACTCACGTTTCCGGCAACCGTTGCCGCTGAAGAACCCGTCACCGCTAAACCCATCTTTACACATGCACCGGAACCCTCCCTTCCCGCCGGGAGTCGAAACCGGAGTACAATCGGAATCAACAGAACAATTACACTTCCCTTCGAGCCACCACCCCAGCTCAACCCTCTGGAACTGGAGCGAAACCAGCGATTCGTTCCCATCCGAGTGAAGCAAGACGGACGAGAACAGGAACTTGCACTTCTTCAAAGTCACGTTCTCGTAGCTCATGATCTCCGCTTTCCCTTTAGTCTCGTCGGCGAAGCAGCTTATATTGTCGCTCTTGGAATTGCAGGTCTTAACATCGATCAGGTTCCGGACGAAGCTGGTGGGTACCACGCAGGCGTTTAGGGAGGTACAGCTCTGAAGGAGGAGGCTGTTCCCCCATGTCAGTGCGTAGTTGGTGCCGAAGAGCGGTTTGATCGATTTTATAGAACGGTTACATTCCGCAGGGAGATCGACGATGATGCTGCTTGAGGTTATGTTACTGACTCGGAATTCGCCGATTCGGATATCAGAGTTGTTGGCGCACGTTAATTGAATCGGGCACGAACTCGAGAACCCAAATGGGTACTGTACGGGTTGATTAGCTCCGCAAGAGTTGTAGTTTTTACAGGAGCCTGAGTTCCCCGCACCAGTCGAGTTTTCGGATGCAGTTGGGTAGACAATCAAAAGTATGATCGCAAGGGGGAAAAACACCATTCTGTAATGAGGAATCGTCCTCACTATGGAGAGGAATTGAGGCCAACCTGAACCTGAACTGGGTTTAACCCGCAGCAAGTAATCATAACCCGTTCTGCTGCTAAACGTAAAGGGAAAAAAAAATCAAACAGAGAAGTTAATATTTGAAGAGCCGGATGAAAAATTTGTATACTTTGAGAGTAAGAGTAAAGAGAAAGACAGAAGAGACTCAGAGAGAACTCGGAATTCTGCAATTAATGGAAGAATTAAAAGCTGAGCCTGTGGATGCCGTTGGGAGGCCATCCGTTCCAATAAATGCTCATATATATATATATAAGCTTCTGAATCGATTTTCATGGAAAAATCGTATTTAATATGGCATCCAACGAACAGACCTTATTACCTCTGAAACTGGATCCCTTCAATGCCTGCCGAATCACGATGTAATCTACTAACTAGCAAGCAGTTGCTTCTTCTTCAAAACCAGAAAAAAGGGGAAAGGAGAAGAAATCAAAGGCGAAAAATCGAAACTTATCAAGTCTTCGAGCTTGGGCTGTGACTCTTATGGATCATAAGAAAAACATAAAAAAAGACAGCCAAGCAAACCGTGTTCGTGTGCGTGCGTGATTTTGATGAGGAACAAAGAAACTTCCTTTCAAAGTTTTTTCAGCTGTGATTCTTTTTATAACGATCGTACCCCCAAATGCCCCTGTAGTGGACGCCAATTTACAGACCTATTTGTAATTGGAATTTGGAAGATGGCAAGCACCCAATGCTTTTGTTACAAAATTATTTATTACAAAAATATATAAGATTTGTTACTTATCATCTTCACACACCACATATCATATTTATTTATTTTTTTAATTTTTTTAGTTTTATTCTTCTTAAACTAATTAAATTATTCTACTCATCATTTATATACCACACATTTAATAAATAAAAAAATATACTCAAAAAGGCCTAAAGTCATGGAATAAAGATTCTTGTTCCATTAATATTTGTCGACCTCCTTCTTCTCCTCCATATGCTTAATTATTTTCAATCCCCCATTTAAAATTTGCTTTAGGGATAAAGGGTGCCTTGCCATACCATTGACTTCCTACCTTAGATCAGCACACTTTTAGGAGATATACACCATCATCATAATATATGGAGCTTACATGATTACCAAACAATTCAAATTTTGCTATCATTTGGAATATAAGTACGAATATGAATATGAACTATATGAATAGCAAAAACTTAACGTGATATCAATTTTGCGTACTTCATTAATGTGATTGGTCGCGTCATTTTTTTTTAATATAAAATAATTGTTTTAACCAATCACATCAATAGAGTGTACATAGAATATACAAAAGTGACTGTGTATGTACCAAAACTCAATAAATAATAGTATTTAAATTTTCAAAATGCATAATCTTTTTCATTAAAAAAATGGATTACAAATATTTAAAATGTATTACTTACTGTTAAAGTCTGTCTTAATACTCTCTCTCTCTCTCTCTCTCTCTAATATATTTTCTATCGATCTCTGTCGAATTAAAGAGTGGTGGATGAGAAGTCAAACGTTAAAATCAACTTTGAGTGCCTGCCTTGGCAAGAAAATTCATCAGAATTCATATAAATACCATGATTTTGATGAATCCTAACACTCTTTTAAGTTCTTATTCGAATGTGGTTATTTTGGTAATATTATAAAAATATAATGTCGAAGCATTATTGTCGACGTCGGACACTACTGTCTGTTTCAACACACTTGTTTTTTCTTTGCTCCAGACCATTTTTCTCATGACCCACGTGGTCCATTTGCCGTAAATAACAAGATGTTGTATAACTTTTTGTCTTTAAAAATGAGTGATATATTTTAAATAAAATAATTATACTGAGAAGAAAATTGGTTGGGTTTCTTAACAAATTTTCTTTTTCATTTTTAAAAAAGAAATGATTTAGCAACAAATAAATTTTATAAAAATAAACTCACAAACTGACATAATTTAATATGATAAGATATAAAATAGATCTAATGCATCACGTGAAATCACATCAGTCTATAACTTTATTTATCAAATTTCATGCACATCCATATATTTACATATACTGAAAAGTGGATTGGAAAGTTGTCCAATGAAATTATGGGGCTCCATATCTGAAAACTTTAAGCTTGTGTCTTCTAGTACTATTTGACACCCTTTTGATTTGTGGCTATGATTTTCATCATTCTAGCAGATATGGGGGTGATGCATTTTATTAGGTCTAGCCAATGTCCATTTGAAGAAGAGTCATATTCCAACTTTAGACGTACATGGAGTGTATCTGAAATGAACATGTTTAGGAGCAATCACTTATCAATTGGAAACCTCTGGTTGGTATGCACACTTCATAAGGTTGGTTGGAAACCTCTAATGTCATGTGGAGAAGGCAAACCATGCTCTCAAAAGAATTGGTGCAACAACTTTTTTACATGGTGGATTGCTTACATACGTTTTCCTTTTTAGGGTAATTGGCCAAGACTTGGTCTAATTGATATAGGAAAATGCTAGTCCCATTGAAAGTGGGTACCGAGAGAATCTGCTGATTCTTTGTTTTTTTACTTAATAGTTAAAGAAAATGTCTTTTAATAAATTTGTGCTTTTTTAAAAAAAAAAATCTTTGAGAAAAACTAATTACACAATTGGTAAAAGTTTTCGTTGGTGTTTCTCGGTGACTGTAGCATGATCCATCGATATATATCTTCTAACTGTCTGATCGAATTGGATAAAAATTACTAAACGTGTAGACATGTACACTTATTGTTGTAATTCATGAGTCATCATTATGGGTAACCTAATGTTATAATTTATATATCTCATCTATTCATTTTCCCATTTTAACATATTGGTAACCTAAAAATATTGCATAATAGATTTTCAAAACCAAAACAATATCTAACGATTAACATATATTGGATTTAGATTAAAAAATCTTCAAAACTGATCGATGAAAAGCCATAACGTATAAAATAATCCTAACTCTTTTGCAGCCCTAATTATACTACAACTTCCAATTCATTATAATAATGTTGCTTTCATATAATACCTTGGGCCATACGGTGATCAGGAGAGCTTTGATTAAGCTTGAATGAGAAAATAACATAACTTGACCGTTGGTATCACGGTGGGACGCGGATGTCTGCCGGAAAATGACAGCCTTAACTGGTCCCATGCATGCATGTTGCTGTTCCATGGATATCGTATTCTTCACAAGCAAAACATGCATCACCTCTCTCATCTATCCCCTCCTAGAAAGTGTACATAAAGAAAAACGATTATTTATAATTAACGAGAATAACTATTTATAATAAAAATCATCTTCGTAACAATCAACTAACTATAAATAAGCATTTTTGGATAGTTTTATATATAAGATATATATCATTTCCTACAAGCTAATATAATAAATTTTCATAAATGCTTGGATGCTTTGGATTGTGGCCTTTAGAATAACCTCATAACGTACGTTCCTTGATTGACTCTTTAATTATATATGTCTCTTTCTTGCGAGAGTAATTTGTTTAATTATTATTTGGGTCTCCAACTTATATTAAAAAGAGAAATGATTTGTACAAGTTTCAAATAGATAAATTACACGTAAACCTTTACAAAAAAATAAAAAACAAAAGACCCCATTTTCAAAAAGTATAAAAAATAAATAAATAAATAAATCATTCATTTTCCCACATTTCATAATTTTCTCTTGTTTTTGCTTTAATATTATTGCCGAGAAGGAGAAAAACAGATATTGTACGTGTTTGCATGTGTCCTACTTACTAGCAAATTAGACGATATGTTGTCACATAAAAATAGTACTTTAGGGAAAGAACATGAAGTACCGATTCTTTGATCATCTAATTGTAATCTAATTTTCCATAATTACAACAATACTAATCCTATATTGATAGCGTCAAACATAAATGAATGTATGATTTTTATTTTTTTATTTTATCATCCTCTTCTTAATCACCATTTCTTGATATGATATCAAATGATTGAATGATAAGTAATGAATTATAAATAATTTTCAATGAATTAATTATTTAATTTCACATCAAAAGATGATGAGAAAATAATGACGAATAACAACTCTCTTTCTTTTAAGGGTAAAAAGTGTAATCAATGATTGAATTCTAAGTTAAATTTAAAAAACAAAAACAAAAAGTAAAAAGATAAATATAATAATTAGTTTAACATTCTAAAATTGCAACCCTCGCTCATCTGTATATATAGAACTTGATCTATGTTTTGAGATGAAAAAAAATTACTCGTGCAGGAAATGAAGTCAATAATAGGACAAGCAACCTACCAAAAAACCTACAAAGCCGAAACTATATTACAAATTTACATAGTTTAATATGATACATTATATTATAACTTTTTTTATACAAATAAATACGATATATCCATCGAGCCATATAAATCTTGTACTACAATTTATAGATATAATATTTCTCTTTAGATAAAATATACACAAAATATGATCATTCTGATAATTCAAATATCTTCAAAATGTAAAATGATTATTGATTCAAAAGCGACACACACAAAGGTTGTGGGAAGGAGACAAGTTAGGCTAATCATGGTGTGGAAAGAGAAGAAAGTGAAGCATGAATCGAAGTCAAAGCTTCTGCACATGCCCTTGCACATGCCCTGCATGTTGCTATTTTCCTCTTCATAGAAGACTGAATAAAAGGATTGATTGATATGGTTTTGTTTGGGTGCCAACAAAAAAAAATTAAAATAAATGGAAGTGATTTATATTGTGATGAGTTGAACAATTATTTGTCAAGAGAGAAATGATATTTGCAGTCTTGGAGTATGTAAGCACCGAGCAATCTCTTTAAAAAAATTAAGTAAATACGGGACCAATATGAAAAAAATTAATTTTTTAATAGTGGATCTCACTATTTTTCAAAACAACTGTGCAACACTTGCGTACTCTACGATTGTATGTAGCATTACTCAGTTTAAAAACAAATATATTTTATAGGAGGAGTCTATAAATTCAATCTAATGTTTAGCAAGCCCGGTATGGATTTGGAGCTGAGCTCCATCTTTACTTCGCTCGGGTTCACCAGAGCCCATATCCAGCCCAAAACAGATTTTCTTTAAAAGAAAAAGAAAACCCTACCGTAAACCCTAGATCTCAAAATTTACAAGTCGAAGAAGAAATTCGCGGATAGAGAAGATAGCGATTCTGACGCACCGGAGGAATTCACAGCTGATCAAGTTTGCTTTAATGCATTTTAAGGAATGAAATTAATCCAATCAAAACGGAACATTTGCAGAAAACTTAATTTATATGTTTTTGTTTTGTTTAATTTGATGTTATGCAGGAGAGAAAATTACTTTTGGAGATACGAAAAGTTGAGAAGGAAAATAAAGCCAAGTTCGTTCCCTTTTATTTTCTGCGAATGGCACTTTCATTTGTTTTATGTTCTGCTTGGTTGCTTAATAATAAGGATTTTAACTTTTAAGGTAAAAGTTTTATCTGAGATGAGGACATGAGAGCTTTTTGGCTTGTGGTCAAGAATGTGATTATTGTTGGGTTTGTGGAGGATGGTTTGTGAGCTGAGAAAATATCATATAGAAAGTCCATTTGACAGTCGCACGATGAGTCGTTCAAGTGAAGCTCAGCAGAGAGTTCTCTCGTGTCTCAGTCAACAGGTCGCTCAAGCGAATAACTCAAGATCTATTTTTCTAGGATTTCCGTTGCTAACTATTATATGTTTTGAGAGATATCTTGAAACACAGAGAAAGAGAGAGGCAACCCTTATGTGTGTGTGTGTGTGAGAGAGAGAGAGAGAGAGAATAAAGAAAAACGATTATTTATAATTAACGAGAATAACTATTTACAATAAAAATCATCTTCGTAACAATCAACTAACTATAAATAAGCATTTTTCGATAGTTTTATATATAAGATATATATCATTTCCTACAAGCTAATCTAATAAATTTTCATAAATGCTTGGATGCTTTGGATTGTGGCCTTTAGAATAACCTCATAACGTACGTTCCTTGATTGACTTTTTAATTATATATGTCCCTTTCTTGCGAGAGTTATTTGTTTAATTATTATTTGGGTCTCCAACTTATATTAAAAAGAGAAATGATTTGTACAAGTTTCAAATAGATAAATTACACGCAAACCTTTACAAAAAAATAAAAGACCCCATTTTCAAAAAGTATAAAAAAAAACCATTCTTTTTTAGTAGAACTCACTTTTTTACAAAAAATCTACGTAAGATTTGTCTATTTGGTATTTATACCTAGCATTACTCGTTGTTTGGAGTTTTCCCACGTTTCATAATTTTCTCTTGTTTTTGCTTTAATATTATTGCCGAGAAGGGGAAAAACAGATATTGTACGTGTTTGCATGTGTCCTACTTACTAGCAAATTAGACGATATGCTGTTACATAAAAATAGTACTTTAGGGAAAGAACATGAAGTACCGATTCTTTGATCATCTAATTGTAATCTAATTTCCCATAATTACAACAATTAATACTAATCCTATGATAGCGTCAAACATAAATGAATGTACGATTTTTATTTTTTTATTTTATCATCCTCTTCTTAATCACCATCTCTTGATATGATATCAAATGATTGAATGATAAGTAATGAATTATAAATAAATTTCAATGAATTAATCATTTAATTTCACATCAAAAGATGATGAGAAAATAATGACGAATAACAACTATTTTTCTTTTAAGGGTAAAAAGTGTAATCAATGATTGAATTCTAAGTTAAATTTAAAAAACAAAAACAAAAACAAAAAGTAAAAAGATAAATATAATAATTAATTTAACATTATAAAATTGCAACCCTCGCTCATCTGTATATATATAAGAACTTGATCTATGTTTTGAGATAAAAAAAAATAATTCGTGTCAGGAAATGAAGTCAGTGCTTAAATGAAGCAACCTACAAAAAAACCTACAAAACCGAAACTATATTATAAATTTACATAGTTTAATATAATACATTAGATTATAACTTTTTTTTATACAAATAAATACGATGTATCCATCGAGCCATATAAATCTTGTACTACAATTTATAGATATAACATGATTTCTCTTTAGATAAAATATATTCAAAATATGATCATTCTGATAATTCAAATATCTTCAAAATGTAAAATGATTATTGATTCAAAAGCGACACACACAAAGGTTGTGGGAAGGAGACAAGTTAGGCTAATCATGGTGTGGAAAAAGAAGAAAGTGAACCATGAATCGAAGTCAAAGATTCTGCACATGCCCTTGCACATGCCCTGCATGTTGCTATTTTACTCTTCATAGAAGACTGAGTAAAAGGATTGATTGATATGGTTTTGTTTGGGTGCCAATAAAAAAAAAAAAAAATGGAAGTGATTTACATTGTGATCAGTTGAACAATTATTTGTCAAGAGAGAAATGATATTTGCAGTCATGGAGTATGCAAGCACCGAACAATCTCTTTAAAAAAAATTGAGTAAATATGAGACCAACATTAAAAAAATTAATTTTTTAATAGTAGATCTCACTCTTTTTCAAAACGACTGTGCAACACTTGCATACTCTATGACTATACGTAGCATTACTCAATTTAAAAACAAATATATTTTGTAGGAGTCTACAAATTCAATCTAATGTTTAGCAGGCCCGATATGGATTTGGAGCTGAGCTCCATCTTTACTTCGCTCGGGTTCACCAGGGCCCATATCCAGCCCAAAACAAATTTTCTTAAAAAGAAAAAGAAAACCCTATCGTAAACCCTAGACCTCAAAATTTACAAGTCGAAGAAGAAATTCTCGGATAGAGAAGATAGCTATTCTGACGCACCGGAGGAATTCACAGCTGATTAAGTTTGCTTTAATACATTTTAAGGAATGAAATTAATCCAATCAAAATGGAACATTTGCAGAAAACTTAATTTATATGTTTTTGTTTTGTTTAATTTGATGTTATGCAGGGGAGAAAATTACTTTCGGAGATACGAAAAGTTGAGAAGGAAAATAAGGCCAAGTTCGTTCCCTTTTATTTTCTGCGAATGGCACTTTCATTTGTTTTATGTTCTGCTCGGTTGCTTAACAATAAGGATTTTAACTTTTAATGTAAGGGTTTTATTTGAGATGAGGCCATGAGAGCTTTTTGGCTTGTGGTCAGGAATGTGATTATTGTTAGGTTTGTGGAGGATGGTTTGTGAGCTAAGAAAATATTAGATAGAAAGTTCACTTGACAGTCGCACGATGAGTTGTTCGAGTGAAGCTCAGCAGAGAGTTCTCTCGTGTCTTGGTCAACAGGTCGCTCAAGCGAATAACTCAAGATCTATTTTTCTAGGATTTCCGTTGCTAACTATTATATGTTTTGAGAGATATCTTGAAACACAGAGAAAGAGAGAGGCAACCCTTATGTGTGTGTGTGTGAGAGAGAGAGAGAAAGAGTGAGTGACTGAGGGAGAGACATTGTATTGCTCTACAATGTTCTTACTTTCTTCTAAATAAAATTCTCTGCACCTCCGTGGATGCAGGTATATTGTCAAATCACTTAAACTTTGTATCGTATGATTGTTTATTTTTCTCATTTCTTGTTACTTGTCTATAGCATCTTTGGTGTGAACTTGGTAAATGTTTTCCACAACAACTGGTATCAAAACCCCAAGGTTGGCTTCCAAGGGGGAACGATGACATGAGACGAAGTGAAGGCTGGAATTAAGAAGTTTGACGGCACAGATTTTGGGTGTTGGAGAATGCAGATCTAGGATTATCTTTACGTGAAAATGTTTCATCTTCCTCTATTGGGAAAGAAGCCGGACAATATGGAGGATGCTAATTGGAACTTATTAGATCGACAAGTCCTAAGGGTTATTCGACTGACCCTGTCAAGATCGGTTGCACACAACGTTATCAAGGAGAAGGCCACAACAGATCTCATAACGGATCTCATGGTGACTTTGTCTGGTATGTATGAAAATCGTCAACAAATAACAAGTTGAATTTGATAAAGAAACTATTCAACCTCAAGATGACAGAAGGTACATAAGTTGTCCAATATCTGAATGAGTTTAACACTGTCACAAATCAATTGTCATCAACCGAGATTGAGTTTGATGATGAGATTCGGGCATTGATCATGTTAGCGTCATTGCCGAATAGTTTGGAGGCCATGATAATGATTGTGAGTATTTCTGCTGGGAAGATGAAGTTGAAATATGACGACATTCGAGATCTAATTCTTGCTAAGGAGGTGCTCAAAAGAGATTTTGGCAATATCTCAGGTTTGAGTTCTGCCCTAAACGTTGACACTCAGGTAGGGGACATCACAGGTCAAAGTCCAAAATCATGAGCAAGAACAAGTTAAGGTCTAGGCAGACTTGTTGAAACTGTGGCAAGACAGGCCACATCAAAAGAAACTGCCAGAATCCAAACAAGATTGAGGATGACACTATGAACGTGGTAACTAAAGAAATATAGAATGCTCTATTTCTTGAAGTGTACAGTTTGGTTGACGATTGAGTATTGGATTCAGGGGCTTCATTTCATACCACTTCACACGATAGATCATGCAAAACTATGGTTCTAGTGATTTTGGTTTATATAATATCAAATGATTGGATGATAAGTAATGAATGATAAATAATTTTCATTCATCTAATGTTACATAAGAAGATGACGAGCGAACGATAATGAATAACACGTCTCTTTCTTTTAAGGGTAAAAAGTGTAATAAATGATTGAATTTTAAGTTAATATTATAATATCACATTAAATTTAAAAAACAAAAAAGCTAAAAGATAAATATAATAATTAGTTAAACATTATAAATTGCTACCCTCGACTCATATGTACAAAACCTCAATGTTTTGAGATTAAAAAAAAAAAAACTTCAGATTGCTTAAATGAATTATGCATTCAAAATAAGTGTAATACTAAGCCTACAAAGAAATCTACAAAAGGTAAACTACATTACAAATTTACATGGTTTGATATGATAGATTATATTATAGTTATTTTTTACAAATAAATATGATGTATTCATCTAGCCATATAAATTTTGTACTACCATTTATAGATAAAACATACACAAATATGATCATTCTGATACCACATATATTTTCCAAATCTAAAATGATTTATTGACTCAATAGCGACAAACACAAAGGTTGTGGGAAGAAGATAGGTTAGGCTAATCTTGGTGCAGAAAAAGTGGAGAAGAAAGTAAAGCATGAATAGAAGCCAGCTTCTGCACATGCATGTTGCTCTTTTCCTCTCCACAGAAGACTAGAGTAAAAGGATTGATTGATATGGTTTTGTTTAGGTGTAATAAATAAATAAATAAATAAAAGTAATTTACATTGTGATGAGCTGAACACGTGACAGTTGAACAAAGATTTCTCGATTGCAGAGCAAAGCAAAAAGTATTTGTAAAGAGAAGTGATATTTCCAGTCGTAAAATGTGTAAGTGTCGTGTAATTTTTTTGAAAAAAATGAGTAAATACAATATTTATATAAACAAAACTAATTTTTAGAGTAATACTACATACAGTCGTGGATTGCACATGCGCCACACAATCGTTTTTAAAATGAGTAAGGTTTACTATTAAATTTTTTTTTATTTTCATGTGGGTCTCGTATTTATTCATTTTTTTCAAAAAGATTGCGCGGCGCTTGCGCACTCCACATCTGTGTCTAGTATTACTCATTTGCAAAATTCTTTCTTTATGGAAATAACATTATTCCTACCACATACACATCATGAGATGATGAGAGGATGATGAGTAGCATTACTCATTTTCTTTTAAAAACATTGCTTTTAAATTCATTGATAGAGATTTTGTCATCTCAACATTGAATTTAAAAATGGTAAAAGTCGGATACTTTGGCCGTGAAGAAATCCATGCAATAGAAAAAGTTTCCAAAATTTCTCTAAAACTCAACTTATACTTTCATAGGTAAAAAGACCTACACTTCTAGTAATAAAAGAGAAAGCGAAATCGTAAATTCTAATATTCATAAATGTGTTCTTTTGATAATGACAAAAGAATATATCTAATCATCTTGAATTTAAGAGTTCTGCTATATACAGTCACTTTTGTGTATTTTTTGTATACTTTATTAATGTGATTGGCCAAAACAGTTATTTTATATTAAAAAAAAGTGACACAATCAATTATTAAGGAAGATGCTGAAGATCTGTCACAATCCCAACCGAAGCAACAAATCAGCAGCAAATCTGTCCAGCAGTAAATCAAGTTTGAATTTATTTGTAAATGCTATTAGTTTTGATTTTCTATGTAAATGTCTTATGTTGTATATTTCCATGTATAGCTCATCATAACTTGTATATAAGAATAATGTGAATAGCAATACAGTGTGTTCAAAAATCAAACTTAGAGCAGTACTCTGTTTCTTTATGGTATCCAGAGAGCCAGCCCTCTAATGAGTTTCCCTACATTTTTCTCAATCATGGCTGTTGTTCCTGTACAATCCTCTTCTTCCTAAACACCTATCATCACCATCAACCCAGCCACCACCATTAATGAAAAACTTATCCCTGCCACATCCCCCCAATGGAGAGCTCAATTTATGGCATTACTCATAGGTTACGACCTTATTGATTTTGTCACCGGAAAACATCAATGTCCAACCATTGATGCAACAAATTCCGCCACCTCCCAAGCTGCGCACTCCCACTGGGTTCGCTAAGATAAACTTCTCCTCCATGTCATTCTTGCTTCCACCTCCACAACAATCACCCCACTCCTTGCCTTCTGCAAAACGTCTCAACAAGCTTGGTATGCTCTTACTCGGCTTTATGCGGACAAATCTTGAACACGTGCAATGCAACTCAAGGAGAATTTAACCTTGAGCACTCGTGGCAGTAGATCTGTCACCGAATCTCTCCAAGGCGTAAAAATGATTGCTAATGAGCTTGCAATCATAGATCACTTTGTTTCGGATGATGATATCACACTTTATATTTTAAACGGCCTTGGACTAGAATTTCGTGAGATTGTAGCACCCATCCGTGCTCGAGAAACCTCAATGTCATTTGAGGAAATTCATGACTTGCTGGTTGGTCATGAAAATTACATTCGCCGACTGGAAGCACAATCGGCAACTTTGATAGCCATCGCAAATTACACGCAACGAAAGGGGAGCTTATCTGGAAATGGTGGGTGTTAAGATATTTCACGTGTTGGGTCATCCATTGAGGAGGAGTCTGGCTCACACGTGAGGGGGAGTGTTAAGATATAAAATAAATGATAAAATCTATATCTTCCCATAAGCTTAAGCTTTTGGGACAAGTGGAGTGGTGATTTCACACCATCACATTAATGGAGTGTGCAAGGAGTATGCAAAAGTGACTGCACATAGAATTTTTTTGACTTTAATTATTACGAGTGTCGTAATCGTTCCGTATAAAAACAACTTATTAAATAAAAATAGAAAAATATGTTTTTTACGATATTAAAATATAGAAAACTCTTAAGTCAAGCGAGATTACATACCAAAGTGCACCCAAATGCTGACATGGATTAATTTAATGAAACGAACCATTTTTTATTGTAATTGAATGAGCTGAAGGTTTTGGGTGGGATCTAGTTTTGGCGAGATCTGAAGTGAAATAAAAATAGAAGACAAAACGCACAGTTTTGACAAAACGGGATCTTCATGCCCTCTCTCCTCTCCGTGCACTCTCTTTTCTCTGGTTTGACAAAAAATGGAATTTGTTTTCAAAATTTTATGTGATTAAAATGAAAATAATGAAGAGATAACATGAATCTTGCAAATTTCCTTAAATCTCTTTGGAGGGACATAGAAATGAACCCATGACCATTCCCATGACTTGAGTCTCGTGATTATATCACACTAGCTAACCTCACGTGTCTTCCTCATGAAGTGGTTCAAGTGGACAATTGAGCAATTTGAGCTCTTAAACAATCATGGGAACTGTGAATTCCGAGTGCTGGAGTTAGGAAGTGGTGGCGAATACAACCTAGCAAACCGTCACACAAATGAGGAAATGAGAGAATGGGGACTGGAATCTGAGATGATAGCTGACCAAAAATGGCGAGCCCATGGTAACAAAGGTGCACGGAACGACAATTGTCCCTATTATCTTGATACTTTTCTGATGGAAATGAATATGAAGATAGTGACGACAAAACTCCAAATGATGCTTCAAGTATATGCGCATAGATTACCCAGCATTTGATTTGGAGATCATTTTTATTTTTTTTATTCACTTGGTTGCTTTTCTGCATAGTGAATCAAATATTAGAAAAGGGGATTTTCAAGACTAATTTGGTTGTCTAGTCATATTGTAAAAATCATTAGTTTGGCTTCTAATTTGAGAATAAGGAAGATGACAATTGGTTAGAAACTCTTACAGAATTGTTGTTGTAACCCTTGGCTTCTATGTTGGGGATTGAAAAAAACAGAGACAGCAGTTTTGATATTTTAATTTGGATTTCTTCTGCGAGTAGCTCTGGGTCTTGCCGTGTATGTCTTCTTCTCTTCCGGTTTCGTGTTTTTTTTAATATAATAAGAGCCACGTCAGCCATCGGTACACAATTGGTACCCAAAATTGCTTATATGTAGAAGAACGGTTAAAATATACTACAATTAAATTGAAGATGTTATAGGAAAAATTTAAAAATAAATATATTTTTTGGAAGAGTCTACAAATTCAATCAAATGTTTAGCAGGCCCGATATGCATTCGGAGCTGAGTTCAATCTTTACTTCGCTCGGGTTAGTAGGGCCCATATCCAGCCCAAAACATTTTTTCTTTAAAAAAAAAGAAAAAGAAAACCCTCGACTTCGAAGTACCATAAACCCTAGACGTCAAAATTTACAAGTCGAAGAAGAAATCCGTAACACAGCCGAGAAGAAGAAATCAGATAGAGAGGAGAGTAATAGAGATGTCTTCGGATAGAGAAGATAGCGATTCTGAGGCGCCTGAGGAATTCACAGCCGATCAGGTTTGCTCTAATGCGTTTCGAGGAATTAAATCAATCCAATCAAAACGGAACATTTGCAGAATGCTCGATTCATATGTTTGTGTTTTTTTTATTTAATTTGATGTTATGCAGGGAAGACAATTACTTTCGGAGATACGAAAAGTTGAGAAAGAAAATAAGGCCAGGTTCGTTCCTTTGTATTTTCTGCGAATGGCGCTCTCATTTATTTTCTGTTCTGCTCAGTTGCTTAATAATAAGGATTTTAACCTTTTATGTAAGGGTTTTATCTGAGATGAGGCCTTAAGAGCTTTTTGGTTTAGTTTAAAGAAAGCGCTTTTCAGATACCTGGTTAGGACTGTGACTATTGGTGAAAGTTTTACTTTGCTGAATCGTTTAAGGGAATACATGATCACTCTGTTTTTCATTTGATAGCCAGTCTTTAAGGATGCACAAGTTCTGAAAGTACATATTTTTTATAAGTTCGTTCTGAAAGTTCATTGGAGGCAGTTGTGTTATGATCAGGAGAGTTAAAGGTTTAACCAAATTAGTATCGAACAGTCCTAGAGCTTTTGGATCAATGGTTGAGTCATTAATAATTGGTATCAGAGCAGAGACCAAGTCACGAATTCAAGTCACAGAGGGGGCGACCTATAGGCTGGATTAAAATGCCTTGGTGCTGTGTATGGGCATAGTGTGAAGTCATTGAATACTGATAGATGAATGAAGCCGCCAAAAGGAAAATGGCTACTACCAGGTCAGTGTTGATAGAGTGGGCCGTCGTGGACGTCGGATTCGGAAGCATGGTGGAATGTTATGATTATGAGGGTTAAAGATTTAACCAAATTAGTATCCAACAGTTATATGGCTTTTGGATCAATGGTTGGGTCTTTAACAGGTTGCCCGATAAAGTTTTTTTCCCCCCTCCAAAAGACCTCTATTATGTTGCAGAATTTTGCATAAATAAAGAGCCCTGAATAGGGTGAAGAGTCGTCATTGAAATTGAATTTGTGAAAGATAGAGAGTATATCTAAAGACTTGGGGTTTATGTGGCCGTATCTAAGACGTGGAGTAAGAGTTGATTTCAGTGTGTTGGAAGCTATCCATGAGTATTAGCAAGCCTAAGATAGTGTCATGGGAATTTAAATGGACAGATTTGATATAGTGGTACATTTGTATGTTAACTTGTTCTAGACCGAATCATAAGGTACAGATTGTAGAGAGAGGAGGGATATGATAATATGTGAAGTTCCATGCCCTGTGATTCTTCAGAAGCCAAATATGCGAATATCATTCTCTTGATGCATATCAAGATGGGGATTAACTTCCCAGTTACAACCCACAAAACAAACTTGTGTCAAATTGAGATGCCTTTAGAGAGATTGTATGCCCGATACCTTGAAAAGGGGATGAAGCGAGTAGCCAAATTGGCTTCAACATATGCCAAAATTTAAATATTAATGCCATGATGCGATTAATGAAAAGTAAATGACCCAGTTAATGCCTGCAAGCAGGTACTAGCAAATATTGACCCCTTCCTCTCATTCCATGTGTGTATATTTTGGTAAATTTGAGACATTTGTATTTTACATAGATGCTTAGCACTTTGATGATAATCTTGAAATTAGTTAATAATCTATTGTAAATGCATGCAAATACAGTGATTGACAGAATTTTCTCAATATAGGGTCGTCCGTGAAGGAAAAGAAAGACGTAGACTATGGGCCCAAAAGTTAACACCACGACCCTCTCGAAAAGGTGAGAGTGTCCAAGATGCAGCGGGAGATGAAACACAGCAAGAGTCTAAGGGCAATGAGGGGATGCTTCCAGATGACATTGTCAAAGTGATTGCAGCTCGTGAGAAGTATGATCCCTCTCTTCTCTCTCGGTGTGCTATTACGTTTGAATCCGTGTTATTCTCCTAACAAAAGGGATATGCCATCTCTGCAGAATAGTTTTCTCATCGGACTCAGAGGAAGAGAAGACTGAGGTAAACCCCACCAAAAGAAAGAAAAAATCCAACACCTCAGGGTGAGGAGCTCTTCCTTCTAAACTAATAGAATGAGGTTTCTTCTTAGGTCAACAATACTAATTATTTTCTTGACTTGTGATTTGAAGGGTAGGAACTGTTATTTTGAAGGACATGGGTCCTCCTCAATGCTTGCAGAATTCCTTAGAGTTCTTGAAGAAAAGAAAAATGCAGGTTCCAAGGTCATCGGCAGTCTTGAACAATTCCAGCCAAGCATTGCGTCTCCTTTCCAGTTCTGGCTTGATTTGTAAGAAATGAAGAGTTAGGATGTCAGTGTGTAATTCTCATGCTGTACGGGTGATATAGTTATATCTACCTTTTTCTCCGCACTGTGCATTGTTCTGAGGAACAGTTCAAACCGCAATTTTGGTGCAAATTTCAATTTTGTGTTAGCAATCAATCGCATTGCTTAACATAGTGGGGATGGTATGTTATGAGAGATTGTATCTTCAGGCCTAATTTGAATATTGAGTTGGAATGGAGAATGAGAAATCCACCAAAAGGCACTGCGTGTAGTTCCACGAATGTGTCCTATTTCAAAATCTGATTGACGGCGCTGAAGCAGGCATCTCTTTGTTTTTTAAAAGGTGGGATATAAATAAATATTGAATATGTCTAATTGAGTGGATTACCCTGTTTTCTAAAAGGTTTTGGTTCTCACTTCTCATCTACTTTTATTATTTGTTTAATATTAGTTGGACTTTTTAATTCATATCCACCAGCTTATGTTACTTTGCTGTATGCCCGATGGTTAAGCTAATAAATGAGAGATTATTTGACAAACCCTTTGCGTGGGATCCATTAGGAAGACCTGATTGGTGAGCGAACACAGACGCCATACATATGAGCCCTTGCATTACGGAAGGGTCACTTGCACACTGCTAACTTCCTTCCTGATTCTCCGTCCAGCTTCAGAGGGCTATCGGAGCATCAAGATGGACTTTTTGAAAGTTCTCCCTGGCTAACACTCATTAATAAAGGAAATACTTATCTAAAAGTTCGTTTATTAGCCCATTAAACACTAGGCCTGCACACCGTCCAACCCGTACTGGGTTTGGCCCCGACCCGATCCGTCCGCATACTATGCCCACAACAACCCGACCTGTAATGGTCGGGTCGGGTCGGGTCGGGTCGGGTCGAAAACGAATCCTCTCAGCATTCGCACAACATCACTACACTTAGGGGTGAAAACCGACGCCGACCGACATCTGGAAAAATGGGGGAGGCGCCGATGTAACCGGTCAATGGGGAGGAGGACACCGATCGAGGCGGTTCTCGGTCGGCGTCGGTTCTCGACGGTTCTACTGAGAAAATAATGAGAGAGAGAGAGAGAGAGAGTTGCAGAATCGAATTTGGGAAGAAGGGGATTGGGGAAGAAGAAGACCCTTATCGAAACGATGCCGTTCCACTTAAATCACTTAAGTTTAAGTGGAACGGCGTCGTTTCAAACTTATTATTTTTTTCTTACATACCAAACGGCGTCGTTTCACGTACCTGTTTTAAGTGGAACGACGTTGTTTCGATAAGGGTATATTAAAAAAAAAGATTTTATTATATCGGTCGGTTCAGCGGTCCAGTCCAACTTCAAACCAAGACCGAACCGCTGAACGTCGGTTTCTTGACATTTCCACCGCACACCGACCGGTTCTCCACCAGTTCCGGCAGGTTCTTGACGCAGCCGGTCGATTCGCGTATGTGGCGGCCGATGCCGTCGATTTCTGTACAGCCCTAACTACACTCTTGACTAATTAGAGCTCAGACAAATAAAAAATGACTGAAAAAATATCTAAATCACTCTGTTTGTTGCTAGTCACTTGAGTTTTTGGGGGGAGAGATGAGATTTGAAACGTGGGAAATGGCTAGCGGAGGAGGGAGGTGGTAAAGAACTCTGCCCTAACTACAGACGCAGCAGCCATGGAAGGTTGGCTTATGCTCACTATTTTCAGCCTCGGTCTCGATTCCCTGATCACCGACAGTGCAGAAACCCAGCAACATTGATCTTGTCGTCGAGGATTTGTTGCCAGTGAAAGCAAATTAAGACCATCCATTCTCGACGGCATCGTTAACCAGCGATGGATGATCAGCCCAACTAAACAGAGGTTTCAACGAAACCCCTCGTGCGAAAACATACTGATTCCCTCTTCTTCTGACATCTGAGTATCAAGGTTGATGATGAAAACTCGCTGTTTGTTGAACTCTTGCAGAATTCTCAACTGTTGCTCGAAAGCTTGGAGCTTTTGGTGCGAAATCTTTACGTTCTCTGAAACAAAAACACTGCCAAACTAGAAGAATCAAAAGAAACATAACAACTCCAACGGACGAGGCCGCCACTATAACCAACGTCAACAAAAAGCTTCTTTTCATTTTCAGAAATGGATTGCTGCGCTAGGGATTTTCGTCTGAACACTTAAGAATGTTAAGAGTCGGTCTACCCCGTCATTTATCGGGTTCAACCCGACACCAAAGCAAAACCATATTTTGTCGAACAGATCTGATCTGGTCAGACGGGTTGCTCGGTTTAACGGATTTTTTGCACAGCCCTATTAAACACACCACTAATGAAAGATTATTACATCACTAGTGAAAAATTATTAGGTAATCCTAGAGGACAAATGACACAATTCCTCTTGTGACAAAATGTATAATTAAAATTGTTTATGTATAGGATGAGAGTAGGGGTGTACATAAACCGACCGGACCGACCGCCACCGATGACGACCGACTGCCAGATTCAGGAACCGGCTGAAATCGATGGAGAATCAGTCGGCTGCAGGAGAAAATTATCAAAACCGACATCGGTCAGTTCGGTCTCGGTTCAGGCCCAGTCTAAACCGAAGAACCGACCGACATATGCTATATATATATATATATATATATATATATATATATATATATATACTTCTTATACAAAACGACGTCGTTTTATGTGAAACTGTTTTGTTCTTAGCCCTTTGAAAAAGAACTAAACGAAATAACGTCTCGTCGTTTTTGGGTAGGGTTAGGAATCGTTTGAAATCCCCCCCCTCCCTTCTTCCTTCTTCGTCGTGCTCACTCTCCTCACTCCTCACTGTCCTTAGTCATCTCCCAGACTCCTCCCTCTCGTGACCTCAGTCCTCTCCCTCTCCCTCTTAGTGCTCTGCTCTCACTCTAAGACTCTCTCCTCTCTCATTGTCAATGACCCCCACACCCCACAGCCCTCTCTCCTCTCATAGATTCCCAGTTGGCCAGTTCTCCCGTGTCCTCTCTCCCCCACGTCTGACGCCGTGCAACGTCAGTTCCCATGGTCTCGAATCCCCACTATGAGTTTTCTAGTTTTCTTTGTATTTAATGTTTTTGTTGGGTCCTATTTTTGTTAGTTGTTAATTTCTCTATTCTTATGCATTTTTTATGAGACTGAGGAGCATTTCTTTGTTAATTTCTTATGCATTTCTCTGTTCTTAGTATCTTACAGTTAATGAGACTGAGGCACTGGATAATGGATATTCGAGTCTCTGTTTTTGCCCTTGCTTACAGTAAATGAGCACTGGATAAATTACAGTCTCTATTTTTGCATAAATTAGAAATGCAATAAATTACATGAAGCATTGTGTGTGATAATTTGTGTGAAATAGTCTGATAAATTATGTGTGATAAATTACATGAAGCATTGAGGAAATATGAGTGAACTAAACCTATATTAGAGTCTTAGACTTGTGATATTTGCCATGTTGCAAACTAGCTGTTGTGTAATCACTGTAAATCTGTAATGTACGTGACAATGTGTAACATTTATGTTTTGTTTTATAAATTAGATGGAGAGTGAAGATTATAATTATGTTTTGAATCTTATTGTGAATGAGGGTTTGAAGGAGTGCAATGACGCCATCACAATGGTTAGAAATGCAGTTAGATATGTGCGTTCATCCCCCGCAAGATTAGACAAGTTTAAGAGATGTGCAGAAAAAGAAAAAATTGATTGTAAGAAAATATTGTATTTTGATGTACAGACACAATGGAACTCAACTTATATAATGTTGGAAGCGGCTGAGAAGTTTGAGAAGGCTTTTAGGTGGATGGGGTCTCCTAAAGTTAGGGAGTAGGAGACAGTATAGGTTTTTGTTAAGTTTTTGGGAATGTTTTATGATGTCACTAATAGATTTTATGGGTCTTTATATGTGACAGTCAACACCAATTTTCTGGAAATTTGTGATCTCCAAAATGAGTTGATTATGTTGAGCAAGAGTTCTAATAGTTGATTGAGGAGTATGACCATAAACATGAGAACAAAATATGATAAGTATTGGAAGTCATTAGACAGAATGAACTTGTTCGTGCTAATTGCAGTTGTGCTTGATCCACGAAACAAATTAGGACTTCTTACTTTCCATTTGAGGAAAGTACATGATGAATTTCATATTGAGGAGTTGGTGTCGAGTGTGAAATAGGTATTGGGAGATTTGTATGCTGAGTATAATGTGAAATTCGGCTCCACCACGAGTACCCAAGAACATGAACCCCCTCTGACATCTAGAACCATGAATGATGGTGATGGCAAGCATGAGACCAAATGGTTTTACGAGTAATATAAAGCATCTTCCGCCATGGGATCTACTATTGCTAAAATAAAAGTGGATCGATATTTATCAGATGGTTGTGAGGCACTCTCCACATCGTTTGACTTGTTGACTTGGTGAAAAATTAATGAGGCTAACTATCATATACTCGCGAGGATTACACGAGACTTATTGGCCATGTCTGTTTCTATGGTTGCGTCCGAGTTAGCATTTAGTATAGGAGGTTGTGTGCTTGATCCTTTTCGGAATTCATTGGCTCCGAGAAAAGTTGAGGCATTTATTTGTACTCAAAATTGGTTAAGGCATTCGACAACAACCATTGATATCCAGGAGGTTATGGATAATGTGGAGAGTTTCATAGTAGAATCAGGTAATGTTTTCTTTGAATTTTAATTTTAGCATTTTTATAATCCAAATTCACTAACATTGTATGTTTTATTCTTATTATTAATATTTATTAATGTTTGTTTATAGAGTTGGGCACACAATCAAACGTGACAATTATTAAAGATTGAAGGTTGAACGTTTGAAGCAACAAATATGAAAATCACTCCCAATTTGTTGTCATTTATTTATGTTATATATAAATATATATATATATATATATATATATATATATTTTGCATTGTTGCTATTTTAATTTGTTTTTATTTATTAATCTTATGGTTTTTAGTTACATTTTGCTATGCTTAAGACAATTTTTTTTTTATAATATGTATTATGTAATACTAAACGTCTAGTGAAGTTATTTTTATTTTTTTTAATTATGTAATAAGTAGTAAGTAATATAGTTAGTAATAGTAGAAAATTATAAATGACATTACTATTAAAATGAAATCAACTCAAAAAGAACTTGGATAATTAATTGAGAAAAAATAAACACAAAACAAGTATTGAATTGGCCCAGTTTTTCTTCAGCCAGTCGGTTTCGGTTTTGGACCACGGTTCTTTGAGAGTATCACCCGTTCATATTTTAGTACCTAACAATTACTTTAAATATAGTAGGCTGCCGTGTTAGGTGGCATCAAAAGGTATATCCCACAGTAAATGGTTCACTGGCTCGATTTGTAAGTTGTTTAACATGCAATGTTTTGATGCAAATATGCTTCAAGATGTTCAAACTTACATACGGAATGGAAAAATTTCCAGAGAGAACCAAACCGAAGCTAATTATCGACAGAACTATGTAATAAACTAATTGATACATGAAATAAACTATGTATGTAATAAACTTACATACAATTTTAAGGTATGACCTGGTAGGTAACAAAGTAATCAATTATCAATACAAGTAGAGTTCTCTGCCTTTACAAGATCCTGCCCAGTTCCCATTCCTGTTTTTGGATTACAGAACTCTCACAATTAGATAGTTGTTGATCCAAAAAGGTGATAATTTCACCGTTCCTAACAGTGTTATATGCCTCTGCACTGGCTGTGGTGCTGCTGCTGCTGCTGCTATTATGGAGAGGAGAAAGCATCTTCTTGGTCCAGCCATTTCTGCTCCTGGATTGAGGCTGTCTTGGCCTGTCCCGAGCTGCTAACGAGAGATTGGAAAGCGCCTCGGACCTTATGCAAGCGCTTATAGTGACGGATACGTCGGAGGACAGCTTCTTTGTCTAAGGTTTTAGAGGAGGCCTCAGCTGATGATTTCAGATAGAGCTGCATTGAGATGGGACCGACTGTCTCCGAGTCTCTCTCTTCTGAATGGTTCAGGCTCATCTTCTCAGTCTCTGATAAAGATGGCTGGACTTTGGAAATCATGAAAGCCATTTTTTCACCAGGAAATAAATCCAGTATGAAGATGGAGGAGAGGGGATATGGGGTCTATTTTATATACAGAGTGAGAGGCTTCATTTTGGTTGGTTGATCATTCATTCATTCATTTGATCTTGTTTCCTTGCTTTTCATAGCGGTTTTTTTGGGCTTTTCAGGGTACTCAAAGCCAATGGTTTTTGCTTGAAGTTGTGGGTTTTGCTTCAAGTGGGGGAGGCTGCTGTTACAGCAGGCTGAATCTACAATAGAAACACGGTTTTGTGAAACCATCTCTAGTGAATGTTATTTTAGCCCATAACAGACGAAACTTTTCCTAAAAAAGGATTAAAAAAATATAGTAATAACTTCTTTATTAAATCTTGATGACACTTTACACTGCTATCAAGTTTGACAGGGATTTAATTAAAAAAAAAAGGGTTTAAGCATATTCATTGGAAGGAAAATCTTAGTATGCTGCCTGAGTTTGGTCCCTTATTTTGACCTCTCATATATTTTTTTATTTTTATTTAATGATTAAGAATGTGACTTTTAAAATATTGATGTATTTTTTTATTTTTTAAAAATATTTAAATATGTTAAAAAAATAAAATAAATATAAATATAAAAATATAAATTCCCAACTGTGATTATTATACTTGTCTTTATTTTTAAAAATTTGAAGTCCATGTATGATCTCTAAGATGTGCAAATGAGTATTTATTAAAATTATTGTCAAGTTCAAGTCCAAATTTTAGTTTTTATTTAGTTAAAACTCTTGTATTGGACTAGCCAAATGGATATTTGTGAAATTTTGAATTACAGTAATTTAGAATCCCTAGTTATATTTGGAGTCATTGTAGAAAGATCAAATCAATATTTTACGATTTTTCCATCTAACTATCTCTCTCTTTTAATATTAAATTTTAATATTAATATAAAAGATTGAATATTAAATACAAATGTATTTACTCAATATTAAATTTTAATATTAATACAACAACATGTGTGAAATATATTCCTAACTCATGAGCTGGTGTTGAACCAGTGTGAAATAATATTTTCATTGATTTTATGCCAACACATGTTGTTCCCTTTGGTCCCTTTGTAATTTTATTTGAAAAATGTTAAAAGTAGAGTGGCCGATTGTGAGTCTTTGGTTTTATTAATCCTTTTTAATAAATTAATAAATAGCACACGTGGCATGCCAGTGTCTGACCTATAATATAAAGTGCCATCGGCTACCGATAAGGTTGAAAATTGTCAAACCTAGTGAGAGGAAATGTGAAAACTGAGCCAACATCCCATCGTTATTTGGTATTTTTAAGTATTTTATGAATAATAATAGAATATTAAATAATAATAATAATTAAATTAATAAATTAATAATTAATAATTATGTATTCTCAGTACCCAGATCAGTTCTTATTATTGTGATATATAAGATAAGACTAATGCTACGTATAATTGTAGAATATGTAAACGTTATGTAGTCGTTTTAAAAAATTGTAGAGTCTATTATTAAAATATTAATTTTTTTTCATGTGGATCTTTTATTTATTTATTTTTTTTCAAAACGATTATACGGCACTTACACAATCGTGACGACTGCAAGTATCATTTCGATAAATTAAAGCACGTGTAATAACGTACAAGAAACACACGGCTAATAAACAAAACTAGCCACCTGAAACTCTCCAACTGACAAGAATTGGAGGTCCCACTGTATGCCCTATTGGATTTCGTGACCAAAAATGTAAAAATACAACTTATAAAATAATAAGCTTCAAGGAAACCTATGGTTTTTAGAGAACAATATTGTACAATTTGGTAAATGCCAATTTGTAAGTGTAACACTACGTACTATATTATTATTTTATCTTTGTCTCATTTTATAAATATGACACTTTACGTCTTCTTTGAATCATTTTGATGAGAAATTCGACTCATCACAATGATATAAGAATGGAATTCTTTCATTTTGTAGGACAGTTTTCAAACAGTGACCCAGCGGTTGCAACCAATGTGCTGAGGCGGTATTCAGCTTTTAATACACCCAAGAAGAGTATACATATACAGCGACAAGTCCAATTTAGATACCACTTGTAACACACTGGATAAGTAGCGTTTGAATAACTAAAAAATATAAGAAAAAATATAAAGAAAATAGTCAAATTCGAGGTTGAATTCAACACCATTACAAATACTCAACTGCTCTTACCAACTAATGGACCCAAGGCCTATCTTAACCAAACAGTAAAATTAAAACAACTCATATAATCCTAATATCTATGTATAGACCAAGACCCAAATCATCCCTAACATCATCATTAACTTGTAAATAAAATAAATGGTCACCAGCCAACAAGCCCAGCCTAACTGAGCCCATTAAGCCCAAATGCCTTCGGTCCATTACTGTGCAGGTACAGAGAACTGTGACATTCCATCATCTGCTGTTTTTTTGTTTCGTTGTTTTATTTTGTGTAGGCTGTGTTTAGCAATACAGGTGCCGTACATCTGTTTCAGTGTTTGGGATTTGGTAAATGGTAAGGATTCATTTGCTTGACATAAGATAATCACTCAAAACAAAACTTCAAGTTGAAGAATGGACTTGTCACCGACAATGGCAGAGTGAAAAACAATGGGCAGCCAGCGTCAGTTTTGGATGTAAACCGAGGGCCGTAATCAAAACTCTATAGGAACCGAAACTTGTCGGTTACAGTTAAACGAGGGTCGTGATTTTGACGTACGCATTAAGCTATCTGGGTGCTTTACCTCAACTCAAATTACGTCTCTAAATACATCGTTTTATCTTTTCATTTATTAAAAAAATATTTTTTTTTCTTAAATTGATATGTTAACAATTGAATTTTTCTAAAGCAAAAATAATAAAGAAAAGACAAGGCAAGAAATATAGAATGAAAAATGCTTGGGCAGAGGTGATTTCAAGACATTTTTCCAATTCATATTTTTTGTTTTTTACTTTGTGATTAAGAAAGTTTTTTTTAACGATGTTGTATTTTTTTTAAAATTTTTAAGAATATAAAAAAAATTTAAAAAAAAAGGGCCAAATGGCCTTTTCGAGAGAATTTCTCGAGCTATACTCTCGGTGGGTGTAGCACGATCCATATATATTAGTCTCTCAACTCATCTTATCTTATCTAATCTAATTATTACAACTTTTTCAAACTCTAACACTAAATGCAATAATCAATTCAACCTTTTCAAATAAAAGTCGGATACCAGTCTAGCAGAACTAGCCTCGAATTGCCTTGTCGGGAAACATACATGTTTGTATGCAGCAAAGAAAGTGTGTTGATTCTGTACAACCACGATATCATATATATATATATATATATATATAAAAGATCATAGGGTTTGGCTACAATGATACATACATCTAATGCATTTCATCTACTCTATTACAAAATGAATATTTTCGAACCATGTTCAAGGATGGGACGACTACATAAGCAGCATGGTACAAGAATACAACACATCATCAAAGGATCGCTTTACAATATAATGACGGAGAAATATTCCAACATTCAATCATGCATACTTGTGTAGCAATGAGCCAGCACGTCTAAAGTATGCATTATTGCCGCAAGAAAATCAAACTCACGTTACTGATATGTTCATGCCAATCTCAAGCAGCAGCAATAGCCCCTGCAAGGAAACAATCTTCTCTTGTCCATTTTACTCACAGCTTTGCGTGCACAGGCGAAAAAGTAAAATTGTCTCTGATGAAGATGACCCATCTACAAGCCTTCTCTGTTCTAGGCCTCAATGAGAGAAGGAGCTTGCCTCTGTACTATAAATTGAATGCTCACTCAAGCTGAAGTTGGCTCTCTCTTCGTCCCATTTCAGAATCTCCCTTGCATATTTAAGAGCTGCATCAACACTATCACGCTCCAATCCCTTCACCAGAGAAACATACAACTTCCGTCCGGTGAGGGAAGAATAAAGTCTCTTGAACTTCACTGCAATATAGTGGAATGCCAGCAGACCCAGCGAAGGGCTATTATTGATGCTGTTGCTGTTGCTGTTGGAGCGATGACGACTTATCAGCGGATGAAAATCATCAAACCATTCACACTCAGTCAATGGTACCCGTTCTATCTTTTCCTCAAATAGATCAAATTTATTTAGTATCAAAAGGAAGTCCATCTGACCAAAGGTTGGATGATTCACAATACTTTCAAATAATTTTCTGCTCTGCATCATATTGTTAGTGATAGAACCACTCCCATCAAAAGAAAACTGGTCATAGTCACTAAGGGCAACACAGAAAATGGCCATGCCAACATCTTCAAACATCTCTAGCCACTTGCAGTTTTCTCCCAAGCCTCTGGCTGGTACTCTAATAAGCTGGTACCTGAGAAACAACCACAAGAATGTTAAGGATCACAAACAAAAGAAAATAATTTTCAAAGTGTCCATAGGGGATGATTAGTAGTCACTAAGTCAATTTCAGATGGAAATAAAGAGCAAGCTATGCAATATACACATTTTCAGACTGATTGATGGCACAGGGAAGTATTTTTCTCCAATTTACGAGGCTATTAATGTGCCAATGCAACATGGCCTTTGTAATAGGATCTCTCTACGTGCTATAACTTATATATTAAACAAAAAGATCCCTCTATGTGGCGAAGATAAAAGAAGAATTTATCATTTTGGGGAAAAAATAAACATAATACTCATGTAAGGAAAATTGAATGTAAAGGGCAATAACTTTGTGCCTTCCTTCTATATAGAAGTTTAAGGGACCACGTAGATGATAGATAATACATCATCTTACACATGTACATCCTGTCAAAAGCACAAGCTGAGAACAGCTATACATGTATAATAGCCTATGGGTCTGATTACAGAACCAGACCGGGATTGTTGGATAAGTCATCCATAGAATGCACACAAATAATATACACACCAACTAATTTTATCATTGATTAGGGTGTTGAAAGGCCAAACTTTCCATTATGCTGCATATAATGGATTGGATTAAACAGGATTGATATTGCGTTTTGCTCCGTATCAGTATATGATATCTACCTAATAGTGATGTGAACTCAAGTTTAATTAGGGAAAAATCATTATCTGAGTTGCTCAACTTTGAGGCACCAAAGAAATAAGGCATTTATCCAACAAACATGCAATTGATCTGCAACGAACATTGGCACCTACAGGCCTACCTTAGTAAAGAATCGTGCTGATCGACAGCATCAATGTTATCATCAGGTGCTGACGAGGAAAATGAGAAGTCAACGCAAGCAAGCCCATTTGATGAAGTAACACCCTCAGCAGATAGGATATCCAAATTTGACGGTTCATAGTCTGTTCTCAATATGACAGTGGCCTAAATAGAAAAAAGTAACATTAGAAAAATTGTCAATAGCTTTTTGTAGGTGCCATGGGAAAAAAAAAGTTATAAGCAAAATATCTGTTTAAGGAATGATGAATCAGTACAACAATGATCCTCATTGAGATTGCTGGACAACTTCACGGAAGACTTTTACACAAAGGTGGTAACCATTATCAATTTAAACCTTACTCAGTAATAGCTCAATCGGCCTCATGACAAAGCCCAAAGAAGCCGATGGTCCATGTTGGAAAATGAGTTGAGATTAAGCAACACCTTGCTAAGCTCAGTTAGGCTCAGAAACAGATGTATATTCTAGAAACCATCAACCCTTCAATTACCTGGATTTCAAGCCAATGCTAATTGCTAGTGTTTATCATCAACCACCTCTCTACTAAACGGTATCACTTTTTCCTAGTAGCAAAAGTGCACCCAAAAACCTTCGCATTGTATGGGAATTTATGACCAATCATAACCGTTACAAATTTAACCCAGCAGAGGAACATGCAACATGATCTTACCCGCTCTAAGAAATAACTTGCAACAGTTGGTAGCACTTCCAATTCAGTTCTCCGAGTGTATGTGGCCCGAATGGCTGAATCATTCCATAACTCCTCGACCAATGGTGCGTATTCCCGAGTAGCAGCTGGAAAGATAGCTTCCAAATTTCCCGACACCATAGTTTTGAGAAGCCAATCGGAGAAAGCTTTCAGCCTTGGGCCAACAGAATAAATAGTTTTGTCATCATTGTTAACCCTGTTCCCTGTTGTCAAACAGATACCAGTTTCAGAAACTTGCATTATACAAGGTATCCATACCTACAATCTGCTGAAGCTAATTTGGCAATGTATCAATGTCTGTAAGGTCCTGATGTAGCTAATTTTGTAGAAAGTTGCAGATCAGTGACCATGATCATCCAGTTAGTACACTTGATAAAGCAACAAGCCTATCAGACATTTACACTAAATGCCAAGCAGCACACCTAATCCTGCAATGTTAGTTAAGTTCTCATATAAATTAGCATCAATATCTTCTAAACAAACACATGCATAGATGTTAGTACTAGGCAATCCCAAGAAACAAAAATGAAAGGTGCAATATACACCATGAGTTGTTAGTTAAGTCAAACTTGATGTTTATTTCCATAAACCCACTTTCCACACCAAGTACCAACAATTAGAACTTAAAGCAACGAGACTTTTACTATCTGAGAAGAATAAAAGGAATCAGAATATGAAGCATGATATAAAAACTTTAGTTCCAAGTACAGACACTACAATAATCATAATTCTAAAAAAATGCTACTGTTCCATGTCAAGTTTTTGAACTTTGTACAACATTCAAAATACCATAAAAAGAAAGAGTGATTAACATTACATATAATGTAGCATCCTCTAAAATTTAGAGATATGTTGATAGATCTACACGTGACAGATTAATTAGCACCTTGATCCTGTCATGGTACAACCTAGTGGTTAAAGGGCAAAGGGCAGACTTGGGATGAACTGAGACTTGGACATCCTGGATTCAATTATGCACTAGGATTCTCCTTGGATTACCTGATACATGATGCTAGCAGGTAGGATTGTGTATTTGCGATTTATACCCCAGGGGCAGGTCCAAAAGACCCTGCCTTGCTGAGGTTCTACATTATAAAAAAAAAAAAAAAAATAGTATTTTGAAGACTTAGGGGATGCTTGGGGAATTAGATGAGATGAGGATGAGAATTTTGTAAACAGTAGTGAAATGATTTGTGAATCGTGGTGAAATAGTTTGAGTTAAGATGTTTTATTGAGTTTTGGGAAATGAGAGAAAAAGTTGAATAAAAATATTATAAAGTTAAAATATTGCTAGAATATTATTTTTTAATATTATTTTTATTTTGAAATTTGAAAAAGTAGTACTATTTTTTGTGTTTTGTTTAGAAGTTTGGGAAAGTTGTAATGATTAGATGAAAAAGTTAGATTTGAAATTAAAAAGTGTTTGTTTTTTAGTGATGTTTGGATAGAAAATTATGAGAAATTTTGAGATGAGATGAGATGAGATGAGACTACTTTCCCAAACATGCCCTTAGTCCCATCTAAAGCTAAATATAAAAGAAAGGGGAAAATGAGGGAAAATACTTCAAATAGAGTAACTTCAACCTTATTACGAGTCATTATGCCCACAAACAAGAAAGCCATGTAATATTCACGACATATGCATGTACAAGCTAAAAATAAGAAGGGACAATGGCAGACTTGATTTGAACTCATACCTGAGGAGCCAATTTTACCAGAAGAAAGCTTTTTTTTCAACTCAATGAGCCCTTCTTCTTCAAAACGCTCACGCCCCTCAAGAAGTATACCAAGATATCTATATACATTGCTCTGAATCTTCAACTTCATACTTTCCAGCTCTTCCTCAGAAAAAGGAACTTCTTTATAAAGAATCTTGGCCTGAACATGCATAAAAACCAAAAATAAGCTATTTGAGAAATAATGTATGAATTGGAACATGACTTTTGCAAGCATCCTTTATTAATGTTAGCAATACACCTCATTGACCTTCGACCGACAACCTCACTCTGCAACCTTTCTAACAGGTGAGGAGGTGCCTTTTGAGCTACAGCACAGTAGCTCTTCATGACAAAAGTAGTCCCTCTATAGAATAAATGAAAGTGGAATAGAATCTAAAATCCCAAGTACTTGGGGCCAATTACACAAATCCTTCTCCACCATTTGACTTTATCCAGGTTAGGTCCTCCTGTTTTTAGGTTTCAAATTCATAAAGTGCAAAGTTACAGTTTGTGTAGCTAAATCTAGAAAAAAGACTCGTACATCAAGAGTAATGCTAGAGAGAAGCCACTATAGCAGTGCACACTTTGCATTTACTGCGTGGCTGCTTCTAGTTGATTGTTCCCAACACTCACTTGGGGAGATGTGTGTCTAGATGATGCCACATCATATGTGCAAAATGGATGCTCCCAATAGTGGCTTCTATCTATATTTATTCTTCGCGGTAATACTTAAAGGTATCACATTACATAATAACTTCAAACAATGTCACATGAGTTCTTCTAGAAGCAGCAGGATAAAAAGGAATTTAAATGCTCCACTAGAGAGAGACTTATGAACCACAAATAAGCTTCCCAAAAGTTATCATGATTACGATCTGCCAACTACATCTGATTACAACATACCATCGAGAAAATAGAATGATGATATCACTCTCAAAAGTTAGACCCATTGCAAAACTCTCTTTCACATCAGTTCTATTTGATAAATTTGATTTATTGATACGCTAAGATCTCTTTCTATAGTAAAAAAATGGAAGTCCTCTAATAGAAGGAGATACAAAATGCCTGGAGCTATATGGCATTTATATGGTCAGATTTTATAGCTGTCTTGAAAATAAGGCAGTGGCCAGCATAGGATTAGGCACATAATTACACTAGGTTATTACCTGCTTAAATATAGTACTTGCACCAGATCCATTATATCCAACTAAGAGAAGCTTCTGAAGTATTCTCTGCTCAAAGTAGTCAGGGACAGTTTTATTAAACAGACTGCTCACTTGTTCTCCACAAGAATTCGAGAATTTAGAAGGAACGGGCAGGGACAAGAGAGTACAAACAAGCTTTGTTCCAGCCTGAAAAGTAACATGAAAATTTTACGACTATGGCAATGTAAATTGGATAAAGAGAGGCAGAAACAAATATTCACGGAGAAACAGTACCTTGCCCCAAATATACCCTCTTGTATTCTTCTGTCCCTCTTCTTGGTATGACCCATCATCATTCAACCAAAAGTGCGGGTTCCCAGCACATTGAACTCCTGCCAACTGCAATATTCAACAAACAGATCTTAACTATCCCCGCATGCCAACCAGTTCTGAAAATATTTTTAAATGTATAGAAACTCAACCTGTAACATGCGAAGCTCTACTTTAGTAATCTCCCGCCCATTTATAAAAACTTGTGTGTTTCCGTTGCTAGCATCTTGCCTGATGGGACCTCCAACATTCAAGTGGGGACTAATAATCTTTGCAGGCTTCTGTCCTTCCTGTTAAATTCAACAGAAAGATCAAATTCCATAATTATGCAACAAACTTAAATAACAGAAAAAAATTTGCAAAGTATATCAATTCACCTTTCCCCACAGACCAGATACTTTATCATACCAATAGTTCCCTGGTTTGAGCTTCTTTGGTGGGTTTGGGCAGGTCTGCAATAATACCAGCTCCTCATGTGAAAGAGGTTGTCCATTCACACAAACATACTGCGGTGGTAGTTGATTTGCTTCACACTTCTTCTCGCTCCTCATGATCTGTCGAACCTCCAAGTCATTAAGCAGCCGCTTAAGCATCCGAGAGCACTTCCCCAAATTTTCTCGTTTTGACTCGTCAATCGGGAACCCAATGCAGGTAACGCATTTCCTACCTTCCGGCATTGATCCCATAGCTCGAAGCACACAATTACTGCAATATTTTGCATCACAAACAATGCAAACCTCCTTTTCGGTGAACCTGTTTCCCTTAAAGCACCGATAGCATGATCCTTTCTTCCCTTTCGTTTGTGGCACTCGCTTCGCAGGCATAGTCTCAGGCTCATCCTGAGTACATTCCTCATCAAAAGCACCATCGGACTCAACATCACGAAAAGTTACAACTGGGGTTCGCTTAAGATCATAATTCGATTCATTATTGCAGTCCACAGCCTTAATAGAAGAAATTCGAGATGATGGGTAATCAAAACTCAAAACTGATTCATTTGACACCCAATCTGCTTGATTCAAATCATTATTTATGTCTAAACTCTCCTTCCGACCATTAGAAACCCTCAATGAGCTTCCTTGTGACTTGTCCAAAATATCAGAAAACTCAATCGTGCTTGAGCTCCCAGCTTCACCTAATAACTCGTGGGAAAGCTCATGGCTGATGGACGAAAACCCCAATGCCCTCGAGCTGTTAGCTACATCAGACAAATCACCGGACCCATAATGCCCATTCGAATATTCTAACACGCCGGAGCTAGTAAATTCACCCGACACAACACAACCTTCATTGCCCGTATCTCTCTCCTCAAAGGCAATCACAGAAGTAGGAGACACAGTTGCTTCAGAAACTAACTCAAGCTCTTTGCACTGACGAACACTTTCATTATCTCGGTCGAACGCAATCACGGAAGTCGGGGAAACCACAGTAGCAGAGTCAGAACCTAACGTTATTAGCTCTCTGGAGAACTTTTTGCTCCGAGGATCGGGAGCTAAGAGTGGCTGTACAACGGGCAGGGAAAGTTTATCCGACAAGGAGACCTGGGCGACCACGGCCGCCACGGGAATTCGCTCAACGTTGATTGGAACGGCACGGGGGAGATCGTAGGTTACGGGCGGGCCACTGTATTCCACGGCAAACGAGTACTCGGCACCATTCTCAGCGTCCGATGTTTCAACCGGAGACACCGCCGCTAACATAGTCTAAAACAAACTTAATCCGAATTTCAACACAAACTCGAATTCCAATCCTCACCGATTAATACACGGAGCTCTAAGGAGCTCTAAGCCTATCTATCTTGAGCTCGAAATTGAAGAGCAAAGAAAGAGCTCCTCAAACCCCTTGTTACTTAGAAAGTAGCCCTAATTTTCGGGTTAATCGTGTAGATAATAGAAAAAAGGAGAAAGAACGTTAACTGTAAGAGCTGAAAAAGTGTGTGGAATTGAACTTTGCTTGGAAGCAAAGAGAAATGGAAATAGTAAAGGAAAGGGTTGGAATATGATTTTGCATACCTGGTTGGAGGAGTGGAAGAAGAGAAAAGGAATCGGGAGAAGGAGGAGGAGGCGGAGGAAAATATTGGGGAAATCCGAAGCCAGAGAGTTTTGTTTGTAAGATGTGTTTGGTTCGGTGGGAGAAGGAAAATGTGTGTATTGGGAAAGCGTGAGGGAGGAAAAAGACAACATCGGAGAACAGCGACTGTGTTTGGAGTGGGCATATAAAATAGAAAAGTTTTTGTAATTCGCGACTGTTTACTATCTCCCGTTTCACTTATGAAAATACTCTTATATTTTATAAAAAAAAATTATAAATATAAAATATGAAAATGAATAATAATAAATACATTATATTTTTTATAAAATAATTATTTTGATCAATTATATTAATAAAATATAAAACAAATTCGATAAAAATGACTATATATATATATATATCATAACTCTTATTTTTATTTTTATTTTTAATATGTTTGGTTTTGTTGGACTAAAGGTCGATAAGGTGGGTTTGGGACCCATTCAACGACGGAAAAACATGCTCATCATTGTGGCGTGAATGAATGCTAAAATCTGAATTCAAATTTTGTGAAAGTGAACTCCTCTAAAGTTAAAAAGAGCATTCTCTACAGAAAAATTTTCTTCTCACACTATTGTGTGTATAAATCCCAGCACACTTAACGTGTTGGGTTGAAAAAAAAATAAAAAAATTTTACACATGGATGGTGCGGCTTCCGGCTATTCTCCAAAAAAACTCTTCTCTACAGAGATTCAGTTGTAATAAGCCCCCAAGTTTTACTTATCTTTTATCAGTAATTATCAATAATAATAGATATACTTTTAGAGATATAAGTTTTGCTTATTCTTTTTAAATAAAGATGAAATTTATTATTAAAAAATGAGTTTTTTTTTTTAGATTTTAAATTTATCTATTTTTTTCAAAGGGAATGCACAGAAATTGCACACCCTGAAACTGTAAATATTATTTTTTATATTTTTACTATTAAAATGAACTAAAGTTACTAGTTATTAATCTTTACTTCATTTTTCGTATTCTGGGTTTTAAAGAACTGAATGTGGGAGTTCAATACAAAGATCTTATAAAATAAAATTTATAAATTATAATATATCATATCTACTTTACAATAAAAAAAAAATTACAATCTAAATACAGTGTCAAGAAATATATAGCATATTAATTTGTATTCTAATTCGTAAGCTTTTTTATAATATTTCTTTAATGAAAAAGTATATAGACTTAAAATGCATAAAGTGCAAGTTTTCTTTTTCTTTTTATTTATTTTAAAGATTCAGAGAATATTAACCAGATTTGGTATTATAATTTTATTATCCAAATTAGCATTACAACTTCAATTCATAAAATGTATATATAGGGAAAAGAATAGTAGGGATGATTATGGGCTTTGTGGGGACTGGGGGGGTCGAATTCATAAAGAAAAAGGTTACTAATGTACCGCTTAAATGTAGTGAATATTTTTTAATAATTAAAAAAATAATTTTAAGTGTATTGATATATTTTTTATTAGAAATGATACTGAGTGTGCAAGCGCCGTGCAGTAATTTTTAAAAAAATGAATAAATATAGAATCACATGAAAAGAAATTAATTTTTTAATAGTGAATCTCATTCTTTTTCAAAATGACTGCACGACGTTTGTACATTTCACGACTATATGTAACATTACTCATTTTTTATTTATTAAAAAAATATAAATAAAAAAAAAAAATTTGAAAAACAACTAATCATCAAATAGAGCGGCGGCCAATAGCCCGACTCATTCATAAAATGGCAATGAGAATTTTGTCACTTTGTGGGGCTAAAAGGACCACGTGGCTGTATATTAGGATATAGTCCTGGTCTGGCTGCTGGGTACACTTTTTTCTCATGAAACTCGTGACTGTGCCTACTGTTAGTGTGGGTTGGTCAGGAATTATTAGGATTCCACTGTCACGTATCAACATCGGGAAAATTTTAATTTCTTAAAAATTATAAATATAAAAGTTAGTTTGGACGGCGAGAATATCTTAAATATTCTTATATATTTTTAGATATTTATTTTTTAAACATCATTTAAATATAAAATATTTTTAATTTTAAATATTTAATTTTTTCATCTAATCATTATAAATTTCACAAAATTTCAAACAAAATATAAAAAATGATGCAAATTTTAAAAATTTTAAAACAAAATAATATTAAATAATTTTTTAACTTTACAATTTTTTTATTCAATTTTTTTCTCACTTATTTCTCAAAATCCAATAAATTATATTAACTCAAACAATTTCATTATTATTTAAAAACCATTTAATTATTATTCACTTGTATTCTAAAATATTGTAAGTATTCAATTTAGTACTAAAACTATTATATCTAAGTTTCTTAATTCATCTCATCTAATTGTTAGAATATTATTTTTTAATATTATTATTATTTTGAAAAAAATGTTATGCATCAGTTATTATTCACTTTCACACTCCACACTTATAATTTTTTTTCTTTAGGGTGTGGCCCGTGGAAATGTTTTTTATAAAGTATAAGATAGTGAATAATAATTGATGAGAATAATTTTTTTATTTTAATATTTAAAAAATTAAATTATTTATTATGTTTTGTATAAAAATTTAAAAAATTTTAATTATTAAACGAAATGAGAAGAAAGGTTTTTTTTATACAAACCTACCCTTAGTCCCTCAGCCATTTTGCATAGACTGTATTAATGTTGTAAAACTGTCATATCTGTCTCTTTTCAATTATATCATAAAATTGCATAGGATTCTAATTACCCTTTTATAGAAAAGACGAAAATAATTATAATTATTCCTGTACCAATTTCTTGGTAGGCAATAGGCGCTAGATCATCAGTTGTTTGCTTGCTAGCTAGCTAGCTAGCATTCGTCTTTTGTTTTTTGGTTACATTATTTCCATTATTCCTCGTACCGTACGGTATCTTTTATCTTGTTATAAAACTTCTTAGGACCCTCTTTGAAAACAAAATTCAAGAACTACAGTCTGATATCAAAAACATTTACAGATCCAACGAGTTTAAGGAAATAAACCAGATCGTAAAATAGAACAAGAAAATAACAAGAATATAAAGCAGTAATCAAAGAAAACAAGAAAATAAAAAAAGTAAAGAAAGAACATAACCGATTTACGTAGTTTGACCCATATGATCTACGTCCACGGTAAGAATAGCCTCGGAGTTTTATTGATGATCAATATCCTTCATAGATAAACCTTAGAATAACTAGCTTACAAAACCCTATTTCACAAACTAGAAAATCGTACAGATTTTTTTTGTAGAAACCCTAGTTTCGCCCTCTCAAGCTCTCTCTCAAAGCCTCTGGATAATAACAGACCAAAAATAAATGAAAAATGAATTAGTGTAACACATATTGGATAACTACAAATATATATCATTAAACAGATGCCAACACATGTCACAATCATGCTGCTCAACCACTTGATATTTCTCTGATACAGCTAAGTCACAGGCTTCTCACGTGATCAACCAGCTCAGCTTCATTAAACTTCAAGGGTCCAGATTTAGCCACTTGTCCATCATTCACTTATTCACATAAGAAAAATAACATAAAAGTAACAAATAAATGTATTGGCACATCATTTACATATCTTTTACAAATAATATGTTTCTCTTGGAGAAGTGTTGTGATATATGACAATCATGTTTTTGTGAGTACTGTTGATAATTATTATAAATAAATAAATATTTGTTATGGTATAAGTTATATATATATATATATATATATATATATATCATTCCAGACATAAATATATAGTACTATAAAAAACTTATACTCTTGTATCACAAGTTGAGAATTTATTCATATTAACATATTTGTGGTGATATGCTTTCGCCGTAAAATTTAGTTTTTAGTAACTGGTTTTTACTCACCAAAAATAAAAGCGATCAAAATTCAAAAAAGAAAAAATATATTTATAATTGTGAATTGTGTAACTGCTACGTAATCGTTTTTTCCATCAAAACGTACAATCATGATTGTACGTATAATTACTCTTCAAAAAATAGTCTTTTCCCATCAAAACTTGAATTCTTGTTGTGATAAATCAATTATTAATATATATATATATATATATATATATATATATATATATCTATCACAGTGGAGTCAACTCTTATTTCAGTGCATGAAGTCCAACCATGGCGGCAGAAAACGCAGAATGCTGAAAATGATCTGACCCGTCAAAAGATACGATCGATATCCATCAACGAAACATAAAAAGTAATTTATACTTTCAACCTACCAATAGATTTCAAAGCACTAGAAAACTTAATTGGATGCAGATCATCGATGATCATCAGAGTATGCATGCTTGGTCGGAGAAATCCTTATTCTTATTCGAAAAATACTTTAATTAATCACAAAAAGATAAAATAAAAATAAATTTATAAATTAATAACGTAAAGTGATATAGTGTGTTAGATTAAAAAATTAATTAATTATAAAATAAATATAATGTATCACATCATGTGATATTAATTTATACATTTATTTTTATAAAATATCTCTTTATTTTATGTAGTACTTGTCCTTCTTGTTCAACCCAAAACGCATGCTGATGAAGACGTTTATTTCCTTGATTTCACCGGCAAGCTAGAAGACTTTCGGTGGTACAAATTTACAAACTTCAAAACTTTGATTCCTTCCACACCAGGCCGCGGCTAGTATCAGAAAGTCGTCGTTTTAGGTTTTTGACAGCACTTCTTCTTGAAAATATATCTCATGAGCAACAAATTACTTGTCATGTTTTTCCAGCTCGTTGCTAACAATATATCATTAATGGATCAGTACTCATGACTTCGAACATAAAAACTTATAATTTTGGGTGAAATTAAATACCATTAATGAATTTGACCCTGGCTAGCTACTTTTGGTCTGTATGTTTCAGGTCTCGTTTAGATTGAAAAGTGATATCAATTCATTTTATTTAAGAACATTTTTATTGGATTGGCTAAAGTTAAAGTATATTTTTTATGAATGTAAGATGAATTTAACTTTTAACTATTCTATTCGCATAAGTCTCCACATTAGAATAGTCATTTTTTCATTATATGATAATAAAATAATATAAGATAAATTTAGTTTTAGTTATTCACATCAAATCTCCACATTGGATTATTTATTTATTCATTATATAGTAATGAATAATTAATAATTTCAAAAATATTTTAATATTTTAATTATGAATTTATTTTATTTTTTTATATTTTACTATTTATAATATTATATATTAATTAGTAATCATATTCTAATTATATTTTTTCAATGGTCATTTAAAAGGGAAAGAGAAATAATTAATATAAAATATATTTGATGAATGAATAATTTATTTCAAATTTGGAAATAATTTTAGAAGTAACTGCAGCTAAAATTTAGCTATTCCAATGTGATCACATTTTATAGCTTAATAGCTAAATCTTCAATGGATTTAACTTTTAGCTAATCCATTGAGGATGCTTTAATCTTTACAAATTTCTCAGATTTTCACACAAAATATAATAAACAATTTAATTTTTTCAAATCTTAAAATAATAATAATATTCTAATAATATTTTATTCAACTTAATTCAACTTTTATCTCAACTCATTTCATCTTAATTTACTATCCAAACCGCATGCACCTTAATTTTTTATTTTTTTTTTTAATTTGCTCGAATCTCTAATCTTTTTGTTCAGCTTCCACAAATAATATTTAATTTGATTCTGTATTTCACAGCAAAAAATATCCTTATATATATAGTTTGATAAGGGCGCTTTGACCGGCCTCATCATTTTGTCAACACTTGCATGCAGCTGCAAATTCCAATATTTTGCCGACTTTCACTGAGAAATGAGAATATATAAATTATAATATTATTCACACACCAACCCCCCAAATGCTCCAATCTTTCTTTTTACTTACTTTTCTGAAAGAAAAAAAATCGAATCAAATATATTGAGAAGATAGCTAAGCCAGTCTTATGTGACGGCATGCATGCATGCATGGGACAATATCGAATATCAAATTCACCCAGTAGTACTTTACACGTACGTAGTACGTACTCAAATATCATCATGCGCGAGTGGAGAAGCTTGGAGCTGACTTCAAAGGGAGCACCTGAGTACCGTTGTGCCTTACTTGATTATCAATATTCTGTTCCATGGTTATTGGCCCTTCTTCCGAAACCTTCCACACCTTCACGGACTCGTCCAAACTGCCACTGTACAAAATCCACCGCTGGTGCTCCTCGGGTGCCGTTGATTCGTGATCCTTTCCCACGGCCAAACACTTGACCGGCCCAGTATGGCCCGTCAACACCGACAAGCATGTGTGCTCTGATCCCTCCAGTGTCGTCGTTCTCTTCCACACGCATATCCCCATGTCTGCTGATCCGCTAAATACAAGCTTCCCAGCCGTGGCTAAGCACAACACTGCCAGTTTATGGCCTTTCAATACCCCGCCGTGCGACAGAGAGTTCTCACGCTCCCAGTAGTTAACAAGCCCGTTCGATGAGCCGCTGTAAACTAAGGTGCCTTCAGGATCAACAACCAATGCTGTCACCGCGCACTCTTGCTTCAACAACGTTTGTGAAAAGAAATGCTTCGTTCCCTTCCCTTGTACCTCTCTGCGCCAAACCTTGACGCTACCATCGGCAGAGCCAGTGAACACTAAGCCGTCAAAACCCGCTACCAAGGTATTCACGGCGTCGTCATGAGCATTGATTGACTCCAAGCACTTGGAGTCCGAGATTCGCCAGACTTTGAAGGTTTTGTCCCAAGAAGCTGAATAGAGTAGAGATCTATCTTCGCTCAAGCTAAGGCACGAGATGGCATCGTAGTGTTTGATCCATACCACGCTGCGGTGACGCCTCACTTCCACGTAGTTCTTTGGTTTCATCGAGCTTTTGAGGTAATCTCCCATGGTTGGAAGCGTCCCTACACGCTTGTGAACGCTTGGATTCTTCGATGACATCTTCCACACTCGGATCCTCCCGTCCTGATGACCCGTAAAGATCATCCTCTTCCCGGCAATGACTATTGCTTTAACCAACCCACTATCCGATTTGAACCCAGAAAACTGTCGTTGATTCTTCCATACCCGGATGTTCTTGCTATCGGACCCAGTATACAACAAGTCCCCTGCGGCTGCCAGTGAGTATATATGGCCTTCTTCCCGGACCAGCGAGCCGAGGAGTGCGTTGCCCGAGACATCTGAGGAAGGATTATGCTGATCATGACCAGGATGAGGAGCACTCATGTGGCATGACCATGGGGACTCGGTTAAAGGAGACGTGGACGTCGTCGAAGGCTCGTAAGCACCAGAACTGTTGTCCAACACCATTAGAGGGTCGGTGACGTCGTAGTCAGGAGCCGGAGCACTCTCCGACTGGACCGAAGCGTTGCTTATGCTCATGCTCGGACGACTAATATTATAGCGATCACCGCCCTCCTCCTGATCACAGCCATCATCCGGATTATCCGGATTCTTGAGCCTGCCAAATTTTTGCCCATGCTTGCTTCCCTCTTGATCCGAGAATATCCGGCGCCCTCTTGACGTGCTTCTCAGTTTATGCATCTCTCACCAGTATATATTTTACACAAAAAGAACAACAACAAGAAAAAGGTGGATTCTTGTATGACACTAGTGTGTGTATATATATATATATATATATACGTGTGTGCGCGCGCGCGTATGTGCGTATTTATATAATATACTAAAAAGAATAAAGAGGAAAACCAGACATTAAGAAAATCGAAAGCTTGAAGAATAAAGAACAGCTAATAGCGATGGCCAGAGAGAGAGAGAGATAGCGACATGGAGGTAGGAATTTCTAATACGAGAAATTTCTGTTGGGCGGTTGGGTGGGTGCTTTTGTGCGGTTAAGGTTTTATCAATTGTAAACAACATTTTTTTTCTCTGTAGTAACTTTGTGATTGCTAGAATTCCCAATCATATCAGGCCACGCCGATGTGCTACCTGGCCTTTGGACAGGCAGAAAGCTCATGTGGAATTACGAGTCTCCGGTGAGACAAACAGTGTCCGGTTCCTCACGACAATCGAGGCACCGGAGTTTGTTTTGGTTTACAGATCAAACTGACGTTTGAAGACTCTTAAGAAGAAGAGCCGGAAGACGAAAAATATTGGACTTCTATTAATTTGTACAAGGAAAATTTGTCATTTGACCTGGTCTATGTCCTAAATTTAATCATTTGACTCCTGCATAAATGTGGTAAAGAGGGTTTTTAGGGGTTAATTCCGTAATAAGCCGATCGAGTCCAATATTTTTTTTATAAGTTAGAGTAAGAATTATCCATTATATATGATCTTCCATTGTGAGACATTTTTTAAACAAATTTGAATAAATTTGAAACTTATAATACAAAAAAAAATTATATTTTCAATGATAGATTCAATTTTTTTTTTTTAAAAAAAAAAACGTAGGATTTGCTAATTCTAAGTTCCAAGCAGCAACGTTAATAGCACTTGTGTCCATAGCACGATTCTTATTTAAGTAATTAATATAAAAAATCATTTAAATTACATCACATGACTAACAAACGAGATCATTGATAAGAATATTGAAAAAAATTCTTCCACGAGTTAAAGGGGTAGGGTAGTACTGTCAAATTCGATCAGGTTAATTATCAAACCATTTTATTATTGATAAGTTCGGTTCGAATGAACTCATGATCATATATAGATGACCAACATGGCACAAAAGATGGCCGGCTAGCTTCTCTACTCCTACTTTCCATTTCTATTTCCTTTCTTACCCATGCATATTCAATGATATTTGGATTTGAAGGAGAGTGAGAAATATGTAATATGGGAGTATTGTGGGGAAGAAAAACAATTGTAAAAAGCTGATCTATTTTCATGTAATCTCTTTTGTTTAGGGTGGATTTAATCCAATTACTAAATTTTCTTTGGAATTAGGTATCATATTATGAGTAATGTTCGATGTAATTTTAGAGTGTGTAATGTAACGATCCGGTCCCGGATGGATCGGAGAGTTACTCATTGTCATTCAAAATCATTTTTCAACCATATAGTTATAAACTCCAAAATTTTCAATGACACGTACAACTCACTGTTTCAAATCGACTACTCTCCAATAAGATTAATCTAAACATCACAAAAACCTCAAATTTAATATCAACATTCCAAAATACCAACTCAGCAGAGCAAAACAGAAATATGGAATAAAAATCTCCAATAACCAAAATACCATCTTTATACTTAATCCACTATGCTCAAGTAGCGTTATACAAGATTTCTAGTCTTGATCTCCATCGTTCCATCAAAATTATCTGAAAAATGTTATAAGGATAAGGGGTAAGTTATCAACAACTTAGTAAGCAAATAACATATATTAGTATGTAAATATGAGTCTTTCCAAAAAGTTCAGTATACAGAAACAAAACATTTCATTTTCATATGTAGATCTCATAAACCTGTCATCAGAAAATCAGAGCGACTTTTCAATCTTTTCATACTCAAAAACTAACTGTTCATATTCAAACATCATTTTCATAATCAAAGACCCTTTTCATATTCAAAGACTATTTTCATATTCAAAAATTATTTTCATATTAAAAAACACTTTGGTATAATATAACTGAACATATTCATCTTATCATATCGTATCGTATCGTATCATATCATATACCATGTTTAACCCCCGTGGTAGATTGTGCTATCCTCGATGGCCAAATCAAGCAGTATCATATTGTGAAACTCTTCCCCTTATTCATTCTCGAAGCTCCGAGTGTGTACTCAGGAAATAACACATAAAAATCAATTTGTTTATAAAGTGGGTGCACTCATATCATATCATGTCATGTCATATTGATATCAATCATATCACGTGAACTAGTATCATCATATCAGAACCATATTCAGAATCAAAATCAAAATAGATAAGTATGCTAAAGGTTTTTCATATCCATATCATATCAAACCACGTATCGAACACATTTATATCATTTTCAGATGATCAATAATAGATTCAAAACATTTCATATCATATGTATAAAAATCTCAATTTTCATATTCGCTCTTTTGCACATTTCAAAAACATGTAAAATATTGTTTATGTCCACACTATTCATGTCAAAAAACATTTTTCTTTTTCATATAGATTTTCATAAGTGAATTCAAAATACATACATATTGAGATTGTTTTCATGTTTTCTTTTAAAAACATACCATGCATATTTTACAAACCAACCTCAGTTCATTTTTCTTTTTATGTAAATCTAGTATATGAACCCCGCTTACCTGTACTTTTTAGCTTCTCTGAATTTCCTCACAACAGTGCCAAGGGGATATCAATTGTCACCTAAAGAAAAGTCATGTAACTTTGGGTAAATTTCCAATTGAACTCGTACTTCCTAATTGCACTTGAAATACTTAAATAACCTATTTTAAATCCTCAAAGTCTCTAACCCAAAAATATCATTACTTCCCAAAATTCAACGACATCCACTTAATTTCTCCGGCTAAGACATTAAATTCTAAATATTTACCACTGACATCTAACTATAAAATTTAATACTATTTAATATAATTAAACAAAAAAAAAATCTATCACAATAAACAATAAAATTTCATTTAATAAAAATAGACTGGATTATATTTAAAGCGTTTAAAATAAAACTACACTGTTACTGTTTACTTCTAAAATTAACTTAAAAAAATTAATGCTTAACAACATAATTTAAATCCCTTAAATATTTACTGTAAAAATAAAGTTTATAGACTATTTTGAAACAAAACTGAGCGCAGTTAAAATATAAAATCTAGTACATAAACAAAACAGCCCAAACCCAATTGTAAAAATAAGGGCATAAACGTAATATCAGTTTCAAGCTCCCCCTTACCAGAGACAAAAAATATTTCTATTTTGTAAAACAAACTTCACTACGCAGGGAGGAGCCATGCATGGATCCTTACTGTGAGGCTACGTGTGGTGGCGGTCTGAGAGATATATTGATGAGAGAGAGAGAGAGAGAGACTACAAGAGAGAATGAGAGAACACGGCGTGGGGAGAGAGGAAATCACCGTGTGGGAGGTAGCGAGGGGCTCACTGGTGGCTGAGCTGAGGTCTACTGTGGAGCACGAGGACAATGCACTATGAGGAAGAGAGAGAATCACGTAGAAAGAGGGAGACTTTTGTTACCGAGAGGGGTGGAGATATCTCGTGATGGTGGCTCACGGCGGCACCAGGTTGGGCATGATTGTTCTGGGTGGTGCATCAGGAGTATCAAGGTAGTTGCGTGGTCGTCGAACAAAGGAGGTTGGTTGCGTAGTGGTCAAGCAGAGTGTCACATCTATGTTTGTTGCTCTGTTTTGAGTATGGAAAATAAGGGTGGTTTTCTTTGGGTGTTAATCAAAAGGCATGCGGCTCACGAAGGTGTTAACTGTGGTGGTTAGTGGTTTGCAGGGGTGTCTCACGGTGACAACGCGGTGGCGTAGGGCTAAGGTTTAGGATGTGGGCTTGCGGTTTCTGTCATGCGGGGTGATCTCGGCACGATGGTTTGCATTCGGAGTTGTTGTGCTGCAAGATGGGGCTGGCGTTGCCGTTTATGGCAAGGGACAAGGTGGTAGATATTTCTCGAGGGGTTGGGCAGCGGCTCACGGTGTCGTAGCGGGACTGATGGTCTGCCGGCGTGCATGGAGGCTTATTGGTTGATGGTAACCGTGGAAGGTGATATGTTTTGAGGTGAGGAATTCCAAAACTGGTTGTGTGTGTGCACGCGCGCGTGATGGAGTGAAAACATAGAGTAAGAGGAAGGCAAAACCCTTACCGGTGGTGCTCAGGTAATGGGAGCCGTCGTGGCAAGGGTTCGGGTGGTGAGCTGCGGCGGTGTGCAATGCCCAAAATCCTGATTGACGCACAAAAGAGGGAGAGCGGGAGAAGAACGAGGGAGAATCTATTGAAAGGAAAAATAAGAGTGTGAAACCGCAATGATAACTAATGGAGAAGTGGGGAAGCAACATGAAAAGGGATTTGGGGAGAGAAATCGAAGGAGAGGATTGGGGAGTGGGGAAAAACAAACTGTCAGTGGCTTGAGAGAGTTTCGAGAGGGAGAGAAACAATGGAAAGAAGAAAAAGAAAACTGAAAATGGGCTTTCCTAGGAAACAAACGACATCATTTGGGGGTGACCCCTTGGCTGGGCTTGGGTCACATCCTGGGCCAAGTTATGAGCTAGGTATTACATGTAAGTTCTGCGCATTCCTTTAAAAAAAGTGGGGTCTACCGTAAAAATATATATTTTTTCAAGTGAATTTCCAATTTACTAACTTTTTTTAAAAGGAATGTGCGATACTTGTACACTCTAAAACTATAAATATCATTTCTTTAATATTAAGTCACATATTATGGACCTTTTATTAATTTTCACCATCCAACCACAATTATTGATCAAATGGCACCAACACTTGTTAGTTGTGGACTATGAATTCGAATGTTGTCATCTGGCCTCTTCAATTCAGATGTTGAAATTAAGGTTTTGTTTCTGAATTGAGATGAGTTGAGAATATCTGATTTTATCTCAAGACTTCTCATAATCTTATTCTTAAATATCATTCAAACACAAAACATTTTTTAATTTCAAATATTTCAAATCTTTATTTAATCATTACCTAATTATCACAAAATTTTCAAACTTTTAAACAAAACATAAAAAATAATATAACTTTTTCAAAACAAAAATAATATTAAAATTTTTATTCAGACAAGTTTTTAATTTTACAATATTTTCATTCAATTTTTTCTGTCTCATTTTTCAAAATCTAATAAAAGATCAAAACTCAAACCATTTCACTAATATTCACAAATTATTTTACTATTTGGGGCTTATACAAATCATTTCTCTATTGTATAATCTCATCTCATCTCTTTATCCAAACACGCCAAATCAATTATAGAAAAAGGGTTGACATAACACGTAATCCAAAATTTGTATCTTCCAATTAAATTTATATCATTGTTGTAGTGTATGTATTTTCATTAGAGGTGTATATATAGCTGGTTAAAATATATATATTTTAACTCAAGAAACATATTTATCATTAAATAAGTAAGCATTACATGAGATGTCTTTCAAAACAAGACTATAAATAACATAAGGACCCTCTTCCATCCATCAATGATCCACTTGCTGTTTTAATGCAAACTTGTATGATTGGTGTGCCTTCGACAAAGTTCCACTGTCTTCCACAAAGCCATGCTTTCAACTATAATTGGTTGATTTGCCAAATTGAGGATTCATCTTTACTTTTTCTTTTCATTGCTTGTGCCAGGTTGTAGTCACTCTTTACGTTAAACCTATCAATTTTGCTGTAATTTAAAATGTGTTTATTTTCTCTCACGACTCTGTTTATAGGCATATTTCATAACAAAAAATAAAGAATAGAAAATAACTCACAACATGAAAATTTATAAGAAAAAAATCAACAAAAACAAACTCAACGTTGCAAATAACAAATGCGAAGAGAGAAAATCCAAACTCAGAAAACTCACAATATGCAAATTCACAAAAAAAAAAAAAAACCATCAAACAATAAAAAAAATCGAAGACAAATCATCAACGAAGACAAAAAAATAACTCACAACATGCAAATCTACAGGAAAAAAATCAACGAAGACAAACCCAATGCTGCAAATAACAAACCCGAAGAGAGAAAACCCAAAACAGAGAACTCACAACATGTAAATACACAAAAAAAAAAAAAAAAACCATCAAACAACTAAAAAAATTATATCCTTTAAAAAAACGAAACGAGAAGCAAAAAAATCGAGTTCAAACAACATGCAAACCCAAGAGAAAAACTCATCCAACATAAGAAAAAAATTTAAATAAAAGCAAATAATATAAAATAGACAACTCACGACATGCTAATTCGAAGGAAAAAAAATCAAACAACTAAAAAAGCTACATCTCTTAAAAAATTTGAAAATAACGAAATGAGAAAAAAAACCATCAATGAAACGGAAAACATGAAAAAATAAACAGAAAACAACATAAAAAAACCTAACAAACCTACGAAAAAATATATTTTTTTCACAAAAAACATAAAAATCCATAACATGCAAACTCATGTAAAATCCTAAACGAACGGCACAAAAAAAAAGCTAACAAACCATTGTAAAATCTCCCAACCAACCGCATCGAAAAAGAAAAAAAAATTGCAAAAAAAAAATCAGAGAGAAGCTAGAGAGAGCGTCACTTTCATAAATAAAAAACTAGAGGGAAAAGTCGTGAGAAGACGACACAGATGCAGAGAGAGAAGAGAGAGCGTCGCATTTGGAAAAAAGAGAAGAGAGAGCGTTTTGGAAAGGAAAAAAAGGCAAAGAGAGTTAAAACATAATAATAAAGGCAGAGAGAGTTAAAACTGAAGCATATATATGGGGAATGGAAAAGTAAAAGACTAAAATACCCTCAAAGATTAAAGTACCCATAGTTAAACGGATACAAAACGATAAAATAGAAGGACAAAAAGGAGAAAACACATAAAAAACAGACTGCAATACGGAGGATGACAAAAACTACTGTTCACTGCCATCCACACTTATTATATATAGTATGTATATATATATATATATATATATATATATATATATATATATATTAGTTGAAGTTCTTCATCCTTCTCAAATATCTCAACATTAAGAGGCTCATTCCATTCCTTTAGTTTCATCCTTCTCAAATATTATTGATCATTTATTTTATTATTATTGTCTAACGTAATGTTAAATAAATTATTATCATCTATTATTTAGTATTAAATTATTTGATAATAAGTAATACGTGAGAGATATTTATTTGGTTTGAAATTGAGATGAATTAAAAATAATTTATGAATAATAATTAGATTTGTGAATTAAAATTTGTGAATAGTAGTAAAAATCTCTCAATTTAAACCGACACTTAGAAGATAAAGTAAATGTAATTTTATTTATAAAAAACTTATTTATTATTTATTTTTTTATTATTTTTTTATTATTTTATGATATAACATTCTCAAATAAGACAATTGAATAATAATGATAATTGAAATGATGAGCTCTTTATTTATATCCGTTCATCTGCAGCTCGACATGTGTACTCGGAGTCGGCGATCATATATACTTCCTTCGGTCGGTCGGTCACTTTCCCGCCGTTTTACTCACATAGTCGGCAGCTGCTTTATTTTTTCCCCCTTCTCCGACAGGGCAAATATTATCTGCTTGTGTCCCAAGAAAGATTCAAAGCCATGACCATGAACGAAAGCTACTAATTTCCTGCGCTTCAAATCGACACTACCCAGGTAATGTTCTTGGACAGCATAATCCAACGGAGACTAGCGTCTCTATTGCAGCCATGGCTGCGAGAAGAGCTGGAGTTGGAAGTCAAATTAGGGTTTATAAATTCTCAGGCGGTCGCGAAGGACTTGCGCTTCGATACTTCGGTTCTCAACCAGCTCTTCGACGAGCCCTCTCGTCTTTCCTTCAAAGAGGTCACAGTCAAACGCTTGAGCTTCTGGTTCTCGAATTGGTATGTCCCCGCCTTCAAGATCGAACTTCAAGGCGTCCATGTGACTCTATCACCTGGGTGAGTTATTCTACTTCGTATTGATGTGCGTTTGCGTATCTCTACAATTGTATGAATGCATGTGTCAAATTTGGATGTTTTAATTCTGGTTGTGTAATTGATATTTTGGAATTTTACTCGAAGGGAGGTGAAGGAAGAGGGACGTTCGAGAAGGGTGCGGGAACCAAAGGATACGTTTTCCGTGGCTATGAAGAAGAAGCTTTCCATGCTTGATCCTGAGGTATTCACGTTCCATTTGTTTTGCTTTCTGATTTCTAGTCTCTTACGAAGATATAAAAAGTGATTGCATTATTTCAGACATGTGCCCTATAGGTATTGAAGTTTACAATTCGGATGCTTAGTAGAGTTATAGACTCATAGTGACTAAAGAGGGACAAAAGATTCTTGAAATGTGTAACGAGTTTCATGTCCCTGTGAAGGAGCTTTTGGATGATTATGTGGGGCTATTGGGTTTTGGGAGAGTTTGCATATGCAGTGTAGTTAACTCACATATGTAAATTAAAACTTTACTTATTTATCATTCTCCCTGATTTTTTTTACTGCATTTCAGGGTAGTGCTTTGCATGACATTCTTGAAAGGATCTTTGCCACCAAGCCTTCAAGAAATCGGTTTAATACATCTTTTTTTATTCTTATGCTCAAATACTCTCAACTTCAGATGCATAATATCAATCTGAATGTGGAGTTCCCCATCTTGAATGATTCATTTATGTATTTGTCGGAAATAAAGGAGTTCAATGCAGAATCTCAATGTCTCCCTCTTGGCTGTCTTGCTAGGGGTATTTTTGGTGCAATTTTTATACCTTTGAAAAAGATCACTTATATTGTCAATGGTAGTGGTTTTGAGATTGGCTGCAAGAGAAAAGATCAAATTAACCGCGTGCTACTGTCAAAAGATCTGTTCGCTCAAATCAATTTGGATGATTTTCATCTCGTGGACTTCATTCTTAGGGTTCCAGAATTAAGCTTGTTTTTTTCTCCAGCTGATGTTTCTATGTATTCAGCATTGGGTAAAATATCTCCCAAAGAACCTAAGCATGCTAGAGATGGTAGACAACTGTGGAAATTAGCTGCAAGCAAAGTTGGCCATGGAACTTCAGCTCCCAGATTCTCATTACATAAACTTGTTATTGTTGCTTGTCTCTGGCTACATTATGTCAATGCATACGAGCATGTATTGTCACTAATTGGATATCCTGCCAACCACTTTTTAGAAAGATCTTGTACTGAGATATCCAAGGACAAAATGGTTTCGAGTTCTGATTGTTACCATTGGAAGTTGATCACTGATGTTGAGAAAGAGCTGCCTGCTGAAGCTATTTCACAGGCACGGCGAGTCGCCCGTTACAGAGCAGCATCCAGTGTACAATGTGTCAAAGAAACCAACAATGAATCTGTTGTTGATAATCACTTCAAGTTTATTTCCAAGATCCTTCATCTACTAGCATTTATTTTGAAACTTATATGCAACATGTTCCTAGTAGTTGCAAAATTATTATGTTTGAGGAAAGTTTTGGCTCAAGAGCCAAAAGATGATGGGCACTGTGGACCTATCTCTGAAGATCCATATTCACGCAGTTGCTTCATTTTGAACCTTGGGAAAATTTTAATCACTATCTGTCAAATGGAAGAAATTCAACCTTCTGTAAATGAGAAGTTAAAATCACATATCGGGATCTCTTATTCTGATCTCCTTTTGTTCTCTCTTTCAATTGATGAAGTGTTACTAGTATATGGACAAAAAACTTGTGAACAGTCTTTCTTTTTATCCTGTGGGCAATTGAAGATTAACTCATCATCTTCTATGGGGGCTTCCCTTAGGAAGGTCACGTCAGAATATCATTCCAGTTCTATAAAACAACATAGGAAGCCGAAGGAGAGAGTTAATAATCTTTCTATTTTGTGGTCTGAGCCTGCACAAAAGTTCCTCCTTCCAGAAACTAGTCACTCTGGCTCTGGTGCTGCTGATCAAGCTACTTGCAGACCGATTCTGGAAAACTTTCTGGAAGAAATGTGGTTGAGTTGGGAAAGAGCTTGTGTGAAATTTGAAGAAAGTCATATTGCATATTCAGAGAATCCAAGCCTTCTCTGTGAGATCAAAAACTTTTTGATATATTCTGGAGCCCAGAACCCATATTCTGGATCTTTGAAATGCAGTTTGATACTAGGAAAGCTGAATTTGGCTTTGGAATATTCATCAATATTATCAATATATCTTCTTCTTAGGCATACACAAGGTGTCCTTAGCTGGGCCGAGGACCGTGGGAGAGCAAGAATTCTTTTGGATTCTTCACGAAGCGTAGATGAACAACCAGAAATCAGGATGGATAGTAAATACAAGTACAATGGTAGCAGACTGAAGACAGCCTTGCTTAGAGTGCTTCCTGAAAAAAATGTTCAACTTGGGATACTTATAACTGGTCCTCACATCCGCATGTCATTGAGAAAGGAATTTGATGATATGAATAAAAACGTGACCCATACAGTAAATCAGGATGATTTTCACCTTGCTTTTGATGTTCATAACATTGAAGTTGCTGTTTGGCCAACTTCCAGAACTGATCTGGCATCATTGGTTGGGCCTCAAGGTTCCGATGATGCTGAAAAGAAATGCCTCTTGTTTAAAGAGCCTCATATTATTGATATTCCTAAATCGAATAATGAAAAGTATGTGTCTCATGGTTGTATTTCACTTGTTTCATATTTGCAATTTAATGGTTTAAATGCTTATGTGGAGGACTCAGTGAAGGTACGACAAAGTCAAATTTTGGAATCAAAGCCTATGACACTCCAGTTATCAACTTTCAGGTAGAATTGTGGTATCAAGTTTTGCGTTTCTTTTTCTCTGCACCATTTTCATATTTATTATTGGTGGTCTGTTTTAGATTATTTGAAACTTTCTTTCGAAACTTATCTCAAGAAAAGAAAAAAAACTTTAGGCTATGATGTTTTATTTAAAAGTTCTTCTACTCATTATCCCTACATCACACACTTGCATGGGAAAAAAAAAAATTAAAAAGATAAAGAATAAAAGTAGGTGAGTAGTGTAAGGATGATGACTAGAATTTTTCTTTATTTAATTTTATTAGATTCTCATTTTAAATATAGTTATCAAGGGTTCTAAGTGCATTCAGGATATTTCTTAGTAGGATTTTTATAAGTTGTGATTATTTGTGAAAAGGAAAAAATTAACTGAAAAATAAAGTTTGTCAAATAGATAACACATTTTCACTCTAAGTTGAAATCTCTTAATTTGGAACTCCTAATTAGGTCAACTATTGTTATAATCTTTCTTATCTTTTTATCAATTTGAAGAGCACAACATAATTGCATTTTATTTTGACGAAGTAAAGACTTCATGAGAGAGTTATTTTTTGTCTTTTCTGATCCTTTTCTTTTTGTGCAATCTTTCTGGACTGATTTATCTGTCAAATCCTAGCTAAAATCTTACTTCTGATCCTTTTCTTTTTGTGCAATCTTTCTGGACTGATTTATCTGCCAAATCCTTGCTAAAAGCTTACCTCTTCTGTTTTTTTTTTTTCTTGATCATGGTATCATGGCATTGCCAGAAGTTAAAAGACTTTATGTGTAACGCCCCGTTCCTGAGGGGTTCGGAGAGTTAACTCATGTCGCCTAAACTCATCTCCAACAACACTTTTAAAATAAACCAGAGTCTCCATAACATATTAACCTATTTGTTCAACACAAATATCCATATTCCTACATAAGGGCACATAAGAAGTGTCTCAATAATATGCATAAACATTTCCACAAAGACTAGGAATATCCATTACTCAAAATACCAAAGCCACATAAAATATCAACACTACCAAAAAGACTCTCCAATAAGTCTTTGTAACTTAAGGCACTTAATCTTCTATGATCAACAAAACTTGCAATTACTCCCTATTCCTGACATCTAGCTGCTGTATCAAAATTATCTGAAACATATTATGGAGATAGAGGGTGAGTTATCAACAACTCAGTAAGCAGATAACATATACTAGTATGCAAACATGATCATTTACAGAGTTCAGAATGCAGAACAAAATTTTTTTATTTTCATAATGCAGAGTCAGAACATGTTATCAAAATTATCAGAGCAAAAGTTCAAAAATATTCTTATTCAAAATTTCCTTGGCACAGCATAACTGAAACATCATATCAGAACATAATTTCATGTTTAACCCCTGTGGTAGGGTTGTGCAAACATTGGCGGCCAATTGAGCAGAAACAGAATGTGAATCTTCCCCTTATCATTCTCGGAGCCCCGAGTGTACACATAGGAAAGATCACGCAGAAGACCACTTTGGTTCCAAAGTGGGTGCACCAAAAACAGAAAAGTTGGTACCAATCCAAACAGAGGCCACAGTTTTACACCCATGGTAAGGTCAGAACAAAACAGAAACAGAATGTCATGCTAGAGGTTTCAGAAATCACATTATATCACATTAAAGTACAAAACATTTTCAGAACAGAACTGAACAGAATCAGATCACAAAAATATAATTTATGCACAAATTTTCATATTCGCTCTCTTCTGCATAGTTCAGAAACAAAATGCTAAAACTTGCTCATGTCTACACCAATCATGACAGAAAGTACTTTATTCTTATACAAAATTTCATGAGTCATGCAAAACAAATAACTGAGGTCGATTCAAATTTCTTTTCATAACAAAATATGCATATTTTTCCAAATAATCAACCTCAGCCCATTTTATTTATTTTTATGCAAAGTCTAGCATAAGAACCTCGCTTACCTAGACTTCTTAACTTTTTCAGAATTTTCTTCAAAAATGTCGAGTCGACTATAAATCGTCACCTATAAAAATAATTACATAATTTTTTCAAGTTTCCAATCAATCACGTATTTCGATATTTAAGCCTAAGCTTCTAAAATAATCTATTTTAATTCCTCAAAACTTAAACCCCTCATAATCCCAAAATATATCATCACTTTCTAAAATCATCAATATCCATCATAACCAACATCAAACTTAAAATACCAATATTTAAACCCGAAACAGCCAATAAATCTTAGCATAAACCAATCACACAAACAACTCCATTATCCAATCCAACCGACCCCCTTACTCCTCGGATTCAGTCCGGCACAACCAACAAATTCACAATAAATATGAGTTGGCGCAAAAATATATTTAAATCTCAAAGTTCTTTGGAAAAATACTTACAACGCTATAATATACTTTTCGAAGGATCACGGAGATGCTAGAAGTAGTAGCACAACAACGAAACAGTGTATTTTGGACAATGATCGTGGGTCTCAAAAATCTAATTTTTGAACGGGGACAAACGAAGACTTGAGATTACTAGGGAAGGGCTTATGGGTGTTTGTGAAGCTACTGGTGGTGGTTGTTGGCCGTGGGTGGCGGTGTGGGCGGCGCTTGGAGGCCAAAATACCCAAATCGGAAAATGAGCTAGAGGGGCTTCAAGGGTGGCGGATTGGGGTTGAGGATGGGTGGGTTAGGTAGCTGGGAGGTCGCCGGTGATGTGATGAAAAGGTGGTGGCCAATGGTGGTGCGATGGCGGCGTGCTAGCTCAATGGGTGCCGTGGCTTAGAGCTGCGCGTGGGGGCTGACGGCGGCGCAAGAGGAGCTGAAAACAGAGGGGTGAGGTCGTTGGCCGGTGGGGAGGAGAATGGGAGGGGCGGTGACAGCAATGGGCAGCGCACGGCGGCGCTAGGGGTGGACGAAGAAAATGAAAGGGAGAGGGAGGAGAAGGTCGGCCGCGGGAGGAAGGAGCATAGGAAAAATAAGGAGAAAAAGAAAGAGAAGAAGGAAAAGAAAAAAGAGGGAAAAAGAAAAAAAGTGAGGGAAAGAAATGAGGTACAGTCCTCACAACTTGGGTCACAAAAAAATGATCTAACGAAAAGAATTTCAAAACAGTAAGTTGAATAAAGTGATTTAAACGCAGAGACTAGTTAAAATAAAATAATAATAATAAAAAAAATTTAACAATACAATAATTTTAAAGTCCAACATTAAACTAATTTAAAGTAAAGAGTAATTTAAATGCAAAACAATAATTAATACCAAGAAAGCTTCAAATCAAATTTCACAACTTAAAAATTATAAAATAAATCCAACGAGAAATCCGATAAATTTAAAACAAGAAAACCAATATTTAAATTAATTAAAATAATCATTCAATTAAAAAATACACTAAAATACATGGTATCACATTATGCCCATCTCTTCCCCTGAACATCAACCTCTAAAAGGGCAAACTTTGCTGACAAAACCTCTTGTCTGTTCTGATGGCGAAAGAATTATGTTAATGTTGCAGGGAGTATGTTCATTCATTTGGTACAGCTATCGTCGCTTTCTCAGCAGCTTTGTGTGGGACAGCTATGGGATTCTCTGTTTTATCATATATGGACGAGTTATATGTTCTCTTTCAGGTGGTAGTGGTTTTCTATTACCCAATCAAACTTGATAATGTTTCATTCATTTGTCTTAATATAAATGCAAACTAATGCATACGTTCTTTTTACTGAAGATCTGTCATTGAAGTTCAAGTTTTCCATTTCTTTATGTGTGGCGCTCACCTCTTCTTGATGATGAAAGTATTTTTTGATGATGTTTACTATGATACTTGTTATTTGTTAAGTGCATCTTCACCATATTCGTTATTGGAAGCACTCTTTAATCTTAAAATCATATTTGTGGAAGGAAGTAGTTGTTGATGGCCTTTCTTGTGTGTTCAGTCTCAAGATGTTTCGTTGATATAATTTAATATGTTACACCCCCTTCTTGTACAGTTAGGAATGTGAATTATTAACTTAGCAGCAGGTAATCACTGATCCAAATCAAGGCATCTTTTTTTTGTATGGATTATTTCTTTGGGGAAGATTGTGACCGCTAACAATTTAAGGAAACACCAGATCATTGTTATGGATTGATCTTGTATGTGCAAAAAATAAGGGGAGATGGCTTATCATCTACTTTTACACCATGAGATTGCTAGGAAATCATTGAATGATTTCTTTGATAGGGTAGGATTAGCATGAGTGATGTCTAGAAGGTTGGTGGATTTTCTAGTAAGTTGGAGGGGCTTACACAGTAATTCTCAACCCACAGCAATTTGGAAGATGTCTCCCATTTGTCTGCTATGGTGCTTTTGGAGGGAAAACATGATAGAAGCTTCGAGGACGGAGTTCAGACCATGGATGAACTCAGAGTGTTTTTCTTTAACGCTTTACTGTGATGGGCAATTGTAAATATGTAATTGATTTTACTGGTCTAAGTGTCCATGATTTTCTCGTATCTGTGGTAAATCATACTAAGGTGTCTCTCTTGTATATGTCTTGTGTACGTTAGCTATGCCTAATTTCCTCATCAATAAAATCCTCTATTGCTTACGAAGAAAACATTCTATTTATTATAAAAATAGCAAAACGAGATGTAGCAAGTTTAAACAACTGAAAATAAATTATGTTCTCCTGACACCACATTGTAATAATTAAAAATTTCTCGGCCCTCAATATGGAACACCTTCCCTCTTCAGGATTGCTGATGATCAGGATGCTTTCATGGCAGATTATTTGGACAAATTTAGTGGATATTTTACAGTAGAATGTGCATTTTCTTAGAGCTGTCCAGGACTGGGATGTGGATGATATCTCTGAATATTCTAGGTTATATCCGTCGAACATTGGTAGTGTTGAGGTGGACAGGTTGCTATGGATTCCAATTGATGTAATCTAGACTAACCAGAAACTCTTCTGAAATTTACTTATCAAAAAGGTTGCTATGGATTCACCCAGGGAACAAGAAGCTCACGGTCAGATCCTTGTACATGGTCATGTCAAGTCAATCCCATAACTCTTTTCCTTGGAAGTGTATTTGGAGGAGAAAGGTGCCTCTCAATGTTGCTTTCTTTGGTTGGATGGCTTCCCAGGGGAAAATTCTGACGACGGGCAATCTGAGAAAGCATGGTCTCATTGTATTGGATTGGTGCTATATTTGTAAAAAGGGTAGTGAATCTGTGGATTATTTATTACCTTACTGTGATGTGGCAAAGGCGTTATGGGATGAGATTTTTAATAGGACTAGTATTGCACGGGTGATGCCTAGGAGGGTGGTGGATCTTCTAGCTTGTTGGGAAGGGGTTTCCAGGGTAACTCCCAAATCGCAGCAGTATGGAAAATGATTCCTCCATGCCTCATGTGTTGTATTTGGCTTGAAAGGAATGACCAAAGTTTTGAAGACCGGGAATGCTCGTTGGAAGAGCTTAGAAGCTTTTTCTTCCATACCCTATTTCTTTGGGCCTTGCTATTGTTCTTAATGGGGCTAATTTTCATGATTTTCTTGTTTCCTTTTCTAGCTCCTAACTTGTAATTAGGTGTTCTCTCTTGTACACTCCATGTGTACTTGGACTATGCCTTGTTATTTGTTTTAATAAAATTTTATTTTACTCATAAAAAAATTTAATTTCTGTTCATGACACTTAATGGGACTTTACAAGACGTCTCATCGTCTAGATCTGGCTCGTTTGCTCATCCTTATCCTCTTTACTTATGACATTTGGAAAAAAAAAAGCGAATCAAATACTCAATAAATAGTATGCTATTCAGTAAAAATATTTTAACTCAGGACTTAGCTTTGAAAACATTCTCAAACATTTTAGACATTCATGACACACAAATCAACGAGAAGAAAATAATGTTGAGGGAAGCAAGTCAAGAGTCTGACCTATGGGCTGCAGCAGGTTTGGTGGATGGTTTCCAGAACTTCTCCTTGAGTTGTCGATGAATAATGGGAGGGAAAAGGCTGTAGAGGGGTGCGGCACAGTGGGAGAAAGATAGGATGATTTTCTGACAGCTTTTTTCCTTGTTTATAGAGAATTGAGTAATCCCTAGCAACTTACGAGAGGGATGGCAGATCTTGCTTCCTGGAGGCTTTTCTTCCTTTATTTTATTAAGGTAAGTTTTCCTCTAATCTTTAGGAAATTCAGCAAGCTGGTCTTTGGGCTTTTAGGAAGGTTCCTAGTTCCTACCCTATTTCAATGAAGGGAGTTTCTTACTAGCAGTAAAATGGTTGGCGGCCTTAATTTAAGGCTTTTACGGTGCGGGAATTAATTTGACATATTTGTTACAGTCTTCCTAAATGTGTTAGTCCTTTTGGAAATCTTTTATACTTGCCTACCATAACAATTTAGTAATTAATGAGGTCAAACCATACTAAAACCAAGCAACAGTCAGATCATAATTAAATATATAAACATCGAAATTTTTGACTATACTAAATTAGAGTTTTCAGATTCTTGTGTATGAAATAATAGGTACAACTTCAATATTTATGTATTCTCAAATGTGTGGAAAACGTCTCTTTGTTATCAAGGTTACAAATTCTAATGGGATAATTGTTGCAGTATGGAATCAATTTTGTGATACCCCATATGATTATGGATAAGGGTAGGTGGTGTATAGGATCCCACATTGCTTGGGAAGGAGAAGTTCTTGCTCTTTATAAGGTTCTAATGGGGCTCCAATTGTATCATTGACTAGTCCTTTTGGAGTATAGGCCATGTGGTTGGGATCTTCTATTGGGGCATTACAAATGGTATTAGAGACTATACCAACGAGAAATGTGGGACTTGAGCCGTGTCACCTACAATGGACAAGCCCGACGAGGACGTCGGAAATTTAAGGGGGTAGATTGTGATACCCCATATGATATGGATAAGGGTAGATGGTGTATGAGATCTCACATTGCTTGGGAAGGAGAAGTTCTTACTCTTTATAAGGTTCCAATGGGGCTCCAATTGTATCATTGACTAGTCCTTTTGGAGTATAGGTCATGTGGTTTGGGCCTTCCATTGAGGCGTTACAAATAGTATCAGAGACTATCCCAACGAGAAATGTGGGACTTGAGCTGTGCCACCTACAATGGACAGGCCCGACAAGGACATCGAGAATTTAAGGGGGGTAGATTGTGATACCTCATATGATATGGATAAGGGTAGGTGTATGAGATCCCACATTGCTTGGGAAGGAGAAGTTCTTGCTCTTTATAAGGTTCCAATGGAGCTCCAATTGTATCATTGACTAGTCCTTTTGGAGTATAGATTATGTGGTTTGGGCCTTCCATTGGGGCGCTAAAATGGTATCAAAGACTATCCTAACTGGGGCCTTCCATCAGGGCGTTACAAATTTTTTGCTATACAGTAGTTCTTTTGCTGTTGGTCTTTCTGAAGCAGAGAAAATGTTCATAATCTTGCTGAAATTTCTTTTTCTTGTTGATAATTCGTTGTCTCTACCTTTCCTCTTTTTAGTCTTCTTGTCCTTTTGTCACTTTCAATTTTCTGGAAGTGACCCGGTGGATGTTGAATGTTCTATTAGGCAGGAAGATGGACAGCTGAAAAAGATCTCGGTGGAGGTGGTGAGAACAGATGGACTGGCTATGCCTTGAGGATATATTTTATTCATGATTAGAATCAAACGGCCACCAAAAGCTTGAAGATTTTATTTAGTTGGGATTGTAGATTTCAATGACCATGGCTTGTGATATTTAACTTAATAAATTCAACATTGTCAATTTCTGTACCCTTACTGTACTTATCATTGCAGGTATTCTCGTTTCAGTTGAAAAGGACTGATAAGTAGGGTAGAGGAGAATTTTTTTGACATTATGTGGCTGTTGTTATCATTGACTTCTTCTGTATTTATTTTTACCTGGGTATGCATATGCTCCATTTTTCTTCACAAATTTGGACTGAAGAAATATTCTTTCTGGCAGGTGGTTGGAAGTTTATCGTCTGCAGTATCAGATGTGTATGGTAGCTTCGATCTTATTGGTCCTGCACCTCAAGAATATATCAGGCAAGAGTTTATGCTTGCTGAACCTGAAAAAGCGGAGATAACAGCAAAAGGAGCTCCCTTGATTTATGATAGTATCCTATTTAGAATCCATGGGACCTTCAAACTCAAGTCAGTGGATATGGTTATTCATGTTTCTAGGATGAGCGATAATGTGGAGAGTTCTATGAGACTTTTTGAATCTTTAACTGGGAGAAAGTTGGCTGAGACTGGCTTGCCTGATTGTGGAATTTGGTTATCTGTTAAGCAAACAAGCGTTGAGATATTGGGCAAGGAACAAGTGGAAGTGCTCACTGATTTGTCAGGAGTCCAGTCTGTAATTTTTAGATATCAGAATGAAAGAGGAAAACTTACTGATCACTCTGTACCGAAGGATCTGTTGCTGCAATCTCTTAATTGCTTATATGAAATATCACTTTCTAATTGCATCATTACTTTATGGTTGGCTCCCCCTCCTGAAATTGCATCTTCTTCCTATGGTCCGAGCAACATGGTTGAAAACTCCTCTTTGAAAACTGATTCTGAAAGGTCAACTCATTGGTTAGTCATAAATGTTGAACTGGGTGAGATTTCTATGGCAAGAAGCTCTCTAAAGAATGTTCTGGTTGGACCACATCAGTTGACTAAGCTTCAATCATCTCTTTCTGTTGGCCGGGAATTTCAAACAATCTCGTGGAGAAGTCAGGTGATAATTTGGAGGATAATGTGTTCGGCTGACATCAATAAGCTTTTACTTTTTTTGTTGCATCTTTTGATTAATTTGGTCATATGAATGCCCTCAAAACCTTTTCATCTTTATGTTTTATAATTCTTAAATATGGGTGTGCATTATTGAAATGTCATTATACTAAATCCTTAGTTTCTGATTGAAGTGGAACTTGATGCTATTGAGCAGGGTGGTATCGTTTTCCTTGAAACAACAGCTTTGGCAATGTTCACTCGATGTTTTGCTACTTATCTTCACTGCGCCACACATCTTTTCTCTCTCACTCAATCATCTGATGAACACAAGGAAAAATCTGAACGTGATGAGTCAGGGACTCAACCAAATGATAATTCTGTTAAGGAGCATGCTCAAAAGACACTCTATGCATCTTTGCAAGCCAAAAAGCAACTGATCAAAGCTTTTCTAATAGATGTGTCCCAGTTTTCTTTTGTCCTTGTGGTTGAAGACGAATCTAGTATATGTTCCTCTACCCTAGTCATAAGTTATAATTACTGCAAGTATATATCAACATGATTATTTCACTCATGCAGGTGGTGTTCGGGAATTCATACTTGAGGTTGATATGAAGTTTGAGTTAGCAAATATGAGAAGGAAATTTAAATTTGACCTTTCTCGATTATCAATCTTTTCTCAAGTCCTTCATGATAGTGTGGAAAATCAAATGCAAATTCCTCATTTTTCTTCTGTCACATTATCCGGGGATTCTGCTATAGGATTTCAGCATAAAAATGAGAATCATTCAGTTAATGAAGCAAGTTGCTCCAGTGATCCTGTTCCCCAGAACAAAGTTTTAGTAAAAAATTGTGCATCTAAGGTATTCCGGTCAAATCATCAGAACCATATCTTGAAGCAATTATGTGCTTCTATGGCAGTGGAGAAGCAAGATAATGTTCCTTTGCACGTCAATCAGGTTTGGGTGGGCAGTGGTTTGGTTTCCGGATTTGATATGACAATTTCACTGTCTGAAATACAGGTGAGGATTTTATAGTTTCTCCAAATTTTCAAATAAGTTCTTTTGATTCTCCCCTTAGTATTTGTTCCTGCACTTGATCTATACTTTGTCCAATATTATCAAAATGTGATCTTACCTTGTTTCTGTTACAAATATTAAGGCATGTGTCACTGATTCTTACCTGCTATCTTTGCTTCAGATGATTTTGTCTACATTCTCATCTTTCTCTGGGTTATTTGGCATGAAAATGACAAGCAAATCAAACGAAAGGCACTGGTCCAGTAGCCGTGAATTGGAAAATAGTATGGAAGAAATGGTTCCAAATGGTATGCTGATTTTTTTTTTATAAATAAAAATTGATTAATGCCAATAGGCATAGCCAAGTACACTGGATGTATACAAGAGAAAACACCTAGTTGGGGTGCAGAACCTAACAAAGCCCTAGCCCAAGCCTATCTAGGAAAATGAACCTAACAAAGCCCTACAAATGGTATGCTGATTTGTTTAAGGGTTAAATGTGTTTCTTGCAAATTTAATTGATTTTTCTTATGAAACCCCTCGGGCTTGGCTCAAGTGGTTAAGGCCTTGGTCTTGGTGGTTTGCTCTCTCTAAGGTGCAATGTTCAAATCCCACTAGGTGCAAACAATCTCTATGCCATTAGACTCAGAGATTTTTCCCTTGAATTACCCGATGTGTACTTATGGGAAACTCTTTGTTGAGGGCCTGTGCACCCCTGGGATTAGTTGGGACACTGTTCCTGGACACCCAGTGCCAATAAAAAAAAATTGATTTTTCTTATGAACAAAATAAAGATACAAAATTAATGGAACTTGAATTAATCATACCTATGATCTCTACAGGAGCAATTGTTGCAATTCAAGACGTCCACCAGCACATGTACTTTACTGTTGAGAGTGGAGAAAATAAGTACAGTTTGGTTGGGGCGGTTCATTATTCTCTTGTTGGAGAAAGGGCACTTTTCAGGGTATGGAATTTCTAACAATATACAGTTCTATTTAATGTATAGTCTCTGTAAAATACCAGTTTCTTTTTTTAAAATAATTTTTTTAATGTAAAATTATATAAGTTCTATGTAGTTATATGCATACATATGTAAATATCTGGTTCAACACGATTGGTGGATCATAGGTATTCGGCCAAATCCTTTGGTTTATTGTGTTGGTGAGAAGGATTGCTGATTATGCATATGCTCTATTTAGGTAGAGTGCTTTGATTTGGGGCTCGTCATTTAATATGGATCATGATTTGATTGTGCTATAATCCTTACTTCTTGATACTTAGGGCCCGTTTGGATACTTAGAATATCTCAATATATTTGTGAATAGTATACATTCAGTGTACTTGGTTTCTCCTTTTGATATATACAATATTTTTACTTATAAAAAAAAAAAGTATATCTGTGAATAGTAGTGAAATGGTTTGAGTTAAAATGTTTTATTGGGTTTTGGAAAAACAGAGAGAAAAAGTTGAATAAAAATATTATAAAGTTAAAAAAATGTTTGAATATAATTTTTGTTTTGAAATTTGAAAAATTAGTATTGTTTTTTGTGTTTTGTTTGGGAGTTTGAGAAAGTTGTAATGATTAGGTAATGATTATATGAAAAAGTAGAAGACTTAAAATTGAAAAGTGTTTTGTGTTTCAGTGATGTTTGGGAAGGAAATATACGAGAATAATTTAGAACAATTGTATTGCCAAACAGGCTCTTTGCATTAGTTGAAGGAGTATATGGGGTTGGAGAATGTCACACAGATAAGGATAGATTTTAGCTTGTAAGAGAGGTTGAAATTTGAGCTTTTTAGAGATTTGAATGGTGGATGGCTTTCACTTTGATTCCTTTTTAGACTCTTCAGACGGCTTTCTTCTCCTGCCGAGCTCATGCACCCCCCCCACCCCCCACCCTCTGGTGGAAAAAAAGAAGAAGAAAAGTGGTGATGTATTAAAAGTTTTCAAATATATATTGCATTGATGTCAAATTTATAGACGTCTGATTTATCAATATCACAAGAAGTGATCCTATGATTCATCCACTCTTTTCTGTGGGTTACTTATTGATTTTTATTGGTAGTCTTTCAGATGCCATCATGATGTGATGCTTGATATCTGCTAAAAATTATTGTCTAGGTCAACTACCACCATCAAAGAATATGGAAGTCGCAAGTTGTATGGTTCTCCTTGATATCATTGCATGCCAAGAATGATTTGGGGGAACCCTTGCGTTTAAACTATAGTCCAGGATCAGGTTTTGTTGACATCTCTAGCACTAACGATAGGAGTTGGGCACTTTGGAGATTACTTTCTTGTGAGCCCAAAAGTTATAAGGGCGATATAGACTGGGAGCCTTACAATCAGTTGGTTAAAAGGACCTTTTACCTCATGAACAAGCAGAATGATTGTGCTGTTGCTTTTGTTAATGGAATTCCAGAGTTCGTAAGGAAGCCTGGAAATCCATTCAAGTTGAAAGTATTCCATGATCTTTCCTTGGCTCGTGATGCTGTAAAGCTAGATAGCCACCCTGTGGAAGCTCCGCAAACTAGTCTGCAACATGATGCACATCTGGGTGAAGAGAAAACTTCTGGGCTGAGTAATAACCCCCCTCCCATTGATATCAGAATTGACAAAATTTCTCTCACCATTGTTCATGAACTCTTGGATACAAAGGACAGATTCCCTCTCCTTCGTGGTTGCATTAGTAATGTTAATCTTATTCTACAACTTCTATCTACTAAAACCCGTGTTATAAGCACATCAAGTACTGCAGTATATTACTTTGATGCCCAAAGAAGCTTATGGTGAGTGTTTAGTCCAATAGCCTATCTTTGAAATTGTTTTCTCATCTAACTACCTTCTAATAAGTCTTCCATTTCGGTTTGAAATTGAAGGCGAGAACTTCTTTACCCAGTTGCAATATGCATATTTTACCGTTCTAGTTCCCAGATTCAGGATTCAGAAGCTCTTTCACATGGAGTGCCTGTTCATATCTATTGCAGATTTAGTGAGGTCAGTAATATGATTTCTCAAATCATATAGTTGTTGTTATTCTCTTTCTTTTTCTAATTACACCATTTTTAACAAATTGACGTATGGTGCCCTAGCAGTTAAACATATCCCTGACTGAGCTTTCATTAGACATGCTTCTCTTTGTCATTGGGAAATTAGAGTTGGCTGGTCCTTATTCAGTGAAAAGCTCCATGATTCTAGCCAATTGCTGCAAGGTTTGCTACTCTGTCATGTTATTGTTTTATATGAAGCATTAATGCATACATATATGTATATATGCATCACTGCATGCAGACACATGCACTTGCTTGTGCTTTTTATGTATCTTCTCGCAAATAGTTGTTGTTAAGGTTAATATTTATGTTGGAAAATTCCAGTGTCAAAACATGGGTCATTGAGTTGTAATTTGTTGCATTTGAGTTAAATTTTTGTTCTGATCGAGTCACTCAGCTGGGTGGAAAATCTATATTGTATGAGGGGACGTCTAGTTTTTCAATGTCATGACTTCTCACGCTTCAAAAATGTGTTATTCATTGGAACATAAACAATGATCTAAATGACAAATAAATTTGGTCAACCATGTCGTCGGTTCGTTATTAAAAAATGATTCTACTGCACATAGCTATTTTGAAAGACAAATGATCTTTTATTTGGTTTCTGGTCGTCTCACATTTCGTCAATTTTTACATTCACTCTTATGTTTGTTTGGACATAGACAGAGACTTGTGGCGAAGTAGCCAACTCTTGAACTGGAAATGATGCAAAGGAGAGTCCAAATATTCTTATCTCTGGTTTAATTCACCAATTTTTTCAAAAGCTTATGAAATAAGAAATGGTGAAATCAAATCATTTAAATTTTATTATTTGACACTCTCTCACATGTGGAACCAAACGTCGTGTGGACCGACCTATTAGGTAAGGGGTTTGACATTTTACATTGGGGAGGTAGAGAAAGAGTTTGAATGCAGGACTATTTCTTTAATTCCATGTTAAATTATTCAAAAGTTCAAGTTGATATAAAAGAATGAATTTAATCTTTTAAATCTTTACCAGTCCGAAATGCTACCCACTCATGTGTTTATGTCAAGCGAGCCTTTTGAGTTTTTGGAGCTATGTAAAGTTTTTACCTACTATATCCTATGGGTTGCCTGGTAGGCAATCAAAGGATAAATCTTTGGATGAATCTAATGCAGCTCTCTGAGTCAATGATGCCAAGAGTAGTGGTGGCAGATTTTTGTATTCGATGCCTCCCTATTTCTTTTATATAAAAGATGAATGCCTTTTCAAGTCTTTATCTAGTGATTGTCTATTGGCTATCAGTTTGGTGATGGATGAATTGTGGATATTGATATGTATGAATTTGATTATTACCAAGAAATAAGTTGAGATGCATAAATCCAAATATGACTTGGAACGTACTGTCAATTGGCTAACATCTGTTGTGGAACAAATTGTTATTGAGAATATAGTATATTTCTAGTAAGGAAGTATATGGGGCATATTTTTTTATAAATATTGGGTCAACTTTTTTATCTATATAATAGAATGTAGACATGAAGGAAGAATCACCCTTGTTCCTCGCCTCTTCTATTCGAATGCTATTCTTTATGTTAGAATATAATTTAATAATAAAAGTTACCTCTTTCCATTAGTTTAAGCTTTTGGGAGAATAAGTGATTTGATAGCATCATAATAGAGGTTCTAAGTTAGAACTAGGGGTGATTTCGGTCCGGTCGGTCCTGAGGAGGTTTTGCGGACCGGACTGGACCTATTCGGTCCAGGGTTTTCCCACCCTGGACCGGACCGAACGGCATAAGGACCAGTCCGGTCGGTCTTTCGGTCCCATTCACAATTCACATGTTATACGGTATCCACAAAAAGAGAGGGAAAAAAAACTTCATGATGCAAACAATAAGAGACTAAGAGAGAAATTAACAGGCTATGAGAGAGAGAGAGAGAGAGAGAGAGAGAGAGAGAGAGAGAGAGAGAGAGAGTACCAATTGGCAATTAGGGAACTTGAGATGCGATGGAGGTGCTGTGAGCTTGCGTGACGGAGGGGCAAGAGAGGGGGATCGTGGCGCTAGGGTTTCTCACGCGGAAGGGGGGAACTGGGGAAGATAAAAATGAATCGGGGGGGACGAAGCCCCTGAGTTGGAAACGAAACGGCACTGTTTTAGAGACGTTAAATTGAAAAAAATAACTGACGCCGTTTCACGCAACCCAGTTTAAGAATTTGCCTGTAGTGACTTAAATGGCGCCGTTTAGGTCCAATTTTGTACCAAACGACGCCGTTTCTGGGAAGGCAGATCATGTGTGTTTTTCACTTGTAATTCTTTTATCTTTTTGACACATAAATTAATTAAAAAATGATTTAAATTAGTAAAATTAAAATTAAAATTAAATAAACTATTTAATGTGGATTATTTAATTAACTCATTAAAAAATAGTTAATGATAATTATATTTATGATGTTAAATGTTAATTGCTAATTTGTTACTAATTTAGAGTATGTCAATGACTCAATGTATTATAATTTATGATTCTATGAATCTATGATAATTTTCAATTTGTCAATATGTTAAACTTTTAAGTTTTTACATTTTGTATATGTAATATTACTAATATGATTAATAAATCATTGTATTAGCCTATTAGGTATATATAGTTAGTTATAGTGATATTAATACTATACTATTATACATATATTATGCTATAATCTTATAACTCTTATAATATATTAATATATACTGATACTATATATTATACCATTATAGTGTTACTGTTACTACTACATATAGACTTATAGTGTGTATATATATATTATAATGATATAGTGATACTAATACTATATATTATATAATAATACATTGATACTAAATATATATAGTGATAGACTTATTGTGATTAGTTATTATGATTAGTATAACTATATAATAGTATTAGTATTAGACTATTAGTAATATAGTATAGCTATATATTAGTAATATTAGTTATAGTGATTTAGTATAAGTTATAAGTTATAACTATATTAGTATAAGTACAGTCTATATTAGACTATTAGTATTTTTTTTTTATACCATATTAGAGTCTAGACTATTAGTATTAGTATAAATATTAGTATTAGTATAAAATTATAAATATTAGTATTAGTTAATAATTTCTTAGTGGTGAGTTAGTGATAGGATTATGTTAGATGAAACTTATCAAAAAAGGATTATGTTAGATGAAAATTATATAATTAGTTATATGCAATTATTATATAATTAATATATATAAATTATAAAATATATATATTTTTTATTTTCATTTGGTCCGGTCCGGTCCGGGGTGAAAAACCCCTGGATCTTGGACCAGACCAAATGAATTCGGTCCTATGGAATTTGGACTGAGACCGACCTAGTCCAGTCCCGGGTCAGTCCGGTCCGGACTGAAATGGCCGGACCGGCCGATTCTCACCCCTAGTTAGAACCCTTACTCACATTTCACCACATCAAATTAAATATTGCATGTGTTGGACTCATTTTTTTTTGGAGAGTTAGGCTCACACATGAGGGAGAAGTGTTAAAATATAATTTAGATAATGAAACTTACCTCTTCCCATCAGCTTAAAGTTTTTGGGAAAAGTGATGATACAACACTTGGCATAATATAAAAGCTAGGTTATGATCCTAGAACCCACGGATTATTTGTTTACCATGCTTCCAGTGCCTCCAGAACCATGAACTTAGTACTGTTTTGTGTGATTTAATTTTTTAAGAAGGTAATTTGAACAATGTGATTAATGTGGATGGTGTTATTGAGTGCTATTATTTTTTTTCCCGATACAATCTTGATCACTATCAACCCCTAGGGGTTGGCTCTAGTGGCAAGGGCATTGGCTTTTGGGGGTGGTACTCACTCTCCCCAAGTGTATAATTCAAACCCTTAGGTGCAAACAATTTTTATGGGCCATGTTCCATCAATAGAAAGCTGATGATTTACCTAATCCATGTGATGGGAACGCGTTGCATGGGTTTGGGGTTTAATTGGATCAAAGACATGTAGTGTTTGCATGGTCTCTGGGATTCCTCATCATCAAAAAAATTTGATCACCATCATATTAGTTATATTATATTTTTTGGCACTTCATTCTCTCTTTCTCTCTCCTCTATTCATGTGAGCATTTATGACAAATCCTAAACATCTCTTTTTCTGTAACAGGTGGAGAACCGATCAGGCTTAAACCTTCTTTGTCAATTCTACAATGAGCAAAGTTTATCAATAGCTAGAAATCAGTTGGCTTCTGTTTTTTTAAGGTACCTTCCCAAAATATAGCAACCATGCATTTTCATGTATATGAGGCGAGCTAAAATTAGAGTAGGTGTCGTATTTGTTGTTCTTACGCTTTGCACTAACTTCTCTTAGGACCTGACTTTTCATAATCACAAATCAGATAAAATGTCCCATCCGGGCCCATGATTCATGTGTTATCATATCTGTTAGATGACAATGGCTATCCATTTGAGACCACATTTCTTTTGTGAAGAAAAGATTGAACTTCTGTGTCTTTATTTCCCTTCTGGTTTGATTCGCTGTCTATCCTCTATGAGTGAAGAGGAATAATAGAGTCTTATTCTGATTACACATTTAATAAATAAGGGAAATATGATTGCTAATTTGATGCTGCTGCTTGAAATGTGCTTTTAAGCAATAACCTGCTTGTTGTTTCCTCTAGTTTCATGCACTCATATATACATGCTTGCTTGAGGTAAACATATGTGTGTGTTTGTGGGTACTTTAACATCAAAATATGACAGGTCTTTCCAAAATAATTATTAGCCAGAATGGACTAGAGTTTTCAAGTATTAGCAGTGTAATGGAATTTGATCCTTAAAAAATATACTGATTGTTAGAGATTCTTAGTTTTAGGGGGTCATTTACACTTAAAACTTGTTTGTATGCATGTATTTTCATCATACATACACTAACTCCATTTGGATTGCTATGTGATTTTTGATTGATTGAGCAATTGATCTTATCAAGGAACTCAGGTATAGCCAACCAATCTCCAGAAATCAAATCGGTTGTTTCACTTCAACTTGCCAATCTTGGATCCCTCAAAACTTCTCCCATTTGCATTTCGCTTTTAGAAGCTCAAACACTCGCCTGGAGGACACGAATAATGTCGGTCGAAGGTATGTTTGTCTATTGTTTACAATGTCATTGAATATCTTTGGTTTTTACAACCAGCCATATGCCCTTTAGGTGTAGCGTGCATTTTGGTATTCATATGTTGGATCGAACATCTCATCACTTTAGGCCCCGTTTGGATTGAGAAGTGATCTCATCTCATCATTACAACTTTCTCAAATTTTCACACAAAATATAATAAACAATTTAACTTTTTCAAATCTCAAAACAAAAATAATATTAAAAAATAATATTTTATTCAACTCATTTAAAACCATCTCATTTCATCTCTCAATCCAAACGGGACCTTAGTTGTTTGCAAGATTCTTTATATTTAAAAGACATCATTAGAAGAGTGTTAACGAATTTGTTAAAGGTGATTACTAATGTTAGTACTTCAATTCTATTTATTTTTAAATGGAAAATGCTAAATGTACTTAAGAAAAACTTACAAAAAACTTACTTCTCCACATGTTAGTTATTGATATGTTGAAAATCATGAAATTTTAAATTCAAAATTTGAATTTCAAAAGAAAACTAACAAAATGAGTCTTGTAAGTAAAAGTGTAAGTACTGTAGCACTATTCTTTTTAAATTTATACCTTTTTATGACTTGGGAAAAAAAGGAAATTTTCTCTCTCCTAAATATTCTCTCTCCGTACACGAGAGAAAAAAAAAATTTTCGTTTTGTTGTTGAAAATTTTCTGCTTCGATTGAAAAATCCTAGGGTGATTAGCTTTCTTAGTTGTTTTTCTGCGTTTTATGAGTTTTTGTTGTTGCGATGGGATCAAGTAGGATGGGTCTTCCGAAGGGCATTACAATAGAACAGAAAATGTTTGTGGTGGTAAGAAATGGACGTTAGGTTACTCTGTCTGAGAAGGGTTGGAAAGTTGCAACAGAGATGAGTTTGGGTCTAGCGACAGCCCGTTGGTTCTGTAAAGCATTGGAAGATAGCCTGGAGGTTGGGAGGAAGGAGTTCTACTCTGCATACCGAGAAGGAGATAGAGGGTATATAGCCCATCGGTGTTCGAACTTCAGAGGTTTCTTCATGGCGTTAGTGGAGTATGGCGGGGGAGGTCGTCGAAGTTGCATCTTTATCCCTGAAGATAGGAATGGAGTGGGATGGAGGAAACTTGCAGAGGAGCTGCTGGAAGTTGGAGGTGGCTGTCTACGCCGGCAATCCTTCAACGTCGAATCTGCACAGAACCTCTCGTCGGTGACTTCTGGTGCTCCATGTGTTTAACCCAGGAGATTAGCACGTCGGAAAGTGAAGAGGTGATAGCAGGGGATTTAATCCTTTCGGGATCCCCCCTGTCTCTGGCTGGGCAGAGTATTTGTAACTCTCCCACCGGAGTTCGTGAGCTGGAGAACTCATCGGATATTGGAGGGGACCACTTCGAGGTGCTCCCTGTGGGGGTCAGAAGCTGGAAATTTACAGTTGGCCATCTGTGAAGGCATTGAAGGGGATTGCCTTGAGGGGGGGGATGCTGATCCCATAAGTATGTTTCATCCTAGCCCTAACTCAGAAAGATTCATATTGGAGTGGATTTTTAAGAAAGTTGAAGGGATTCAAGATTCATTGGGGTGTCCTGTGTAGGTTATGAAGAACAGTTTAGAGCTCTTCTAGTGGCCATTGAAGACAATAGTTTGAAGTCAGCCAATAAGAGAGATCGGGAACTTAAAAGGCTTAAATGTACTATTAAATATATGCAGCAAAGGAAGGGAGTGGTCGAAGGGGTAGACTCAAGGGGAGGGGGGCCACTTTTGCTTATGAAGCAAAAGTGGCCCCCCTGTGTTCGTGAGCTGGAGAACTCATCGGATATTGGAGGGGACCACTTCGAGGTGCTCCCTGTGGGGGTCAGAAGCTGGAAATTTACAGTTGGCCATCTGTGAAGGCATTGAAGGGGATTGCCTTGAGGGGGGGGATGCTGATCCCATAAGTATGTTTCATCCTAGCCCTAACTCAGAAAGATTCATATTGGAGTGGATTTTTAAGAAAGTTGAAGGGATTCAAGATTCATTGGGGTGTCCTGTGTAGGTTATGAAGAACAGTTTAGAGCTCTTCTAGTGGCCATTGAAGACAATAGTTTGAAGTCAGCCAATAAGAGAGATCGGGAACTTAAAAGGCTTAAATGTACTATTAAATATATGCAGCAAAGGAAGGGAGTGGTCGAAGGGGTAGACTCAAGGGGAGGGGGGCCACTTTTGCTTATGAAGCCTAAGATCCTCTCTTGGAACGTGCGAGGGCTTAATGATCACAATAAGTGCCTTCGCATTAAATCTTTATTGTAATCATGGAAGGTTGATGTGGTGTGTTTACAAGAAACAAAGTTACGGGTCATTGATAGAAGAATTATTCGTAGTTTGTGGGGGTGTTCGTATGTGGGTTGGTCATATTTGGCTTCGTCTGGAGCGTCAGGTGGTATTCTCCTTATGTGGGATAAAAGGGTGGTGGAGGCGGTAGAGGAGGGTGTTGGCTCTTTTTCGGTTGCTAGCCGCTTTAAAAATGTGGTAGATGGGTGGGAGTGGGCTTTTGCGGGTATATATGGGTCTAACTCGAATAGAGATAGGAGAAGACTTTGGGAGGATTTGGTGGGCTTATACTTTTCTTTGGAGGTGCCATGGTGTATGGGTGGGGATTTCAACATCGTTCGTTTTCCTAGGGAGCGATCGGGGGATTGTCGACTCTCTCTTGCTATGGAAGAGTTCTCGGAATTCATTTTTGATCTAGATCTCATGGATTTTCCCATGGTCGGTGGTGAATTCACATGGTCTAATAGTCGGGGATGGTCGAGATTGGATAGATTTCTAGCCTCTCCGTCATGGGAGGCCCATTATCCGGATTTGTGCCAAAAGAGGCTAACCCGTGTTTGCTCGGATCATTTTCCTATCCTATTAGATTGTGGAGGCATTCATGGGGGACGTTGGTATTTCAAGTTTGAAAATATGTGGTTAGCAGATGATGGTTTTGTGGAGAATGTGCGACTTTGGTGGGCCTCTTATCAAATTGAAGGTACCCCCAGTTTCATTTTAGCAGGTAAGCTTAAGGCGTTGAAACAAGATATAAATAAGTGGAACTCAGAAGTTCTTGGTAATGTTGTCAACCAAAAAGAGTCTTATGGAGGAATTACAGGATTAAGAGGGAAGGGAGTTGATGGGAGATACATCGGAGGAGGCAAAATTTAGGAAGAATTCAGTAGTGACAGATTTGGAGAGGATTCTGATGATGGAGGAGATTTCATGGCGACAGAAATCCACGGCCCTATGGCAAAAAGAGGGGGATAAATGCACGAATTTCTTTCATAAAGTGGCTAATTCTCATAAGCGTAACAATGCCATTGAGACTCTTCATTCATGTACTCAAGTGCTCACTTCCCCCTCTGAGTTAGAAAATCATATTGTGCATTACTATGAGGATCTCCTCACGGAACCGGCGTGTTGGAGGCCGAAGCTTGATAACTTGCTGTTTGAGTCCATTGATTCGCAGTGCGAGTTGGCTGGAAAGACTTTTTGAAGAAGATGAAATTCAAAAGGTTATTATTAGCATGGCCAAGGATAAAGCACTGGGTCTGGATGGCTTTTCGATGAGATTTTTTAAAAGGCGACGTCATGCAGGTTTTTGGGGAATTCCACTCTTTCAGAAAGTTTGAAAAATGCCTCAATGCGACTTTCATTGCTTTTATTCCAAAGAAACATGGGGCCATGACAATTGAGGAGTTTCGTCCCATAAGCCTAGTAAGTGGAGTTTATAAGATCATTGCGAAGGTCTTGGCCAATCGCCTAAGTTTGGTTTTGGAACAAATTATTTCTAAGCCTCAAAATGCGTTTGTTCGAGGGAGACAAATCCTAGACTTGGTTCTTATAGCCAATGAATGTCTGGATCATAGGTTGCGGGAGGGAGTCCCCAGCATTTTATGCAAGCTTGACATGGAAAAGGCATATGATCATGTGAACTGGGATTTTCTCATATACCTACTTGGGAGATGTGGCTTTGGTGATAGATGGATTTCTTGGATTCAACATTGTGTCTCCATCTCCCGTTTCTCAGTGCTAGTGAATGGCACCCCTGCTAGCTTCTTTAACAGTTCTCGTGGGTTGAGGCAAGGGGATCCATTATCTCTTCTCTTTGTCATAGTCATGGAGGCACTTGGCCGGATGGTTAAGGCGGCGGTGGGAGGCGGTCTTCTATCAGGTTTCTCGGTGGGTAATGGTAATAATGGCTCAGTCATAATTTCTCATCTTTTGTTTGCAGATGATACTCTTCTTTTTTGTGAAGCGGATCATGGCCAGATTCAAACTCTACGAGCTCTCTTCTTATGTTTTTAAGCTATATCGGGGCTTAAGGTGAACCTGAGTAAATCTGAGAAGGTCTCGCAGTGGGTGCAGTGCCCAACATCAACAGTTTGGCTAGTCTCCTGGATTGTAAAGTATCCTTGTTGCCTAAGAAATATTTGGGCCTCCCGTTGGGGGCGACTTTTAAGGCTAGAGCCATTTAGGATGGGGTCATGGAGAATATAGAGAAAATGCTGGCTAGTTGGAAATTGATGTATTTATCGAAAGGGGGTCGGCTCACACTTCTTAAGAGTACTCTAACTAACCTTCCCACCTATTTTTTTCTTTGTTCCCTTTGCGTGCAGGAGTGGCGAACAGGATTGAAAAACTATTTCGGGCCTTCTTATGTGGGGGAGTGGGGGAGGAAAAGAAAATCCATCTCGTTAATTGGTCCAAAGTTTGCTCCCCAATTTCGAATGGGGGATTGGGAGTATGCAACCTGAGGACCTTTAATAAAAGCCTTACTGGGGATAAGCTGCAGTGGAGGATTAATGGCAGCAAGAAATGTACAGTCAGGGCGTACTACAAAATATTAATATCACAATCTGATGCACATTTCCCTTGGAAGTCTATCTAGAGGTCTCGTGTGCCTTCTAAAGTGGCGTTCTTTGTATGGACAGCTGCTCTTGGGAAGATATTGACCATGGACAATTTGAGAAAGAGGGGCTGCGTTGTGATGAATTGGTGTTATTTATGCAAAAAGGATGGAGAATTAGTGGACCATTTACTTTTACATTGTGAGGTGACAAAGGTGTTGTGGGATGAGATCTTTAGAAGAGTCGACGTTGCATGGGTGATGCCTTCGATGGTGGTGGATTTATTGGCTTGTTGGAGGAAGATTCAGGGCTATCCTCAAGTGGCAGCAATGTGGAAAATGATTTCGTTGTGCATCATGTGGTGTATTTGGTCAGAAAGAAACGAGCGGTGTTTTGAAGATAGGGAGCGCACAATGGCGGAACTACAGAATTTTTTCTTACACACTTTAATGCTTTGGTTTTCAGCCATTGTGCTAAATGGAAACAATGTGCATGACTTCTTCTCTTTATTCTCTTGATCTTAGAATGTATTTAGGTGTTCTTTTGAATACTTCCTGTGTACATGGGCTATGCCTATTTCATTCGTATTAATATAATTACTCTTTCTTATAAAAAAAAAAAAAATTATCCAATACAAGAGAGGTGGTATTGCTGAATAGCATAGCTTTTATAATATATAGAAAGACAGCAGATTGGGCAGATCAGCTTGAGATGAGCTTTCTTGGCTTCTTAGGGGATGTTTGGAAACAATTTCCATCTCATCTCATCTCATCTCATTTCCTTCCCAAACATCATTCAAACACAAACACTTTCAAACTAATCATTACAACTTTTTTAAACTAATCATTACAACTTTTCCAAACTTCCAAACAAAAACAAAAAACAATTCAACTTTTTCAAATCTCAAAACTAAAATAATATTCTAACAATATTTTAACTTTATAATATTTTTTATTCAACTTTTTCTCTCTCATTTCCCAAAACCCAATAGATACTTAACTCAAACTGTCTCACTATTATTCACAAACCATCTTACTATTCACAAAATTCTCATTTCATCTCATTCCCCAAGCATCCCCTTAATCTTGTTATCTTGATCGGTTGATTTATGAATTCTAGTTTCCCAATTTTTACAAAAGATTTCAACATTAGATCATATAAAATATTCTTGGGTTTAGCTTATCCCGTTATTTCTTTGAAACAGATTCAAAAACATACCCTGGGCCTTTTCTAGTAGTTGACATTTCAAGAAAATCTGAGGTATTTTCCTAAATTTATTTGCACTTCTGTATTTTATTAAGTTCATGATTTGCCTCATTTTGTTGATTCCTTTTCTCTGTAGGATGGATTGTCAATTGTAGTTTCTTCTTTGACAAGAATACATAATGAAACTGGATTCGCTATGGAGTTACGATTTCAACGACGGGAACATAATGACAATGAGATTGCTTCTGCATTGCTAAAATCGGGAGAAACAATTGATGATTCTGTGGCCATGTTTGATGCTGTAAGTTTGTCGGGTGGATTAAAGAAGGCACTGGTATCTGTAAGTGTTGGTATGCATTGGAACTCCAGTTCTTTGAGTCTATCCAAACTCCAAATTTTCCAAGTCATTCATACTTCTTTCCACTATTCTATTTCTTCCTTTTTTTTTTTTTTTTGTCATCATTGTCAGTCTATGATGTTCTTTAGCAAGTGGTATGACTTTTACCCATTGGTTAAAATTATGGATAAATGTGTCTTGTCACTTCAGAAGCACAGATCTCTAGTGGGTGTCAATGTAGATTTGAAGCTCCAATTTGTTTGCATGTATTTGATCCTTTAATCTACGTAGATGTTGTCATATTAATGATGATGCTACTCCTTGAATTTGTATTATGGTGATAGTTTTTCTTTTCCTCTTTTGGGTGTTGTGAATAGTCAGGCATGGGTTGAACTTGGAGAAGTGCATCTAGAGTCTCATGTGATCCAAAATATCAAGTATCTTTAAAACTGAAGGGAGAAATGTGACTGTTATAAAGTGCATATGTTTACTTGTATTTTAAAGAGAAGTTATGTGAAAAATCACTTTTTATCAAATGGTGCTATGTCTAGCCAATGGCTCATATGCCAATTGGCACCTTTGGTTAATTTCACATGTAGATTCATGGGCAATAAGTATATCTACGTTATAAAGAGTAGTATGTATATATTGAGAATGAATGTATACACAATGTACTTACAAAAAAAGTAAATGATGCACAAAGTTACCATTTGTGCAAGAAGTTTGCTTTTAGTTCAAAAGGACAATTTGTAGAATCAAAACATGTGTTTTCTTGTTCAAAAACCAATTTGCATTGACTCGGAGAAATGCACTAGAGTATTGATGTTTATCAGGCACACCTGAATTTACATGCAATGATATTTATCTTTGACCAAAACAAGCCGTCTATGAATATTAGTGGGAGGTGTGAAAGCCATTAAGAAAAAAGGTGCTTATTAGATTATCATTGGCCAAGAGAAGGGTTTCTTAGGTGCAGCATGTGATACCTTTTGTGATGGCTCACACAAATGTGCTCTTGAAACGGTTCGTAGTCATATTAGAAAGGTTTGAGCTTATTATCCAAGTTTACAGTCGTTTTCTTTTTCTTGGTAAGTCCTAGTTGTGGTCTTGAGATGGAAAAGTTCATATATGCACCTTAGTCATAGAATTTAAGGAATCTGTAGGATTTAATAATAGTATTTCAAAAAAATGAAAAACAAATATTGGGAGATTCCAAAGTTGGCGTAGCGCACTGGCAAAAGATTGAAGGTGACTGTGAAAAGAAGGTTTTGTTGGAGGACGGGGGGTAAGGTCTAGAGTTTTTATCTTGCTGCTGACCAAAATGACAATAATTTTTCAAGATTGATAGTGGAAGTTTAATTGGTGAAATTTTTTAATTATATTATTGCCTGAAATCAGCCTTGTTGGCTACTGATGTGCAGGTAACTTCTTATTTTCCTTTAGACCAGAATTTTCAGATGGCTCAACAAATTCTAAGGATTCCCTTTCAGCGGAGTGGTCAGATGATATTGAAGGTGGGAAGGCAGTTCGTCTCTCTGGAATTTTGGATCAATTAAGCTATAGAGTCCGAAAGGCTTTATTTGTTGGATCTGCAAAATGTTCCTTCAGTACAGCACGCTGTGTTCTCAAATCCAACAGTTCACATGTTGCAAGCATACATTTTTTGATTCAGAGAATAGGAAGAGATGTGCCTGTCATATCTTCTGATAAATTCAGAGATGGGTTTAAAAATAGGGATTTACCTGTCGCTTTACAAGAACAAAAGGAAATTTTTCTTCTTCCGACCATACGGGTGTCCAATTTATTACACACGGAGATTTATGTTGTTTTGAGTGAAACAGGTAAGCTGAAATTCATGGAATGATAAATATTTCTCAGTTTACAACTGATTTGGCTCATAACCGTTTATCACTTTTTCTTGTGCAGACTTATGTACAACTCGTGGCTATGAAAACATCGGGAAAGAAGCAACCATATCATGTGGTTCAACATGTGATCTTTATGCTAATCCTGCCATTATTTTCTTCACTGTCACTTTAACTGCTTTTGATACAAGCTGCAAACCAGTGAATAGTGGTGATTGGGTCAAAAAGTTACTAAAGCAGAAAACTGATGCCCATCATCTGGACATTGATCTGGATTTTGGTGGTGGAAAGTATCGTGCTACCTTAAGATTGTCTCGAGGGGACCGAGGCATATTAGAGGTTATACTCCAGCAACATTTGCTTTTAGCGTTCACTTGATATTTTTGTGGTCAAAAGATCATCAACATTAATTGGATGGGCGCTTTCTGCCTATTTATCACTCATTTAGATATTGAATAACTTATACATATATTTCCTAATTATTTCTACTGGGTTCATTGTGTTAATTAGACGCCTCGTTGGAAATCTAATCTTGATATTTATTTGCAGGCTGCTATTTTTACATCATATGCCCTGAAAAATGATACTGATTTTTCTCTTTATTTCTTTCCACCTGATAAGAAGCCTCTACCAAGGTAGTCACTACATTTGAGATAAGTTAAATTTGAGCATCACTCTAGGTCGCTGACTATCTTGATAGCCATAAATATATGCATATGCAGGGATGAAGCTGGGAAGTCTGGTTCCAACATACCTCTGGAGTTGGGATTACTCGTGCCTCCAAAGTCAATTAAATCATGGTTATTAAAGTAAGTTAATTTATGCACAATGGATTTATGAATGTGTGAGTTCCATTTTTTCTAAGTATGCCCTAAAGTTTGCTAGACTTTATAAGCATTCCAATTCTGTCTTATGGGCATCTTATGTACCCTCTGTTGCTAGATCTAACAAAGTGCAGCTCAAATTGTTAGAAGACTGTGCATCAGAGTCACTACTAGACTTGGATGCATTATCAGGTCTTACAGAGATAAGCTTGGAAGTAGAAGAAGGATCTGGAGTCAAATCTACTACAAAGCTTGGGGTGTCCATGGGGCCACTTTCAAGTAAAGTAGATTTGCCATCTCAATATGTGACCATGGTCCCACGTTATGTTGTATTAAATGAATCAGGGGAAAGTATCACTGTCCGTCAATGTCATTTACAGGTTTGCTCTCAATATATTAGTGGAGGTGCCTTTTGCTTCAGCTCACGTCTGTGTAGATTTCTGTTGTGCATGTTCTTATCCTTCCCTCCCTTGCTTTCTGTCTCTATGAAGGATGACATGACAGGCATGATCTGCATTAGCAGCAAACAGAGAAAAACTTTACAGCTGCGGAATGGAGTTAGCAAGAGGACAGAGTTTAGTTTATTTGAGAATTTTATTGGAAAGCACAGAAATGCTAATGACGACTTGTTACTATACATCCAGTTTCGACTGAATGATTCTGAACTCAATTGGTCAGGGCCAGTTTGTATTGCTTCGTTAGGATGCTTTTTCCTGAAGTTCAGGAAAGAACAATCAAATCAATCCACTGTGGCAGCAGTACATATAACAGAATTTGCAGCTGTTCATGTCGTAGAAGAAGGTTCTTCTCTTGTTCTGCACTTCAAGAAACCTCCAGATGTCAGTCTACCATATCGAATTGAAAATTGCTTGCAAGATGTAGCTATAACTTACTACCAAAAGGTTGTGCTGTTGTTCCATTTTCCATCCTTATCATCTTCTAATCTAGTAGGTGCAGATTGGAAATGTAATCTGCGTGTTAATTTTCTGTATTTTTTAGCGGAAAAAATACATAATCCCCCTCAAAATATCATCCAATTTGCAATCGCACCCCAAACTATCAATTTTTGCATTTGTCCTCTCAAACAAGGGGTGCTACCCGCCCGGGTGGGCAGCCACCTGCCCCCCCAGCACCCTGTCCCTGCCTAGTCGGGGTGGCTATATTGACCCCCGCACCCCATCCCTACCCACATCTTTGACTGTCTGCATCCACTTGCTGGGCAGGCAGATTGACACCACCGTCCGGCCACCCCATCCACCAACAGAAAACCAAAGCTCAATAATCGTACATCCATAGCACAAAATCGCGATTCCATCAAATAATCCCTCAAAATCAACAAAAATCTCAGATCTATGCATAGATCTACATATTTGTGCACAGAAACACATAGACCCAAAATCGCCATTCCATCAAATAACGCACAAAATCAACAAAAAATCTCAGATTTATGCACAATTCTACATATTTGTGCACAGAAACACAGAGATGCAACTCATTGACTCACGGCAAAGGTCGTGGGTCTTAAAACTCACAGATTCATGGCCACGATCGTGGGTCTTTGAATAGAGACCCATGACCAAGCTGTCGTTGTGGGTCGTACAGTTGTAGACCATGACTTGGCCGTGACCCACTACCATAGCTTGGCCATGGGTGGAGGAGGTTTCAAAGGAGGAGAAAAAGAAGAAGAGAAGAAATAAAGAAGAGGAGGAGAAAAGAAGAGAGGTGACGGTGTGAGGAGGAAGGAGGAAGGAGAAGAAGAGAAGAGAGGTGGGTGGCTGGAGGAGAAAGTGAGAGGAGAGAGAAGATTTTTAGGGTTTTGAGTTTTTATATGCTGGATTTAAGAAAAAAATACTTATATATATTATGCAGGTGGGTGGGATAACCCCTCGACGGCACCAGCACCTAGGGCAGGCTGGTTGCCCGCCCATTGTGCTAGGGCACGGGGCGGGTGACCCGCCACCCACCCCTATCTCAAACTACCTAGAAATTGTGAGATGTACCTCATTTCCCTTAAAAAGATAAAACTAACCCTAAATTTCTCAAAAAAGTCAAAATACATATAAAAAAATGTATACTTTAAAAAAAATAAAAAAGTAAATGAAGTTTAAAAAGTGAAGAAAGCTTTTAAAAGAAGTTTTTTTAAAAAATTTTTTTTTTAAAAGATTATTGAATTTTTTAACTTTGATTCAATTTTTTTATTCTTGTTTTTATTTTTAGCTATTGTAATCTTTTTATCAAGGGTGTTTGTGTCCAATTTTTTACAGGGGGTAGATTACAAAGTTTTGGAAGTTTGAGGGGGTTATTGATAAAATTGATAGTTTGAGGGTAATTGCAAATTGGGTGGTAGCTTGAGAGAGATTGGTGTAATTTACCTTTTTTATTCTTATTTTCACTTGAAAATTTTGCAGGACTCAATAGAGACAGAGGTTCTAGAACCCAGCCATAGTGTGAATTATGTCTGGGATGATTTGACTCTTCCACATAAACTGGTTGTCCAAATTGGTGGTAATCATCGAGCTCTTATATGTTGTTAACTTTATTCCTATTAATTTGGTTCTCTCATGACCTTTGTTTAAGAAAATTATTCATGATAATTTGGTTGAGAATGAAGTTTAGAATGATTCTTTGGTGTCCACAATCAACATGGCGGAGAGGTACGTCACCTTGGATTTCTGAAACATCTCCATATCATGCTACTTGGGCAATGCATCTTAGCATTGCGTGCTTGTGTTACATAAAAGTATAGGCAACTTTTAATAGAATATGATACATATATGTGACTCGTTTAGGAGATTCTCAGCTCTCAGCATTGCTCATCTCCTTTGCAGAATCAATTTGAGTTAATTATTTTAAAAGAAAAAAAAAAGCTTGATCTGTTTTTCATTTTTAACAGGCAAGTAGTTTTCCATCTCACTGTTGTGCATATATCAGGTAGAATACTACGGTATATGGATAATCTTTTCTTCAAAATCTGGGCCTCAATCTTTAATGATGTCGGAGGTGGTGTGATGTCAGAGTTCTGTGTTTTATGTATATGTGTAGATTCTGAAACGCAAGATTTTCTGTGTATCAATATAGTTTTAATCTCTTTGGTTTCGTAGATAAGAGTATGTCTCTACAAAGGATCGACTAATGTCGTATACAATACAATGGATTGGACTAATGCCGATACAATACAAAGAATCAGAGTAATGGCTCGATATAATAGACAATTGGAAAATTAAACTAGTCAAATTCTTTTTGTTTATCTTAAATTGCAATAGTATTACTGCTCTATTTACACCCATTTGAGTGACAAACCTTAAGTGATATTTCTGTTTTGTTAAAAGAAAAAAAGGGTACTGAAGAGAAGCTCAAATTTTTTTTCTATCATTGATTCTTGAGAGTTTTTTAACACCTAAGTCCCACTATTTGTATTTTCTCTCTGGCATTCAACTTTGAGATGAAGCTTATAGAGATTCATATCTCTTGGAAGATAACTGTTGAATGGAGTCAAGTTTGTTGTCATGGTCTTATGCTGTTCTGGCCACTTCTTGTGGTGACCTTGCCGTGCAATTTTACTACCACTACAAATCTAATAGCAGGATTTTCTAATGCCACTGTCTGGAAATAAAATGTCACGGATGTCCAAATCAAGCATTGGGTGTATGTAAATAGTTCAACTTCAGGTTTGGCTTTCTTTGTTAAAGTTTAGGAATTTTTCTGGTATGATATGACATTTTTGCAAATTTGGAAATCTAGAGAAATTTATTACGTTTGATTTTCATGGCACATAGGTGATCAATTTCCAAATGTAGTTTCCATGCAAAAGTGATCACTTAGCAGTATTCTATGGTCTAGACACTATTATACCAAGGGTTAATGCTGTTTTTTATGCATCAAAATGGACCAAGGTAATTTTTTGACCATTTGTTGTGGCCCTATCTATATCATGTGGACTTAGGTATGCTACTCGAGCATACATATGTTTTATTTTATCGGTAAACAAAATTTTATTTAGCATAAAATAGACAAAGGCCTGAGTATACGAGACATATACAAGAGCGTCGCCTATGCATGCGAGTTTAACGATACAAGGAAGTCATGAAAAGACATGCCGTTAAAATCAATTACAATCGACCAATGGAGTAAAATACTGAAAAATAAACTTCTAAGCTCATCCATTGAATGCTCTCGATCTTCAAAGCTTCTTGCATTCCTCTCCCTCCAAATACACCACCATAGACAAATTGGGACCATCTTCCGCACTGTTACAATCTGAGGGTTGCCCTGGATGCCTCGCCAAGAAGCTAGAAGGTCGATTACCCTTTTCGGCATCACATCTACATACATATGTGAAAACTGAAAAGGTCTTGATTAATCAAACCTTTACATACGAAAAACTGGTAATATTTCTAAATTGTCAACATTCCATAGTTTGATCTTTTGTACCTTGGGGTTGAACGAAGTATGATTGTTGGTGCCATATGTGAGACTGCTCTGGTTTTAGTGACATTTGGTTTGAATTAGGGATGAGAGTGCATGAATATTGGTATAGTACATCACGCTGCAATACCTCATTGTCATTCATATATACAAAATAAAAGACCTAGCCGAAATAGGTTCTTTTGGCCGCAAGTTGGTCTTCTTTTCTTCAACCAACAATATATATAGACATGATGGGCCTTTAATTGAAGGTTTGCATAAGATTGAGAAAAGATAGCGTAGCAAAGAGAGATTTGAGTGTGTCGAGATTTGGGTGTGGCTTTGGTGTTATATAAATTTGATACTCAATCACTTAAGTGAAGTCAATACTCTAGAGAAAAGAGAAAGGAGACTTCTAGTTTGAGAGATCAACTGACCAGCATGATAAAGAGAGTGTTGCAGTGTTGAACAAGGTATTTTTTGCACTTGTCAAATAATGAAAAAAGGATGTTCTTGTTCTTTAGATATCTCATGAATTGTAGAAAATTATAGAAATTTTCACTTTTAGTAGAAATTGGGGCATTGGGTTGAGTGATTTTATCACTATTCACGGTGCTTCTGGTGATTTTCTTTCTGATCATTTCCGCTAGTGGATGTAGGCTTTTTAAGCCGAACCACTTAAATCTTGGTGGTTTTGTGATTGCTGAGTTTTGTTCTTCTTTTTCTATTTCTTGACTATCTTAATATCTCTATTTATCCCAACAAACTGGTATCAGAGTGTAGGCTTCTTTTGTGGGATGGCTACTGCAAAGTATAGTTAGAAAAGTTTGATGGTTAGAATAGTTTTAGCTTATGGTGCATCAAGATGCATACTTTGCTGCAACAATAAGTTTTGCAATGGTTTTAGACGATAAGGCGGGCTTAACATTGCAAAAGAAGATCTAGTAGAACTTGAAGAGAAACTGCGTGGTGCATCTTTGTTGTGTCTTTCATGTGGAGTTTTGCGAGAAGTAGCTGACAAAGAAACAGTCTGGAGTTTCAAAAAGTTTGAGAGTTAAGATGCAGGAATGTACACCTTCTTTGAGCATTTCGATGAAAAACTATTATTATGAGATCGATGAAAAACCAGCAGGAGTCTGACTCCTCTGAAATAGAGGAATGTGGCAGTATGGCTAAAAAAGAGGTTCACAGTACACTAAAGGAGATGGAGACCCAGCTTGTCGAGTTGAAGGCAGCGATCGCTTTTTTGTCTACGAAAATAGACTTGCTTTCATCTGGAGGCAACAGGTTTGTAAGAAACGAGCTCGATAGGCCTGAATTTTTTAAAATCAGATAAAGGAAAACGGAAAATCGATTTCGGCCCAACCCCTGTAACCATATCCAAGAGAGTGTGACGGGTCAAAAGGAAAACTGGGTCATTCGAAGTGGGTTCTATGTTGGGTATCGGCGTAGAGGAGACTGAAATGGAATGCCCTCTGCCACAGGGGACACAAAAGGCTGATTGTCGGTGTTACACCCTTGGGCCTTGGTCAGTGTTCTACCCGAAGAAACTATGGCACCCACGCCGGAGTTGAAGGAAAATGATATAAGGCCGAGGTATGAGGGAGATGTAGGGTCCGTCGAAGTTGCACAAAAAGGGTTGCTAGGGGGTGCCGCACCTCCAATCAATGTTCTTGTCGACGAAACGATGGCACCCACCCCGGAGGTGAAGGAACTTGATGTACTACCAAGACTTGCTGCCAACCCAAAACCTCCAATGCTGCAAGATACCAATTTGTCGGTATCTATTTAGACATCTTGTGACAACAACAATGGAGCTGTTGAGGAGGTACAGGATTTGAATGAAGGAGATGGTGGAGGGGTGGGGGGGAAATATGGGTTTGTCGTTGGTGCCTTGTGGGGAGGAATGTTTAGGGCCTAGTGTACAGTTGGGAGTTGTGTTTGAGGAGATGTTCTCCTAGTATCTCTTCCTCCGATAAACAATATAAGTTGGTTCATCATCGGATTGGGTTTTGCAAAAGGTTAACGAGATACAACAGTGTGTGGGGATTACATGTGGAGGATTTGACGACCAATTCATAGCACTACTCAATACTCACTGCAATTGAGGCAGGTCACTCGCTTGAAACAAAATCAAAATTAAGAAGAGCAGGGAGTTAAAGCGCCTTTCTTGGGCAATCAACTACGTTGCAAACGGAGGTAGTACAAGTCGAGGAAGGACTAGAGGGAGGGTAGGAGTATGAAGCCTTTCTCCGTCCTCGTAGGATCATTCGGGTAAGTATTAGTCTTATGGGAAACAAGGGGTTGGGGTGGTTATAGTGATTTGCTTTGCTTTGGGGAGGCATGTTTTGTTCCAATTGGGCTTTGTGTATATTGGATAGGTTTCTAATTTCTTCCTCTCGGGCGATGTTCATTAGGGGCTCTCTATTATAGGCTAGGTGTTTTCTCTTATATACACCCTGTGTACTTGGTTACGCCTATTGATATTAATACATTTTTAAAAAAAATGAGTTTTGAGGAATTTGATATTAAGCTTGATGATGATTAATTTTGTGATGTTCTCTACCTGACCCTTTAGATAATTTTGTTAATTTGATGAGGTATGATAGGGATATCATGTCCTTAGGGATGTTAAGTCTACTTTGAATTCTAAGGAGTTGGGAAAAAAATTATATGGGAAAAGTAGTGATAATCAGATTGAGGGTTTATTTGTTGAGAATTCCTCTAGTGGAGGCTCAAACAAAAGTCTTTCTAACAAGGAAGTGTTACTATTGTTGCAAATTTGATCATCATAAGGTTGAGTGCTGAAGTTAAAAAATAGGAAAGGAGTTCCGCTAGTGTAGCTAGCCTCGTCAAAGTAAGTTCTGATGGTTTAAAGACCCTCCTGGATTCAACATGTCTAGAGGTCACTTTAGCTATATGGGTCCTTGATTCAGTTTGTACGTTTTGCGTCTTTGAAAAAGACTGGTTTATTGCCTATGAGTCGATCAATGGTAGTTCAGCTTTGACATAAGACGAAATGACTAGTAAGGTTGTTTGGATTGCTGCAATCCGCTTACGGATTCGTGACAGGAGTGTTGGGACTCGAGTGGTATTTGGCATGTATCATATTTGATTTTTTACTCCCATTGGTTATTGGTAATCTAGTGAAGGTGGAGTTATCAGAGTTTGCAAAGATTCATTGGTTTTGATGGAAGGTAACTTGGTTGATGGCCTCTACTTTCTTCGGATAGTACATTGACAGGTTCAGCCATTGTACTATCTTTAGAGGTTCTTGGCCTTTAGTTCAAGCATTACTTGGACTTGGTTGGTATTTAGGGCCCATTTGGATACAGAGGTGAGATGAAACCACCTCACCTCATCTCATCTCATCTCATCTAATTTCAACTAATAATCTCACTACTATTCACAAACCATCTCAACTCATCTCATCTCATCTCATCTCACTATCCAAATGGGCCCAATGGTTTGTGATAGCCTAATGGGTTTTGGGGGAGAGTTTGGAGAAGATTCATATGGTCGGATTTGATGGAATTCAAGCCAAGGTTGAGATTTATTGACACATGGCTTGAATTAGGGATTCGATTTCATAATTTTTTATTTTATTTTTATCACAAGACATTCTAATCGCTCATTATTTCTCTATGGGATTGCCTTCCTTTCTTTGTCATTAACATGCACAACTTCAAGGGCATTTAATTCACCAATTTGCCAGGCAAAAGACCTAGATAAAATAGGGTTTTTAGCAACAATTTGTGTTCTTTCTTTAGCCAACAATATATATAGACATGATGGGCCATTGGTTGAAGGCATGCGCAAGATTGAGGAAAGACCGTATCAAAAAGAGAGATTTGAGAGTGAATTTGGTGTTCTATATATATCTGGTAGTTGGGGACTTTATTAGAAAATATATGAGAAGAGGCTTCTTGTTCATTCTGCACAAGTGAAAAGAGAGGGCTTAGGTTTGAGAGAGCCACAAGTGAATAGAGGGCCCAAATAAGAAACAAGGTGTTCTTTTTATTAGATATGTCACGGGTTAGGGAGTTAGTTTCTTTTGGTAAAAAATCCCATTTGTCTTTTGGTTTTAGTGAATTTCTTTATTGTGAATGTAGGCTTTTTAAGCCGAACCACTTAAGTCTTGGTGTTTTCTGTGATTGCTTAATTTTATTTTTCTTTTTTTAATTAACAAGCCTAAAATCTTTACTTGTCAAAAAAAGTTTTAAGAGTATGAAATCAATGTGAAAATATACTAGATGGCTTATCCTTGAAAATTCCCACCTAACAAGGCCACCTTCCTTTATTTTGTGGGACATGTTGATGAATCGTAAGGTGTTTTTTGTGATACTTCCATGAACCTTGCCATGAGTGATATGGCACAACACATTTAGAAGTGTGCATGAAACATAAACGTGTATCACTTGTGTAATCAGATTGCAGGTTCGATAAATTACTGGCTATATGGATTATAAAAGTAAATATGACATTTGATATTCTTGTAGATATTGTTGTGCGTGAGATTAATTTGGCTAAGGTACGCCCATGGAAGCCTTTCTACAAATTTAGGCAGCAAAGAGGATTGGCATCTAATTTATTTTTTAATAAAAGTTCTGGGGACCAGAGGAACAAGTTTGGTGAATTTAATGGTGTGGAGAGGGTGGAAGTGGGGTACGAAGTATATGCAGATGGTCCCACACGAGTTTTACGAATCTCTATCTCCGGTAGTCACAAGGGAGAGGCAGTGTTTCAATCATGCACAAAGATTCAACTAAGAGTTTCCCATTTCGCAATTCACCTACTTGAATGTGGAAAGCAGGTAAGCCCAATTCTCTGTTATAGATACACTATCAATTCTTTCCCCCCACACCCACCCGAAAAAAAATTACTTCTGGGCATTCATTTTGATTCCTTTGTTCTTTTACTATAATGGTTTGGGCATAGATGATCACATATACATTTATATATAAACTACTGCCGAGACCTGAGAGGTTGATACTTTAGTCACACAGTTCTCTAGTATAAATGACTAAATGGATAGCTCGAGATAATTTAGAAAATGTGCACCAGCCCATACAATAGCATTCAGGTTGCTTCAATAATTTTGATCATATCACTTTAAGGACATAGCAGATAGGTCTTTGCCTTTGAATATGCTCTATTGTTGTGCTGAGTGCAGGATCCAATGGCATAATTTCATTTTCGATGAACAACTTTCAATTTTGAGTTTCTATAATTTTTTTTATTGGTATTTATTGTTTTGATTTAAAATTCTATGTTCTCTGAAGGATGGAGACGAGAGTGAGTTGCCAGTTTATTCCCCGATCATAATTGCGAGGCTTGGGAATATCAATTTGGATTCTGCATTTACTGATCTGTACAAATATAACCGGATCAGTTTACAGGTAATGAGTCCATATGCTTGATATCTTCCCTACGAGGCCTATTATTTCATACTCTGTAAAGTTTTATGTTCTTGGGTAATTATTTCCATCAAATTATTATATTAAAAGTGCCTTGTATTCAATCCAGTCATTGGCTTTAGAGGAGAAGTGGGTAGGAGCTCCTTTTGCAGCAATGCTTCGTAGGCATCAGTTGGACAATAGCAGCCCAAATGATTGTGTACTAAGAGTTGATTTTGTGCTGCTTTCTGCAAGTTCCAATGTTATACAAGTAAAATACTCATCTATAGTTTTGCAGGTAAAAATCTGGCAGTGCATGTCCGACCCTTATTTTGTTTTTTCTCACTTGTAGGAAAATTAATAATGTGCTTCTGACACATCGTCACTGTCAATGCTCTGAAAAAGATTTGATATAACATTTATATGCATATTTGGCTGTTCTAGCTCTGATTTTCTGACTTGGTCCTACACAGCCAGTTGATTTGAACCTTGATGAGGAGACATTAATGAGAATTGTCCCATTTTGGAGAACATCTCTTAGTGACTCTACTTCTCATAGCCGGCAGTTTTACTTTGACCATTTTGAGATCCATCCAATCAAGGTGATGCTTTTTCTTATTAGCTTCATGACTGTGATTTTGAGTCTATACTCCATATTGTTAAAGTATTTGGAATCTCACCTGTCTCTGTATCTGTTTTTGTAGATTTTTGCAAATTTTCTTCCTGGGGAATCATTCTCTAGTTATAGCTCAGCCCAGGAGACTTTAAGGTCCTTACTGCATAGTGTGGTAAAGGTAGGTCACGCTTAAATTCTTGATTCATTTCTTTGCTGTCCTTTTATAAGCGCATTCTTTCTTCATTTGAGACCCCCCCACATTTTTCAACTTCTTTAGGTGCCTCCCGTAAAAAATAAGGTTGTCGAGCTCAATGGAGTCCTGGTTACCCATGCTCTGATAACGATGCGTGAATTATGTATTAGATGTGCACAACATTATTCATGGTAAGCCTATTATTCGTTGTACCTTTTTTTTTTTTTTCCTTCAGTGTTTTCCGTATTAAGCCATTAATGAAAATTGATTCGATCATCCAGGTATGTCATGAGGGCCATCTATATTGCAAAAGGAAGCCCATTGCTTCCACCGGGTTTTGTCTCTATATTTGATGATTTGGCTTCATCCTCTCTTGATGTTTTCTTTGATCCTTCCCGTCGGTTGATGAATCTTCCAGGTTTAACTTTAGGTACCATTTCTCCACGCTTTTTTCACTCGCTCATCCTTATTCTGTTTTGGTAAGTAATCTAGTATTGTTAAGTTCCCCTTTTCATAATAATGAATATTTAAAGCCGTATCAATAAGTTTGGATATTCTGAGCTGCTAGGAAGCATGGATATAAATTCAAATATGTTGCTGGAACTTCTTCTCCAAAAGTGGGATATGCTTTGATAGGGATCCACTAATATATAACTTAGAAATACTTATGAAAAATATATAACTTAGAAATCATCAACTTTGTTAAATTGTTGGATATCTTTGGTAATGTGGAGTAAAATAATCGTGTAGTCATTTGTAAATCATATTTTAGTTTAAACATCTGACATAGTCCCTTCCTACAGTTCCTATGTTATCATTTATAAATATATTTCAATTCTATACTTTTGGGAAAGACAATATCAGATTGGTGAAGATGTATCTGAGACTCGTACGAGAGTATCCAAGGAGTATCAGATACATTTCCGTGCTCAAAGATGTTATTCAGTGATTGGGACTAGTTTATGAATTACCAGTTGTATATGAGGAAGTATCTGAAATAAATTGTTTCTGATAGAAATACGAGTCCCCTCTAGAAGTATCCATGCTATAAATGAATGAAGACAGTAAGTACCGAGTTTTTTTTATCTTTAGAGGTTGCCCATCAAGTGGGACTTCGATTATGCCTGAATAATTAATGATTTTAGTGAGCATCCAGTTATGTGCTTTTTTCTTAGATCTTTGAGAAATATTACTTCAAAATGTAATGTCCTTTTACCTACGTCTTTTTTTATAAGTTTGTCCTGTTGCTAACATTAAGTTTATAAATCAAAGAGATTCAGATCCAGGTCATTTTGACATACCTGTTTACTAAATATGTGCACTTGAACATGATATGCCATGTAATTTCTTTAGATGTTCATTTCAAACACTAACACTTCGTTCATGACTTCTATGTTTTCTTATTTGGGAAGGTCTGGTTGTAATCTCTCTCTGCTGCTTTGGCTATTGGGGACAGGTACATTTAAACTCATCCGTACGTGTATTGATGGTAAAGGGTTCTCTGGGACAAAACGCTACTTTGGTGATCTAGAAAAAACTGTAAGTTCGATATTATTTAATTATCAGATATTGTTGACTCTGCACTCACAAAACTATCAACGTGTTGTCTGCAGTTGAGAACAGCGGGATCTAATGTACTCTTTGCTGCTGTAACTGAAATATCAGACTCCGTTCTGAGAGGAGCACAAACAAGTGGTTTTAATGGAATGGTGCAATTAATCTTCTCCACTATTGAGTACCACAATAAGCATTTTGCAATATTTTGATTAGCTTGCTTACATTGCCTTTCTGGCTGCCCATGGTTATTTTGAAGGTAAGTGGCTTTCATCAAGGAATATTGAAATTGGCTATGGAGCCATCATTTTTAGGAACTGCTTTGATGGAAGGTGGTCCAGATCGAAAGATCAAACTTGATCGCAGTCCTGGGGTTGATGAGGTAAAATCTGTTTAGCATACATCACGTGACATAATTAGTGGGAATTGTTTCTATTTCTTTGGGGTGCACCTTTTTTCATTAATCTAGGTGGCAGGAAAGTTTTTGTGATAGTGTGTTACTCTCTTGTTTTAATTATATATTTATTTATGTTGCATGACCCCTCCGTACCCTATTGATGCTTTAGTGCCACGTTTAGTTTACATATTCTTCTTTGCTGGTAACATGTTGTACCAACTAATCCAGTATGCTAGCCAGCCTTCTGAATTTTTAATGATATTTCCAACGAAAGACCATGGACGCCAATCACCAAGCACACTATAATGAGCCAGCTTTTAAGGGTAAAATATTAATGCACATTTCCACTCGTGCAACATAATTGAAAATTAATTTTGTAGTGTATACGTTATATGTATACGTTAAGTATCTACAAGAAGCTAGGTCTCTTTGACTTTTTATAAGTCTTTATTTCTGAAATCAATTACTGATTGGTTGTTTTGATTACTACAGCTATATATTGAAGGATACCTGCAAGCTATGTTGGATACTCTGTATAGACAAGAATATCTTAGAGTCAGGGTCATTGACAATCAGGTAATTTATTGAAGGGGGAAAATATTTACGAGGCTGCATAAAAATGCTATCAATTTTTCAAATGAAACCTTGATCTTGTAATGACTGTCCTGTAAAATGCGCAGTTAGGCTCCGTTTCCTTCAACTGATAGCACCAATAACATCCCTTCCAGTTCTAGGAACAAATTTGATAAATATTGGTAACTCTCAATGGAGTATTGGAATGGAAAATTCCATTAGATAATGAACTATTCATTTCCCCATTCAACTGCTGCTCGGGATGTAATTGTAGATACGCTAGTCTTAGTGGGTCGTTGGCTCCAGGTGGGGTGTTGGTGTTCATATTGCAACTCTGCCCAAAGAGTTATTGTCTATCGTTGGCCTCTATGGTAAAATTAATCGGGGGCGTGGGAGGTGGTGGTTTACCCTGTGGAAGATGTCAGCAGTTTGAGTCTGCTTATCTCCAACTCAATACTAAGGGCAATGCTTTTTTGCGGAGACCAGGCACTGTAGATCTGAAGATTCTGGATCATAAGGAATTTACATTTTCTATTTATTCTTGTACATTGGGTCAATCTAATACTAAAAGACATGCCTGGCATGCCTAATTATGAAAGATTCGATTTGCTTAAAGTTCATGGTTCCTGATCATATTGCATCATGTGTCCAGGTTTTCCTGAAAAACCTACCCCCAAACAGTTCGCTCATTGAGGAGATCGTGGACCGTGTGAAAGCATTCCTTATGAGCAAGGCATTGTTAAAAGGAGATTCTTCAACTACTTCTCGCCCCTTGCACCATAATCGAGGAGAAAGGGTAATTGCATCCATTCATGTGTGCCTCTGTTTCCTGTTTTTTCTTGGTAGTTAGATTTTAGCAAGGGCACAAATTTCAACTTGCGTTTCAAATTAGGCTGTTAAGTGAAACTTGGGTAGTTTAGGCATGAACCGTAATCCTTTTTTTTTTTTAATATATATATATTTAGGAGCACGAATTTCCTGATAATCATCATATATTGTTCATTTTGTGGTGGCTGGACAAACCTTGGTTTCTGAGCCAAAACTTGAGAGAGGAGAAAGTGTAAACCTGTAACCGAAGTTTCACTTTTGGGATCAATGTTGGCGTCCTTCACATTTTTCTATGCATTTATATTAAGAGTAATGTTACATACAGTCGTGGAATGCATACACGCCGTACAGTCGATTTGAAAAAGAGTGGGATCCTTAAAAAATTAATTTATTTTTATGTGGATCTCATATTTATTCAATTTTTTCAAAGCGATTGTACGGCGCTTACACACTCACGACTGCAAGTATCATTTCTCTTATATTATATTAATTACCTTCGTTCTCTCTCTTTTTGCCTGGCTAGTAGATTTTAATTTATAATTAGTATTCAAACTCATTCATCCTGCTTGTGATCAATGAACACATACGTTCATCCCGACATCCATTTAAAATACTTTTAAGCAAGGAAATCTTTGCCACAGGAATGGAAAATTGGACCGACAGTGCTGACATTGTGTGAACACCTATTTGTGAGTTTTGCAATCCGCATGTTGAGAAAGCAAGCAAATAAGTTTATGGCAAACATCAAATGGAAAAGAGAATCAGATGGTGACAATCATAAAGAAATAGTCCCTGCAAAACCCACTGAAGATGACCCCCAGAAGGTAAAATTCCTATGGAAATGGGAAGTTGGCAAGTTTGTGTTGTCAGGCATGCTGGCATACATTGATGGGCGATTATGTCGAGGTATTCCAAATCCTGTAGCACGACGGATTGTGAGTGGATTTTTGTTGAGTTTTCTTGACAAACAAGAACAATGAATAAACTACTTTTGTGTAGCTTTGTAGCCGTAGTGTGCATGGATTTTATTATTTTTATTTTTGATGATGCGATATAGGACAAGTTAACCAGGATTCCTTGTAATTTGAGTTTATTTCTGGGTTTTCCTAGTATCTTTACGGCTTCTCTATTTTTTGGTTTCCTAATAATTCTAGGATTTAGTTTCCTATTAGTGTGTCACACAGCCGGCCCTTACCAGAGAAGAGGCACAACGACGGTAAGAGTATTGGCATTAGTTTCATCAAAAGCCTAGTCAAGTATAAAATATAATGAATTTCATCAAAAGAGAGCTGCCCTTGATTAGTTAAAGAGATAAGTGTGAAACTTTGAGTATGGATATGTTTCTTCAAATTTGAAGGGCTACTGTTTACTCATCAAATCTATTTTTTATTAACTTTTAATCTTCAATGGTCTTTTTTATTTACTTTTAATCTCCAACCGTCTTGTAATAATAATGTAATAATCAAATTAAATTATTAATTAACATATGATTAGTGTAATTATAAAATATGAAAAAAAAATATTATTAAAAAAATAATATCATATTATTATTTTGATGAATTCAATAGCTAATCCAATGTGAAGTTATGGATAATGAAGTTTTAGATATATAGAAAATATGTATTTTTCATCAAAATTTGAAGATTAATTTGATAAGTCCAATATGCTAATGCTCTAAGAGAAGGAGAAGAGAGGTAATGGGGAAGGAGATTGAATTAGGGCAACTGAGTATCGGGAGTCAATTTTGATTGAAGGTTGTGGATCGTGGGCTAGACGTAGAGGGCTTGAAGATTGTGGGCTTGGGCGAGACCAGGGCTGGGCTCAAATCATCAGTTGACGAGTTGGGTTAGGGCTTCTGTTGGCCCCTTAGTATAATTACAATGTTAGGCCTAGTACTATTAAGACAATATTTCTACTTTCTTTTATTTTCCACCAGTTTTTTAGAAATATGTCAGAGTTTGTTATGCTTGTTATTTCTTGCCCAAGTATATAGGGGCATAGCAGTGTAATTGGAGGTTATCTGACGAATTATCAAGTATTACAATTCTCTCTCTTTTTCTTAGGGCTGCTCAAAATTTTGAAATTTCTGATTCCGCCCGACATTCGCTCCGATTCCGACGGAGTCGGGAGTGGTCGGAGTTTGGAGTCGGGGTGCGGAATAGCTCCGAATAGGTTTCGGAGCCCCCCCCCCCCCCCCCCCCCCCCGCGCGCACGTATTCCCAATTTCCTTCTCTGTTCTCTCTTGTCTGTTACGTCTATTGCATCTCACGTCTCTCTCGAGTCTGTTGCTGACGTTCCTCGTTGCTCCTCCGTGCAACTTCAAGCCGAGCTTCAGCCTACTGTGAGAGTGAGGGGTTCCGAACTTTCGAGCCCTAGAATTAAATCAAGTAGTTTAATTAATTAATTTTATGTAAATGTCTCACTCTCTTGTGAATTGGTATTTTGTTGTGATTCTTGTGAATTGATTTTCTAAATTTGTAGTAAGGAAATGTGTTTAATGAAATGTATGATGTGTTTGTAAGTTGTGTTGTATGCATGCATAGTGTTTGATAAAATGTTTAAGAGATGTTACTCCGACTAATGAACACTTGCAAGTATAATTCTCATCACTCTTCTTTAAATTCACATATGTTCTTTACAATATAATCTTAATTTAGTAGTTTTCAAACATGAAATTTGGTCAAAGTGTAACTTCATGATTGTTGTGCTGATCTCACATGTCCCTCGCCTTTTAAACTCGAGCATTGAACCCCGGCCTCTCTATCTCCAACTTTCAGGTTTTGGGTATTGTCAATTTTAGTGCTTAGCATGTAAACCTTGTTTTACACACACGCATAAATAGATAGATAGGCAAACATAGTTTTTCATCTCATAGACCTATTGTTACACATCGATACTGAGATTTATTTTTGCATATAATTTATTTAACAAAAGAAATTGACCAAGTACTATTATTATTATTATTATTTTTTAGTCCAATAGATGGGCAGAGCTCCGACCTCCGATTGGAGTTGGACTCCGATTCTGTTCGGAGTCGGAGCTGAGCCCTACATTTTCTAAAGGTCCCCCCAACCTGGACTTGGGGTTTTCCTTATTCTTTCCTACAATTTCTCTTTAACAAACACAAAACATGTTCCCGTTTGAATTCAGAGATGAGATGGTTTGTGAATAATAGAATAAAATATTATAGAATATTATTTTTTAATATTATTAGTATTTTAAAATTTAAAAAAGTTGAATTGTTTATTATATTTTGTGTGAAAATTTTAAAAAATTATAATGATAAGATGAATTGAGTTGAAATGAGTTTCGAATCCAAACAAGGCATTCAACTAATGGTTTTCATTTTTGGACAGTTTATTTGTAAAGAACATTTGCTTTTTTGTATATAATAATGTTGTTTTCCATAGAGAGGTGGCCGAAGATAGCCACAGGCAGGTAAAAGATGACGACGATGTCTTATGATGTTGAGGGAATTACATCACAGGGGGGATGGGAAGACAACATCACATGCTCTCAGAAAAGCCCAAACCCAACTAAGCTGACATCACACCAACCCCTCTGTAGTCTGTACACACAAAATACATGCAATAATAATTAAACCTATAATAGAAAATATACTTACAATCGTGAATTGGATAATCGTTACGTAATTATTTTGAAAAAGAGTGAAATCCACATAAAAAAATTAATTTTTTAATAATAGACCCTATTTTTTTTCAAAGTAATTACACGATAATTACACAATTCACGATTGTATGTAGAATTACTCAACCTATAAATGTATGCGCTTTATTTGGTTGGACACCAGAAACACACAAAATCCAGACATCCTCTAGATTTCTAACATCCAATTTTTTTTTTTAATATTTAAGATATATTAAAATAATTCATAATTAAATATATATATATATTTATTATTTCACTTCCAATAATAGCATACCAGTTATTTAAGTGGAAATTGGATAATACATGCTACTGTTCCTACTAAAATTCACCTCTAGTTGTTTTGGCATTTATCTTTTTTTATTTTTTATATTTTTCTAAAAAAAATTATTATTTATTTGTTAATTAATCATATTCAATAAAACATGTAAAATATATTTAATTAATATTACTTTTATTATTATTACAAACATTATTTTATGTATATGCTAAAATGTAGTGAGTATGAACATGCAAATTACAGTGATTGTAAATGCTATTACACGCTTCCGAGCACCACGCTCGTCACAATGCACCACTCCACGAAGCCACGCCTATTAGTGGCCCCTGCCGGATCTGCTGCCGCCTCCGATGACTGTGCGGACTCTGCCGACAAGCTCGAGCTTCTTCTCCTCTCCTCAGCAATCTGCAACAACGAGGACTTGGGCCCCTTCATTCGCAAGGCGTTCTCGTCTGGGAAGCCCGAGACTCTGCTCCACCACCTCCGTCACTTCTCCCGATCTAAGGAGTACGAAATCGAGGAGGTCTGCAGGGCTCACTACCAGGACTTCATCCTTGCCGTCGATGATCTCAAGTCCCTCCTCTCCGACGTCGATTCCCTCAAGTCCTCCCTCTCCGACACCAACTCCAGCCTCCAGTCCGTCGCCGGTCCACTCCTCTCCTCCCTCGATGACTTCCTCGAGGCCCGCGTCGTTTCCCAAAATGTCAATCTTGCCCTCCAATCCCTCGCCACATGTATACGTCTGATCGAGGTTTGTTCCCGATCCAACTATCACCTTTCCAACAACAATCTTTACATGGCGTTGAAGTGCTTGGACTGCATCGAGACCGAGTTCTTGGACAAAATGCATTCGTCCACGCTGAAGAGGATGCTGGAGAAGAAGATTCCCGAGATTCAGGCTTACATTGAGAGGAAAGTGAGCAAGGATTTCGGTGATTGGCTGGTCGAGATCCGCGTAGTGGGCCGGAACCTAGGCCAATTAGCCATTGGCCAAGCCTCCTCGGCGCGCCAACGCGAAGAGGATCTCCGAATCAAGCAGCGCCAGGCGGAGGAACAGACCCGTCTTAGTCTCCGAGACTGTGTTTACGCTCTTCGAGAAGAGGACGAGGAAGACGACAACGACCGCAATTTACTGAGCAACGACAGTAACAGCGGCTTCGATTTGACACCGCTGTACAGAGCTTATCACATAAACCAAACTCTGGGACTTGAGGACCGGTTCTCGCAGTACTACTTCGAGAACCGGAAGCTCCAATTGACGTCGGACTTTCAGGTATCGTCCATGACTCCATTTCTAGAATCCCACCAAACATTTTTCGCGCAGATCGCCGGGTTTTTTATCGTGGAAGATCGGGTTTTGAGGACCGGTGGGGGTTTGATTTCGAAATTGGAGGTCGAGAACTTGTGGGAGACAGCCGTCAGTAAAATGTGTTCCGTCTTGGAGGATCAGTTCTCTAGGATGCAGACCGCGAGTCATTTTTTGTTGATCAAGGACTATGTGAGCTTGTTGGGAGTGGCTTTGAGGAGGTACGGGTACCCGGTGGACGCTTTGTTGGACGTGCTGAGTAAACATAGGGATAAATACCATGAACTGTTGTTGTCGGATTGCCGGGGGCAGATTATTGAGGCCCTCGCGGCCGATAAGTTTGAACAGATGTTAATGAAAAAGGAGTACGAGTATTCTATGAACGTACTTTCATTTCAGCTTCAAACGTCGGATATTGTGCCGGCATTTCCTTATGTGGCGCCGTTTTCGTCTACAGTGCCAGATTGTTGTCGAATTGCGAGGTCCTTTGTGGAGGATTCCGTGAGTTTCATGTCGTATGGTGGACAGTTAGATTTTTATGATGCGGTTAAGAAGTACTTAGATCGGCTGTTGAGCGAGGTTCTGGATGAGGCTTTGTTTCAGCTTATCAATACGTCTGTGCATGGGGTGTCGCAGGCGATGCAGATGGCAGCCAATATGGCTGCCATGGAGCGTGCTTGTGGTTTCATCTTTCGTCATGCTGCTCAGCTATCGGGGATCCCCTTGAGAATGGTCGAGAGGGGTAGGAGACAGTTTCCTTTGAGCAGAGCCCGTGATGCTGCGGAAGACATGCTCTCTGGGTTGCTGAAAACCAAAGTTGATGGGTTCATGACGTTGATTGAGAACGTGAATTGGATGGCTGATGAGCCTCCACAGAGTGGGAACGATTATTTGAATGAGGTTATTATATATTTGGAAACTTTAGTTTCAACTGCTCAACAAATATTGCCGGCTCAGGTCCTCAAAAGGGTTTTACAAGACGTTCTTTCTCACATCTCCGAGAAGATTGTTGGTTTTTTACTCGGTGACTCGGTTAAGAGGTTTAACGTTAATGCGATCATGGGGATTGATGTCGATATTCGGTTGTTGGAGTCGTTTGCGGACAATCAAGCTCCCATTTTTTCAAATGGGGATGCAAGTCAGTTGAAAACGTCACTTGCAGAGTCAAGGCAATTGATTAATTTGCTCCTGAGTAATCATCCAGAAAATTTTCTGAATCCAGTAATCAGAGAGAGGAGCTACAATACTTTGGACTACAGGAAAGTCGTGACGATCTCAGAAAAGTTGAGGGATTCCTCAGATAGGCTATTTGGAACCTTTGGGACACGGGGAGCAAAGCAGAACCCGAAAAAGAAGTCTCTGGACGCTTTGATAAAAAGACTCAAGGATGTTAGCTGATCGGATTCCTAACTGTATGTACAATCATTCATCTTCTTCTCTTACTTGTGCTGATTGTCATTTGGATTTGTTTATAGCGGTTCTTTGCAAACATTTGCTTGAGAATAAAGCCTGCCAATAGGTGTCCTCTGGTTGTCCCAGGAAATTTGCTTGAATTATCTTGTATGTATCCCTTTCATGATTATATATTGGTTGTTTATTGAGGTTTTTTAAGCCATGTCACTTGATTTTTCTTACTCTAACTTGGACTTATGTCTGATCTTTCAATGCAAATGCAATTCCATCCTGCGTGCTTGTTATTCTCAGTATAATGATGTGGGCTGATGAAAGTTTGGTTCTCTCAGAGAAGGTATGGCTTTTGGTCTAAAGTTTCCAATTTAGATATAAGCCTTTTATTTACTTTTAAATACTAATAATTTCATACAAAATATGAAAACAGCAGGTACAAAAAGAACGTTCATTTTTTATAGGTTAACTTCTTACAAATAGAATATATATCAAATATGCTTGAACTACTGATTGGACAAAACAGAATGTTACAGATGATTTGCAAAAATTGATAGCTTTAAATTAAGATTCATTCCCAAAACTCTCTGTATGAAGAGAGAGCCGCCAATCTTCAAGAAAACATTTCCCAAAGCTTCAGTCATCTACAAAACTGTATCGAGCCTGCTCCTGTGTACTTAACAAAATGTTTTTAGCAGCCCAACCCATACCCAACATTTGTTCATTCAACAGAGACAAATCCTTCTGCGCACATCGTTTGCTATCCTCCATCACTTGAAACCATTCATTGAAAACAGAATCCAATGGATCACTACCCCCAATAATGTTCTCCCACCAGCTCCTCTTCACAAGGATTGCCTTCCGAATGTAGCACGCCTACAGTACAGAACATACAGATTGCACCAAACTTTAAGATCGGGAAAACTACTTGACATGGAAATTATAGTCGAAGTTTCCATTCATGGTAATGGAGCATCTTGCACGCTAAAGATTATACGTGCTCTTAAAAAGTAGTTTTCCCAAAAACAAAAAAGAAATAGGAAATGAAATCATTCAAACTACCTGTAAAAAACCCATGATAATATTTGTGGTGATGGCCCCTTCCCGTAGACAAAGAAGTATCCCTTGCTAGAATTTAGTAAACGTGGCAGGGGAAGAAAAAGTGAAAATGTGAGAAACATTCTTTATAGATGAGGTGGAAACTCAGTTTATAGGTTGAAAAAATATTTACATCAGCCTACTATTTATAACACACTCCACACACTTAGTGTATTGAGTTAAAAAAAAAAAAAATTGAATGCATGGTGTGTGGAGAGTGTAGGCTGATATATAGAATTACTCACTCTGTTGCGGAAGATTTCCATGCATATGAAGTAATAATCCTCACTACTTGTATATTGCATTGCCATCATTGACCACTTGGGTATCTGATCCTCGGGACTTAAGCACCCTATTCTGATGGGCCAAACGTTTTTTCCTGATTCAGAACTCGATAATTGGGTATAAGTTACACCAATGATGCACGCTCCATTCTACAGCAGCTTAAATCAAAGCATTATAACACAGCTGTGAGAAGCACAATGCTGAGACCTCACCTTTGCTCCACAGAAAATCAACTCCTTCCTCTTTGCTCACGTCTGCGGGTGAAGGGACATATCCTGACTCAATCCAAGTGTTTAGTATAATCTCAAGTCTATCCTGATCATAAAAGCAACATAAAAATTCAGATCATGAACTCCATAATATTGCAAGGAAAACAACGGAAAGTAGTGGCGGTGCACATATATTGTAAATTTTTTGGAAGTTAACTTGTTAATAGAGGGGCTGTAGACCCTGTTCCTTTTCCTATTATATGAGCCCACGTGCCTGTGTATTATGAAAGGGCAGGGGAAGGAGGCTGTTCAGTGTGGGGCTTTTGTATGCAAAATCCAATGGGACGAAATAGTTGTGACTGAAGACACCTTTAACCCAAAACCAGGGGTATGGCAAATGCTGTTGAACGGGCATCTTATGGGTAAGCAAAAAGACAAGCCATTAAAAGCGAAGGCATTTGAATTTGACAGAATATTTAGCTATTAGATATCATCATCCTAATGTGGCAGGAAAAGTTTTCCAACAAGATTCATGTTCTTTAAGACTGGCCACTGAGCAAACAAATCTGAATAAATAATGGGTGTGGGCAATTCATATAGAACACATGGAGGCCACAATCTTGCATTCCTCAAATGTTAGTTAAAAAGAAAAATAAAACGTGAGCCAACTGTCATTTCAATCTTATATAACTCATATGCCAACTCACCTTAGTTAGTGTCGGCAGATGGACATGTTTAAGCCCCTGATATATTCCGAAAAGATCAAATGCTGAGAAAATCGGGTATATAACAAATGGTAAACCTGCTAGCAATCTTCAGCATTAATGGAAAGTTAGGGAACCATGGAAGCATAACTTTCTATAATGAATACGATAAACATGTCAAGCACATATCCAAATGACAGGCAGCATTTTTTTGTTCTCCATAAAAACAGATATGGACAGTGCATGTTTTAAATTCTTTTCAATCAGTTTTACTACCACAGCAATTATTACTACTTACTAGGTTTGTATTCAGAGCATGAATGAATACCTTTAGTGACGAACGCTGGAAGTCAATAGAGTTTTCTCTCAACCAAGTTGATAAAATACATATGGGGTGGGAGGCTGTAATATATTTTGGCAGAAGTATTGGCAGATAGTTACACCAATCCACAGGTTTCCACATTACTTGCTGTTTTGGGCGGGGAGATTCTGCTATTTCATTATTGATAATGATTTCAATGTTACAAAATATATATATATTTTTTTATAAGTAATGTTACAAAATATATTTTTTCAAATAAGAATGGGAAGAATGGACTTGCAAACTATATCTAGTAAGCTGATAAATTCATCTCAAAACTAAATGAGATAAAGGGAAAGCCAGGGCGGAAAAACCTTGGACTGTTCTTCAACAACATATTCAGAAGTGCAGCAAGCAATAAGCCAAGGTTATCAAAGCATACTGTTTGAATCTGAAACCCACACCAAAAGTCAGGATATGTCCCATGCTACTGAAGCATATACAACTAACATGGTATGAAAAATTATAACAAACCTGTGCCTTTGCAGAAACTTCACCAAGGTTGTCTCCTATTGCAAAGCTTCGATGAACAGCTGTCTGCTTAAACACAGAGAACGTAAAAACTCCACTTGTAAAGGTTTAATATTCTGTAACAAGAAAAATGCTATCCCAATCACAGTACTCCCTGAATTTGTGAAGGTACATTACATAGATCAATTCAAACCAAAAAACTGAGGAAAATAATTCGTAAGAAATAAAGTGCAACATGTAGTTGTTAGGTTTAAGAATATAAAGTATTTCATATTTTCCATTTTCCCCTTTTTCCTGGCACCCATTTGTTTCGTCTTTTACACATGAGATTAGCGCATGTAGTGTGCAAAAATTCTCCTTAAATGTGGAGTAGACCCTTTTTTTTTTAATCTGTAAAGAAGCGTTTTATTGATGAAAGAAATAATTATAGCCCAAGTAAATGGGACATATATAGAAGCAACACCTATGCATGATTGTCTGGCATAGACATTGTAAAGTATACAGATTTTTTATGGCCATATTTTTCATCAAGCATGTAAATTTTAGACTATTCTTTTACCTTGGATTCGTTAGCCAAAAAAAAAAAACAGTAGTAAATGCAGAGAAATATCATTGCACAACTGACGATGTATGTAAATAGTAAAGAATAAAGAGTATGGGAAAAAAGAAGAAGCATGCGATAGTGTAACATCATCATATTTCCAGCAAGTAAACTGTTCAAAAAAGATTTCAAGCAAGTAACAACACTGACATCCATCAGGGAAAAAAAAAAATCAATAGATATGAAAAATCACATAAAAATAATTGAGGTCCGAATCCTTACATTTGTGGCTAAGTAGGATGCAAGGCTTATTTGTTTGGCAATGTTAGCAACAGATGCAAGCAACAAGAAGTATTGCGGAAATGCAGGAGTCAACAACTCCACTCCAATGCTCAAAGTGAAGATAACAGACGTTGAGAACCTAACTCTCTTCAAAAAGAACAAAAAATGATGAAGATTTCAAATTTTAAGAAATACAATCACTGTACTTTGGGACTTTTGGTTATCTTGTCCAAACACCAAAATACAGTGCAGGTAACTACAAGCACTGCAAATAAAGATACTTAGAAACATAAAACTGATGAGAAAGAATAAGTTAACCAAATTCTAATAGGAATGGAAGTCATACCTTTAGATTGGTATCGAAAGCAGAGGCTAGGCTAGCCGTGTAGATGCACCTACTTAGCCGTCCAAGTCCATCCTTCAAAACCCAGTTAAGAGCAGCAGCAGACGGAAGTGAACGAGAGTATCCAAATCCTATAGCCCGGAACATTGCCTGATATCAATCATTCCCCAAACAGTATGAAAGCTTGTGTACCAAATCTTCATCTAAATGTTACACCTTTTAGGTTTTTTTTTCCTTTCAAAAAGGATTTTTTTGGGAAAATAAAAAGTCGTTTGGGGGAGATACCAGAGTCTTCAATAAACTAATTTGTATCTGCTAGGTTCTGCAGAATATTCTGTCTCAAAAAGCTTATCAATACAATATGTGAATTCTCCTGAAGCAGACTCTCTGTTGTTCCCTTTTCATTTAGTCTAAAATAATTATCACTGAATAAACCGGTAGTAATTCTTCGGTTCATTTGAAAAAGTTGAAACCCTTCTTACACCAACCCTATGTTCAATTCTCTGATGTGGTGTCATGCTTGACTAAACTATCACAATCATCAAATATTTATTATAGATTTAAGTTAGCTCAAACGCATAAACAAAGAAGTTTAAACGCTCCTCTACCTGTAAAGATTTTAACAATTACCTAATACCAACATCACTTTAAGTTCAGTATGAAACAGAGCTCAAGACACTGTATAAATAGCTACCCAAAGAAGGACACGTTACATAACCTATCTTTGAATTTCCAAGTAATTCAAGCGAAATTTCTTTTCTTTTTAGAAAAATAATGCACTATTTTATTACCTGAGTGGCAAGCACCTGGAGAGCCGAGCTGAAAACCCGGTGCAAAAACTTCCACTTCACATAGTCCATGTAACTCTCACTAACTTGTTTTGGAATAAAGAAATCCCTGACAGCCGAAGCAAGAATTCTAAACAATTTCCTAAACCCGTCATCAAAATCGAAAGAAAACGACGACGCACCGCCATCCACGCGAACCAATTGCAAACAATTCCCATCCCAAAAGTACCTAGAAACCCTACCGGACTTCCGAATCACCACAGGGAGTCGACCCGGGGATGCGATTACGGGTCCGGGCCCTTTATCGATGCTTTCCTCGGGTTCGTAGTCGAGCGAGGGTCTCAAGGAATTGGTGAGAGTCAGGGTCTTGAAGCGGCTTTTGGGTTTAAAGGGGGTTGATTTCCGGGTGGTAAAATGGTGTTCTGGAGATTTCCATGGAAGAGAAAAGTGGTGGGAATTGGGGGCTGTGTAAGAAGTCGATTGCATGAGAATTAAGAGCGGAGTGTAATTAGGGTTTGGAATTGGGGGATATTTTACCGCCAAAATTGTGTTTTTTCTTAGGATGGGTGGTAGGGTTTAGGGTTTTAGAGCTGACCATGAACTAATAAGAGTCTTCAACAATTAACAGGGTATCTTTATACCATACAGGGTCAGGAATTAGCACAATAAGAAAAGAAAAAGGGTTGTACTTTACATTTTAATCAATTTTTTTTTAATTAAACAATTGCACATAAAATATATTTTATTAATTTATTTAAATGATATAATTTAATAATAATAATAACAATAATAATGCTACTTAATAAATGAGTTAAGAGAGCAAGTGATACAATAATTATTCAGTTAAGCAAAAAAGAAAATGTAATTATTCTAGAAAAAAGTTCTCTATTTCAACTTTTTTTTTTAATGAGATTTTGATGCCCTCAATATTAATTTAAGCTTCTGGATCCAACTTTATTTGAGTTCCATTAAAAACTTAATAAGATTGATTTTAAATTATTATTAAAAAAGAAGAAGAAAAGATAATGAGATAGAAGTTAGAACTGAGAAAAACAAAAGAAAGGCACACAAATGGATCCATGTCAAATGCTGATATACAAATCATATAAACTATGCTTATGGAAGGGAGAAGATGCCATAGCCCTTTAGTTTGGGGTTTTAGCTCTCAAGGCCTTGTTTATTTTTGTAGATAATATGAGATGAGTTGATATAAAAGTTAAAAATTGAATAATGTATTGTTAGAATATGTTTTTTTAATATTATTATTGTTTTGAGATTTGAAAAAGTTGAATTGTTTATTTTATTTTATATGAAAATTTAAAAAAATTATAATAATTAAATGAAATTAGATGAGAAGTATTGTAAAAACAAACAATGCCAAATCTCTGGTTTTGAAAAGCGAGGATTCGAGACTCCATATTTTTAGTTTAAAAACCTCTCTTGGTATTTTAATAAATAAAAAAAGGCTTAAAATTGGAAGCATAGTATAACCATTAAAAAAAAAAAATTTGTAACTTATTTTCTAAAATATAAGAAGTACACTCTGTGTTTCCTCCTCTTTGCTATGCTGGTTTCCCTTCAGGTAAGATACAACAACAAACGGCTTCAACTTTCAGCTTTGGTTACTTGTTTTGAAAACACTACAACTCGAACTCCTTGCTTTATTTGTTCCAAGGGGCACATCTCCAAACTTCCTAGTTACATTCTAACACTCAAAGCTCGCTTCGCTCACTCAAGGAAATCGAAGCCCTGGTTTTGATATTTACGTAAGGAAATATATTTGCTGCAGCCTACATCCTCAACACGGGTGTGTTGAGGTGAAGGAAAAAAAAGAAAAAAAAAATTCTGAAAGTGTGTTGCGGATGTAGGCTGTTGCCCAACTTTCCTCTTTACGTAAATGACTGTTGAACCCTCTAGTGACATCTTGTACAAACTAAACTAAAAAGAATGTTCAGATTCTCATAGTAATCTTTTCAATCTATCAAGGTAACAAAAAGTTCAACTTTCTTGAAACCATTGCAAAGCCAATTTCACCTACTAAGAAACTAATGTGAGGCTTGAGACTTTTTGAATGTTTTGTATCATTCTTCTTCCATTTTATCATGGATATACGGTCATGCTTGTTGATATAACACATTGTTTAAGTGATTGTCCATTTAAGTATTAGACATAAAATTATTTAAAATACATCATATCAATAAATGCGATGGAAGATGACAAAGTTTAAGATAAAAGAGTAGCATTTTTACACAAGGAGATGAGAATTAAGACGTGGAGAGAGGAGAACTTCAAGTGGGGTTGCCTTCAAGTTTGTCAAGCCAACGCTCTCTGTCATATCCACATCTTCATTGAATGGCTTAGAAATGTTGAAACTGTGTAAGAAGCTAGCGAGCGTCAAATGCACCACTTGAAGAGCTAGGGAGACCCCTGGACAAGATCGCCTTCCTGAACCGAAAGGAATGAGTTCAAAATTCTGACCTCTCAGGTCCATGTCCCTGTGGGTAGTCAAGAATCTCTCTGGTCTGAATTCGTGAGGGTTGGGCCAAATGTTCTCGTCTCGGTGAATTTTCCAGGCATTCACCATTAACCGTGTGTCGGCCGGAATACGATAGCCGGCTGAGAGGGTGCAGTCTTCCATGGCAGCACGAAGACCAATGATCGGACTAGGAGGGTATAGGCGCAGTGTTTCCTTGACAATGGCTTGGAGATAGACCAAGTCTTTTATGTCGGATTCTTCGACATGTCTATCCTTGCCAACGTTTATGTCTAGCTCATCACAGGCCTTCTTTAGTGCATCACTATTGTTGAGTAGTAAAGACAGAGCCCATGTGAGAGTGACCATTGTGGTGTCACTTCCTGCTAAGACTAGATTCTGCCAAAATAATAGCTCATGACCCAACAATAAATCATCCACCTTTTTCTGATGATTTTTTTTTATTATTATTTTTGGTATCAAGGATCCAAACCTTAAACTTGGGGCATATCCCCAAGACCAAAGTCCTTAACAGTTGAGCCAGTCCCTAAGGATTCCTTGATATAGCCTTGAAAGTGAAAACTTTATGCGACAAAAAAAAAAAAAATGTTTTGATCACTTGAGTATTGAATTATGTTCATATTTTTCAGGATTTCTTACTCTGTTTCTCTATTCTCTGTTTGTTTTGGTTGGTTTAGCTATCACCCGGCAAGTTTTTACCTTGGGACTCGTTGTGAAAGAGATGAAAGTCACGAAGAACTTACCAGGGAAGTAGCCTTGTTGATGGTGTCAGCATCAAATCCTGAAATCTGGGCATCTTCGAGGGTGTTGAGCATCACATCCATAAAATCCTGCTCTTCTCTTCTCTTCCCATCTGACAACTTCTTCTGTTTATGCTCCTCCAGCCACCCTCCAACTAGAGCGTCCAATTGTTTTGCAGTTCTCTTCATCCTTTTCTCATATCTATTTAAATCCAACCACCCCAGAAACGGTATTGCATCAGACAACACAAACACACCAAACAGATGAACAAATTCCCTCATCACTTTCTGAAAGCGACGTGCCTCATCTTCATCAAAATCAGCATTGGTTCCGAAGTATCGCTTACCTCCAACGATTCTTAAAGCAAGATTCTGTGTCAAATCCCCAAACCATTGCTTCATGTCCACAAGAACTCCACTTTCTGCACTGCCTTTGCTAACCCAGAACTGATACAATTCCTTGATCGCAGTTCCCACCTCTGAAGCTCGTATATGCTTCAGCATATCAAGCCGATGATTCGACAAAAGCTCAATTGTAGCTATCTTGCGCATCTCACGCCAGTATGATCCATATGGAGCAAACCCAAACATAGCATAGTCATATCCCAACAACTTTGAGGCTGCAATGCTCGGTCTGGTGGAGAAAACCTTGTCATGGACGGTGAAACACTCTCTGGCCATTTCCCAACTATTCAGAACCAAAACTCTATGAGAACCCAACCTAATAGTAAAAACTGGTCCGTACTTGTCAGCCATGGCACCCAGTGTTTTGTGGGTCAGTTGCCGGCCGCCGAGTAGGTGCATATGGCCTATAATAGGCCAAGCGCCACCAGCTTGAGGCGCAGTACAGGTCTTTTTCTCACGAATAATTTGGCTTCTCAAGTACTGAAAACAGATACATACTAGCAAAGCAAAGAGGCAAGAGAACAGAGTCAATAGGAATTGGAGTAGAGGATCCATTGTTAGGGCTGACTGCTGAGAGTCTCACTAACACTACAGGTTTTGTCGAATTAAGTAACTTTAGATATCCTCTTTGATTATAATGTTGTTTTCTTCTGATGTTTGTCTTTTTCTTTGGAAGATAAGACTAACCGACTTCCGAGGCCATAGATTGCTGCCATTTTCTCAAAAAATAAAAAAACAAAGTCCGCTGACATGTTGACTGCACTCCAGCAATTTTTTTTTTTCCTATTATGAAGAAAATGAGTGTTGCCAGCATATGATGACTCAACCTAACCCCACCACTTGTAACTGGCCTATATTCAAGTTCAACCTGTCAAAATCAGAACTACGGCAATTCCATGACCGATGGTAAAGAATTTCAAACAACAATCTTGTTATATCTGGAGGATCTGGTAAGTTGTCTTGTTGCTTGGAAACTCTCATTTTTTTAAAGGATGCTTGGGTTTCTAAAGCTGATCCGTACTTGTCAGCCATGGCGCCCGGTTTTTCTTAGGTGAGCTGCGTCCGCCTAGGAGGTGCATATGGCTGATAATAGGCCACCCGCCACCCGCTTGAGGAGCACTGCAGGTCTTTTGCTCATTAACAGTTGGTATCTTTTGGTGGTTACAAAAGATACAAACTAGCTAGGAGGGCAAAGAGGCTTGAGCTCAGACTCAGAGTCAACAGCAATTAGAGGAGAATGGTCCGTTACAGCTCATGGCGGAGCAGGAAGGGGTTTGAGTGAACATGTAAAAAAATTTAGAGGGATCTTTGACTTTCATATGGTTCTTCTCATGGTTGTCTATTCTTAGGGAGATGAGAATATGTGACTTTTTGAGATCATCCCCATAAACTATCACAAATAAGTTAGATGACTACCATATTCATCGCACTCCAGCTTAAGCAAAAACTTTAAGCTCTCCTATTTTGAAATTGGCTTTTGTTAGTTGTCACGACCAGCACTTAGGCTTTTCAATTGAACCTCTGACCCCAATCCATCATAGTTAAAAACTGAGAAGATGTCATCGGCTAGGTCAATCAAACACACATTGGCCTTTAGGTTGTACATCATTCTTCTCTACGAAATAAGACCACCCATTAGCAATCATGATTCGACCTTTCAACAATTTTCACAGGGCACTTCTCTTCATTCGGACTGCGAATTACCACTTCTTGCTTCAGCTTAATGTTATATGCATTCACCACTAATCTACGAACACACTGCAGCCAGAACCAATGTCATGAGAAATCTATTCTTTCAAACATTTACAGAAAGCATGTGGACCTGACATAACCAGGTTAACTCACAATAGCAAGAGAATTATTTGATACAAACAACGTATATGGCAATGGTGAATTAAAAAATAATTATGAATATGGAGGTTCTGATACAAATATGAGTATATTGCAAGAATAGAAATCAATTTTAGAAAATGACTAGTTTCTGCCTTCCAAAAAAGATGAATCAGATGAAACAATAACAAAAAATGAGTATTCATGTTACATCCAGCTCAGCTGATCTACTCCACTCATTCAAGATGACACCGCCAAATGTTCCTAAATTTAAAGTATCCTAGAGGCATAACACCCAATACATTTATTATATTTTCTCTTTTGGTATGTAAAGATATCCCATTTTATCAAAAAGCGCTAGAAGGCTGCTTTTTGGGGGTGCCTTTGGTTTCTAGTAGAATTACTGCTAGAATTCTTGAACCTCTTGTGGAAAAAATTTGGAAGAAGGTTGCTGGTTGGAAGTTCAAATTACTTTCGTAGAGGGGCATCTTATACTATTGCGTCATGTGTTATCTTCTATGGCGATCCATATTCTTGCTATGATGCATGTCCTGCTCGTTACTATTCACAAAATTAATTTCATATTATCGAATTTCTTTTGGGGTATTGTTGATGGTTTGCCTAGATCTAACTGGAGAGCCTGGAGTAAGATTTGCAAACCCAATAGTGAGGGAGATCTGGGCATTAGAGATTTAAAAGAGGTCCAACGTGCACTTCATATGAAAATGGCTTGGCGCCTCGTGGATAATTTATAGACGTCATTTTTTTGTGCTAAGTATATTAAGTAGAAACATGTGTTTACTACTAGTCCAGAGAGATCTAATTTCTGGAGGGCTATGATTTCTGTTTTACCTGAGGTTCATTAGAATGCTAAAGTGTTGGTTCAAGGCGAAAATTCTTCTTTCTGGTATGATTGCTGGTTAGCTTCAGGGCCTCTCTCGGATATGGTGGATATGGTCCATAATCAAGATCTTAAAATTTAGCATTGTTGGCTGAATAATAAGTGGGATTTTGGTTGGGGAGAACATGGCAACTCACATTGCTTCCAATATTGTGGCTGGTAAGGGAGGAAGAATATTTTTATTTGGAAGCCTAATACTGACGGTATTTTCTCTTCTTCTAGTGCTTGGGAGATCAATTAGGTTAAGGGTGAGTCAGTCCTTGCATGGATTGGATATGGCACAATAGTATTCCTAAAAAGATATCTATTTGTACTTGGCAAGCAAGATTTAAATGCCTTGTCGTTGATGACCGAGTGCAACATAGGAGGATTTCTTTAGCATCTTGTTGTGATTGTTGCAAGAGAAAACATTATGAAACTTTAGACCAAGTGCTTTGTTCTGGGGATCTGGCCAGACAAGTTTGAGAGTTTGCTAGTGTAACTTTCGGCATTTCTTGCATACAAACTTTCACTTGGTGGGCTCGTGTTTCATCTTGGTTTGCTTGTGCTAAAAAATCGTTTATTAAAGAGATTTTGGTTGAATTGGTGCCATTTTGATTACTTGGAAACTTTAGTATGGCAGGTGTAAGGCTAGGATAGAGGGATAACCTCAAAGTGCTCAGTGTTTGGTTTTCAATTAAGTTCTGGTTACATAGGCTAGTGGGAGATATAAAAAAGACAGGGACTTTGTCTTTGGCTGAGGAGCATTTCTTTCGTCTCTTGACCTTAAGCTTGCACCAGTTTCAATTAGGCGTCATAAACTGGTGGCTTGGCAGAAACCACCTGTGGGGTGGTTTAAGTTAAATTGTGATGGTAGTTATTGTGGAAATCCGGGAAGTAGTGGTGGAGGTAGTGTGATTTGGGATGAGATGGAGAGAGTTAAGGGGGCTTTTTCGCTTATTTTGAGCTTGGTACCAATAATGAATATGAAATTAGGGCAGTTAGAAAAGCTATTGCTCTTTGTAAAAAGCTAAACTTTGTAAACGTTATTGTCGAGAGTGATTCCAAGTTAGTCGTGGATTGGCTCCGCAGTGATAAGTGTACTGTTTGGTATTTATGGAATTTTTGGGAGAATATGCTAAAAGATCTTGAGGAACTTAATGTTTTAGTTTTACATCAATTTTGTCAGGGTAATCAAGCTGCAGATTTTCTGGCCCGTCAAGGCGAAAATGGGCATAATATTAGTTATGAGGATGATTGGGATCTACCACATCTATTGAAGGGTATTATTCAGCTCGACAAATTGGGTTTACCATGTATTTGTTTTTAGCCTTTTTAAAATTTTGCTGCACTTTTGGTTTCAATTGTTTGTTTGTGTCCTAACTGATTGTATTAAGGTTTAAAGATGTTTAGTTTTTTTTACGCCTGGGTTTGGATTTTTTTTTATTACATTTGTAACCCTAAGGTGTCGGGTTTTGTAACCACGGTTTTCTTATGTCACAAATGAGGACAATTAATGAACTTAAGGTACTGTCCTCTTCTTTAAAAAAAAAAAGGTAATATTTATATATATATACAAGAATAATTTTTATTTTAAATTTTATCATGTTATATCTTCGATTATTTTAAAAAATAGAATGATAAGAAATATATAATATTTTACACTAAATAACTAAATAGATAGTATCTATTTCAAGTTAAATCAAAATGATCCATCCTAGTATTACATAATTTCCATGAAGAAGAAGAAGAAGGGGCTTCGCTCCTAGAGAAAGGCGCGTACAAGAAACTTCAGGTTTTTTCAGTTTGAATGTGAATCATGGGTAAAATGATGGCTGCGTGCAAAATGTAGAGATCAATAGATTCAATAATAGTCATAGAAAAATATCGAGGTGATCATAGTTTGTTTTTAGAAAATATCTCGTCTCATTATTATAATTTTTTTAACGTTTTATATAAAATAAAATTAACAATTTAATTTTTTCAAATCTCAAAATAAAAATAATATTAAAAAATATATTCTAATAATATTTTATTCAATTTTTTAATTTTAATTTTAACTCAAATAATCAATCTCCGAAAACAAACCAATCCAGTCTGGAGATTAATATTATTTGATGAAATGCCTGTGCAGGGGGACAGTACATGTGCACGTCGGCCTCACAGTGTTAATTATCGTATTCAAGTCAATAATGATGGAAGAAAATCGAGGTAATGATCAGAAAGGCCCAGTCTTAGTACAGCTTATAAAAGATATCTACTTCTATCTAATGTGGATGAAATAATTTATGAGTAATTCTACATACAATCGTAAAGTACGTAAACGCCGCATAACCGTTTTGAAAAAGAGTGAGGTCTATTATTAAAAAATTAATTTTTTTAATATGGATCTCATATTTTATTTACTTTTTTCAAAGCGATTACGCGATGATTATACAATTCATAGTTACAAATATATTTTCTCATCATTTATATATAAAGTTGTCCACCAAACATTATTATTATTTTTCATTTTAAATGGAAATAGTAAATATCCGTGTTATCATTTAATTTTCAATCTGTCTTATAAGTTATCAAAACTGTCATTTTTTTATATTTTGAACTATAAAATCTTGTCAATTTACATATTTAGTAGTAAATAGTTAATGATTTTGGAAGTTTAAAGGTTTTGTTAATAATTATTTTAAAGTACAATGATTTTATATTAAAAAAAAAACCGACATCTTGATAAACTCTAATTATTTTATTCTTTTTACAAAACAGATAAACATCCATTCGTTCAATAAATGAGGTAGCATTGGGATAATATATTGTGCATTCCAATAAACAGATAAACTCATTTGATAACATTATTGTGTAATATCATTACACAAATATATTAAATAATCAAATTGACATCTTTAATGGATTTTTTTTCTATTTTTAAAATATATTATTTTGTTATTTCATATATTAATTGTTACAATATATTATATATTAGTTTATTTTTTTTATTATTTAAATATTATATTTTTTATTTTTAAAAAAATTATAATATAGAGTAGTGCTAAACTACACCCATCCATTACTTTATTGGGTTCATTTTTTTGGTTCCCCATTTTATCGAATGGTGAGTCCAATGCTTAGAGCTTTTGGAATCAATTTCGTTTTTTATTTTTTATTTTTTTAAAATAAATATTTGCTCCAAATCTTTATATTCTTGACTTTGATTTTAATTTAACCTAATCGATGCATGCCCACATTAATTATTTATTGCACTTAATTCATTTCAATGCATACTAGAAACCATTGTGATTTTACATTTTTTTAAAAGAGAAAATAAAAGAAAATAGAAAAAGAAAATGTAATATAGATATCTTGTAATTGTATTTGATGATTCATAATTTTATACAATAGAAGTACAGAACCTTACAAAGTGACGAAACAATTAACTTAAATAACATCCTAACAAGATGAGGGAAAGTATTTCTAAATGATTTATAAATATATATTTTTATTTTTAAATAATAAATTTAACTTATTATATAAATTTATTTTTAAAAACATTTTCTATGTGGTTGTCCTACTTCTCAAGAGCTATCATTTCTACGTCATAATCCCACATACTTTAAGCAATTATTTATTTCAAAAAATAAAAAATCATACCAAATAATACAATAAATACCCTAAAATAAATTAGACATATTAAAATATTAGATTAAAGTCTGTGAAATAATGAAATGTTATTTCCAATTTTTTAGCACGCAAACATTGAAGAGAGGGAGGGACGAAAAATCAATCTTTATTGAATTCTCTGATTTTCGAGTGATAGTGATAATTTTTTTTTTTAGCAGGGAGTAGGTTAGTGATAATTAATAAATTTACTTGTGTAGGTAAATAAATAAATAAAGTATGCAGGATTCAAGAGAGAGTGAAGTTTTGATATAAAAGTGAGAACTCACAAGACCACCCGCGTCTGAAATTTAAGATACATAGTGAGTCACCGATGCACACAATCAATTTGTAGGGACACCAGAAGCCTTCCACAGCCCAGATCGGCAACATCTCCTTTACCTTGAAGTTCCACTATATATCTCGTGCAAATTGTAATAAAGCAATCGAATATGACTATAACGAAAAATTTGTGTGCTATAATTACAAAAACATGAGCATCTCATAGTCACAGTAAATCATTTTATCTCATTTTTTTAAACTACGTCATAAGCACTCAAAATATTTTCTTCTTAAACTTCTCACTGTTATATACTTAAATAATTAAGACACTAAATTATATGTAAAGTCTATACTTCTTTCTTCACTTTGTATATTTTGTTCAATTTTTGGTTAAGTTTCTTTTTTCACCTTCTCATTTACTATTTTATACTATATATATATATATATATATATATATATATATATATATATATTACATTTATCAACCTGGCATACGTGCAGCACATGTTACCCTTACTAGTTATATATTAAAGTGGGAAAGGCAGATCAATATTTCAAAGGCATACGTGGACCAAACTAAGCTGATCAAAACTCATGACATTATTATCGTTTTCACAACTTGCTAATTAATTTTATATCACAAAAATGGGTATATATATATATATATATAGGTATGGAGTATACTTTTTTTTTTTTAAAAAAAGAGTCGAGGTCACATGTCCAAGAGTGACATCTACCCAATTTTATTCAAAAAAACCCTCATTTATGGAGGAGGAATACCCTGCACTTCCAAAACAAAAATACTTACAAAACAAACCCTTCCCAAATAACAAACTAGAAAACCACAAAAACCATAAAACTATTATCCTCCAATCTAAAAAATTAACGCCGAACATACGGTAGCTCAATCTTATCCAATTGAATCACTCCCTTCAGCTTGAGTGGAAGAGAAGAATTTCCTAAGTATCTGATATTGATGCCACTTTCCTTTTATCTTGCTAGAAAATCCACTGCCTGATCTCTAAATTGATGTGAAACTTTAAAATTAATACATGTGAGCGACTCCTATAAAACCTCCCAGAAGTCCCACAAATACCCTACCGTGCAACTCCTTCTCATCACCCTATTGACCACCACTGCAGAGTCACTTTATATCTCAACGTTACGGAAACCCAATGCTTTACACAGTCCCACGCCGGTAGACAAGGCTCTTAGCTCAGATTCATTATTGGTTCCAAAACCATAGGATTCTGAGAAAGCAACTATCAAACTACCAGTAGAATCTCGTATGACTCCACCCCCGCCACAACTTCCCGGATTCCCCCGACAACCATCAATTTATGGAGTATACTTGTATATACAAGACAAAAGGGACAACATATATACAAAACGATGTTATCTTCAAGTATTTTTCAAATTTCCCATGTATATATGTAGTAATTGACGATTTAACACAAAATTCTTATCCTCGTATGATCTATATATTAATTTAAAGAGATGGAGTACGTTCACATTGCCTGAGTTTACATCTAATAAAGAAAAAAATAATAATTCTTTCACAGAGAGAGAGAGAGAGAGAGAGAGAGAGAGCTGGGTCAATGTAATACAGCTCAATATTTGTGGAATGATGAAAGTACTGTATGCACCGTTCCATTATTTGAAGGGGTCGAGTTTGGTTACATTTTCAATGTATGTGTGCGAGCAATTTATATTAGTGGTTAAAGAATGTTTCCACCATGGACAAGAATTACACGTTTATCGAAAAAACATGGACCACTTCCTATAAATAGACATGTGACCATCCAACATTTCTCATTCCCTCCCATCCAATCTTATAGCCTCAAATATGAACTCGAAGGTTGTTCCTATGTACGCCCTTGAAACTGTGGCCCTGGCCCTGTTGGCTTTCGCTTCTTCCCTTGCCTCTGCTCATGACCACAATCCCCTGCAGGACTTTTGTGTTGCAATCGATAATCCTACTTCTGCTGGTATGTACACATTATTATTGCTATATTCTTTGATTGTATTTTCCGCATAATATCGTGTGTATATATATAGTCATGATGATGACAAATATTTTCTTTTCTTTCTTTCTGCAGTATTGGTGAATGGGAAGTTTTGCAAGGACCCAAAACTTGTCACTGCTGATGATTTCTTCCGCTCGGTGAACATTCCCGGAAACACCTCAAATAAAATGGGGTCGAACGTCACTGCTGTGACAGTGGAACAACTACCAGGCCTCAACACCCTAGGCATATCCTTGGCTCGCATCGACTTTGCACCACGTGGCTTAAATCCTCCCCACACTCACCCTCGTGGCACTGAGATTCTTGTAGTCATAGAAGGTACTCTTCATGTTGGCTTTGTCACATCCAATGCAGACGATAACCGCCTCTTCACCAAAGTTCTAAACAAGGGAGATGTCTTTGTGTTTCCAATGGGTCTCGTACACTTCCAGTTGAACATCGAAAATACCAACGCCGTTGCCTTTGCTGGTCTGAGCAGCCAGAATCCTGGGGTCATTACCATAGCCAACGCAGTCTTTGGATCCAATCCTCCCATCAATCAAGATGTTCTCACCAAGGCCTTCCAAGTGGACAAGAATGTGGTTAACGACCTTCAGCAACAGTTCTAACTAATTGCCTAAACTAAAATCATAAATTTCAAGATATATTTGCAATAAATCATGAGATGGAGTGATTAAGTTTGTCAATGTTTCTAATTATTTTATTGAAATAAAGTGGTTGTTTATAATTTACAGTCTCTTTGTTATAATCATCAACAGGTACGATTCAACTTAATTGCATTTTGAATATGTTGAGACACAGAGAGTTTGTTTTTGTATGGTATTTTCAATATCTGCGAGTACTTGTAGTAGTTGAGAATGGTCCTCCGGTCCCAGTAGTAGATAAACAAATTTATTAAAAGCTGATCAAGAATCTACCAAGTCCTACCTACTGATCCTTGCAAGGAAAGACAGACCGATTCACCCCTCAACCAAAGCAAGAATATACTTTCACTGTTCGAACATATTTCGTGGACACTCAAAAACAACCCGGGAAAAGCAATAGCCACACCAAAAATTCCCTGGAAACTCTTATAAAGTTTAGTTTTACCTAGTAAATAACCAATGAGGGACTCACTGATTACCTTTACAACCTACCCATTGGTCCCCCATTCTACGTGGGCTATTTCCCAATGTGGGACTTAGGTCTTATGTATACAAAGGGAGACACCAATTTTAAGGGAAGGGACACCCAATACATTTCCAAGTAATTAAAAAGTGAACAAACACCAAATAATATCATTGTGATACCAATTTGACTCAAATAAAACGATACTCTCCACATCTAATCTTGTTTTGTTCAAGATTTGCTTCAGCAATTCTTCTTGATTTATGTCGATTAGCTTTTGATGAAACTGCAAGCATACAATTTCTAAATACATAATTTGTATTCAAAAACAAAAAAAATGGGAGAAAGCAACTAGTTGAGAGTAATAAGTGTTAAGTATAACTCACCTCCTGCCTCTTCATTGGTCTTGAGACCTATCTGCAAAAGCTTTCGTTTGCCACCACGAGTCAATCTACCACAAGCCTGCTCTGCTGTAGAATCTTCTTCAGGGGTCAGACCTGGAAGAGTCTTACCCGTAGCTTCAGCTTCATACTTCATGCATCCAGTTTTATTGAATATCTTGACTTTAAACACATTACTTCTATTGTAATTGAAAATTAGAAAGTCCCCAAATTCCAGAGAATGATCACTTGCAAACTGTTGCCAGCCACACTTAAAACACAAGCGGCTGCCAATTTGGTCCAGTTCAACAGGCCAAGAGTTTCCAGTATGATCAATGAGAATGGCCTTCTTTGGTATGTTTCCAGTGAAGTGCTTGATAAATGCGGGTGGTATGGACTGCAAATAGATTGAGATTTCATCAGATAATTAACAGTCCATCTAAATTCAAAAACACCACAAATGATACCCATTCCTATCTATTGTCTATTGCATGATGATAAAGATAGAACCTTTTTTTGGAAGAGTTGAAGAGATTCTTTTTTAACACATTTATTTCCCTGGGCTTCCATCATTGTTTGCAATGGGGACAGCTTTCATAATTTGCTTGTATCCATCACTAGTGTTTAGTGGTTATTAGGTGTATTTTGTGCATACTTCTTGTGTACTTGGACTATTCCTTTTACTATCAATAAAGTTTTACTTTTACTTATATATAAAGAAAAAGATAGAACCTTTTTGACAACTCGTTTACAACTTCGCTTTAAATAGAGGATAATTTTGTAAAATAACGATACTCTCTTATAACAACTTTAGAGCTTATTTTACGAAATGGTTTGTGGAAACAAGGGTATAACTTAACAAAGATGAATCTATGAGCACTCAGAACTGGCACAATTCCTTGATCGCAGTTCCCACCTCTGAAGCTCGTATATGCTTCAGCACATCAAGCCGATGATTCGACAAAAGCTCAATTGTAGCTATCTTGCGCATCTCACGCCAGTATGATCCATATGGAGCAAACCCAAACATAGCATAGTCATATCCCAACAACTTTGAGGCTGCAATGCTCGGTCTGGTGGAGAAAACCTTGTTATGGACAGTGAAACACTCTCTGGCCATTTCCCAACTATTCAGAACCAAAACTCTGTGAGAACTCAACCTAATAGTAAAAACTGGTCCGTATTTGTCAGCCATGGCACCCAGTGTTTTGTGGGTCAGTTGCCGGCCGCTGAGTAGGTGCATATGGCCTATAATAGGCCAAGCGCCACCAGCTTGAGGTGCAGTACAGATCTTTTTCTTTTTCTCACGAATAATTTGGCTTCTCAAGTACTGAAAACAGATAAATACTAGCAAAGCAAAGAGGCAAGAGAACAGAGTCAATAGGAATTGGAGTAGAGGATCCATTGTTAGGGCTGAGAGTCTCACTAACACGACAGGTGTTGTCGAATTAAGTAACTTTAGATATCCTCATTGATTATAATGTTGTTTTCTTCTGATGTTTGTCATTTCTTTGGAAGATAAGAGAATAGCCAACTTCTGAGATCATAGATTGTTGCCATTTTCTCAAATAAGAAAAAAAAAATGTCCGTTGACATGTTGACTGCACTCCAACAAATTTTATTTATTTATTTATTTAGTATTTTTTTTTCTATTATGAAGAAAATGAGTGCTTGTTGCCAGCATATGATGACTCAACCTAACCCCACCACTTGTAACTGGCCTATATTCAAGTTCAACCTGTCAAAATCAGAACTACGGCAATTCCATGACCGATTGCTAAAGCTGATCCGTACTTTTTTTTTTTACACCAAAAACTCTCCAAACAAAAATAAAAGAATGCGGCTCAGTCAAAATGGAAAAGTACAACTATCCAAGCATGTCACCCACAAAAAGGGTTTGCCTCATTTTGGAGCAAGTCCAAACTTGTAAGTCTACAGCACTACCATATGAATATGACCTACAATAAGTACTAGCACGGGACCATAAATGGTACTAACAAGAGAGAATGAAACAAAGATCGGAAAGTTCCATAACTCGAGTCATTTCCTTCGTGCCTGTGGAAGCCCACTCAATGTCTCATGCAGTTGACGGGATCAGTCCATTGGATCTAAAGCGACGGCCCCTTCCACGATTTCCCCTCCCACCGCCTCGTCCACAGCCTTGGACAGGTGCTTCTCGATAGTATCCTCCCTCTTGCTGTGTATCAACTTGAGGTCCACTATACCATCCCCTTCCACGGCCACAGAAACCACGTCCTCTTCCACGACCCCTACCCCTTGCATTGCCTCGACCGCGGTCCCAACCTCCATCCTCATAATCAGCTGCCACAAAACCATTCTCTCTAGCTTTTGCCCTTCCTCTGCCACCATGGCCCCAACCTCGACTTAGGTGAACCCTCTCCATCATAATCAAACTCTGTAGATGGCTTCACCTGCTCTGTGGGTAATGGAGGCTAGTACCCAACAGAGGATGTATTCAGTTCCTTCTTTGAAAGGGTTAGGATACGTTTGGATCCTAAACTCCTCTCAACTCATATTAACTCATTATTACAATTTTTTCAAATTCCAACACAAAATATAATAAACAATTCAACTTTTTCAAATTTTCAAAATAATAATAATATTAAAAAAAAAATATTCTAACAATATTTTATCATCTCAACTCAACTTAACTCAGTTCAACATCCAAATGTAGCCTCATTGTTATCATTGACACATGCCTTGTGGTTTCCAATGGAAGGAGGCCTTCCTATAGGGGCTCCCATGTATCAGTTATATCGGTGGATCCAATTGAAGTATTCTGATGAAGGCCAACAATTCTTCTCTTAATCAACTCCACAATTGTCACCGTCTTGTTGATGACTCTTCCCATTGCCTTGAATACAATTTCACTTGAACCGTTTTCCTCTTGAAGCAAGCTTATGGCATAGGTGATATAATTGCGCATCCTTCCCTGACTCGTAATACGAATCTCATTCACATAAATCGGTGTCTCAGCTCTCGGCTTCTCCACTCACTGGTACCGATCCATCGTGGTTCATTAGGATAAGTTTGCTCCACCAAGAAAGTACCGATCCATCGTACTTGTTAGCCATGGCACCCGATTTTTCTTAGGTGAGTTGCGTCCGCCTAGGAGGTGCATATGGCTGATAATAGGCCACCCGCCACCTGCCACCCGCTTGAGGAGCACTGCAGGTCTTTTGCTCATTAACAATTGGTATCTTTTGGTGGTTACAAAAGATACAAACTAGCTAGGAGGGCAAAGAGGCTTGAGCTCATACTCAGTGAACAACAATTAGAGGAGAATGGTCCATTACAACTCATATGGCGGAGCATCAAGGGGTTTGAGTGAACATGTAAATTTAGAGGGATCTTTGACTTTCATATGGTTCTTCTCATGGTTGTCTTATTCTTAGGAAGATGAGAATATGTGACTTTTTGAGATCATCCCCATAAATTATCACAAATAAGTTAGATGACTGCCATATTCATCGCACTCCGGCTTAAGCAAAAACTTTAAGCTCCCCTATTTTGAAATTGGCTTTTGTTAGTTGACACGACCATCATGTAGGTTTGGATCTCAAACTCATCTTAACTCATCTTATCTAATAATTACAATTTTTTCAAATTCTAACACAAAATATAATAAACAATTCAACTTTTTGAAATCCCAAAATAATAATAATAATAATAATAATAATAATAAATGATATTCTAACAATATCTTATTTAATTTTCAACTTTCATCTCAACTCAACTCAACTGAGTTCAATATCCAAACGCAGCCTAAAGGCTTTCAATTGAACCTCTGACCCCAATCCATCATAGCTAAAAACCGAGATGTCATCGGCTAGGTCAATCCAATCCGATTGTTCTTTTTCTTCCACCCAAAAAAACAAAACAAAACAAAAGGTCAATCGGATGTATGAGGTATTGGAAACTCTCTCTTCCCCTGGTGAAAACCGTACCTCATTTTTTCTTTGCTAGTTAATGACAGTATAATTTCCCCCATTACCAAAATCCTTAAGGAAGGAGGGAGGATGGGCTTTAATTGGAGCATATGCAGTACAGTTTGGTTCTATAGAACATGCAAATTTTGACAAAGCTCCCTCACGCATCAGGCAGAAAGGAACAGTGAGAGAATGATATTATGAATTTGAAAGACTTACTGAAGGAGTTGTCTATTGGCCACAAAGGGCTTAAATTGGAGCATTTGTTGGTGGGCTAAAAGAAGAAATTTCTGCGGAAATTTCACCTTCCAAACCCAAAATCTTGAAGGAACATTCATGGTGGCTTGGATAAGCGACCAGAGAGTGTCAACTGTCAAGGAAGAAGAAACAAGGCAAATTAGAGGCAAAGATTATTACCGTATTTCTCGCTTTCGTCTAGTCCAGCAATGTGTGTGAACTCCCTACTTCCACTGCTAGCTCTAAATATATGTATTGTGCACAATGCAATCGATCCTGAGATGGCATGAATGATTCTCGTGGCCCAAACACAAATTTCACGATGTCAACAAAATGAAGAAATTCCCAAGGTATCCATTCCACTTGGAGGAACAAAACATGCTTATAACGACAGTTATAACCTGACCAAAATGCAAGACGAGACAAGAAACCACAATTCATTTCATGATAAAAATAAGTAAATGAATAAAAAGAAGCCAATTTCAAGTCCACAGCAAGAATGATTAAGGATTTACAGAACTGCCTAACTTACTCCTATGTGGATAAAAAAGTACAAAGAACTATAACCTAACCAGGTATGTGTTGCAATGCGGAATTGAGAGAAGTTGCCTCGTGCCATGAGAACAAGCACTGTTGGGTTTGCATTTCCACCATGAAGTTGGGCCGCACTTGGGCGGTGGGGGTGGATTTTTTGTATATCATGCCTTCTTCCTGTACAAACGCCAATCCTTAGGTAACTTCTTGAATTTTGCATATCCACGAAGAATTTGAACGTTCATTTCTCTGCATGTATTTCCTCTTCCGAGGATAAACTCAAACACACATTGGTCTTTAGGTTGTACAGCATTCTTCTCTACGAAATAAGACCACCCATTAGCAATCATGATTCGACCATTAGACCTTTCAACAATTTTCACAGGGCACTTCTCTTCATTCGGACCGCAAATTACCACTTCTTGCTTCAGCTTAATGTTATATGCATTCACCACTGATCTACGAACACACTGAAGCCAGAACCAATGTCATGAGAAATCTATTCTTTCAAACATTTACAGAAAGCATGTGGACCTGACATAACTAGTTAACTCACAATAGCAAGAGAATTATTTGATACAAACAACATATATGGCAATGATGAATTAAAAAATAATTATGAATTTGGAGGTTCTGATACAAATATGAGTATATTGCAAGAATAGAAATCAATTTTGGTTCTCTCCGACAATTTTAAAAAATGACTAGTTTCTGCCTTCCAAAAAAGATGAATCAGATGAAACAATAACAAATAATGAGTATTCATGTTACATCCAGCTCAGCTTCTACTCCACTCATTCAAGATGACACCGCCAAATGTTCCTAAATTTAAAGAATACTTGAGGCATAACACCCAACACATTTATTATATTTTCTCTTTTGGCATGTAAAGATATCACATTTTATCAAAAAGTGCTAGAAGCACAACATAAGTACACTAGGGATATACTGTAACGATCCAGGGAAAGCACTAACCATATCTGAGCTTTAACCGCCGAAAGACAGTCAATTTGAAGCTTCCCTAAAATTAGGTATAAACCTAGTTTCACCTAGAAAGTAGCTAATGTGGGATTTAGCACCCATGACTACCTTTAAGGTTATATATATTCACAATGTGGGAATAAGGTGTTACAAACTCCCCCCCTTTTAACTTCCCAATGTCCACATACGGGCCATGTTGTGCAGTGCTACAGTTTCACATGGCTGGCCTTTCTAGATGACTTTGATACCATAAAGAACCCGGGAAAAGCAATAGCCACATCAGCACTATCACTCAAAAAGACTAGTCCAATTAAAAATTCCCTGGAATCTCTTATAAAGCCCAGTTTTACCTAGTAAATAACCAATGTGGGACTCACTGACTACCTTTACAACCTACCCATTGGTCCCATTCTATGTGGGCTATTTCCCAATGTGGGACTTAGGTCTTATGTATACAAAGGGAAACACCAATTTTAAGGAAAGGGACACCCGATACATTTCCAAGTAATTAAAAAGTGAACAAACACCAAATAATATCATTGTGATACCAATTTGACTCAAATAAAACGATACATAATAAAATGATACTCTCCACATCTAATCTTATGGTCCACAACCAAAATCCCAATAACCTTCTCACTCTTCCTCCAATTTCCAATTAAAAATACCTCAATGGTTCAGAAAAAGTACATATGCATCTCCTAGGCAGTGCACTCCATCGTTGATCCTTGCACCCAAAATATATCATCTGAAAACCATTCTAAACCCTCACCTCTCCATATATTAAAATCCCAATGTACCATATGGACATTGTGAAAAGACAATATATAAACATTGAAAAATACAATACCCAGAAAACTCACCAAGGTATATCGCATAAATTTAGAAATGGATGTAACGAAATATGGATTCTTTGGTGCAACAACTCGGGCAACTTTAGGGCTCTTGTTTTGTTCAAGATTTGCTTCAGCAATTCTTCTTGATTTATGTCGATTAGCTTTTGATGAAACTGCAAGCATACAATTTCTAAATACATAATTTGTATTCAAAAACAAAAAAAAAATTGGAGAAAGCAACTAGTTGAGAGTAATAAGTGTTAAGTACAACTCACCTCCTGCCTCTTCATTGGTCTTGAGACCTATCTGCAAAAGCTTTCGTTTGCCACCACGAGTCAATCTACCACAAGTCTGCTCTGCTGTAGAATCTTCTTCAGGGGTCAGACCTGGAAGAGTCTTACCCGTAGCTTCAGCTTCATACTTCATGCATCCAGTTTTATTGAATATCTTGACATTAAACACATTACTTCTATTGTATTTGAAAATTAGAAAGTCCCCAAATTCCAGAGAATGATCACTTGCAAACTGTTGCCAGCCACACTTAAAACACAAGCGGCTGCCAATTTGGTCCAGTTCAACAGGCCAAGAGTTTCCAGTATGATCAATGAGAATGGCCTTCTTTGGTATGTTTCCAGTGAAGTGCTTGATAAATGCGGGTGGTATGGACTGCAAATAGATTGAGATTTCATCAGATAATTAACAGTCCATCTAAATTCAAAAACACCACAAATGATACCCATTCCTATCTATTGTCTATTGCATGATGATAAAGATAGAACCTTTTTGTGGAAGAGTTGAAGAGATTCTTTTTTAACACATTTATTTCCCTGGGCTTCCATCATTGTTTGCAATGGGGACAGCTTTCATAATTTGCTTGTATCCATCACTAGTGTTTAGTGGTTATTAGGTGTCTTTTGTGTATACTTCTTGTTTACTTGGGCTATTCCTTTTACTATCAATAAAGTTTTACTTTTACTTATATATAAAGAAAAAGATAGAACCTTTTTGACAACTCTTTTACAACTTCGCTTTAAATAGAGGATAATTTTGTAAAATAACGATACGCTTATAACAACTTTGGAGCTTATTTTACGCAGCTACTCTCCATTTAAAACAAAGTAGTAAAAAAAAAAGGTGGTAAAAAGGGTTATATTTGTATCTCTACTATCACAATACTTAACAACATTTTTCCTTTTGAGTATAGATGGTGTTTTAGTATATAAATATCAAACATGAAAAGTGCAATGAACCATTTAGGTTCTAGAAAGAACATATAGAAACATATATAAATGGAATATATTGTTTATCAATACTTGAGAAAGAAATCCAAAAATCAAACGCCCTGATAAAAGAGTATTTTCCTTCAGAAAATCCTTAACCTGTTACTGCATACATAAATACATACATATATGTATTGGAGGGAAAGGAGGGCAAAGGAGCGAAATGCTCTAGTAAGATGTTAAATTACGTTGTCTCATACATTTTTCACAATGAACAGCTTTATTTCTATTACTTCAAGAAGTAACACACTGTTCTCTTCATTTCTTAATTTACAAAAACAGAAGTACAAAAGAACATTATAAATACGAAATGGTTTGTGGAAACAAGGGTATAACTTAACAAAGATGAAAAGGGTGGCTGCCAAAAATTAAATCCCTTCCTAAAACGTCACAAAATAAAACGCAAAGTTAGGAACCTTCAAGAATATCAATATCATAGACAACACTCTAGCAAGTCACAAGTAGGGTCAAGTAGACCCTTTTCTTATCTTGGACATATGGGAAATTCTCAAATCCCTGACACCTAAAACTATGCCTTCTGTTTTACTTGATTTCGCTTGTAACAAAACAGAGCAGCAGGATTTTAAGAATCCGGTAAAACAATAGACCAGAAAAGAATTTTATGAATCTATGAGAGCAAAAGAAAAGGGTAGTTTATCCGTTTGATTCAAAGCAAACACCAAAATCTTGAATGGCTGAAAAACAAAAACAGTGAGCTTTATGGCAACAGGGGAGGGAGAGAGAGAGAGAGAGAGAGTACTATTTCGTGAGAGCAGGTAAAAGGAAGGAAAACTTTGAAGAACTCGGGGCCGTCTTCAGGGAAATAGGGTTGTCTCCGTCCTCGAAACAACGGCATTGTTGTTTCGGCTCACTCTCTGTGTTTTCTAGTACCCTCGTGGAAACCCAATGATATCATTCAGAATCGGATTGAAAAGGAAGTTTTCGTACAAACTCTTCGTCCTCGGACTCAGTGCCTCACACGTTTCTCTCGCGCGCGCTCTCTCGCGCCTCACTTGGGTAACTTCAGCAGCAGTGACTCAAATGATGTTAATTTTTTTATTTATTTTAATTTTAATTGTAATTTAAATATTTATTTGTTATTAAAAAAGTATACAGTAATTTTTTAATATTCATATTATTCCTAACGAATATAATTTTCTAACAGTCTTTTTTTTTTTATAACGGTCATATTCTTTTAACTGATATATTTTTTCAATGGCCATATTTTTCCAACGATCATATATTTACAACGGATATATGTTTTTTTTTGCAATATTTTTGCCAACAGCTTTATTTTCAACGGTTATATTTCTTCAATCGATATATTTTTTTAACGGCTATATTTCTCCAACATTTATATTTTTCAACGGTCATGTTTTTTCAACGGTCATATATTTCTAACGGATATATTTTTTATTGCCTTATTTTTTCCAACGACTATATTTTTGCGCGAGAGGAACAACAGGCAGCGAGAAGAGAATTTTTTCTAGTTAAAATAATATTTAGCCAGCCCAAAGAACTATCCAGATTTGGTTAGTGAATAAATCTTGGGTTAAAATTATTGTTCATTTATTGAGTTCATTATAATAAATTTTTGTACAATCTAATTAAACTTTAGCCAAAATTTAACTAAATTGAATCTACTATTAATGCTTTCAGTTTATATATGGATGAAATTGTGGGCTGTGATTCCTAACAAAATTGACTAATTGAGTACGAGTTTCCTACGTTCTTAAGGGTCTACACTTTTTTAAAAATAGTGGAACCTTTGTTATTAAAAGTTTCTTTTTTTTTTCGTAAGATTCAAGATTTACCTATTTTTAAAAAGAATTAAAATATTTTCCAACAAAAATATACCTATGCTGCCTGAATACTGCTATTTACATAATGTTGATACAATTTTCCATCAAGATCGGATATAAATAATGAGAAATTTTATTTGCAATGTTGAGTGGAAGACTGTATGTGCAGTTACATTGATGAATTAAGATAAAAGGAAAAAAATTATCATTTTAAAAAAGATATTATTGTAATTTTAATTTTTTTTTAAATATAACTATATGGACTTACATAGATCGTCTCTATTTAAGATCTGTATATAAACTAACTCTATTATTTATAATATGGTCGAATGGTCCATAGTAGTGCTTGGACGGTAGTTTGACTTTTGGAAGCTCATTCATGAATTAAACAGTAAAAAGATGTAGATAATATGAATAAACAGACATAAAGATTTATGTAGTTTGACACTATGATTTCGTTTGGTTACACAGATTAAATGAGATGAGATAGAAAATTTATAAATAATAGTGAGATAGTTTGTGAATAATAGTGAAATGGTTCGAGTTAAAATATTTTATAAAGTTTTGAAAAATGAGGGGAAAATAAATAAATTATAATATTAATATAATATAATTTTTATTTTGAGATTTGAAAAAAAAAATATTTTGTCTTGTTTAGAAGTTTGAAAAATTTGTAATGATTAAGTAATGATTATACGAAAATGTTAAAAATTTAAAATTGAAAAGTGTTTATATTTAAATGGTATTTTGATGTTGAGGTGATATGAGATAGGATGAAATGAGTTAAGTCCATCTGTAAAATCAAATTGTGTCTAAGGCCTACGCTCACATATCTTTTGACAAAACCACTTTGGAGCAGTCTGGCTGTTTTTAAGGGAATACCAGCCACTAATTATAAGTTGCCACGTTAGCGATTTCACACAATTAACATGAGGATCATCATATTCCTGAATGCCCCAATCGAACAGCCCTACCAAAACACCTCTTGAAACTCAACCTAGTCGAAGAAACGCCTCATTCACAAACTTTAGATCAATCGAACGCCCCAGTCCAGTGCTGTCAACTAGTCGCCGTCGAACGGCCCAGCCCAATGCCCTCAGTCGAACGCCCCAGTGCCATCAAACGTCCCAACAGTTCCGTCGGCCACCAGTTTCGGCGCCACCATCTCTGTGCAAGAACCATCTCTGCTGTGCCCAGCATCTCTGTCGCCCACCATCCGCCCACCATCTCTTTTGCCCATACAACATCAAAAGAACTCTACCTGTAGTTGGAGATATTTGGTTCGCATTCTGTTGGTTCTTTGAAGACCATTTATGACACTTATTAGATGCAACTTTCCCCATCAACCTATTGGAATCAATATCTCACCCAATCAGGCCCCCATATGATAAGAAGACTCTTTACCTTTTACATCTCTCTACTTTCCATGTTACCTCAAGATTTTGGTTAAGAGAGAGAGAGAGAGGGGGGGAGAGAGGATCGAAACCATAATACAAACACCTATCCAGTACCCACCCTTCTCCATAATTATATAATTGAATGGACATCTTGCTAAAGGATCTTCTAATAGGATCTTCGCCACCATCAATCTCTTCCAAACAATCGCAAACTCTTCCTCAATAAAACCCATCTTCCCACATCAACATTTTTCACAAAGTTTTGACAAGCAAAAATTACATCCAGTTGAAATTACTGAAGAACATATCATGCAAATGAAAACTTACTAAATAACTATCAATAATTATCAATCACAAAAACTAAAATACAAAGAAAATAAACATCTTCCAATTTCACTCTTTTTTCCACTCCTTTCTTGCAAGGAAGACAGTAACGCTCTGCCTCGTCGCTGAGCAAAGGAAACAAAGAATGCAAATTATACCGCTAAGCTGAACATAGTGTTTGAAAATACTACTCTGTTTACTAAATCCTTTGCTTTCTCAGCAACCAAACTGAGAGGTGAAGGCAAACCATTACCCCATCTGACTCTTCTGCAATAAAAAGAAGAGAGACCGATATTGGAAGCTTCGACGTGGGAGGCTTCGACTAGTTTGAGCGAAGGAGATGAGGTTTGAGCGAATGAGGCTCCTACCATGCAGTCCCATATGTTTTTCAATGGACCGCCTACATGGCAATCACTTATTAGTGGGTTGTTTTTTATAATAAGACGAACGGACCGATTCTAAGTTAACAAATAGCAAAGTGAGTATATAAGAGACTATAAAATCACCACATAGGCAAAAAAAATATATTTCACCCTCAAAAGATGAGAATAACTTAGAACCGGTCCGTCCATTTTATTATAAAAACAACCCACTAATAAGTGATTGCCACGTAGGCGGTCCATTGAAAAACATATGGGATTGCATGGTAGGAGCCTCATTCGCTCAAACCTCATCTCCTTTGCTCAAACCCGTCGAAGCCTCCAGTGTCGAAGCTTCCAATATCGGTCTCTCTTATTTTTATTGCAGAAGAGTCAGATGGGGTAATGGTTTGCCATCACCTCTCAGTTTGGTTGCTGAGAAAGCAGAGGATTTAGTAAACAGAGTAGTATTTTCAAACACTATGTTCAGCTTAGCGGTATAATTTGCATTCTTTGTTTCCTTTGCTCAGTGACGAGGCAGAGCGTTACTGTCTTCCTTGCAAGAAAAGAGTGGAAAAAAGAGTGAAATTGGAAGATGTTTATTTTGTTTGTATTTTAGATTTTGTGATTCATAATTATTGATAGTTATTTAGTAAGTTTTCATTTGCATGATATGTTCTTCAGTGATTTCAAATGGATGTAATTTTTGTCTGTCAAAACCTTGTGAAGAATGTTGATGTGGGAAGATGGGTTTTGTCGAGGAAGAGTTGGCGATTGTTTGGAAGAGATTGATGGTGGCAAAGATCCTGTCAGGAGATCCTTCAGCAAGATGTCCATTCAGTTATATAATTATGGAGAAGGGTGGGTATTAGGTGTTTGTGTTGTGGTTTCGATCCTCCCTCCCTCTCTCTTTTGCCTCTCTCTCTTAACCAAAATCTTGAGGTAACATGGAAAGTAGAGAGTTGTAAAAGGTGAAAAGTCTCCTTATCATATGGGGGCCTGATTGGGTGAGATATTGATTCCAACAGGTTGATGGGGAAAGTTGCATCTGATAAGTGTCATAAATGGGTCTTCAAAGAATCAACAGAATGCAAACAAAATATCTCCAACTACTAGCAGAGTTCTTTTGATGCTGTATGGGCGAAAGAGATGGTGGGCGGATGGTGGGTGACAGAGATGCTGGGCGCGACAAAGATGGTGGGTGCGACGGAGATGGTGGCGCCGAAACTGGTGGCCGACGGAACTGTTGGGGCATTCGATGGCACTGGAGCATTCGACTGAGGGCACTAGACTAGGCCATTCGACATTGACTAGTTGACGGCACTGAACTGGGGCGTTCGACTGATCTGAAGTTTGTGAAGGGGGCATTCCTTCGACTAGGTTGAGTTTCAAGAGGTGTTTTGGCAGGGCCGTTCGACTGGGACGTTCGGGAATGTGATGATCCTCATGTTAATTATGTGAAATCGCTAACGTGGTGGCTTATAATTAGTGGCGGGTATTTCCTTGAAAACAATCCAACCACTCCAAAACGATTCTGTGTGTACAATGGTGAAAAGTTTTTGGGAGGAGGAAGAAGATACCTTTGTGCAAAGATACCCTTTTATCTCTCTCATTTATTGCCATGAAGTTATCTCCTTAACTTTATGCTTTAACCCACATGTTTAGATGCATTCCACTTTCTTTACTTCACTCAAATGTAAGGCCACCGGGCCCCGGCTGTATTCTTTTATCTCTTGACACTTTGTCTTCTACTTCCTTGCTTGGTCACGATCTTTAACCTCTCATGAGCTTGAACACGTGCTTATTTTATCCCGAACACAACATTATCCTCTATCAACCCTCCGGTAAAAAGTGTATAGACCCAATTGTAGTCAACTATCAGTATAAATCTCACTGCAGGAACGTTCTAAATAACAGGCACCAGAAAAGAAAAAATAAATCAGCAAAATATGTGAATTAATTATTGAAAATACCTCAATGAAATCCATTTAACCCAAATTAAAGAAAATATAGAGCTATAAATATTCCGCAAGAAAATGGAGGAGTTAATCCATATCAACTGTATTTAGCGCCATATTGGACTCTTCATAATTTCCACCTCCTAATCGAATTAGGATTCGAATAACTTAGATTATAACAGCTTGAAGTACTGAATAACTGATCAATCAGTATAATTTGTATCAAATTGATCTGCGAGAAGAACTTAGAATATAACTTGGACTGAAGAACCCAATCAGTATTTATTATATATATGATCATATATTTCTGCGTTAAGCAAATTTAGATCGATTAAGTTGGGCAATATTTCTTTGAAGAGTACATACGCAACTCACCATAGATCAAAGTGAAATTATCCAAGTACCCCTGTAATGCAGCGGAAATATCTACAAATTTACTCAACAAATTGGTTGGTATTCAAGTATGTAATTAATTTAATAATCAAACAATAACATAAAATAAATAAATTACATAACACTAAGATTGGTATTGAAGGGAAATCATTTAAAGAATTCTTTAAAGATAAAATCCTACGGAGCAGCCAAACACATGAAAGTCAGTCTTATTATTTGAAAATCAATTACAAATACTCATCAATTACAAAACCTTTGCAACTTGACTATCTTACTTGCCCAGACAAACGACCCGTTTGTCTTCTACAGCGGTAGTAGCCAGAATCTCTGTTGATTTTCAAATATTGTCTTTTCTTCTAGAATTCTAGAAGCTGAAGTCCAATCATACGATCCTCCAAACTCGAAGCACGATCACACTTAAAGAGAGATCACAAATATGAAAATTCACTAATAAATTTTCTCACCAAACAATGCACTAGAAAGTGGTCTAGAAAATATGTAGATCAGAATCTCTAGACATCTTAACCAGTAGAATCCCTTAAATAAACTATCTAGAAAGAGTTCCAATTTAAGTAGGATTTTGTTGACGGATAGAATCTGTCGTGAAGACGTCTCCTGACGGATTGCTGATATGTCGCGATAACTCTTCTCAGCAGTAACTGATTTCTGTTCAGCTTTTGTTCATGGATAATTTCTTGATAGTTTGAAATTTTTTTTGCTTGATATCTTTTTTTTTAATCTTCTATCAAGATCATTTAATATCTCTTATCTTTTCGAACATTCAATCTTGATCAAAAGTCTTTTGAACCTTTATCTATTCAACTACTTATCTTAAAATTTAAATATTCATAGATAAAGATAAAGACAAACATTTATCTATAAATCTATTTATCTTTGAATTTAAATATTCATAAATAAAGATAAAGATAAATTATATTCATCTAATAATTCAAATAGGTCATAGTCATCTAATCCTAGCCAACAAACTTTTACATCAACACAAAAAGATCTAGCTTTTGATATTAGCGCGCAGGGGCCACTTTTGAGGGAGAAGCATCCGTATATATCATATGCGATTATGGCAACCCAAGTTCCACAGTGGTTAACATCTATATTGGATGCCAACTTTCACAACCCATGCAAAGAACACAAAGATCAAGAATATACATTATTCTGCTTGGATTGTGATGGCAAAGTGTTATGTAAAAGTTGCAAAACTCAGTGCGGCATCATGCATGCAGATCACGTAGTTCAACAGGTAATTAAATTTAAGTTCCTTTTTAATTTTCTCATCAAATATATGGTTTTCTCGCCTCTTCGGCCTTTGTAATTAAATTCTTTATGGTTTTTGTACTCTTTTAGGTCTACAAAGCTTCGCATCAAGCTGTTCTTCGGATTCAAGACATTGGTTTATTATTCGAAATCTCCGAGATCCATCCTTATAGCATTAATTCTTACCCTATAATCTTTCTTCGTCCAAGAAAAAAGAACCAAATGCAAGTCATGCGCGCTAACGGCGCTGCTCACAAGTGCGAAGTATGTAGCTACGAATTCCAGATCAAGTCATCCAAGTCTGCTTCGTGCAAGAAAAGAAATTCTTTCAGATTTTGTTCACTCGCATGCAAAGTACGTACATAAGATCATCACTTTTTAATTATTTTTCACTAATTTTTTTGTTATATATTTGTAAACTGAAATTTCCAAGGAAGATTTGCATGCTTTTGTAATCTCATTTACGTAAATAATTCTTTATTGCAGGCCAAAAGTATGATGCAAGATTTAACCAAGGTGGCAGATGGATGTGCAAGAACTCATGAGGTATTGATGATCTCGCAAGTAGTGACAGCTAATGGAAGTGTTCTCCAACTTTGCCCAGAAAGTAGAGACCAAGAGAATATGATGGTACCCGTTGTTGAACCTCCTAAATCTTTTCGCAAAAGAAGTAGGAAAGGGATACCCAAAAGGGCTCCTTTCTTTTAGGGTCATATCAACTTGTTATATTATTATATGAATAAAATTACTTTGTCCTCTCATTTTGACCACTCTATTTAACCGCTGGTCAAAATTTTATTTTTTTATTTTTTTTACTTAGTGATTAAATAAGTGATTTTAAGTATATTGATGTATTTTTTTTTATTTTTTAAAAATATTAAAATGTATTAAAAAATATGAAAAAAAAAAAAAAAAACTACTGGACGGTAAGCCCAACGGTAAGAGTGGGGCGGCAGAATAGCCCCACTCTTATTTTATTAGGGAATAGGAAAATATAGGAGAATATATAAAAAAAAAAAAAAATCGAATAAAACAAGCTTATATTTTTGGGAAAGGGAGGCGTAGAAACTAGCTAGAAGATCTTTCTTTCTATGACTTGTGTTTTCCTTTTTGGATTATTATGTTACATAATTATTCAATTATGTTTGATCTTAGAACAGATATATATATATATATATAATATTATAAAGCTTGCATTATTGTTTTGCAAGAAAATATTTTAATCTAATTAGCATGAATTAATAGTGGCATCCTCCAATATATATATGTTATAAATGTGTAATTCATTGCATCAAGCACATTATATATATATATATATATACACACGATACATCCAGGCCTGCACGCAAAGTGCCAAGAAGCCATCGAGCTGGAACTTTCATGGTAATCATATATGACAACGGCAAACTTTTTATTACTTGTCCTCCTTTGCGTTCTGATCAGATACCCGAAAAAAAAGAAAAATTAAGCTATAATTTCCTAGACTTGATTGTGGTGTCAATGGTCAGGTGTTACGTTTGTTATAGTGTGTGATAATGCTACGAATATCGAGAGATTGGATGTTTTCTGCATATTCCAATTGGCTTTATAATTCCAACTGGGTCTGGTGAATTTTGGTTAGCCTATTTTGGAGACTTCCGTGCTGCTGTATTTATCAGAAGATTTTTTTTTTTTTTTTTAAAGAAAGAGCGAAGGTCACATGTCCACGAATAACCTCTTCTTAATTTTATTAATAAAACCCTCACTTGTGACAGATGAATATCTTAAGAAACCACTCAACACACCAGAGAAATTACAACTCAGATGTCAAAACAAGACCCATAACAACCAAAATCAATACGTACAAGAAAAAAATTATAAAGGTAAATAAGGAAGTTCCACAAATAAGCAGCCCGCTTCTATGTCTGCTCTAATAAACGATCCACAAATATTATTGGCACCTTACTTAGCAAGAAAATCTGTAACCATATTAGCTTTTTTAAAATTATGACAAATACTACAATTCAAGGCATCAAACAACATTTTAACTTCTTCCCAAAATTCCCACAAATACCAAAATTACAACCTCCTGCCTTGATCCATCCTACGATGTGTTGGGTACTCAGCTGATCTGCTTGTCCACCAAATTTTATAACTAGCGAGTGTTCCGAATGATTAGCCAATACAGATTAAGGACTCCGCTAGATAATGACTCACGGCATACCCAACTAATTTCTTCCCCTACCTTCTGAGCTCCAAAACATCAGGCCCTGCATGTTTATGCTTTCTTATTATGAAACCAGAGATTTCTAAAAGAAGTATGCATTAATGTTGTGTTCTGAGAAGGGCATACAAGCCTGGCATTGCAGTGGTCATGCAAGGCAATCATCAATTCCAAATCTGTCAAAATTCTTCCAAAAACTATGGAATTACAGTCCAAAAGATACCCAATCTATCTTAAGGAAAATCATTTTGGAAAAGAACTTAATTGGTTTAAGTTTTAACTATTGACAGATAATAGAAGTCTCAGGTTGAAGGGCCACGAGCCCTTAAAACAGACAACAAGATAACTATCTACACTAAAATGCAGAAGAAGAGGTCAGAAAATAACTAACACGAATCAATATAAGCCCCCAAAAGGATTACTGGGGCATCTAAAAATGGAGACTTTCAGCATAACATCATCACTCTTAATCAGCTCAAAGACACAAACATCTCCCACTTGCAGACTGTTATCCTTCACAAAGGTACGCCAACCAGCAGACAAGACAGCGTATGACAAATGTGGATAGCTATTAAACTTCACTGGCCATGATTTTTCCCCAACCTGAAGCATCACTATCTGTCCACTTTTAATGTTGAGAACGCTACTTAGTACAGCCTGCACAGGAGAGATATTCGATGTTACTGTCAGCATAAATCTTCCACTAATCACTGATTAAGATTCTTTTATATAAATCCCAGTTTTGAGTTGGTACCATTCACTAGACAAATGATCTATATATTGAACCTTCACATGCATCATAAGAGATATAGCTGAAGATGTGTTTTTGCTTATCATGTTTTAGCCTTTCCTCTTTCTATGTTTTATACGTCACAGCACTGGTATGTATTGTACAAGGTAACATTTTATCGCTTTACTTTCTATATCAAGTAACAAGTCTCTTGCTTGTGGTCCAATGGATTGTCTCCTAGAGAAAGCTAAAGGATATCTTTCATATATGTGCTTCAAATGTAGCAGAGAGAATGTGCATAACCTTACAACAGCACCATACTTCTCATAAGCTACTGTATAAATATTTAAAGAGGGGATTCTTTTGAGTATCATGGTCGCAGATACTCTCTTTACATATCAACCGTTTGAATTTGCCTTTGCCAAATTCAGATAATTAGTACTATTATGTTTATAATTGCATATAATCAATTGCTGATTTGATTTTGAGATTCTCCTGGAATTTGTTTTTAGAAGTAAAATTCTCTAGGATTTAATTATTTTGATTCAAGATTTCTTAAAAGCTTACCGATTTTAATGCGCAACGCAAATATGATGGCTGCATGACGACCACGAAGTAAGGATTTTCAGGTTTAAAGCCACTTGCTTTCTGAAGAGCACTAAATTTTTCATTGACCGTTTGAGTCCTTCTAGGAACCTTAGATTCTGGGCATCGACTGGTGGCAGAAACGCCTTCTACACCTTTTATCGACAAGCAAATGATAATGAGATAGCGGTAAAACTTTAGCCAAAAGAAACAAACAACATAAACAGAAACATAAAAAGTTTCACACCTTCACAATCTTGCTTGGTGGAATGCAAATTTGTTTGTCCTTTAAACTTGTCAAGCTTTGCCTCTTTGCATTGATTTTGTGTACAATGAGGGACCAACCTTGACAGAGTATTCCCAGTCTTAGCACTTGGATTCATCCTCGTCATCTTGTGAGGTCGAGGACATGATAGTTGTGATTTCTCCCTCATTTTTGGGTATGCTGGAAAGTCATCCAAGATTTTGACAGAACTGTCACTCTCCATTTCTTCCATTCGAAAAACAGGGAAAAACAAAGAATATATATGAAGCTCGGCAGACAAAATTGGTTAATAATTTATTTAAAAAAGAAAGAGCAGCTTCCTCACTTGGCAATTTTGGGCAATGTTCTTCAGTGGCACGGAAAATCACCACTTGGAAAGAAATTTTAATGCCCTTAATAAGTTCGAATGAACAAACGTCACCTATATCCAGATTATTGTCTCGTACAAATTCCTTCCAACCACCTCCAAATTGGCATACAGCACGCCTGTTGAACTTGTACCTAACAGACCATCTTCTCCCATCTGAAAGCCAAAGGATGATATCATCCAATTTCTTATTTAAATGTCTCTTTGCAAAGCCTGATGGTATACTCTGAAGAAAGCGGAAAAAAAAAAACAAAAAAAGTAGATAACTTTCCAGGTTTAGTCAAGATAGAACTGAAAATATATACAATGCTGTTCTGAAAGAAAGCATCTCTGCACAAATTTTGTTTTCTCTTCTGTAGTATATCATATGCAATTTGAACTTCTTACAAATCGTGATGATCAAGTAGGCTTTAAATTAAAAGCTTACCACGCACCCAAAACGAACATATGAGGCTTGCATGACAACATCGAAATGAGGATTTTCAGGTTTAACGCCTCTTGCTTTCTGAAGATCTTTGGCTTTTTCATCAGCAGTCATTTTTGGAATCCTTGTAAGAACCTCAGATTTTGGGGATTTCTTGGTGGTACCTTCGACACCTTTTGTTTACAATCAAATAATAATGAGACAATATTAGAAACTTTGACCGAAAGAAATAGTATAAACAGAAACCTAAAGATTCCACACCTTCAAATTCCTGCATGGCGGAATGAAATTTCGCTTGCCCTTTTGATTTCTTGAGGTTTGCCTCTTTCGATTTATTTTTTGTAGAGTGAGTAACCAACCTTGAAAGATTGGCAGTACTCCCAATCTGAGCACTTGAATTTGTCCTCATCATCTTGTGAGGACGAGGACATGACAATGGTGATTTCTCCCTTGCTTTTGGGTATGCTGGAAAGTCATCCAATATTTCAACAGAACTGTCACTCTCCATTTCTTCCATCCTAGAAACTGGAAGCTTTTCATGAATTTTCAGGTCCTCACCAGGGGAGCTATTAAATGGATAATCTATTTCTGTTGCACTCTCATCAAACACAAGAACACAAAAGTGAGACTTTCCTTCATATCTGAAAACCAGAAAGTGCCCCAGCTTTAGAGAACTATACTCCATGAATTCTCGCCAGCCCTTCTTTAACCAAACCTCACCATCACATTTCGCCAACTCTAGTTTCCATTCTGCGCCATTTGGAAGCTTAATCAATGCTAGGTTTGACAGGCTTTCTCCATATCTCCTTATAAACCTTCTTGGAATCCTCTGTAAAGAATCTACAGTTAAGTTTACATAAAAACCAGAAATTTTAGTAAAGTGAAAAAACACACATACATACACACTGTTCTTATTGTTCAAATAAGACCCTTAAAATATTCTCTTAAGAGGCCTACAAAAACACGGAAACCTCAAGGAAGGGGCTTCCTGATTAAAAATTGCTTCTGGTCGAAATAAATTTAGCCAGAAGTATAGATACTGAAGTCCTCTTAAAGGTCCCGAACCAAATTGAACCAAATTGAGGGTTTGTCTGTTCCGGTGGTCCAACGACTCCAAACTAAAGATATCAGTCTTAAGTTGGAATCATTTGCTGCTATGAAAGCGTTTACCTTTGACATGACCTAGAAAGACCGTGCAATGCAATGCACAGGACAGCCCTGCCCATTCAAGATAACTGCATAAAGTACTTCGTTCTCAGTTGAAAAATCTGAGGCTTCCTTCTTTTGCCCATTTTGGTTTTTCTGATATGGGTCTTTGATAATGCCAGTATCATGCATTAAGGCATCAAATAAGACCGGAAGTTTTAAAACAAGCAAAAATAAAGTCCCGGAAAAACCAATTACTTAAAGCAAACTATCATTCAGTAGGATTCAAACAAATTGTTTTTTATCTGATTAGTTTTGCAAAAGGGAAAAAAAAATAGTAGTGGTTTAAATTCTCAAATAAGAGAGAGATGAATGAATATACTTACCAGCTTACCATCTCGCAGAGAATCAGGGAGAATTATCTTGAAGAAATGTGGAGATTTCACTGGACAGTGCTCTTCTCTCCGGCCTTGGGAAGTCATGGTTGAACTTCCAACAGCTCCGAGTCAGAGTATATGAAACAGAAGCTTTTGCGCTAGCGCCTGCACTTTTGAGTGGTTGTGTTCCATCAACATACACTCTGTCACTGTAATGGTGTGAAAAAAGAGTTATCAATACAATTCCAAACTAGACTTGAATTTACCCAAGTTAACATCTTTAAGATCATAACGCCTCATTTCAATAAAAAAAAAAAAAAAAAGAACAGATTTTTAATGAATCTACGAATAACAAAGCCTCGAACCTCTCAACTATAAGAGAACAGTAAGCTTATGGAAATGCTAGAAAGTGTGCGTGTGTGTTTTTACTGTTTGGAGAGATCGCCATTGTTGTTTTGGGCTCTCTTTTGTATGCATGTATTTTCTACTTGATCTGAACGTTGAAATCTAATGGCTCAGAATGGATTTAAAGGCAAAAAAGTTGCAGCAGTATGTTTATTTTGCAATGTGGATCACAACAAGTTTATGCACGTCCCATGGATTTGGTGTGAGGATTCATAACAATGATAACATAACAAGCGTTGTTGCTATTTATGGATGTACCATTTATGTTTCACTGTAATATCATCTCTTTTAAAACAATAGTTTTTTTTTTATGTGAGTTTTAGATTATTTTGTATTTTTAAAGAGATTATGCGGCTTTCAAACATTAAGATATTTTATTTTATATTTTTACTTTAGTCAATGATGGGATGGACTTGTTGGACTGAGTCAAAGCAAAAACGAGCACTTGAAGTGAGTGGAAAAACTAGCGTGTCAAAACGGGGCGTTTTTGCACAGAATCGTCCGGATTGATCTAAGAAGCTGATAGGTGGTGACATACAACAAGCATGCATTTAATTGAAAGAAATATTGTAGGACATACTCTATGTATTTTGCCACTTGAAATGGTCAACTTCAAACAAGAACTTAAAAGACATTTATTTTTTACAAACAGCATTAAACATAAATTAAGTATCCTAAAACAAGAATTACACATCATAAAACAACAAATTCACTAATTTTCTAAATTAAACAATGACAACTTGACTGAGGCATCTGAAAATGGGGACTTTTCAGCATACAAAAAGACAAAAACATCTACTTAACTTGTGGTTGTAACTCAAGAATTTCACTACCCACGATTTATTCCCAACCTCCTCAAGCATCACTACTCTTGAAAACTCTTTCTGCTACAGTCTGCACAAAAAGCAGATGTTCAAAAGTACCATCAGCGTAAATCCCCACTCAATTAATGTAAAAACACTCTTTTGTGCACTCTAAGATGAAAGACTGAGTAAAACACAACACAGAACACTGTCTTTTCACAGATCATAGTATTCAAAATTGGCTTAATTTGCTAGATATACTTGAGTATTTGCTGTTTACTGATGCTGGTACACTCAGATCTCTTACCAAGAGATTGATGGCTATTTGTAACTCCAATGCCCTTCATCAACTCAAATACACAAACATCACCTTCTTCCAATTTATTATCCCGGGCAAATGCTCTCCAACCGATAGAAAGTTCAGTATTTCTATGACTGCCAAAATCTCTAGAAATGTATTGCACAGGCCAAGTTTTCCCACCTGAAACCAGGAGGATGACATTGCCAGGCTTCTGATCACTCAAATATTTCTCTGCAAACTTGCATGGTATATGCTGAAGGGTTGATCAGTAAAGGAAAAAACAATTAGAAAGAAACATCTTCAACTAATTGAAATCTATTCAATATGTAATTAATGTGCATGTTATCTGCAAATTGAAGTTGACAAAGGTTGTGATGCTTCAACATGCTTTGAACGGAAAGCTTACCAAGTTGCTTCTGCCGTAGGCGTATAGTGTGCCCATGGAGACCATAAAAAATGGATTTTGAGAATTAAAAGCAATAGCTCTCTCAAGAGCCCTAGCTTTTTCAGTAGCTGTCCGTTTATTACTCCTAAAAATATGAGATTTAAAGCACATGATGGGAGATTTAGGCATCCTTCCACCTTCTCCTTTAGAAGAAAAATAAAGTCCCCCTATCCAAGAACAACATACACGAAAAAACTTAAATCAGCAGATATGAACTGCCTACAGAACATATGCAAAACATAATCAAGATCTTTTGCCTTCAAATTAACCTTTGCGTAAAAGTAGGTGAAAACATGTTTCCCTTTATATCTGATGTTCTCCAGATACAATCGTGCTCTAAACAAGTTCTTACCTGGCAATAGAGGGCATTGTTCTTCATTTGCACGGAAAATTACAACTTTGAAAGAAACTTTAATGCCCTTAATCAGTTCAAACGCACAAACGTCACCTACTTTCAGATTATTGTCCAGTGAGAATTGCTTCCAACATAAAATTTTGCCTGCACTGTACTTAACAAACCAGTTTCTGCCATCTGAAACCCGAAGGACCACTTCACCAAGCGTCTTATTCAAATATGTCTTTGCAAATTTTGATGGTATATTCTGAGAGTAAGAAGAAGAAAACTTAGAAAGGTTAATAAAATCCTCGTAATTTAGTACAGAACAGAAAAGATTTGAAGGTGCTAGAACTTGTGATGATGAAGTGGGTTTCAAATTTAAAGCTTACCAAACACCATCCAAATTGCACATATGATGGTTGCATGACAACCATAAAATATGGGTTTTCGCGTTTGAATCCACTTGCTTTCTTAAGAGCTCTAGCTTTTTCAATCGGAGTCAATGGTCGAGTCCTTGTAAGAACCTCCGACTTTGGACATCCAACTTCGTTGGTAGAAATGCCTTCAACACCTTTTGTTGACAATCAAATGATAAGGTGACATAATTAAAAACTTTAACCCGAAGATCAGAGAAATCAAATTAACTGTAATATTATATAAGATTCCAGACCTTCAAACTCTTGCTTGGTCGGATGCAGATTTCCTTGTGCTTTTAGCTTCTTAGGCTTTGCCTCTTCAGATTGAGTGCGGTTTGGTGTAGAATGAGGAACCCATTTAGGTAGATTGGAGATTTTCTCAGTTTTAGCACTTGGATTCGTTCTCTTCATCTTTTGAGGCCTTGGATCGCATGGCAACTTCTCCCTTCTTTTGTATGTTCTAAAGCTATCTAATATCTCCACAGAAGTATCATTTTCAGTTTCTTCCTTTGGTGAAACTCGGAGTTTTTCACCAAAATTTTTCCCCTTAGCTTGGGAGCTGTGGGTGGGATAATCTATTTCTGTTGCGCTCATATCAAATATGAGTACATGAAAGCGAGAGTTTCCTTCATATCTGAAAACTAGAAAGTGCCCCTGTTTCACAGAGTAATACTCCAAGAACTCTTGCCAACCCTTCTGTAACCAGATTTCACCATCACATCTCGTCAATTCTAATTTCCATTCTGCACCATTTGGAAGATTAAGAAATGCTAGGTTTGACAACCCTTCTCCATGTTTCCTTACAAACCTTCTCGGAATCATCTGTAAAGAATCTATGGTTAAGTTTACATTAAAAAAAAAATGCAGCAGAACACATCAAACACGTACACACAGTTCTTGTCATGCATTTGAAACCCTTAAATTTGGGTTGACACTTGAGACTTTCTTACTTTTACTGTCACTTGATAGAAAACACTTTGTTTCTTTAGAGGCCAACAAACTGAACTACTCTAAAGTTACAAACTGAACTGAAGCAAATAAAAGGATTTTCCTTGTTTATTTTGTAGTACACAGGAAATAGTTTAGAGTAAGTTCAGCCAGTACTGGTTGTTATGTCAGTTTATAAACTTTCGAAGTTTAAGAACCTAATGGCTTTAGACTCGCTCTGCTCTCTGTGTTCAGCATATTACAGCAAAACCAAAAGAAACAGTTCTTTATTTGATTATTTTTCACAAAACAGCAGTGTCAAATTCTTGAATCAGATGAATAGAAATGAATATGCTTACAAGCTTCCCATGTCGTAGAGAATCAGCAAGAATTATCTTGAAAAAATGTGGAGCTTTCACCTCAACTCCCGGACTTTGATCGTCTCTCTTGCCTTGAGAAGCCATAGTTAAACCTGAAGTTTTCCCATGTAAGGATCAGAGTAAGTGTGAAAACAGCTTCTATTAACAGTGACAACATGCTGGGTGGTTGTCCTCAATAATACATAGATTTATTGTTATCTCATTGGTAAAGACGTGAATTCTGACACAAATCAGTTCACAAATATTACTTTCTAGCTTCTTTACTTGGTAAAGGTATTTGTTTTAACTTGCTTCAGATGGGGAATAAATAGGAGGGTCAGAGTTCATCGAAGGCTGATGAAGAGCTATTAATCCAATTGCAGAGAGAGAGTCAGCTTTTGCCTGACATCTTGTAAGATAGACATGAAGGGTTGAAAAACATTTCCTTACTGTTTACATTTTCTGTTATGAATTCAGGCATTCATTTCTCACCAGATTCTCTCATGTAACACCTGAATGCAGAAAGTCCCCCATTAGCAGAGTTTCCCGTTTCAAAAAAGGCGTATGCTCCATGTGAACAATGCATGGGGTTTTATGCCTTCCAATAGTTTAGGACACTAGGACTCTAGAGAAAGGATTAGACCGTTGAAGTTCAGGGAAAATAGATGACAGATTGGAGGAGTCGAGGAGTCGAGAGTGAGGATTAGAATCCAGTTTTCGGGTTGTTCAAGATCAAATTGACATTTTTCTGATATCAGGGATTGAGTTTTCATTACGAGAATGACTTGCCAAGTTTCCCAACAAAAACAAAAACAAAGAGTACTTTGAATGAAGCCAAGAATGATAAGAAATTTACATAAAATAGAAAATGAGAAAATGGGAAAGAGGAGGAGAGAAAGAGAAAAGATTTTGAGGGGCGCTACATCTTTACTATTGTGATTAAATACAAAACATAAATTCATATTTACATAAAATAGAGAATGAGAAAATGTAGAAGAGGAGGAGAGAAGAGAACGAGGGAGAAGGATTTCGAGGACTACATGCATCTTTACTATTGCGATTAAATACGATTTCGAGGACTACATCTTTATTATTGTGATTAAATACAAAACATCTTTACTTAAGAGTTGCTGTTAAAAACATGCTTAGATCAATCTCATCTGATAAACATACAACAAAGCCAAGTGATAAAAAGACTTCTCAAAAATAGTCATTTTCCATCCAAAAATAATCTTTATCTCCCTATTCTCGCTCTCTCCCTTTTCTCTCTACACAGTCGCCCCCCTCAAAAACCTTAGACCAGAAGAGTGGGGTTGGAGCTTTGCCTCCTCCCTCCCTTCTCCCTTCCTCCCTCTTCTCTCTAGTTTTTATCTTATTTTTTTGGTTTTGTTTGTTTTCTCGTTCACAGTATGGCAAAATGCAGATCTGTTGTTCTCCGGAGCCAGCCGACCACCACACGCCCTACTGCAAGATTCTCAAGGCGCCGATTCTTCAGATGGACAAAAAATCTCGTTGAACGGAGCGGCGAGTGAACCACACGCATGGCCCAAAGTGCGCGCGAGACATCCACACGCCACCGCAAGGGGAGCTCTATCGCCGCCACGCGCGGTTTTTCTGGGACCAAGGCCATCAGTTTCTTCAGACTTGACGTTCCGTCGTACTTCCAGGATGGTGCACCACCACAGTCTCGGTGTTTGCATTTTTATTTCCTCTAAGGTTGAAAATGCGGATCTATAGCTTTACAAGCTGTAATTTCCTATTTTCTCATGTATCTTTTATATTTTCTGTTATTTCCTTTGTTTTAGGTAAAAAAAAAAAAATACATAGTCTCTTGGATTTTGTCCAGAGAGTGTATCCTCTACTCTGTCTTAGACAAAGTGTTGGGTTGGTTAATTCTGTCTTACGATAGACTGTGGGGTTTGTTAAATCTGTCTTAAGACAGAGTGTTGTCTCTGAGACAGTTTGTTTGTAGAGAGTTACAGCAATAGACTAAACCATATCAATCACAAAGAAATTTATGTATTTGAGAGTCTTAAAAACAGTAGTTGGCTTGAATTTTGTATGTATCAGGTCAAAGTTGTAATGTCCCATTATGAATTAATAGAATTTGTTCTACCTAAAAAAAAAAAAAAAAAAAAAGATAAAAAGACTTCTTCTAACAAATAAGATATTAATCAATAGCTATCTTAATATGATATCTACATAGATTTCTATTTTCATTGTATAAATAAAACATGACTGCACTATGTTTTGTAGGCAACCCTTTCATTCATCTTTATATTTCTACAATCTCCATCAAAAAAGTTTAAAAAAAGTCAAAAGTCGAGCATTATTTTCCAGTCAAAAGGGCATTATCCATATTTTCCTTTTTTTTTCCGTTGCGGATTGTTCTTCTCTATTTATTTTCTTCTAGACGCATAATGGTACTGTTATTTTCTCAAGTAATGATCCCTTCCTCTTCTTATTTATTTGTCCCTTGCTATTTTATTTATTATTTATTTGAATAGTGAGATGAGATGAGATGGTTTTAGATGAGTTAAATAAAACATTATTAGAATATTATTTTTTAATATTATTATTATTTTGAGATTTGGAAAAAGTTGAATTGTTTATTATATTTTGTGTAAAAATTTAAAAAAATTGTAATGATAAGATGAGATGAGATAAAACCATCTTTGTATCTAAAGAGAGTCTTAATCCACTCCATAGATTTAAATCAAGGTTTTCTTATATGTTTACACATATAATTTGTGCCAGGAAAAAAAAAATGAAGTATTAACGTCATGTTTCACACACCTTTGGGTCAAGGTCTGACAATTATGGTTTTCGAAAATGAGTCCTACACAAGGTAGAATATACTGCAGCTTAGAGAGGGCGGCCTTGTGGCTGAGGAACTTCCGATACCAAAGTTAGTAAATATTCTTGGAGTGTAGTGATAAGTAAGAGAGTCTAGGGGTCAAAGAGAGTATCCTCTTACCTAGGATCAACTATTTATATTATAGGTCTGAAGAGCAAATCATGCTTGTTTTCATGAAGTCTGGGTTCCCCGTACTGTTCCTTTTGTCTAAATCTTTAAATGCGGCGTGGTTCTGCAATGGCCTCATTAATGTGGAGCGGATCTGCGACGGCGTCATTAATATGGCGTGTTGTCCGGGTGGTAGAGCTATTAATGCGGCGTGGTTCTCCAACTTTCTGCTCTTAGTCTGCCTTTCTCCTGGTCCGTTCATGCCTTCTCTGTCACTAGATCAACGGTTCTCCGTATGTCACGCCAGCCTTGTTGGCGGACACTCGATGACTGGACACTACCCAAGGGGGCCTCTAATTGACGAGTCACATCCCCTGCAGCACCCTCCCTTCTACAGGTCATGTACAGTCTACAGAGGATTCTCCTAGTGGGCTGGGTTCGTGGCTTTCTATCGTGGGCCAGGCTTGATAGGGCCTTTTGGGCCTTGAGGGGAAAATTCTCTTACAGTTATCCCACTAATTCTCATCGTATGAGTACAGTGGGAGTTTATCATGATTCGATCCCGCCTCCTACCATGGTCGGGCACTCCATTTAGGTTTTCTAAGGTTCGGGAAGCCTCTACGGGTTGGCACTTCTGATGGCATTCTTATCTTCCATAATAGGTTCACATTTTCATTACATCTTTTTAAACTAATTAAGTTAGGCGGCTTTTCATGCTAGCGTTGTTTCGTAAACCACATTCCATGAAATCGAAACGGCGAGTATCCTTGTTGCCACGGTGTATGAAAGTCTAATCGTCACCTCCTTTTATAAAACGCGAGAGTGCGACCTGACTTCTGCCCACTACGTTGTGAGTATCTCGCCATTTTTGTTTTCTTCTTCCAGTCTTCTCTGTTACTTTGTGTTCTAGCAGTGATAGCTTTCGAAAAATCTGTTCAACCCAATGTTTCGGTGGGGGTTCTGCCGATGTTGGGCCAGTGTTTTTGGGTAGTGGATGGCGCTCGACTACTGACAAACCAACGCTGGCCTCTTTAGCCCTCACCAATCAAGTATAGATTTCGTTTCTTTTGAAGTTCCTGGCCCCGATAAGGGCGCCATTGATGCAGAGGGTCATTTCAATAAAGTATCCCTATATCCTTCCATGTTTTCATGTGGCTCGAGATTGTTGTTTCCTTGCCCTATCCGTGACCTTTTCGACCGTCTCAACATGGGCCCTTCCCAATTGCACCCAAATGCCTGGCAGTTATTGATTTGCTGCAGCATTATCTAGCGGCGGACTTTGTTGGAGAGTTTCTTCTTGCTCACAGGGTGCTATGCCTATAGGGAACGTATGCAACTTCAAGGCGTCCCATGCCCTAGTCACCTTGGAGCCGCGATATTACAAGGTAAAAGACTGGTCCTCCAAGTTATTCGTTATATCTGGCTGCGGTTGGGAGTTTCCGGTGGGTCAGGTGAATCGTTGAGAGTTCTCCATACGGAGAGACTAGGAAAAAATTTCAGAAGATAAGGCTGTGTGTCCGACGACCACTTCTTATGAAGAAAAACGTCTTGCAATAGTGCGGGAATGGGTGCAAAGCCATCCTGACAGTGTTTTTTTCCAAGGTCCTCATTTCTGAGGAGTTCTCTGCCTCCCCTGGGGCACCTTCCCTCTGATGATAGACATGTTGCTAAGCGACCCTAAGTTGCTCCACTTCGAAAGTGTTCCTCGAACCTTCCTATGCCAGATAAAGGGAAGAAAACCTGTTGGGAGAGCGTTTAGGCCGAGGACAGATTACTTCCCGGGGTTTAGGACCCTTTACTGTGGGAACCAGCTACTTTGGAGGCTAGCCATCCAATTACTGTGGCGGTCCCAGCGCCGATTGTGTTGGGCGAACCAGTGGGCAGTTTTCCCATGGTGCCTCTTCCTGCGGCGATTAGTGAGGCGCTTGGGGCTGAGGTCGAGATGGGCACCCTCCTCCAAAGTATTTTCGCGTCTTTCACTCATGATGAGGTACATCATTCTTCTTCATGGATCTCTCATCCTTCCCCATCCCGTTTGGCGGTCGGGAGTTACTCTCTCGAGGCGGCCAATGAGGGGTGGAAGCTTCTTCCAACAACCGTGTGGAGGCAGAAGATTACTCAGGAGGTAAATCTCCTACAAACATTACAGTCCTCAGGAGCCTGATGAATCCTGCTACAAATTCTCTTGTTCAGGCCGATGATGGTTCGAGGAGTCCGGTCATTGATCTACTTGTCCAAGTAGAGTTTCTCAAAGGTGGAGGTTCTGTAGGTGATACAACCGATAAGGGTCTGCATGACTAACCCTTCGCCCGGGCTGAATATCCATTGGCGGACAACTTTCCTCCAGATGCCGCAATCGGCCCCCACCAGGAGGGTTTACGTGAGGACCTGCCTGCTCCTCCCATTGTTTCTGGGGGACTTTTTGAATTTACAATCTTGCGGAAGCCCTTCCTTCTTTGTCTCGGCTGGCCATGGAGGGGAGCTGAGAAAAAGTTATTGGCCAGATTGTTGAATGCTTGTCGAGTTTCTTCCACGAGGTTTGATCGTCTCTTTCCCGTCTTTTACTTTTCTTTTCCTTCCTTCTCCATTTTTCTCAATCTTTCCTTTTCGTCGCCAGGGTACTTCTCAGCTTGTGGCTTTTATAGTGGACGATCAGGAGGCAGCCGCTCAAGAGAGCTTGGATCGTGCTCGCGGCAACAGAGGAGAGGGAGCAGCTGAAGGTCGAACTTGAGAAGATGAGATTCGACCTGTCAGATGAGCGCAAGAGATCGAAGAAGTTGGAGCGTCGCCGATGGAAGCATGAGCAGACATGGGAAGAGGAGAAGACCCAATTGAAGCGGCTCAACCAAAGTCTTCAAGACGACTTATCCCGAGAACGAGAGGAGAAGAAGCGGTTGGAGCTGCTGAACCAGAGTCTTCAAGGCGACTCATCCCAAGTGCGGGAAGAGAAGCACAAGTTGGAGCAGCTGAACCAAAATCTTCAGGACGCCACCCTCTCCTTACAAAAGCAACTAAGGTGGTTCCCGATGCTTCTTGACAAGGCGTGCAGACACAGGGTGAAGGCTGCAAATCAATGCAGTCATTTCTTCTAGGGAGTCTGAAGCTGCATCCAAGTACCTTCAGCAACTTGTGCTTGGCGATATCCTACTAACAAGACATCCTTTGAAACCAATAGCAACCTGGGAAGGAAAGAGGTGCCAAATGCTTTTCCCGATCCAGCCGTACCTACGCCGACATTAGTAAAGCTGGCTAGCCTTGTTCTTACTGCTGCTGAGCTGGCCAACCTTGCTCCTGCGACCGCTAAGACGACCACCCTTACTCTTGTTTCCGCTGAGGCTGATGCTCTTGGATCCTAGACTTAAAGACTTTATTTATTTCGTTGTACTCTTTTTTTTTTAACATGTATCCGCATTTTGTTGCTCAACGGCTTGTATATATACTGATTAATGCACATATCTTTGATCGTCATGCCTTCGCCTTTGCCTCTTTTTCCTTTCTTCTTTTGTTGTTGTGTGGCTGGCCTAGGAAATCAGGGTAAAGGGGTCCGCATGGCTCCTACCTATCCCACTGGCCGGTCACATTGCGCTTGTTTATTTTATGTGGATATTTGTTCCTAGAATGCGGCTGTCATTTTAGTCATTATTTGGTGGTCGTGTCCGGCTATACCATTGAAGTTTTCCCGACCTACCCTGCTGGTGTCTGGTTTAATCTTTCCAACCCAGCTAGCTACTTTGGCCTTTGAAGTTTCTCGGTCTACCTCGCTGGCTTCCTCTACTTTTTTTTTTTTTTTTTTTACTTTGATTCCTGTGTTCTGAAAGTAGCCACGGATTGTTAGGTTGACCTACCTTGATGACTACTCAGCACCCTCGGGCCGAATAATGATTTTTTTTTACTTTGATTCCTAGGTTTTGAAAGCGGCCACAAATTGTTAGGCTGACCTACCTTGTTGACTATTCGGCACCCTCGAGCCAGATAATGTTTAGAAACCCAACGGGTTCTAAGTAATAGGAATAAATCCCTTATAGTTACCCTGCTAATTCTTTTTGGATGAGTCTAGGAAGAATTCTTCTTATCTCCTCCTTCATTCACGCCTTGTCAAGTTTCCGACCTTCCTGATCGCATGCTGAGTAACCGTTCACATTTTGTATACGTGGCAACACAGTACAGTGCCAGTTATATTTCTGCATTAAATGGCGTCCCTTCGATTTCCGCATCATGGCTCTGTTCTTTACTAGCATTAACTCCGCACATTGTATCAGCATATACCCTCTGCAGTGGTTGCAATAATCAAGGGATTATGGTTCTCTGGGGGGAATACATGGCGACGACTTATGGTGATTCGTGGAGTTATGATGCCTTGGCAGGCCAAGCGTTTACCCCACCTATATAAGGACCCTTCTCCCAGTTAGAAATTCCATTATACTCATTTCTGCCTTTCTCTTCTATTCTATGACTCTTGCTTTACTGGTTGAGTTTCTAGTTCTTTTGCTTTCCTTTACTTTTCTTCCGAAGTTTCTTTGTTTTTTTTTTCTATCTTTCATGGTTATGATGGATCCTTCACACCCTAGTGGGTGACGGGTCCTCTGGTGGCGCTCAGGCCTCTGCTGGCTATGGCAGTTTAAGCGTCGGAAGGTGGAACTGCCCATCCTTCATTGTTGGGGTCCCAGACCCTTCGTTCTCATTCTTGTCCTTTTGCTTATTGTGCTTCCTCGTTCTAATCATTTTGCTTACGGGGCTCGACTTCAAAACTCTTCTCCATTGTTACAATGGAGAAGAGCTTTTGTTGCTGTGGTGCTGTGGTGACCGTCGCTATCTGATCCCGAACTCATTTCTTTCACCCAGAAACACGGTCTGTAGCTTACCTTTTTGTTTCCTTGGGCTTGAGAATAGTGAAGTATTCGGGATCTTTAAGATTGTTCTTGGCCATTTTACGGTTTAGATCAGGCACTAGAACACTTATCCTCCTTGTAGCTCGTGCGGTCTTATGCGGCCTTATGATGCAACTTGTTCCTTGTAGCTATGCGGTTTCATAATGTAATTTGTTCCTTGTAGCTTTGCGACTTCATGATGTAATTTTTTTTTTGTAATCATGCATAATTAATAAAATGATTTTGTGTATCTGGCTATACTGTCTTCACATTTTCTTACTGCATTGTTTCCACATTTTCCTCGCTGTATTTCTTCCGCATTTTCCTTGTTGTATTTCTTTCTATACTTCCCCCTTTTTTTTTGCTCTTATTACCTTTCATTGTGTGCCGTTATTGTTCTTGTTTATATATTTTGCCTTGGCATTTGGAGAGTTTATAACCTTGACTCGTTCCTTGCTTGCTGATGCTTTGTGCAGCCTTTTTGCGGTACTTTGTATCATTTCTGTAGATTCTTCTTTCTTCGGGCAGTTATAAGACTTAAACCAGCACTCCATTGGGGAGGGGTTAGGCTACCTCAAGCCCGCCCCTTTTTGGTTCCCCAAAGAGGTAACTTCTTCAGGCTGTCATTGTGGCAGTCTTTCACCGTGATAGGAGTTGGGATAAGTTCTTCGGGTCGTCCTGAGCATGGAGCTCACTCTCCTCTGCGGGAGGGGTAAGGCTACCATTAGGCCAGCTTTCCCTTTTGAGTCTCATAGGGAGCTAAGTTGTTCGGGCAGTCTATTACTGGACCCTCTCCTGCTCGTTAACATCATAAGGAAATGTAACACTTTCAGTCAGGCTTGTACTAGAACAACTCTTCACTCGTAGTGGAGGTCACGGTAAGTTTTCGAGTTATCGCAAAGGCCAAACCCACTCTCCTCCGCTGGGAGGACAATGCAACCTTTCAACCCTACCTTTCCCCTTGTATCTCGCGGGGAGGTAAGTTTTTCTGATAATTTGTTACTGTACCCGCTTCCGCCAGTTGACACTCACGAGAAATGTATATTTTTCTGATGTCGAGTAACTGAAGACTAACCCGCACTCCATCACGGGAGAGACAAGGCAACCTTAAGGTCTACCTTTCCCTATGGTATCCCGCGGGGAGGTAAGTTTGGACAACAATTTGGCCGACAGCTCATCGCCGTAATAGGAGTCGGGATAAGTTCTTCAGGCCGCCTTAAAGGCAGGACCCGCTCTCTTCTTCGGGAGGAATAAGGTCGCCTTAAGGCCGACCTTTCCCTATTGAGTACCGTAGAGAGGTAAGAGCACTCCCAATAGATTTTTTATCCTATCCTTCAAAATACATCATCAAAACTTACTTTTTCTATTTTACATAATGATTTTTACAATATATCATACATCAGCTTATCTATTTTTTCTTCATATCATTTTAATATTATATTTTTTAATATTTTTTATTCATTTCAAATATTTTCTCTAATTACTAATGATATATTCATATCTTTTGATATTTACAATATCTTTTCATATACAATGTCATATAATTATGTTTTATTTTAAATTAATTCAAATTTATAAACTAAACTAAAATATAAATTAATTCAATAAAATAGAGCATGGTATATATCTACAACTACGCACACCACCAACGGACATTTTGGTTTGCTATTGCACCCCAGAAAATAATCTCTTTTCTCAATACATATGATCCCAATTTCCCGTACACACTCTGCACCACCATGATCCGAAAGTTTACTTTCTAGTTTATGCAATAAAAGAAAAGAACTTGGGGCTGAAATGGAAATGAAGTTTACTTTCTAGTTTCTGCAGTGAGAGAAAAAAGTAGAAGGTAAGAGAAAGAAATGAATAAAAAATTTATACATTTGTGAACAGTGTCTGCTAAATGTAGAGGTGATACTGTAGCAAACTGTATTTTAAAGATGAAATACATAACCCATTGGAGGTATATTTTGAACTTTTTTCTTTAAATTTTACAAAAAGTTGGGTTTTACAAGAGCCATTGGGAGTGCTCTAAGTTGTTTAGACAGTCTGTTACTGAACCTGCTCTCGCTCGTTGATATCACATGAAAGGTAAGTGTTGGGTCAGGCTGGTGCTGATCTCACTCTTCGTTGCGATGGAGGTCGGAGTAATTTATTTGGGAGGGCCATGGGGCCGGTATCGTTCTCCTTTAGGGGAGGGATAAGGCCACCCTTGGGCCAACCTTTCCTTATAGTGTCCCGCGGGGAGGTAATTTTTAGGGTAGTTTGTTACTGGACCCGCATCTGCCTGTTGACGTTTGCAAGGAAGGTAAATTTTTATCTTTAGGCCGCCATTGGCTGATCCGCACTCCGTCGCAAGAGGGATAAGACAACCCTTAGGCCTACCTTTCTATATGGTGCCCTATGGGGAGGTCAGTTGTTGATGACCTTGTCACCGTAGATTTCGTTAGCCGCGCTTTTTATTGTTGGTGCCTTACTGATAATATGAGAACGTGTAGCAGATGTTTTGCATTGTCCTGAAAAGTAGCGTTTTATTAAATAAAAATGAATGTACAAGCTCAGTAAAGAGACGTTACAAAATTTAGAGGACTCAGAATCCCGGTTTGGGAAGGTCGTCGACCATTCTCTTCTCCAAAGCCGCACACCATCCCTTCCCCTCTAGAAACTGGTAGGACGAATTGTAGACGTAGGCTTGCCGTAGTTTCTTCGATGGTGCCCGGCCTATTTTGTCCTTTTGGTGCCGTCCAAGGCGGGTCCTTCATCTTTCTGCTTTAGCTCCTGTATGTAGCATTCTCTCGTCGACACTTGCTCCCCTCGGACTCCTCCCACTCCCTGGGGAGTTGGGAACTTCATTTTGAGTAGGGCTGCAAACGGTCCATCGCCGGACCGGACCGAACACCCAAAGGGACCGGACCGGACCAATACCAGTCCAGTCGGTCCAGCCTTTTTTTATTTTTATTTTTATTTTTATTTTTTAAATAATTAATAAAAAAAAATTATTTAAAATACTAAATTAAATTAAGTGACTTATTAATATAGATTATGTAACAAACTCAATAAAAAAATATTTTATATGGTGAATGATAATAAATTAGATGAAAATTATATTATTAATTTATATAATTACTATATAATTAACTAATTGATATTATATATTTATTAATTCATAAAATATTAACAAGTGTTAATAGCATATTTAAAATTTTATATTATTAATAGTGATAGGTTAGATGAAGATATATATAAAATATTGTTAATTTATAGAATATTAACAAGTATTAATAATATATTTAAAAATTTGTATTGTTAATTGTACAATTATTATATATAAAATATATATAAAAAATATTTTTTTTATTTATTTTTCATTCGGTCCGGTCCGGTCTGAAAAAATCGTGGATCGTGGACCGGACCGAATGTTTTCGGTCCTCTAAAATGTGGACTGGACCGGACCGGTCTAAGTTTCGGTCCGGACCGAAACGGTTGGTCCGTTCGGTCCGACCGGACCGTTTATCACCCCTAATTTTGAGGTAGTAGGCCAACGTGGGCTTTCCGATGATGGCGTTGTATGCCAACGGAGTTTTCACCATTAGGAAGTCGACCATACTTCCCACCAGGACGGATAGCGTGATGGTTTCCACGGGTTGAACAATACTTCCAGATAAACCTTTTAAGGGCATGGGGGCAGGCAACAGTAGGGAGGCCTCAATACCCATCTGGACGAAGGCTTCCCAGAACAGGATGTCCGCGAAACTCCCGTTGTCGATGAGGATTCTGCAAGTGGTGAAATTGGAGACGAGCATTGTGACCACTAGGGCATCGTCATGGGGGTACAGAACCCCTTCTTCATCAGCCTCTGTGAATGAGATGACTAGAGTGGGGTCACCCCTTCGTTGTTTGACGGGATGATACTCAGTCGAGTATACCTCGTAGTATCATACTCACCTAACATGTGCTTTCCTTTTCGACGAGGTGATACCTCTACCTACGAACCCTCCAACTATGGTTCGAATCTCCCTAAGGGGGGGTTGCTGCCTTTGTGGCAGATGGGGGCGATCTTGCTATGGCCCCCTTATCGCTAGTCGTTGAGGGTTGTTCGCCTGTCTGTGCCGGTCACCTCGATCCCGGCTCCATTTCCTCGATCCTGGCTCCATTTCCTCGATCTTCCCCTCAACTCTTGCTCTTGTCTTTTGGCCGGGGAGTAGCGGCGCCTTTGCTGTTCCACATATTCCTTTCTTCCTCCTAGGGAGAAACAGTCTTCGGTGTTGTGCAAGGTGGACCAATGGTACGTGCAGTAGCGGCACACTGCTCTCCGATCGTCCTCCTTTTGAATGGTAAACGTGGGCCAGTTGTACTGTTGTCTGGGTCCCTTTGCCAGGAATTCCTCTCGCCGCTTCTCCTGGAAGCCCTTTTCCCCTTTCTCATGGGGCTTGGCCTTGGTTGGGGCCTTCTCCTTCCTCTCTGCGTGCTCTATTTCCTTCCTCCACGGCTCTGTCAATGCCGGATAGTGTCTTCCGCGTTGATAAAGTTGTCAGCCTAGTTCATGAATTCCCGCAACGTCGCTGGAGTCCACCTAACCAGTTCTGTCATGAACTGGGAGCATGGCCAGAAATCTCCCAGGAATGCCGCCAAAGTTATCTTCTCGTCTTGGTTGTCAATGGTCATGGTTTTTAGCCTCCTTACCATCTTACTCCCGCTGGGGTTTTCTGAGCTCCCCGTTTTCTTTGCAGAGTACCTCTACTTTGCTAGTCAGTTTCATCACCCACTCCTCTATGGCTTTTAGCCTTGTTTCCATGGCGTCTCCCATGTTTCGCCTAAGTTGTTCGGAATGGGTTGTCGCAAGCATGAGAAGGACATGCAATATCTATTATGATCCCACAGACTGTGCCACTATTAACGTCGTGTTTCACACATCTTTGGACCAAGTTTTGACAATTCAAGTTTTCGAAAACGAGCCCTGCACAAGGTAGAATATACTGCGGCTTTGAGAGGGCGGATTTGGGGCCAGGAACCTCCGATGCCAAAGTTAGTAGATATTCTTGGAGTGTAGTAAATAAGTAAGAGAGTCTAGGGATTAGAGAGAGTATCCTCGTACCTGAGATCAGCTATTTATACTACAGGTTTGAAAAACACATCACGCCTACTTTCATGAAGCCCGGGTTCCCCATACTTTTCCTTTTGTCAGAATCTTTAAATTTAGCGTGGCTCTACGACAACCTCATTAACGTGGCGCGGCTTTGCGATGGCGTCATTAATGTAGCTTGTTGTCTGGGTGGTGGAGCCATTAATGAGGTGTGGTTCTCTAACATTCTCCTTTTAGTCTGCCTTTTTCCTGGTCCGTTCATGCCTTCTCTGTCAGTAGATTAACAGTTCTCCATATGTCACGCCTGAAGTGTGGGCGGGCACTCGATGACTGGACATTACCCGAGGGGGCCTCAGATCAATGAGTCTCATCCCTTGCAGCACCATCCCTCCTACAAGTCATGTACAAAGGATTCTCTTAGTGGGTCGGATTCGTGGCTTTCTGTCTTGGGCCTGGTTTGATAGGGCCTTTTGGGCCTTGAGGGGAAAATCCCCTTACAGGAAGGATAGGAAGTATCAACGGGCCCCATATAAGAAAGAAAGTTTAGGCTATTTGCACTTGTAGTTTCTAAACATGAGAAATGATAGTTGTAGTCGTGAGTGTGCAAGCACCGTATAATCACTTTGAAAAAATGAATATATATATGATCCACATAAAAAAATTAAATTTTTAATAGTGAACCTCACTCTTTTTCAAAGTAATTACACGACGCTTACTCACTCCTCGACTGTATGTAGCATCATTCTTCTAAAATTATATAATATATGCCATCGAGAACTCTACCGAATTTTTGTACTGAAGATTGCAAGTTTTTTTTTTCTTTTACAAACATATTTTAAAATACTTCCTTAACAATTAAGTAAAAAAAAAAAAGTAATCGGTATATTTTTTGGGTAGTTACTCTCGATGAGAGTGGCATTTTCCACAATATAATTTGATTAGAAGAGAAGTTGTATGGCATTATAGTTTGAGTAATGAAAATCTCACAATGAGTCTTTTAAGGGAAATCCACGAGGCAATATAAAATTTCGCATTGTCCCATTGATTTCTCGTAAATGTATTACCATTTGAAAAATTTTATACACTACATCACCATCTCACTTTCATCCTACTATATAAGATGTGTCACATTTATTATCATTAGATAATATTTTATTAGATGATTTTTTATCATCCAATAGTGATAAATATGCTACATCTTACATAATGAGATAAAAATAGGATGGTGGTGTGGTATATAGCATTACTCATTACCACTCTTATAGTTTATTCTTATATTTTTAGGGTCGTGCTGTTATTCAGCCAATTCTTACTGTTGAGTTTGATCGTTTGTTTATTCTACTTTTTTTAAATATTTAAAAAAATACACAATTTATGAATTTATCAAAAATATATTATTTTAATTCATACTTGTAAACAAATTGTTAACAAGTAGTAGGTCTATCATTTTTATTTTTATAAATTATAGGCCAACTTTCACGCCATTTTTATAAATTTATCAAAACTAAAAATAAATTATGGAGCTTTGACTTAAGAAAAATGTTAGAGTCATTGACATTTGGGTCCCGATTAGAATCCGCTGAAATTTTTTTTATTTAATAATTAAGAAAATATTTTTTATTGATATTGTAAAAAGTTTAAGAATATAAATAAATAAATAATTTTTTTTTTCCTCTCGAGACCGGTTTCATCCTCGGAGGATGTACTGCTCTTGACTTAAATAGCCCAAGAACCAGAATAATAAATAAAAAAGAGTAATACTATATACCATACTACCATCTCACTTTCATACCATTAAGTATGATGTGATACATTCATCACCATTAGATAGTAAAGAAGTATGTAATAAATGATCATTTAATGGTTATAAATGTATCACATAATACTTAATGGAATGGTAGTATGATGTATAAAATTTTCGAATAAAACAATAGCCCCTGAACAATGGGCTTTGTGGCAGTCGACTCTTAAGTCTTAGGCTGCATTTTGATGTTAAATTGAGTTTAATTGACATGATAAAATATTATTATTATTATTTTAAAATTTAAAAAAGTTGAATTATTTATTATATTTTATATTAAAATTTAAAAAAATTATAATGATAAATTAAGATGAATTAAAATGAATTTAGGAACTAAACGAAACCTTAAACCCGAACAGGGGTTAAGGCATTTCCCAATTCCTACCCTAGAACTTGAACCCCAGCCATGCGCCACATTTTGACCACAGCCCGCTTCAATGTTCCGACCGCACCGGCTCCACCGACGCCTCCCAAACCCCCGAGGAAGCCCTAGAGCTTCACATTCCACGACTTGACCTGGGAGGACCCGTACAGCTGGATGTCGGGCTTGAGCATTAAAATAATTTCAAATTAATATATGATTTAATATAATATAAGCTGAAAGTTTTGCTTCTTTTAATATGGGAATATAACTTTATGTCAGTAAATAAAATGGTGATTTATTAGAATGAGGAAAACGTAAGGAAATAAACATCCCCTCAAGTTATTTGACTGAATTTAAGGTTTCGATTGGAAACTAAACTCATCTTAACTCATTATTATAATTTTTTCAAATCTCAATATAAAATATAATAAATAATTCAATTTTTCAAATCTTAAAATAATAATAATAATAAACAATAATATTCTAACAATATTTTATTATCTCAACTCAACTAAGGCTGTTCATCCGGGCCGGTTCTTTTTCCGGCCCCGCCCGAAACCCGGATAACGGGTACGGGTTCCGACCCGGAACATATCCGGGCCGATACCCGCATGATTAAAATCGGTTTAATCCGGCCCGGATACTAGATTTTAAATCCGGAACCCGGATCTCAACCCATACCCAAGTTTTGTTTTTAAACCTACGTATCAAAACAAATACCTTCAGATCTCTCTCTCTCTCTCTCTCTCTCTCTCTCTCTCTCTCTCTCTCTCTCTCTCTCTCTCTCTCTCTCTCTCTCTCTCTGCAACTTGCGCCGATGTCCTCTCTCACTCTCAAGTCGAAACCCTAGCCTCCTCTGCCTTCATCTGCATCGTTGTCTTCATCACCTCCATCGCTCCGTCGTCTCCATCTCTCGCTCTTTCTTGCGTCGTTGTCTTCATCACCTCCGTCGCTCCATCTCTCTCTCTTTCTCGCGTCGTCATCAGGGTCCCATTCCATGACCAGGTGAGGGAAATTTCGGTATTTTCTATCATGGGTTTGAGTTTTGGACTGTTAAGTACCGAAACCCTAGCCTTCCTCTGCCGAGTGCCAAAACCCTAATACTCTTAGATCTACTCTTAGATCTAAGACGTGGCTTTGAGTTGTTTTTGCTTTTTTTTTTCTAGATCAACTCTTAGATCTGATCCCATAATTTGCATTATATTTTCTATTTATTTGTATATCTTAGAATCTTTGATGTGCTCTGATATCTGGGTTGTTTTTTTTTTATTTTGGGTTTTTTTTTATTCTTGGAAGTTTGGTATATGACTTTGATGTTCTTAGAAAATCAGTTTCTTGCATTATTTCGTGGAGATCTGCTTTTCAAACAAAAAAACATAGTTTAAGAACATAATAATATGATTTTTTTTTAGGGTTTTCAGTGCTAGCATTTTTTTGATTGAATAAAGTATCTCCTTCACATGGGTGCTTATTCTGTTTTTTGAATTTACGAGTGTTGGATAGATATTTAGATCTTATGCTGGGTTTGCTACACTTCTGGTTGTGGATTGCACATCATATGTTTGATAAAATGGTCGGGGCTTCTCATAAAATGCATTGAGCAGGTGATTTTTGAGGTATGCATGCATGTCTATGTCTAGGCCGATTGATTTGCTACAAACAGGGGTCTATTTGGTTCTATCCCTGAGTCATTAATTATTTGATTGCTAGCTGCATTCTAGAAGGATTAATTATACATCATCCCTAATTTCTCGCATACACAGTAATATTCTGGAATATTATGAGTAATTTTGGACTATATATTTTTTCTCTAATATAAAGTTATGAACAAGTCAACAACAAAGCCGACTATGAGATAGCATATTTTTGTTTTTTTTTCTCAAAGGTAAACACATGAAGGCAGAAGATTTCATATTGCTATGTTTAAGCCTTTTGCTTTGTTTCTCTCTCTGGGAGTCTTTTCAGGGTGGATTGAGATGTTTAAGCCTTTTGCTTTGTTTTTCTCTCTGGGAGTCTTTTTAGGGTGGATTGAGATGGAGTTTGTGGGATGTTGTGGGGTTACAAGCTATTTATCTAACTGATTTCCATGTCTTTTGCTTTATATATATATATATATATATATATATTAATGTGCAAGGGGATGCCGTGAAGGAATTGTAATAGAAGCTCTACTGGCAAGGGGGGAGCAGTGAAGGAGATCTGGCACCAAGGTCCAAGTATTCCAGAAGCTCTTCCTATTAAACTGATGATGATCAATCTTGTAATTTTACATTTTGTAATATAATGTATAAAATATCAAATAATGTAATATGTAGTAGTGAGTTGCATTATATGTTGCATGCATTTTATATAATAAATATTGAATTTCTTTTTTTTGGATGCATTTAGTTAAAAAGATAATTAGTTTTACATGTAAAAAATATGTTTTTCAAGAAAAAATTGTAATAGAATATAGGCTTCTAGATAAATAAATTAAAAAAAAAAAAAAAAAAGGTACCCGGGTACAACCCGAAACCCGGATTTCCGGGTTGTAATAACCCGGATGCTTCCGGGTTCCAGCCCGGGTCATAACCCGGGTATATCCGGTCCGGAACCCGGCCCGGGTTTGAAGTTTGGGTTCCGGGCCGGGTATAGGTTCGAAACCCGGATGAACAGTCCTAAACTCAACTCAACTCAATTCAATTCAACATCCAAACGCACTCTAAAAGTTATAATGGAAAGAGAGTCCTATAATATTTCTGTTTATTTAATTTTCTCCGAACTATTTATACAGACAATAATAAATCGGTTTTGCTAGATACAAGCGACCTTGTGCACCATATCGCGTATCGATGATTTTTTTTATTTAAAAAAAATGAAAAAAAAAAATTTAAGAGAAGAAGAAAATCTCATATATCATAAAAATTATTTTCATCTTTAATTCACATCATTTCGTTAAACATATATATTATATATCAATATTTGTGCACAAATTGATGCACAAACTTGCTTGCAATTAGATTTTTCCATAATAAATAATGTAGGACATACTTTTATGTATTTTGCCACTTGAAATGCTCAACTTCAAACAAGAACTTAAAAGACAAATTTTTTTACAAACAGCATTAAACATAAATTAAGTATCCTAAAACGAGAAATTCACTAATTTTCTAAATTAAACATGACAACTTGACTGAGGCATCTCAAAATGGGGATTTTTCAGCATACAAAAAGACAAAAACATCTACTTAACTTGTGGTTGTAACCCAACCTGCTCAAGCATCACTACTCTGGAAAACTCTTTCTGCTACAGTCCGCACAAAAAACACATGTTCAAAAGTACACAACACAGAACAGTCTTTTCACATAACATAGTATTCAAAAGATCATTGCTACATATTTACCTACACTCTCCACACACCATGCACTCAATTTTTTTTTTTTTTTAAAACTCAATACACTAAGTGTATGGAGTGTGTGATAAATAGTAGAGTGTGAAAAAGATTTTTTCTATTCAAAATTAGCTTAATTTGCTAGATGAAATTGAGTATTTGCTGTTTACTGATGCCGGTACACTCAGATCTCTTACCAAGAGATTGATAGCTATTTGTAATTCCAATGCCCTTGATCAACTCAAACACACAAACATCACCTTCTTCCAATTTATTATCCCGGGCAAATGCTCTCCAACCGATAGAAAGTTCAGTTTTTCTACGACTGCCCAAATCTCTAGAAATGTATTGGACATGCCAAGTTTTCCCACCTGAAACCAGGAGGATGACATTGCCAGGCTTCTGATCACTCAAATATTTCTCTGCAAACTTGCGTGGTATGTTCTGAAGGGTTGAGTAAAGGAAAAAACAATTAGGAAAGAAAAATCTTCAACTAATTGAAATCTATTCAATGAATAATGCTAGATACAGTCATAGATTGTGTAAGTACTATGCACTCTTTTAAAAAAAGAGTAGAATCTATTATTAAAAAATTAATTTTTTCGTGTGGGTCTCATCTTTACTCACTGTAACTCTAAATATCATTTCTCGAATATGTAATTAATGCGCATGTTATCTGCAAATTGAAGTTGACAGAGGTTGTGATGCTCCAAAATGCTTTGAACGGAAAGCTTACCAAGTTGCTTTTGCCGTAGGCGTATAGTGTGCCCATGGAGACCATAAAAAATGGATTTTGAGAATTGAAAGCAATAGCTCTCTCAAGAGCCCTAGCTTTTTCAGTAGCTGTCCGTTTTTTACTCCTAAAAATATGAGATTGAAAGCACATGATGGGAGATTTAGGCATGCTTCCAGCTTCTCCTTTAGAAGAAAAATAAAGTCCCCCTGTCCCAGATCAACATACACGAAAAAACTTAAATCAGCAGATATGAACTGCCTACATAACATACGCAAAACATAATCAAGATCTTTTGCCTTCAAATTAACGTATGCGTGAAAGTAGGTGAAAACATGTTTCCCTTTATATCTGATGTTCTCCAGATACAATCGTGCTCTAAACAAGTTCTTACCTGGCAATGGAGGGCATTGTTCTGCACGGAAAATTACAACTTTGAAAGAAACTTTAATGCCCTTAATCAGTTCAAACACACAAACGTCACCTACTTTCAGATTATTGTCCATTGAGAATTCCTTCCAACATAAAATTTTGCCTGCACTGTACTTAACAAACCAGTTTCTGCCATCTGAAACCCGAAGGACCACATCACCAAGCGTCATATTCAAATATGTCTTTGCAAATTTTGATGGTATATTCTGAGAGTAAGAAGAAGAAAACTTAGAGAGGCTATTAAAATCCTCGTAATTTAGTACAGAACTGAAAAGATTTGCGGTGTTGTTCAGAAACAAAGCATCTCTGCACAAATTTGTTCTATCTTTTAATAGTAAATCATCTGCAAATTCAAGGTGCTAGAACTTGTGATGATGAAGTGGGTTTCAAATTTAAAGCTTACCAAACACCTTCTAAATTGCACATATGATGGTTGCATGACAACCATAAAATATGGGTTTTCACGTTTGAATCCACTTGCTTTCTTAAGAGCTCTAGCTTTTTCAATCAAAGTCAATGGTCGAGTCCTGGTAAGAACCTCCGACTTTGGACATCCAACTTCGTTGGTAGAAATGCCTTCAACACCTTTTGTTGACAATCAAATGATAAGGTGACATAATTAAAAACTTTAACCCGAAGATCAGAGAAATCAAATTAACTGTAATATTATATAAGATTCCAGACCTTCAAACTCTTGCTTGGTCGGATGCAGATTTCCTTGTGCTTTTAGCTTCTTAGGCTTTACCTCTTTAGATTGAGTGCGGTTTGGTGTTGAGTGAGGAACCCATTTAGGTAGATTGGAGATTTTCTCAGTTTTAGCACTTGGATTCGTTCTCTTCATCTTTTGAGGCCTTGGATCGCATGGCAACTTCTCCCTTCTTTTGTATGTTCTAAAGCTATCTAATATCTCCACAGAACTATCATTTTCAGTTTCTTCCTTTGGTGAAACTTGGAGTTTTTCACCAAAATTTTTCCCCTTAACTTGGGAGCTGTGGGTGGGATAATCTATTTCTGTTGCGCTCATATCAAATATGAGTACATGAAAGCGAGAATTTCCTTCATATCTGAAAACTAGAAAGTGTCCCGGCTTCACAGAGTAATACTCCAAGAACTCTTGCCAACCCTTCTGTAACCAGATTTCACCATCACATCTCGTCAATTCTAATTTCCATCCTGCACCATTTGGAAGATTAAGAAATGCTAGGTTTGAAAACCCTTCTCCATGTTTCCTTACAAACCTTCTCGGAATCATCTGTAAAGAATCTATGGTTAAGTTTACATTACAAAAAAATGCAGCAGAACACATCAAACACGTACACACAGTTCTTGTCATGCATTTGAAACCCTTAAATTTGGGTTGACACTTGAGACTTTCTTACTTTTACTGTCACTTGATAGAAAACACTTTGTTTCTTTAGAGGCCAACAAACTGAACTACTCTAAAGTTACAAACTGAACTGAAGCAAATAAAAGGATTTTCCTTGTTTATTTTGTAGTACACAGGAAATAGTTTAGAGTACGTTCAGCCAGTACTAGTTGTTATGACAGTTTATAAACTTTCGAAGTTTAAGAACCTAATGGCTTTAGACTCGCTCTTGCTCTCTGTGTGTTCAGCATCTTACAGCAAAACCAAAAGAAACAGCTCTTTATTTGATTATTTTTCACAAAACAGCAGTGTCAAATTCTTGAATCAGATGAATAGAAATGAATACGCTTACAAGTTTCCCATGTCGTAAAGAATCAGCTAGAATTATCTTGAAAAAATGTGGAGCTTTCACTGCAACTCCAGGACTTTGATCGTCTCTCTTGCCTTGAGAAGCCATAGTTAAACCTGAAGTTTTCCCAAGTAAGGATCAGAGTAAGTGTGAAAACATTGGCTTCTATTAACAGTGCCAACATGCTGGGTCGTTGTGCTCAATAAAACAGAGATTTATTGTTATCTCATTGGTACAGACGTGAATTCTGACACAAATCAGTTCACAATTACTTTCTAGCTTCTTTACTTGGCAAAGGTATTTGTTTTAACTTGCTTCAGATGGGGAATAAATAGGACGGTCAGAGTTCATCGAAGGCTGATGAAGAGCTATTAATCCAATTGCAGAGAGATAGTCAGCTTTTGCCCAATATCTTGTAAGATATACATGAAGGGTTGAAAAACATTTCCCTACTGTTTACGTTTTCTGTTATGAATTCAGGCATTCATTTCTCAGCAGATTCTCATGTAACACCTGAATGCAGAAAGTGTCCCCCATTAGCAGAGTTACCCGTTTCAAAAAATACGTATACTCGATGAATGGGGTTTTACACCTTCCAATAGTCTAGGACTCTAGAGAAAGGATTAGACCGTTGAAGTTCAAGGAAAATAGATGACAGATTGGAGGACTAGAATCCAGTTTTCGGGTTGTTCAAGATCAAATTGACATTTTTATGATATCAGGGATTGAGTTTTCATTATAAGAATCACTTGCCAAGTTTCCCAACAACAACAAAAACAAAAGGAGTACTTTGAAATTTGAATGAAGCCAAAAATGATAGAAATTCACATAAAATAGAAAATGAGAAAATGGGGAAGAGTAGGAGAGAAAGAGAGAAGATTTTGAGGGGCGCTACATCTTTACTATTGTGATTAAATACAAAACATAAATTCATATTTACATAAAATAGAGAATGAGAAAATGTAGAAGAGGAGGAGAGAAGAGAAAGAGGGTGAATGATTTATGAGCAGCACGTGCAGTGAATATTTAACGCTGCTTGTAGACGGAAGGGGGATTGAGAAGTTTTGAAAGTTCAAGAGTCCACTTTAATATAATTAGAAGTTTTGGAGGTACATTATGAATTGAGTGAAAGTTCGAGTGAATAAAGTATAATTAACTCATTCTTATATTTTTAGGGCCGTGCTATTATATGACTTAGTTCTTATTGTTGGTTTTGATCGTTAATTTGTTCTACTTTTTTTTTAATATTTTTATAAATATTTAAAAAAAATACACAAATTTATTAGTGATAATTTTTTAAATATTTTAAAAAATACACTAGCCATCAAATCCACGAAGCAAACTAGCATTTTTATAAATTGTAGGTCAACTTTCACGACATTTTATAAAGAGCTTCATTACTGTGCTGCTTGTAGTGTTTTTTTCTATTCAATTTTTTTTATCATTTTTAAATATTTAAAAAATATATATAAAAAATATATCATTACACTGAAAATTACCTCTTTAATCGTTAAATAAAAAATAATAATAAACAAAATTGAGTGGTTAAATGGAACGGTAAGGATAAGGCGGCGTGGTAGTTTTTTTCTTTTATAAATTTATCAAAAATAAAAATATATTATGGAGCTTTGACATATAAATAGCCCACGAACCAGAATAATAAATAAAAAACAGCCCGTGAACAATGGGCTTTGTGGTAGTGGACTCTTAAACCCTAATTGGGGTTAAGGCATTTCCCAATTCCTACCCTGGAATCTAAACCCCAGCCATGCGCCACCTCTTGACCCCACTCCGTTGCCGCCGGCTATTCCTACTCCGGTCGGCCCGCTTCAAAGTTCCGACCGCCCCGGCTCCACCGACACCTCCCAAACCCCCTAGGAAACCCCAGAGCTTCACTTTCAACGACTCGACCTGGGAGGACCCGTACAGCTGGATGTCGAGCCTGAGTGACAAGGTGGCCATGCGTCACATGGACGTGTATATGGAGCAGGAAGAGAAGTACACAGAGGCAGTCATGTCCGGGACCGAGCGCCTCCAGTCCAAGCTCCAGTCCGAGATGGCTTCTCGCTTGGCCTTCGAACTCTCCACCCCTCCTCTCCGCTGGGGCCCTTGGTACGCCTGTGAGTATGGTCAATCAATTCTCAATATTCTCAAGAATGTGTTGTCAGTATAACATATCTGTTGCCGCACAGGTTATACTATCGGCGAATAGAAGAAGGAAAACAGTATCCAGTTCTATGTCGGAGATTGGCGAGCTTAAATGAGGAATTCATTTCTCACAAATCTCCATCAGCTGGATTTGATTTTACCTCAGGGAAAAGAACTGAGCAGAAGCTGCTTGATTACAATCTGGAAGCCGAGAGATTTGGAGGTGCTGCCCTTTTTCTTTTCTATGTAATAATTAGCTTTCTAATGGAAATCAATAAACTCTAGCCTAATTCTGAGTTTTTAGAAGTACAATAAAATAAAAACTAGCAAAACGACTGGGAATTTTTTAATGTCAAAGTCGATGGTTATTGAGTCTCAGTTACTAACAGGTTATGCTTATGAAGAATTATCGGAAGTGTCTCCGGATCATCGATTTCTTGCATATACTATGTATGATAAGGACAATGACTACTTCAAGTTGTCTGTAAGGAATTTGAATTCTGGTTCGTTATGTAGTAAACCTCAAGCTGGACGTGTTTCGAATTTGGCATGGGCTAAGGATGGGCAGGCATTGCTTTACGTCCTTACAGATAACAATAAGAGGCCATACCGGTGGGTGGCTTTTAGAATTTATAATGATTCTGTTTCAATCATTTTTCTATATGCTTTGTTGGTTGCCCTTTGGGTTTAACATAATGGAGATGGCATTCTTTCTCTTCGGATCAGGATATACTGTAGCATGCTTGGATCAACTGATGAAGATGTGTTGCTTCTGGAAGAATCAGATGATAATGTTCATGTAAACATAAGACACACAAAGGATTTCCGATTTGTGACTGTAAATACATTCTCTATTACTTCTTCCAAGGTATAACTATGCAATACACTTTCATGGCGAGCTAAGAATCTTTTATTGCATTGATTAATGACGAAGTGATATAATGATGGAGATCATATTTTAGGTATTTGTGATAAATGCAGCTGATCCATTGTCTGGCATGACATTAGTTTGGGAGTGTGAAGGTCTATCCCACTGCATAGTTGAGCATCATCAAGGGTGCCTTTATTTATTTACGGACGCTGCCAAACAGGGCCAATCAGTTGATTATCATTATCTTCTTCGTAGTCCTGTTGATGCTTCTTCCAGTCCAAGAAAATGGGAGGTTGGTGGGTCACCCATTTCTATTAAAACAAATTCCTCCCTTCTTACATATGAAGATTATTGGCTTTCTTTTTATATCTTTAGTAAGATACTTTATCTGCTTGAGATATATTGTAATGTACTGCATTTCTCCTTTGCTTTTTTTTTTTTTTGTTTTAAATTCTTTGAATAAATGATGTTGTTAGAAATTTCCCACATTTAAAGATCATTAGCTTTTTTTTTTGTAAGAATTTAACAATCATGAGCATTAATTAATTATGTGCTTATGGAAGGGCCCTACCTTGGAGAGGTTCCCCGACATAAAAAAAATTAATTATGTGCTTATGGCTGCTTAGTTTTTCTTGATAGCTCGTGATTGTTTATGTAGATTCCAGTGATGACAAATATTTAATATGTTGTTTACTAATAGTGGTCTCATTTACTGCAGAACGTATTTAGTGATGACCAAGATTTGATCATTGAAGATGTTGATTTCAGTGACACACACTTGGTTCTTATTACAAGGGAAGGTCAAAATTTCAGAATTTGTTCAATTAGTCTCCCTCTGCCTGTTAGGAAGGTAAGCGCGCAAAATACATATATATTCTTGGTTTGTTTGCATCATGCATTGGCAACAACTGTTTCACCAGAGACATGATTATGTCATGCTCTTGACCATTCTTACTCTTATCTTGTTCACTCTCGTGTCAGGGAGCTGTGCATCTCAAAGAACTTAACCCGTATTTCCTCCCTCTTCCTCAACATGTTTCTCAAATTTCACCTGGACCTAATTATGACTACTATTCGTCAACAATGCGCTTTACAATCTCATCGCCTGTGGTATGTGAGTAAATATCGTGTTTTTCAGATTATTTGTTTAGGAAGCAATATTATCAACTATTTTGATATCATATTTAGCTAACTGTAATGGCCCACAATTGCTAATGAATCCTGATGAAAACAAAGTTGAAAGATGTGAATGGAAAATGGAAAATGGAGAGTGGAAAATGGATCTTGGAACTTATTATGAGAATGATGTGTTTTCATTATAATATTTGTACGCTAGCTGTCCCATGTACCAGGGCTATGCCTAGTCTCGTCAATAAAACTTTTATTTACCGATCAAAAAAAATATTTGTACACTAGTTCATGGGAAAAAGTTTCTGCAATGGTTCTTTAGGGACCACATAATATGTTTTTGGATTACTTTTCTTCTTGCTAGGGAATTTTTTCAGGAACGTCAACCCTAGTAGTTGGGGACCCAACCCTCCAACCATGGACCCCACGGTACATAAGGACCGGGGTTAGTGCCATTAAGCCAAAGGGCCATTGGATTACTTACAATTAACCCTCAACCTCAGCCTTGGCAAGGCTATGCTCTACCATTAGGCTATTTCCGCTCAATTATCTGAAATGAATTTCTAGAACCATGAATTTATCAACATAAAGTTTGTGAAAAGAACCAAACATTTGTTGGCAATTGAATTATATTGATATATAAATAAATTATAAATTCAGTTACATTTATATATTAAATTATATAATTATTTATATAATTATGTATTTTCAAATCAAGTTGGTCAACACTGAGTAACCGCCATGGGTGATACATATCTTATACAGGAAAAAATGTTTTTAGTGTCCAGAATTCAGGCTTCTGGCTTTCAAAGTAGGCCCTGCAGATTAATATTTTCCTGTATGACCGAGCAGACTTTGAACGTTTTCTGGACCAATTTCACCTGATTGATATTTTTGAAAAAAAAAAAAAAAACCTGGTGCTTAAATTTCACCTGCTTGATTTCAATTTTGAGTTTTCAGCTGCTGAGGCTTTGATGTTAGGTTCATTATACATAGCATACATGCTCCAGCTTGATGAATTACTGAATTCATACCCTTGGGTAACTCACTTGGTAGCTTAATGTTCTTTAATTTAAATGGTAATGATGATGACTTGTTTTATTTTTCACATTATTATGAGATAGTGTGCGCCTCCAATCTAATCACACATGTTCTTGAATTTTTCTCAGATGCCGGATGCAGTGGTCGATTATGACCTCTTAAACAGAAAGTGGAATATCATTCAGCAGCAAAACTTTCTCCATGAAAGAACACGAATATTGTATGGAACAGCCTCTGCTGCAAGCATTGTTGAAAGCGACTCAAATACCAAAAACTCCAACTACAAGAACAAAGTCATGGTTGATGATCATCACATGTGGAATGAACTCTCTGAGTTTTATGCTTGTGAATACTATGATGTCTCTTCTTTCGATGGGGTTGTGGTTCCTTTAACTATTGTTTACTCACGCAAAAACAAGAAAGAGAATCAGTACCCTGGATTACTTCATGTACATGGAGCTTATGGTGAATTACTAGACAAACGATGGCGCAGTGAGTTGAAAAGCCTTCTTGATCGTGGTTGGGTTGTTGCTTATGCTGATGTTAGGTTTGTTTTATTAATTACTAACGTCTTGTTTAGCTGGGTTTTTTATTCTCACAAAGAAATTAGTTATTCTGTGCACTGAGCTGCCTCTTGATTCCTGTGGCTTGTTATCTGTTCAAAGTCCCCCTTTGGATAATAATTGATTACTTCAGATGCTTGGGATAACTTTTTTTATATATAAGTAAATGCTTGGGATAACTTATGAGTTTGCAGAGCAGTTTTACTACCTAAGTCTAACTAGGATGGTCCGAATGATCTGTCCCAGGGGTGGAGGTGGTGGGGGTAAAAAGTGGCATCATGATGGCAGACGTACAAGGAAGCAGAATTCTATTCAAGATTATATCTCCTGTGCGAAATTCCTTATTGAGAAAGGGATTGTTCAAGATAACAAGCTTGCTGGTTGGGGATATAGTGCTGGTGGACTTTTGGTTGCTTCAGCCATAAATTGTTGCCCAGATTTATTCCGTGCTGCAATTTTGGAGGTATGCATGAGAGATGAGTCTATCTACATGTCTTTAGAGTCTCACTTGTTCTGCATGCTTTGATCAAATGGAGTTCACTGTTCTTATGTCTAAGAGGCACTTATTATACTCTCACCATATGAACAAAAGGAGGCTTTTGGCATTGAAGTTCAGCACTTGAATGTAAAGAGTTGTGAGAAGGCAATGGGAATTTCTTGTGTTTGTTTCATAGATGTCCATATGTTTCTAGATATTGGGTATATAAACTTTTCACAGACCCGGATTCATTTATTGTATTCTACTGTGCAAGTCACACCATCTTCTGTATCTGTTTCAGGTCCCATTTCTTGATCCAACCAACACTCTTCTCTATCCCATTTTACCACTTACAGCTGTTGACTACGAAGAATTTGGGTACCCTGGAGATGTTGATGATTTTCATGCCATACAGAAATATTCTCCTTATGATAATATTCAGAAGGATGCTCTTTATCCGGCTGTTTTGGTTACCTCATCTTTCAATACACGGTAGCATTATGTTTTCCTGCGATATGTTCATTAACTTGTGAAAGCTTGACTTTTTGTTTAACTTTTTAAAGCCTTCTACGGTTGGTTTTTTTATCTTTGCCTTTTTATTAGCCAATGTACTGAATATATAGGGCATTTACTATATTTTTGGACATGTTTCAGATTTGGGGTGTGGGAAGCTGCAAAATGGGTAGCACGTGTCCGTGAACTTGCAATCTATGATCCAAAACGTCCAATACTGCTTAATTTAACGACAGACATAGTGGAGGAAAACAGGTACCTGCAGTGCAAGGAATCAGCATTAGAGACTGCATTTCTTATCAAGGTAATGGAATCTTAGATTTCCTACCACCAAATCTGTTGATATTGGCAAGACAATAAATGCTACCAATGGGGAAGAAACATCTTTTCAGGAATCAAATTTTCAAATCCCAACTGTCCATCAGTTAGTAAACCAGGATCCAATCAAGACCTAAGAGCATGTGTTGTTTATTGAATATTCATTTTTGTTGCTGTAGTGCCATATAAAGCCCACTTTTTTTAGGGGTGTGGACGATCTGGCCTAACTTGATGGTTCAGTTTGCTTGAACTTCGATTATGGTCCAGACAAAAAGGGTGGTTTTCTATAGTAGGTGGACCAAAAAGACCTTAGATTATGGTTGTTTAAAAAAAACACCAAAAAAGAAAGAAAAGAGATCGCTAAGTTTGTTGTATGTACACTTTCATGTACCTTATTGATAACTGAAATACAAAACAATTTCTTGAAGTTGAAGGTGTTCTTATCTTTTAATCATGTGACAATGACTTCTTAAATTACAAGCCCCAAATAGACAATTTACATGCAAGCCCTTGTAAAAAAAGTAGACCCCACCTTAAAAAAGTGTAAAAAAATTATTCTTTATTAGTGGGGCTCACTTTTTTACAAAAGACTTATATAAACTTGTCTATTTGAGACTTGTATCTAGCATTACTCATAGCCAACTGCATCTTCCATCTGCTTAAGTTTTTCAACGGATAGCTGTCACCAACTACAATATGAAATCCACTTCAGAAGACATCTTCCTCGCAAAATGGTTTTGTCAAAGATTATACCATTCTTTCTCTACTCTACTCTACTCTACTCTAATCGCAAAATGTAACTTTGCCCAGAGTGGGTTGCTTGTTTCGCGAGGGGGGGGGGGACCCTCTCAAGCTTCCACAGAATCCACGTATCAAAGGGAAAAAAGAAGAATGATTCCACCTACCATTATAGTTCAATGGGAACAAACTCAATGGTTATGGCCCAGTTATGATGACAACAAACGAGAAAATAGATTCCATTCATTTTAAACTAGCCAATGTTTGATTACTTTCACTTTTTCCAGTCTGATAATGCTCTCCGCATTAAGTCAGGAATGTCTATTTCCTGTAAACATCAAATCATTCTTTCTTGATGGGTGGTGTATACCTGGTCTATACTTTGATTCTTCCTTTTGCTATACCTTCCAAAGAAGAAAGTTGAATCCAACTATGTCACTAGTGCATAAGTTTTGATCTCATTGTCAAGAAAACCACATCTACATTATTAGTCATGTCTTTGGGTCAAAATCCAATTTAGACTACTGATCCAGGCAGGAATTTTTCGATTGTGTTTAGTTAGAATTTAAAGGTTCATTAATAGGCGAATTTAGGGTTCTAACTTCTAATTGGAGGAAGATTGCAACTTCACAGTGGAAGGGTTGTGTTTGCAGAGTTCTCAAATCTTTTTCCTGAGAATGAAAAATAGACATGCCATTGAGTGGTACTTTAAACTAAAATTGGGAAAATAAGCTGAAAATAAGCTTTTTTCCACAGAAATAAGAAACTTCATTTAGTGTTAGTCCAAAAGCAGAACTATATGTGATTGTCAAATTATGTCCATATGTTTCAGCTTTAAGTTCCCTGTAACTGACTAACAGGGAAGACAGTTTCTAAAGCGAACTCTACATGAACCCAAGAGAAGAAGACCCAAAAAAAAAAGGGGAAATTCTGAACAATAACAAACACGAATAAACTCACCCTCATACACTTACTCGCCCTAAGGAAGAGCTCAAGCTCGGGTGGTATCTGGCCATGCAGAAATTAATACCTTCACCCATCTTTGCTGAGGTTTTCCTGTTCTTTCTTCAGATTCTGAATCTTTCACCATAACTAAGAACCCTCTGAAGAATTTTACATGCCAAAAGCAGGAATGATCTCATGTCTCAGAACCTTCTTCAACCGTTGGAAGCCCACCCTCTCTGATGAATGTCGGATTAAGAAATTTGGCTACAAAAGCCCACAGCTTGTAAACGTCCTCAAAGTTAGTTAGAAAGCCTAGAGAAGCTGTAACAACCTCAACCCGAATGAACCCACTCTTTCCTCCATCATGTCGGTCATTTTCCATTGGCCTGCAGAGCGTTGTATCTTCAAAATTTGAACTTCCTCGTTGATATCTCAGCTTATCTAAAATCCTTATGTGACTAAGGAAGCCCATGCCAAGAGATATACCTTCTCTTTCAGCCAGCTTCTGGCGCACTAGCATAGCAGAACAATTGGCATGTCTTGCTTGATGCTGGGTCATTGAGTCCCAAGGACATGGATTCACTTGGGTTGTCCCTATTCCGACCAGATTTCATTATTTTACATCATTTTACAGGGTATTTGGGTATGACCCAACTGGTTTTGGATGCCTTCTGATCAAGAAATCAGTGATGGGAAGTCTTCAAAGTCAGTCTAGGTGTACCGTGGCTGGAATGGTGAAGATTAGCCCCGAGTTTCCTTTGTATCTGAGTGATTCTATGGATGGACTGGACTCTGGACGGATTGGGTGGAATTGAAGATGATGAAGTTACTGGTAATGGTGATAAAACCTCTGAAAGCCAAGGAACACAGTTGCCTGCCTTTTCTGGTGCATACACATCTGCTCAGGTGAGGGATGTATTTGAGACTCAGATGGATCATGATAACAGCTATGAGAGAGATGGAACGAGCACCATTTTTGAAGAAACCGAAAACATTTCGGTTGGGGAGGTGTTGAAGAGCCCCGTATTCAGTGAAGATGAATCATCAGATAATTCGTTGTGTATTGATTTGGGTCAGAGTCCACTAGGGTCTGACAATGCAAGCCAACTGAACCAAGAGAAAGTGGCCTCTCCCTTGCCACCGTTTTGGTCTACTGGCAGGAATAACCACAAGCGGCCATCTCCAAAACCCTCTTCCAAGATATACGGCAGCCCAATATATGATGACAAGGACGTAAACCTTGGGCATCATAATGACGGCAATGTGCTATCATTTGATGCTGCTGTCCTGTCAGTTTCTCAGGAACTGGACCGTGTCAAGGAGGTTCCTTAAGAAGAATACTTTGCAGAGACAAACCACACATCACAAAATGGTAGAAAGCATTTAAATCGTCTTCATGTTCAGGAGATCCAAGAAGAACCCGTGACCAGCAAACCCCTTCCTACTTGGTCTTTGTCCAATTCTGCAGTGAATGGATCCCATGTTAACATATCAACGGCTGCATGCCAGCATCACACCCAAGGGAATGGCTCCAGCTCTGAGATTTGCCCAGAGGTAAAAGAGAGTGCCATCAGAAGAGAAACTGAAGGGGAATATAGGTTGCTGGGGAGGAGGGAAGGGAATAAATTGGTGGTAGATTTTTTGGTGTGGAAGAAAATGAACCATCAAGCAGGGAAATGAGGGTATCTTTTAGCATGGAAGACAATCGTAAAGAGCACCTGAGCCATACATTGGAGACAGGAGAAATATCTATGACCAGCCTGGATGATGAGGAGCAAAGCAGCAATGGTGAGTATGCCGATGGGCAAGACTGGGACAGGAGGGAACCTGAGATAACAAGCAGGCATCTTGATCACGTTAATGTGTTGGGGCTCAATAAAACCACTTTCAGACTGCGGTTTTTGATCAATTGGCTTGTGACCTCGTTACTGCAACTAAGATTACCTGGTTCAGATGGGGATGTCAGCACGAATCTTGTTCACATCTATGGCCCAAAAATAAAATACGAAAGAGGTGCAGCTGTGGCTTTTAACGTGAGGGACAGAAACAAAGGCCCTAATCAATCCAGAAGTTGTTCAGAAGCTGGGCCGGCTCTTCCATTATGTCAGTTAGGCAATTGCGTAAGGCTCTTAATAGAAAAAGGCATCCTAAAAAAAATATATACCCAATAAAAAACTTTAATTAATTCAATGAGAATGAGAATATAAATAAAATCAAATAAATATTATATCATTATTAGTTTTTAAAAGTATCATATATAATAATTATTTTTTCTCCTTCTAAGAATACACTTCTTTTTTCTTATTATTAGTTTAATATATAATTAATGTGAAAATTATAAATAGCAAAATTTAATTCGTAAAAGGTTTTTATATAAGCCTTTGAAGAGACAAGGGCCACTTTTTTTCAAATATGTAAGTTGTTTATAGAACTTTATTGACAATAATGATTATAATTGTATCTAAGAGTCTAAAGTACTTATAAAACTAGATTTGATAAAATTCTCTCTAAATAAAAAATTTCCTAATAAAGATTAAGTCAGTTATTAATTGAAAATGTGGTATAAAATCTTAATCAATAATTTTACTTTACAAAATGATAGGAATTATTTTTAAAGAAAAATATAATATAAAAATAAAAATAAATTTATTTAATTTTACTTAAAAAAAACACCTAACTCAAAATTTTAGCCTTAGGCTCCGGAACGTATTGAGCCGACCCTGCTAGTGCCATCCATTGTTACGAGTACTTGGCCCTCGTAACTCTAGACAAGGGGTGTAACCGGTTCGGTCTGGTCCGGTTTTGGACAAAATTTAGAACCAAACCGGTATGCACCGGTTTTGCATTTTTCAAAACCGATTACGTCCCGGTTTCCCTCCTAAACCGGTACCTCCGGTTTTACTGATTTCCGGTCTAGTTCGATTTTCTGGTTTTTTTAAAATGTAAAAAACATATAATAAAATGTTACTTCTTATGATAAAATGTGATTAATAATTTAATATATATTTTTTATGTTTAAAGCATATGATCAATTAAATTTTCATCTTTAAGATTAAAATTTTATTTTATAAATTATAATAATATTATCTTATATATAATTATATTATTAACATATAATCAAACAAATTACAAATATTCATATTTTAAATTAACATTTCATGTTATAATTTATAAATTATAATATGAAATTATTTCAGATATGATATATAATAATATATAAAAATTTAATATATAATTATATATTATATATAAAACTTATATATATAAAATATTTTGTATCATATATCAAAATTAATTTTTATATATATATTTTTTCTAACCGGTCCGGTCCAGTCCCGAAAACTATGGAATGGAAATCGGACCGGATCCGGCCGGTTTTCATAATATAGAAACCTGTTCTGGACCGGACCGGTTCAAAAGGTTAGTCTGATTTTCCGGTTTAAATTTACACCCATACTCTAGACTGAATAGGAAACACAAAAAGACCAACTGCAGAATCCTTCTTCTTCCTCCTCTTATTAGAAATTTGCTTTCTCAAATCAGTGGATCACAATTATAAATAAAAAATAATTTATACAACTAAAACTGAAAGCACACAAAACTCAAAAATAAAAGCCCAAAATATTGCTAAAAACACACCAAAAAAACAAAAACTCCAAAAAAAAAAGTCTGTTGAAATAAGACAGACTTGTATAATCCCTATAGGTAGTGATAGAATCATATAGAACCATTGGATTCTTATGAAAGAATGTTTGAAGGAAAAAGGGGATGCTACTTAATTTATCTCTAGAGTGTGTCAAAAAGTTCAAGAAGCCCTTTCGGCAACCTATATTAGGTATCTTTCATAGGGTCCCCATTTTAATAAATAAACCTACAGAAACAAGAAAACCAAAAACTGGTTGGATGGGTACAACCATACTATATATTAAAGCCAAAGAATATATGAGTTAATAATGCTTAACTTAATCATTTTGTTTACACGAGTCAGATCCTTTAATCTTAAATCGCTACTTTCGTTTTAAATTTGTATTGAGTTCGATAAGAATTACAATTTCTAAATGTTATATTTCAAGTATGATTTTATAAGATCGAGTTTGAATCATATACAAGTAAACGGGTCTCATCTCTCAATCCTAGTCCGTTAACATAATTCTAAGAACATTTTTAGTCAAATAAGATGGCATTTATACGATTCTATCATTGTCACTAGAATTATAACACTTGCAAGACTACTTCTGATTTAGTCATCGAATATAAGTCTTGATTAGGACAATCAAATCGTTCATATACTAATTGGGGAATTGAAAAACAATTAAATGTTTTAATTGCAGGATTGCTTGGATTCTCGAGTCAGGGATCCCTTTCCAGGAAGTACTTTTGCGAGTCTAGCCTGTTTGATGTCGCCAAGTGTAACAACTTTCATCACCATTAATGTTTTATGTCTGTCTGACAAGAGAAGCACGCGGGTTTAATGTGTTTTACACAGCTTCAATGATGTAAATTATCCTCTTGTGATCCAACAAAGAGGTGGGTATCATGATCTCAAAGTTGATAATCTCACCAACACACTGATGCTGCTCAAGTTTTTTTAAACCATAATCTCAAAGTTGATAATACTGACAAAATAAGCAGGTGCATCATTGATAGAACAGAACTTGGTCTTCTAATTTTTCCCACAGGAAGAATTGAGACTGAATTCAGTCTCAAACGGAACTGAGACGTCAAAATTCTGTTTCTTACAATTTTAGGTAAACTCAGTACTCTCTAGCAATGAGAGGAGAAAACTTAGAGAGGAGGTGTTCCTGCAAAAGGGGGGAGGAACTCTTATCTTCATGTTGTTATACGTCTAGACCTCAATCTTCCACCAATACTGTCTAGGCTTGGTTCAGCAGCAGGCTTCTTTTTGAGTTTTGGAGTTCTCTTTGGTGCAATAATATCATCACCATTCTTGTATATTTCTTCAGAATGCACTTCATTCTCTTGCTCCGCATGGCTTTTGGATGAAATAATACCCAGCTTGACATCTGAAATCTTCTCATTTGCCCAAGCTAACCCATCGTCATTGTGGCCATTGCCTTTCCTACCCCTCTGCCTCAATTTTCCAGAAATACTGTCTGGGCTTTGGTCAATGGGGAGTGCACGCTTCTTAAGATTCAGGTGTCTTTCCATCACAATATTGCTAATACCATGTTCTTTATCCATAGCAATTGGTTCCTTCTCTTTGTCACCTTGTAACTGCTCATCTATCTCTTCTCCAGATTGTGGCTTTGATAATTCATCAAATTCATCACCCTCATGGTCAACCACTAGAGACTGCATATTCCCAGCCTGCGATCCTATATCTGAAAAGGGTAATGACCTCCTTGCCGAAACTTGATTGTTAGGACCTGGATTTGGGCTACTTGGCATCTCGTTCTCTTTCTCAATCTTGAACTCATCCTGAGTTTTGTCTTCAGATTGAGGCTTTGGTGATACAAGTGGAATACTGTCAACTTCAAGAGATCCCTCAGACTGTACTTCGATATCTGAGAATGGCAGTGACCTCTTCGCAGACACTTGATTGGTTATCTCCGCATTTTCATCTAAATCTGTCTGCAACCGTCGAGTTTGAATGAGATAGTGTGCAACCGATTTGTAGCCGAGTTTTGATATCTGGAACATGGCAAAAATTGAATTCAGCGCCATGTCAACTTCTGGGGAGAGAGAGAGAGAGAGAGAGTTGTAAGAATAACCTTCCTATAAAGAGAACCAGTGGGAGGCCATCCTTTTGCTTGCCGGCACAAACTGCAGTTGCAGATTCCACGACAGACAGGGCAAATCCAACTAGGGTTCTGTATGGCTTCAAGTACGTGCTCTCCATACCTGCAGAAGAAGATCAGAGACCCCTTGTCAGATTTTAAAATTTTACAACGCATACAAGTGATCAGGTATCTACAGGGCTCTATCTCTAGCATGCACATAATACTTCACTTCACAGTGATAACAACTTGGAAGGCCTTCATATGAAGCATAAAGTTAGGAGTAAGTCTTCACAAACAGAAAAAATGGAGAGGGACTATATCTAAGAAAACTGTGAAAGCAGATAACTAACTCAAATATTATAGTCTTGGTAAACGGACAGACACAATTGGAGTCAGAATACATAAATGAACTATAATGTGGTTTCCATTACCTTTCTTGCTTAATGTTTAAAATGGAACAATAGAAAGCAGAAGTTGACACTTTCCTCCGGGATAATGTACTATCATTAGCTGTTCAATTAACCTACGTGTATGACAATGACAAAGCCTAACTGTACTTCCGAGCAGGACATAGTTGGACTTTTGGGGTTGATAACCAATCTACAAGCTAAGACTTAGGTTTGACTTGTTAACCTATTTACGTATATATCCTTCCTAATCAACCTTGATAACCAGCTCAAACAAGCAAACTTGGTGGTGGCATTGATATTTGATGGTACGTCTAGAGCATAGAATAAGGCTGAATAGAGAATACCTCATATACAAACAATCTCCACAAAACTGTCCTTGGACCATGTTGCAATCACTACAGTGAGTCCGATAGCCAAGAGTTTTCTGCCTGAAAAACAAGATTTCCATCTTAGGAATAAGTGAAATATCACAAACTCTATTTCAGGCCAAGGGTAGAAATTGAATCAAACATATTAATACAAGAACATTAAATGCACGAGGAAATCAAACAACTAGATGGGAAAATGATAATTGAAGGCTGTGTTTGTTTCGGTGTAAAATGATAAAAAGGAGAAAATACTTTCAGGGAAAACAACTCATTTTCTGTTGTTTGGCAGAATCCGAAAAATGTTAAGAAAAGTATTTTCAAACCTTTGGTTGGACCGAAAATCATTAGCATACCACCACTGCTAATCCATCGAAAACCGACACTCCATAAACACTATATTCTCACAACCATTCATTATGTCTTAAAAAGATTGTTTTTTATATGTAAAATTGCCATTGATTGAAACTTAGTCTCCTCCTCTTCCTCCTTCCTCCTCCCCCTCCATCTTTGTGCTAGGAAACCTAATATCTTCTATCTTTGGCTATGAACTTATCTGGATTTTCTTCCCATAAATAGTATTTCCACATTGCGTCCAAAAAATGGCTTATGCCTCCTTAGAGAATTAAGCCATTTTCCACCTTAGAAGTTTCATTTTTTCGTGGACCAGCATTTTCCACATGTACCAAACACCAGAAAATACAAAATCATTTTCAGACAACCAATTTCAGTCGAGAAAAACACTGCCAAAGTTACAAAGAGATCAAAATGAAAGAGAACTTAGAAAATGCATTTCACATATATTTATTTTATGTTTAGCCAATAGTATTAAAGCAGGAAAGGACTACCATGATACTTCTGAGATTTAAGCAGAGAGAATCAAAGAGGTCTATACGTTTGGTGATCCACCTTAAATGTTGCCTTACCCAGAAAAGGCTATTTTAATCACAAAGTGAAATAATCCTCCAGACATAAAGAAAATATTTGCTGTACTTGCTAAAAACAGAAAGCCAGGTACTTAGTTTTTCAAGAAACACATTTTTATAAGTAATTTTTTAAGGTTAAAAAGCCTTAAAAATGAGCTTTTTGATTAAATTATCTGTAACAAGCTCTATTAAGCCATTTCAAGCATAAAATCCACAACAAAACGCTTAATTTTCAGATACTTCAAAACCACACCAACATTGTTAACAGGGAAAAATCATACGACAATGCAGAAAACCACCAGACCTGCACTGATGACAAGTCTTTCCACTAACTGGGTCATAGATTCTCTTTCCATCCTTCCCACAACCATCCACAAATAGTGTCCAACTCCTTTCAGTGTTACCCAACAGCTTCTCATGCTCTTCTGTATATAACTCCGGCTTTGAGCCTTCTTCCAGCACAATATCCTCGTCTTTCAAAGATTTACCTTTCTTCACCACACGCATTTCAGCATACGTGACCGGCGTCACATTTTGCAACCTATTCCCGCAATTACAAATTAAGATCAGACAATAACCATTGAAAAGTAATATCAACGAGTCGGAGAGACCCATTTAGCATCCAGAAACACCAACAAATAACATACTAAAAATTAAAACTTCACATAAATGGGAAAAAGATTCTTCAGGTTAGCCAAATAGTGAACCCAAACCTAGTCGATTGCAGATGGTTTCTTTAGGACCAAACATGTAAATAAAAAGAACAACGTGAAACTTCATAAAATATTCTCACCCAAACTAAACAAGAAACGGTTTTAGAACCCGTATCATGAAGGGGCTACGAAAAGTTACCGGGAAGAGCGGCGAATCGGTCCAGATGACCGTGCAGGGGAGGGCCTCGGAGTGGTATTGCGGTTTTTGGGTGTGCGCTTTGTGGAGATGACGGAGCTGACCTTGAGAGAGAGGTCAAAAATTCCAAGCTTCTGCATTCTTTCACGATTTTCTTTGATCCTTTCCTCTCTGGACTGCTCGTACAGCGAGACTTTCTGGGTCTCGGATGTCTGGGCTTGGCCATTGAGGATGTTGTGGCTAGGGTTTGCAGGGGACTCTAGAGTTTGAGCTCGGTTTCTAAGGGTGGGCATGGTGGAAGAAGGTATCTGTCTCTCAAGATTTGAATATCCCAACGGTCGAGTTTGCAGCCCAGTGATGGGTTCTGAAATATGGCAAGCAGGGGAAGGGAGGGAAACTGGAAAGTAAAGTTAGGGGTTTGCTGTCAACTCGGTGACAGGGATTAATTAATATATTTCTTTTTTTAATATATAATACAATTCAAAAATGTTTTTTAGAGTTTTAAGAATAACAGTGTAAAAATCGACTTAAATTTGAAAAACAGTTTTTAAATAATAAAAATTGAGATTTCACATTTCCATTTAAAGGAAATTGGGAAGAAATTCAAATTATCATAGACAATCGTTTAAGAAAGCAATCTTAGAAAATCGTTTGTTAATTAAACTCATTTCAACTCATTATTATAATTTTTTTAAATTTTAACACAAAATATAATAAATAATTTAATTTTTTTAAATTTTAAAATAATAATAATATTAAAAGATTAGATTCTAATAAAAGCAATGCTACGTACAGTTCTCAAATGGATACTGCAATGCAAGTCTAGACAATTTTATCTTTAAAATTTTTTAAAATTATAAAAATATCCCTCTTAATGATTTTTTTCTCATTTAATGAACGGCCTGCACATACAGTCTCCAAGTGGGGATTGCAAATAGAATTTTTCTTGTAATAATATTTTATCAACTCAACTCAACTCAACGTCTAAATGCAGCTAGCCTTAGGATTCTTACCCATCCAACGTGATAGAAAGCTAATCATTTTGTTGGGTTTACGTGCAAGATTTATACAAGTTTGTTGGGTTTACGTGCAAGATTTATACAAGAAAACTTAATCTTGAAATTGTTTAATATAATACTCCAGATTTATTTTAGAATAAAAAAAAATTATAATCCAACAGATCACATTAAATTATGTTAATGTATAAATTTTATTGTGTAAGATTTCGGCTAATCATGCATTTCTCAAACAATTTAAATTTAGAAAATGATACAAATACAACCGTTTTCACAACACTTTATACAATCATTTTTTAAATGAATGGCATTTTCATATAATATTATATAAAATTAACATGGTTTTATAAAAGTACTCTCAATTTAAAATATTATTATATAAAAAGTTGTACATGGATGATTACTTTTTACATTTTAAGATGAATAATGTTACTCTCACCGCTCTCGGTCCCGCTCTCGGTCCTGTTACATTTTTTTATTTTTTTAATATATATTTTTTTACTTAATGATTAAGTAAGTGTTTTTTAATGATATTATAATTTTTTTATTTTTTTAAAAAATATTTTATAGTGTTAAAAAAATACATGTATAAAAAAGTAAAATAAAAAAATACTACATTTTACACTGAGCGGAATAGATGGCGGGAGAGGGAGAGGGAGAGGGAGCGGGGGCTGTAGCAGGATTTTTCCTAATAATGTCATCAACTTCTTGGGCCCCTTTTTTTTAAAAAAAAAAAAAGAAAAAGTCCTAGAAATCTGGAAAAAGCTTGAATTAACAATTAAATTTCTTGAAATTGTAGAAACCTGATTGGTGTTCCGACGTCTCAACTAAACACCACCTAATGACCTAAGTTCTCCAAATAAATTCCTTAATGTAGGGTATAAAACTTCAATTTAGTACACATTCTTTGACCCTCATGTATATACATGGCGCGCCCTTGGGGCAGTACTTGCTTATTGCAGAAGCAAAATCAACCCAACACGTTTAAGAAAATCCCGCCCATGTTGATGAACTACCACATGGAAGCTTTTATCATCATGTACTACTTGTCCTCTCCTCTACAAAAAGGGGTCAAACCAAATGCAACTAATTATTACATTAACAAGTTTACAAGTTTCATCAATGGATTCTCCTTCCTAATTCTAATCTTCTGACCAACATGATCAACAAGGTATATTTATATATATGCTTGTAATCTGCAGTACTGAACTGGCCGGTGGCTTGCCATTAATAGTGTTTTAGTCCTTCCTGACTGATCAGAATATTACAAGGCCATGGGAGCCATGAAATCTTGCAGTATTACCTTGGTGATCATTGTTTTGTTATTCAATTTGTGTTGTTTTGGAAAGGCTGCTGATCATCAAGATCAAGAAGGCTTGGGGGCTTCTTTTATCTTTGGTGATTCTCTGGTTGATGCTGGGAATAACAACTACTTGGCAACCTTGTCCAAGGCAAATATCGCCCCTAATGGAATTGATTTCAAGGCATCTAAAGGAACTCCTACAGGGCGTTATACCAATGGGAGAACCATAGGTGATATTGTTGGTAAGCTAGCTAGGCAGCTCTGATGATCTCTTTATGTGGGTTTTATGATTTATTAATTAATCTGTCTATATTTGTTTAATGAGGTGGTTGGGTTTTGCTGCTAAATGCATGCAACTGCTAGCAATATTTAACCTTTTCTTTCACATGATATATATTTTGTGTTAATAATTTATTGGGTTTTCATGATTTTCAGGAGAAGAACTGGGAGCACCAAACTATGCTGTCCCATTTTTGTCACCAAATTCCACTGGGAAAGCTATATTATATGGTGTAAATTACGCATCAGGAGGAGGAGGAATCATGAATGCAACTGGAAGAATATTTGTCAGCCCTTAGAACACTGATCATGATCTTTGAGTTGAAATTTCAATATTTCCCAGCTAATTCATTTACAATATACATGTTTGCAGGTTAATCGACTTGGAATGGATATCCAGATTGATTACTTCAACATTACAAGAAAACAGTTTGACAAATTGTTAGGTCCATCAAAGGCCAGAGATTACATAATGAAGAAATCCATCTTTTCAATCACAATTGGAGCAAATGATTTTCTAAACAATTATCTGCTTCCAGTCCTCTCCGTTGGAGCAAGACTTTCTCAAAGCCCAGATGAATTTATCGATGACATGCTCTCCCACTTCAGGACTCAACTAACAGTACGTAAATTACATTAACCATGCATCTTAATTCAAAACTTGCTAATAAATTATGGGGTACATTAGTATATGTCACGAGGGTTTCTCAAAACATGATCGATGACTACATTCATATGTTGCAGAGGTTGTACCAGCTTGATGCTCGGAAATTTGTCATCGGGAATGTCGGCCCGATAGGCTGCATACCATATCAAAAGACAATAAATCAATTAAAGGAAGACGAGTGTGTGGAATTGCCAAACAAGCTAGCACTTCGATACAATGCCCGGTTGAAGGATTTGCTCGCCCAACTGAATGAAAACCTCCCCGGAGCAACGTTTGTTCATGCAAATGTCTATGATCTGGTCTTGGATCTCATCACAAATTACAAACAACATGGTAATTATGTTTATGGGCCACACATATGAATATTATATATATATATATAGTACTTATATATGGGTATAAAAGGTTAGATGGTCTTCAATAGTTCCATAGACTTTGGTCATTTGCTATAGTACTCGGAATTCAATATAATAAGATACAGGTAGTAAATGAGATCTTACATTGTTTGAAAATAAGTTCTTTTTTTTTTTTTATAATAAATTCCAAATGATCATGACCCGAATTGTAACTCTAGTTAACCGGCCCTTTTTAATTATGGGCCGGCTATATATCTAGCTTGTGCCTTCTTGAATTGTTACATGAGCCAGATTTGATGTTTGGAGATCGACGACATAGATCTCTTGATTATTGTTATATTTCAAAGAGAATAAGGATATTATATATATATATATATATATATATATATATATATAAGATTAAGAGCATGCATTAATTTGTGTGCATGCGCGCAGGATTTATAACTGCTAGTAGAGCATGCTGTGGAAACGGGGGCCAGTTTGCAGGAATAATTCCGTGCGGGCCAACATCGAGTATGTGCGCGGAGCGATCCAAGCATGTGTTCTGGGATCCTTATCATCCGAGCGAGGCTGCCAACCTTGTTATCGCCAAGAAATTGCTGTATGGAGACACCAAATGCATCTCTCCCATGAATCTTAAACAACTTCGAGACCACTGACATTTTCATTTTCATGACAATTAATTAACGATATTCGATGATATCTGTCCGTCCACCCCCGATCTCTTTGCATGCATGCAGTATCTCTGGCCTTCAGAGTTCAAACTTCACGCAATATTATCTCTCTTTTTTACTTAATTGATCTCTTCTTTAGTTTTGTTGTTGGTTTGATCTTACAATATTGTGCTTGCAATATTAATATTTCTCCAAGTAAGTTTAAATTAATGAGAAGAAAGGGATATACTGGTAGTTAAACCATTTCTCCAACTGTCACGAATGTGCATGCGGTGTAGATTTGAGTTAGTTGAGGCCGGTGGTTGATATTCCAGCTAATTTTTTAAGTCAATTAAATAGGTAGTACTGCTAGCCTGAGGATCGATACAAATAGCTCATGGGGCTTTGGATTAATTATTATATATATAGAAGGATTAAGAAGAAGTCTCACTGACAATCATATACATGTATATCAATGTTAATGTATGAAATATGCCTTTCGAAATTAAATTACATATATTATATCATCTAAAAGTTAAGGGTGCTACTCGCCCTATATGGTAGGCAGCAGCCACCCATATCCCTGCATCTCATCCCCGCCCATATCTTTGACCGCCCGCATGATCCACATATTGGATGGGCAGATTAACATGATTACCACCATCTAACCACCCCATCTGTTTGACCATACTTTTTTTATTAGAAAATCCAAAAAAATCACATATACGTTAGAAAAATCTCTTAAATCCAACAAAAAGTCTCAACAAAATGCACAAAATCGCATAGATTTTCATATTTGTGAATAGATCTGAAGATTTGTGTACAAAAATACAGATCTATACTCATAAAACACAAGGGCCCACAGTCGCAACCATGGGCCATAAAACTCGTAGACCCACAATCGTAGTCATGGGTCTTTAACTTAATCCATGGCGATGATCGTGTTCTTGGGTCGTGGAGACCCACGGCCAAGCTGTGCCAAAATGAGAGGAGGAGAAGAGAAATGAGAAAGAAGAGAGGACGGTGAATCATGAGGCCACTAAGGCGTGAAATGAAGGGGGAGAATAAAAGAGGAAATGAAGGGACTCGAGAGAGAGAGGAGATGAGTCGAGGACAGTGAGAGGAATGAGAGGAGACAGAAGAAGTAAGCTGCATTTGGATGCTGAGGTGATCTCATATGATCTGAGTTGATCTGTGAATAGTAGTATTTTGTTACTCTCATTAATATGTGTTTGAATGTATGAAGTAAGTTTGGATGAATTTTAATTTTTTATGGAAAGTTAAAAAAGCAGCCATGCACGTCAGTTTGTGGGTTTATTTTTGTATAATTTATTTGTGGATATAATACTTCTTATTCATAATTAGGATTTTTTTAAGTACACAGACAGATAGGTTCCACCCCTCACTCATATACGCTTTTCTGAGTGAGGAACTCGCCACACCCACACTCGAGGTGGACGGGTTGCCCACCAGTCCCCTAGCGAGACAAGCAGATAGATTAGGCATACAGGCTGGGTTGCGGGAGCTCGCCGCCCAACCCTACTAGAAGTAGATAAAAAAATGTAAGGAAGTTTATAAGATATGCACCTGCAGCTACTAATTAATGGGCCAATATTGGCTAGTACGTACGTGTATTTAATTTATTTATTAAAAAAATTATATACAAATTTATTTATTAACATACCAAACTGTAAGCATACTATAGTAGTAAACATTTAAATAAATTGGGTTGTTATTTTTTTTTTTTTTTCTTTCAATTGTTATATATGGGCGACATAAAAAAGTGATGCATTTACTGGCCTGCTGATTTATAGTAAAAATCTTTTTTGAACTTGTGTGATTAAATACATCGATCATATCCAAACTCGCTGGAAATAGGCATATACGCATGCACATAAACGCCGGTGGAAAATTTTGTCTAAAATAGAAGTTATTTTCAACGAGAAAATCGAGGCAATTAAATCATGTGAGAAAACTTGTCGCTGAAAAGGGAGTCGAGATGAGTACTTTTCGTCGCAATTGAAAACACTGTTATTACTAGTTTTTCTCTGCCCAAATAATTATATAAATATATATATATATATATAGGAAAAGATAATGATTGTCCTACTATACTCCTACCATCATTTTACCACTTTATAATGTATTTGAAATTATTATTTTTTAAATATTTTTTTAATATCTTTAATTATTAAAAAAATATGGATGGTGCTACAGCCTTCGTTGGGAGCTCCCGCTGGGCTGTAGTATTATTTAATATATATTTTATTTAAATAATTTTTATATAGATTTTGTAATATTTTAAAATATTTTAAAAAAATAAAATAAAATAAAAATATTATTAAGAAAATATTTTTTTAATCCAAAAGTAAAAAATATATATTAAAAAATACTTTCTTAATCACGAAATAAAATAAAAAATTATAAAAAAAATATTTTTTAAGAAGATATTATGATTAAGAAAATATTTTTAATAATATTATGATTTTTTTAAAAATATTTAAAATAGTCATATTACAGCCCTGTTGGGGGCTCCCGTTGAGCTTAACATATACTTTTTTTATATGTAATTTTTTAATTTATTTTTTATATAGATTTTTTTACACTTATAAATATTTTTAAAAAATAAAATAAATTTAAAATATCATTAAAAAATACTTTCTTAATCAGAAAGTAAAAAAAAATTATTAAAAAACACTTCCTTAATCAGAAAGTAAAAAAAAATCATTAAAAAACACTTCCTTAATCAGAAAGTAAAAAACAAATCATTAAAAAATACTTCCTTAATCAGAAAGCAAAAAACAAATCATTAAAAAACACTTCCTTAATCAGAAAGTAAAAAAAAATAACACTTCCTTAATCAGAAAGTAAAATACAAATCATTAAATATTAATTTTTATTCTACTTCGTAATTAAGAAAATATTTTTAAATAATATTATAATTTTTATTTTATTTTTTAAAATATTAAAAATTATTAAAAATATCTATATAAAAATAAATTAAAAAATATATATATAAAAAAAATGCTATATCCCCAGCGGGAGCCCCAGCGGGGCATGTAGTATTTTCCAAAAAATATACAATTTCACTAATAATTACTTACTTAATCATTAAATAAAAAAATTAAAAATAAAATAAAATGAGTTTTAAAATAATAGTAGGAGAATAATAATTCTATCATTATTTAGTTGAAAATTTGAAAAAATATGCTATAAAAAATCAAAAAAAAAAAATCATCGATCACTATTTACTATTTTGCACTCGACAGTATTCTTTTAGTATAGAGCTTGAGGAGAGAGATAGGTCGGAGAGAAAGAGGCCGAGGTGAGCTTGAGGAGAGAGAGAGCTTGGGGAGAGAGAGGCCAAGGATAGCTTGAGGAGAGAGGGGCGGCTGAGAGAAATCGAGGAGGGAGAGAGAGGTCGAGGAGAGTTTGAGGAGGGAGAGAGGGGTTGAAGGTACAGATCTGACGTAAAATCAAAAGAATAAAAAATAAAGAACAGTTGGAGTGTAGAAATAAATACTATCCGCTGATGTATATATTTTATAAATAATTAATTGTTAGTTTGTTTTTGAGATAAATTGAGATTAAAATTAAAAAATTGAATAAAATATTGTTAGAATATATTTTTTAATATTATTTTTGTTTTGATATTTGAAAAAGTTGAATTATTTATTTTATTTTATATTAAAAATTAAAAAATTTATAATAATTAAATGAAATAAAATGAGATGAAATATTTTCTAAAAACAAAAGACACGTTACGACCCAATAAACTCAACTGCCATAGAAAAATGAAACGAAAACAAAAGCAGAACTGCACGTACTACGACTAGCTAGCCACTCAATACTACTACAGTAGCGGGCAAGCTAGAAATTAGAGAAACGATGTATACAAATTTTAAATTCACAAATTTAGTATAAATCCTTTATAAAAAATTATAAAGTGAATTTTATCATAAAATAGTTTAAAATTTTATTTTTTTTAAATGGAACCCTTATTTTTACAAAAAAATTGTATAAAAATTATATATTTAAAACTTATACTTAACATTATTCTAAAAAGTAAGAAAAAGTGAAAAAAACAATTATTTGCCATATTAATTTATAAATAACGATATAAGCACAATTTCTTTTTATAATCTTTTATATATTCATATTTTAAATTAAAAATATTTATTTAAAGTGCTATCATTTTTTTAAATTAATTTACAAAAATTCATCTTATTTAAAGTATAACTATAAAAAAATTATTATATATCTATTATTTTCCTCAATCTATTATTTGTATATACAAACTCATGCGATCGAGCACAAGCGTGCACACAAACTCCGGTCCTTGCAGCAATTAGTTTCCCGAATCAAATTAAACCATTTGTAACGTTTTTCTAAGAACTCAATTAACCAACGATCGACATCATGCATGCATATTGGAGGGGGCATGCATATTGGAGGGGACATCATCAAATTAAACCATTTAGACTCTTCGGCTGAGAACCCGTCTAAGGCCAAGCCTATATATGTGGCCGAGTCCATCCACAAGTCTGAGAGACCTATAGCTTGAGGCTAAGAGCCCTATAGGTAAATGACTCACAACCACAATTATGGATGAGATAATCTCGAAAAGTGGGGGATAAGGTCTAAGGCAGAGTGCGAATATCTTGCATGAGATAACTCCTGCAAAACAGGAGATATCCTCTCTGTTTAAATGATGGATCACGAAAGATAAGCACGAAAGACCGGCGATCAGAGTAATTCACCACCATACCGCATCATTCCATAAATAACTCGGTGGAGGTAACATCTCCGATCATGACCTCTACTTTTATATACTTATTATTATATTGTACTGATTTAAGCATCGGAGTTTATACAAGGCAACCAACGCCGTCTTTTAATTGCTGCAGGTGTCATCCATGTGGTTGGTGGTGTGAAACACGTCCTTAACACATATATAATATTAAATTACACGCGAGTCTTCGATGATCACACAAAAAATTAATCTAATGCAAATGTAAAAGCCAGAGAACCTTGTCACTACAACAAAAATGCATTTTTCCTGCGAAAGTTTTTGTCCAAAATATTCATTGTCAAAAATGACTTTTTCTCGTCATTTCGACTCGTAGGAGACTCCCTAGAAATAATTGGCAATAGATACTGTCATTAGCCACGAATTTAATTGTTGTCCAAAATACTATTATTTATGACATATGGTAGTCGTTGAAATTATAGAGTTTTCGTGAGAAATATGTCACACGTGAGTGTAGCTTGGTCGTGGGTAAAGTTTATTGTGGCGAATGATGTCATCGGAAATGCTTATTTCATGTAATAAATATGGCAAGAAATGTTTTTTGCCCGACAAAAAATTCATTGGTAACAAGTTTTTCCTGCGTACTTACCTTATTGAAAAAATATTTCTTGCTAAATATTTGGTGGGAAATAGTTATTTTCTGCGAGTTAATATTGCAAGAATTACATGCTTGCGACATACATAATTCTTCGAAAATGCTACTTACAGACTAATAATATCACCATAAATAACTATTTTTGACAAGAACAAATAGAAAGAAATTCCTTTTTTTTTTTTTTTTTGGCATATCAAAAGTTTTTCATGCCTTCATATCTTACCGGAAAAGTACTTCTTGCTAAATATTTGGCGGGAAATAATTATTTTACGCGTGTTAATATTGCAGGAATTAATTACTTGCGACATATATATATAATCCTTCGGAAATGATATTTACCGGCTAATAATATCACCATAAATAACTATTTTTGACAAGAACATATGCCGAGAAATTCCTATTTTTCTTGCCATATCAAAAGTTTTTCCCGCATGATTACCTTACTGGAAAAACTATTTCGGGCAACAAGAAGGATGCCGAGATTAGTGTTAACATCATTTGTTGCGAGTTCATTTATATATTGTAATAAAAAAATATTTCTTGCTTGCCTGCTTTTTCATTGGTAATAGTTCATTTAGTGCTTTTTTGACACAAATAGTTTTGCCACATTAAAACATGTTTTAATTATGAGTAATGTTACATACAGTCATAGAATGTACAAATATCGTACAATTACTTTGAAAAAAAATGAAGTCTATTATTAAAAAATAAATTTTTTCATGTAAGTCTCGTATTTATTCACTTTTTTCAAAATGATTGTACGACATTTACATACTCACGTCTGCAACTATCATTTCTCTTTAATTATTTATGCTTCTTTTACCTCTTGAAAGCAACAAAATCCATGCAACAAGGGCTATTCAAAAGAATAGTTGAAAGGAAATATAGCATTATTTTTAAGGTAAATTGTATATGATATTTTGGTCATTATTGTTTTTAAAGAATATTTTCATAAGTGAATTAATCAAAATATTGCTCTATATTTTAATTAAAATAAAGAGGTTCCTTATTTATAAAAAAGATGGCGCATATAAAGTCTTTAAAAAAAAAATGATATAATTGGATAGATACATCAATAACATCATTTCCTTCCTAGCTAAAATTATAATGGCTATAAAAACAGGGGGTCAAAAGAAGTCGTGAATTTTGAAATGCACGAGACAATCAATTGCATGAAATTAATGATTATAAGCCAGATGAGCATGCATGCAGCTACCCCCATACACAACTTACTTTAAAAGAAGGGGTCAAAAGACGACATCATCTCATTATCCAAACAGGACGTTAGTGATACCGTATTGGAAGAATCCTAAAAGCACTAGATAGCTAGCTATGGTTGTGAGTACTGTATATTTAAAAGACTAATAAATGCATGCATGCATGTACCTTTAGTTTATAGTTATGCAAGACTCATTAATACTTATTATCATTCTAATTGAGCTGCGTCATCAAGTACTTGCAACAGCTAAGTGAATCGATGGCTGGGATTACAATATCGTTCGTACCTGATCTTTAGTACCATCAATCTATGGTCTTAAATATTACCACCAAACCATACTCATATATATATTATATATGAAAAAATATATTTATAATTATAAATTATACAATTCTTGCGTAATTATTTAAAAAAAATAAAAAAATATAAAATTTACGTAAAAAAAATTATTTTTTTAAAGTGGATTTTACTTTTTTTCGAACCAATTATGTGTTGTTTATGTATTTTATAATTAAACGTAGAATTAATATATATATATATATAGATACTTATAATTCAATGAATGGTAACGATAATTTGGAATATGTTAAACAGACAGAGAGAGTGTACTGTCCGTACACTTTTTCGGTGCTCTCTCTTTCGGTACATGCAGCAGCACTCTTAATAATTTTCAAACTTTTTTTGTAGGCTACTGTGGGTGGATGCATGCATGGTGCTAATATTAATAATTAAGATCACCGGCCATATAATAAGGATAAAGCATGATCGCAGTGCTACACGATGACGACAAAACAATTCTTGTAATAAATTAATTAAGCTAGCTGCTGTCGAATATTTAATACTTCGTAAGGAGAGCATTTAAGAAATAGTCGTACGTACGTGTTTATAATATATCGAATACTTTTATATATAACTGTGAAATATGTAAATATTACATAATTATTTTGAAAAATATAGCGTAATTATTTTGAAAAATAATGAGGTTCACTATTTAAAAATTAATTTTTTTCATGTAAGTCTTATATTTTATTTATTTTTTTCAAAACGATTACTTGGCGGTTATACAATTCATAGTTACGAATATATTTTCTCTAATATATCTCTCGTATACATGCATCTTAAACATGTAACGTTTGTGCTAAGTGACGATAATATTAATTTAAATGAATTAAATAAAATATTATTTTTTAATATTATTATTATTTTAAAATTTAAAAAATTAGAATTATTTATTATATTTTATATAAAAATTTTAAAAAATTATAATGATTACATTAGATAAATTAAAATCACTTCTCACTCCAAACCGCTGGAAGAACCGAAAAGAATTGTGTTCAGCTAATTAGCACGTGCATAAAATCAAATTAAGTTGCTGTTGCTAGCCAGTACTGAACAAGCTAGCATTTCCACGGAAAAAAAAAAAAAAAAAAAAAGCCACAAAAACGTATGAAATGGGAGCTGACTGCTGAGGGGAAGGGGGAAGAGGAGCCAGCTAACTAGAACCCCATTCATATTTAATTTGGCCAAGCTTTTGGAAAAAAAATTACCTGCAGTTTAGATATTGAACTAATATCAAATGATTTGTAAATAGTAATGAAAAATTAGTATATAGTAGTGATTATAAAGTAATGAATAGTTTGTGATTAATAATAAACTGTTTGCGAATAATACTGAATACTCCGAACACAACCTAAAGAGTCCAATTAAGGATATTCTTATTTATTTTAGAAAGCTCTTAAACTCTATTTGGATTTAGAGATGGTTTCATTTCATCTTATATTATCATTACAATTTTTTAAAATTTTTAATATAATAAACAATTTAACTTTTTTAAATCTTAAAATAATATTAATATTACAAAATAATATTTTAACAATATTTTATTTAACTTATTTAAAATCATCTCATCTCATCTCAATATCTAAATCGGTCCTAAGAGTTAAGCATTTTAATAAATAAAAAAGACTTAACCAGATATATAACATATATAAATTAATAAACCCAAAAATATATTATTCAGCATATATATATATATATATATATATATATATATATATCACATAAATTAAATCATGTTACCAAATCCATTCTTCTCTCTCTCTCTCTGAAACTGCTAGCTGTTTTCCCCGTGCAATTCCAAGACATCGAGTCTTCGGATAAGTAGATTATAGCAAATGATCACAAATCAAAGCACACCAAACAAAGTTGGAGGAATGATGTCCCCAACATATATAAGAAGACAAAAAGAAGAGAGAGAGATTAATTCAAAGCTTGAAGAGTGGAAGCGAGAAAGGAGGGAGTGTCAGTAGTGATGATGGGCGACCGAATAAGCAGAGAGAGTGGAGAGCAGTGAAGATATATGACTTTCTGCGGAGAGGAATTATATAAATAAGTCATTATTTACTTTCAAATTTCATATTTATAATTTTTTTAAAATATATGGATAATATATTTTATATGGATATTTTTTATAGAATACAGCACAATAAATAATAACTGATGAGAATAATTTTTTTATATGAATGATGATGGGTACGTCCATACAACGTGTCTACATGTGCGATAGTGTGTAGTGCATAGAGAAGATTTATGACTTTGTGTGAAATGTGGATGATAATGGTACGTAACTACGGTATTTATGAGTTAGTCTATATATAGTTTTTATTTAGAGACTGTTCATGTAAGTTCATATAGTAATGTTTAAAAAAAATTTAAAATTATAATAATATTTTTTTAAAATAATATTTTTTTCTCTTTTATCTCTATTCATCGATAGAATTACATAGTAATTTCTCTCTTTCAAAATTATAAATAGAATTTCTTTGTAATATAACTTAAGTAACTATCTAAGTAATTGTTTTTACCACTACTTAAAATAAATCACATCAATGTACGTTACCGTGCAACCTGAAAATAAAAATATATATAAAATAAAAAGTAGCATTCAGCCTCTATCTATATATTTCCAGAATAATGATACAGATAATTTTACAATAATATCCCTTATATAATACATTATTATACAATGTGTTGTATAATGTGTTGAGAAGGAAATCATTTTCCATATTTACATCTCTATCGATTTTCACTACAGCTGCATCTTGTCCACCGACTCTACCTAGTTTATACATTTCTTAAGACCGAGATGACCGCCTCTCTCTCTCTCTCAATTTTCAAGTTTTTGTTTATTTTAATAAGTATTTTTAAATGAAAAATAAATAGATATATAAAGCAAATTTTATATTATTTAACCACTCAGGTGGCGGCTTAGTGGTTCATGAGTTTGACAATGAATATTAATTTGTTGTTTGGATGGTGAATTGAGATAAAATGAGATGAGATGGTTTTAAATGAGTTGAATAAAATATTGTTAGAATATTATTTTTTAATATTATTATTATTTTGAGTTTTAAAAAAATTGAATTGTTTATTATATTTTGTGTGAGAATTTGATACAGTTGTAATGATGAGATGAAATGAAATAAATTGAGATCACTTCTCAATCCAAACAGGTCCAGAGGTCGAATCCCGCAACGGTAAGCGCTAAAGATTATTGGTGATTCATTAGCTCATGGACCATTTATGCTCTCATTGGACTGGGGTCAGAATATGGCTCAAGTCCGACTTGTAGGAAGCGCCTGCAATTCTCGCCGTTTAGGCCCCTCCTGTTTGGCTCCCCAGCGTGTTAGGTGCTACTATGGTCACGTCCTGATAGGAAAGTCATCTCTAATCACCTCCTCCAATCCTTTTTGTGAAAAAAAGTTTTATATTATTTATTAAGAACTTAAGATTGTAAATAAAATTTATATGTATCTATTATTCAATATCTTCAATTTCTATATGATCTTTTCATAAAAAGGTATTGATTTGGCATAGGTAGGTTATACTCTCGAGACACAACAAAGTTTCGATGCTATAGTAGAAGAGTAAATAAATGTAGAGGATCAATCAAGTTAGCAACTAAGATTATTATATTATAGACTCTATAGTTATGTATCTTCAAAAGCTTTAATTTTTTAGTTGGATGAATTAATTTGTGTAAAGACATCGTCACGATATGTTTTTGTTTTTATTATTTAAGACAAAAGAAAGTAAAAGGAGGAAAAAGAGTCAAAGATGATAACCCTATATTAGAGTAGGTCATATCCATAACTACTAGAAGATATTTTATGTTATCATATCAATCCAATTAGTCTTCACTCACAGGTAAATATATATATAAAAAAAAAATGTGGGGGTGAAAAAGACCTTGGCCAACATGATAATATTTAATTTATAATAAAATATAATTTTAATTTTTTTATTATAATTCGACGTGGAGGGATAATATTTAGAGAAATTCTATATAGAGATCTTACATTATACACGTTCACTTCAACATATAATTTATTATTTTTATCATTCTATTTTAATGTTTAAATATGTGTATTTAAATAAAATGACAAAATTGATAGATCGCATGTTGATTAAAAAAGTGAACGTGTGTGGATCAATGTTTTGAATACCGTACCGGAAGCAATACCGGTCAAAGCACTGGAACGAAATATTTTGATACCGGTACCATTTCATATACCGTTTCGAGATAGTCGATATATGAATAAATTATATATAAATACATATATATATAAATTATAAATAGTATAGTCTGAATTGAGATTCAAAAAATAAGTTTGTAGTTTAAAAAAATGAAAAAAAAATGAAGGCCGAAATTGAGGCTGGTACAACTGGTACGAAATGTATATAGTACTTGTACCAGTCGCTGGGCCGGTATGGTAAATATCGACCGTACCGGCCAGTACGGTACAAGATTGAAAATAGTGGGGTGGATAAGTCTTACACGTAGCATTTATCTAATATTTGTAATTTATGAAGATTTAGGTCTCGTTTGAATTGAGACTTGAGATGATTTTAGACGAGTTGAATAAAATATTATTAGAATATTATTTTTTAATATTATTATTTTTATATTTTAAAAAATTAAATTATTTATTATATTTTATATAATAATAATAAAAAATTATAATAATAAAATAAAACGAAATGAATTCTCACTACAAACGGGACCTCGCCTTGTTTGTTTTCCAAAAACATCTCATCTCATCTTACCTCACCTCACCTCATCATTACAACTTTCTCAAATCTCCACACAAAATAAAATAAACAATTCAATTTTTTCAATTATCAAAACAATAATAATATTAAAAAATATATTTTAATAATATTTTATTTAACTTTTTAACTTTAATCTCATCTCATCTCATCTCATCTCTCAAAATAAACGACCCAGTGTACGTAATACATATACTGGTAGAACGATAAGTGTCGAAAATGATGATGGCGAATTAAAAAGAGAAAAATGGAAGGGCGGGCATAGGAATGAGAGTGGGTGCGTGGCCATACAAGGGAAGGAAAAGTGCAATTTGGGTTTGGGTTTGGGTTTGGTAATGGGTACAGTGAAGCGTGAAATGCGGTGAGAGATAGGAGTACGGAGGAGGAATCTGATGCGGACATGACGCGTCCGAAATCAGAGGTGAGACCCAATAATTGCACCCCACGCTGCCCGACATTCATCATTCTGTCGGTTCTGGCCCCACCTCTCCCACCTTCCCACTCCATCAATCCCTTTCACTTCCCTTCAACCTCTTTCACGAGGTTTTTATATCTCCATTCATTTATTTATTTATTTTTTTGTTCTTTTCTCTTTAACATCCCATCCATCAATTATAAAATAACAGACATTCTATTATTTTTATAATTTTTTAAAAATTATTTTACATAAACATTCTATTTTAAAATTTAATTATATAAAATATTATAAAAATAAAATGTTACAAATTATCTTACACTACTCACTTTATTTTAAAATTATATTTTATTATTATTTTTTTTTGTTAAACTAATTAAGTTATTCTACTAATTATCTGTATACTTGAAAAATAAAAATAAATGAAGTGCGTGGTATATGCATTGAAGAGTCATATACCTAGTATAGTGTGCATGATTTCCCATTTTTTTTTCTAAAAAAATATTAATTTGTTCGTTTAAGAACTTGGTTTATATCTTTCTTTTGTTACCATTACATGACTAGTTAGAAGTGTTATATATATATATATATATATATATATATATATATCTCAATCATAGGACATAAATTAATGGTTCTTGGCCGGTTTGATGTTTATTGAGTTTAATTTAATTTAGAATTAGATCCAAATCTTGTGCTATTTTGCATGATTACCTTGATTTCGTTGTGTAAGAATTTTGAACCTTTTGTTTTAATTAATTGTTAGTGTTTACATTTTTTTTTGAATAAGTAAAAGATAAATATATAAGGCGAGTTTTAATATTTATAATCATTTGAGTGAATTTTGATTATTGAATACACTATAAATCTTAAATGATTATTGAATACACTATATACATGAAAAAAATTAATTTTTTAATAGTGAATCCCACTCTTTTTCAAAACGATTACGCGGCGATTACGCACTTCACAGTTGTTTGTAGAATTACTCTAACTCAAACTATATTAGTAATGCACGTTAATACAATCTTTAATAAAGTGCTATATACTACATTATTTTAGTCCATGTTATTGCGAGGATGTAACACCATTTACTAATTTTTGAATTTGTCACGTTTAGTTGCGATTTTGATAGTGAGATGAGATGAGATGGTTTTAGATGAAAATTGAAAGTTAAATAAAATATTATTATAATATTATTTTCTAATATTATTATTATTTTAAAATTTAAAAAAATTAAATTATTTATTATATTTTGTGTAAAAATTTAAAAAAATTATAATAAAATAATTTTACTATTATAATAATAAGATTAGCTAAAGATTAAAAAATTCCAGCCAAATGATGGATGGTACACAAATTATAATTGTTCTTGTATTGTATGAAGACATTTTCTTCGAGGAAGTTGGAAATTTCTTTGCATGGAGGAAAATTGCGTACAAGGCTGTATAAGTCTATGGCCTAGCTATAAACGTCAAATCCCCAAGTACAGTGTGTGCTGCACATAGCCCGCAGAAATAGAAAAACGCAACAAGTTCCATCTACCCATAAAAAGTAAACAAATAAATTTAGAGAAAAACAAAAAAAACACAAACAACATATGGTCAAGCCACAAAGTGATTCGCAGGTACCAAACAAAATACAAATGAAACAAAGCTATAGGAACTTCAACCGACAGCTGATTAAGGATTCTTCTTCGTTTCTCTGTTTCTGTGTCTCTGTTTTTTTTCCTCTCTCTCTTCAGACTCTTCTTACATAGATATCTGAATGTCACAGGTCCTGCTTATAAAAGAACCAAAAAAAAAAAAAAAAGGAACAGTACCGTATCTAGTTCAACAGTTGCTGAATTTACTTGTCATTGGAAATGGGCTTAGGCGTAAATAAAAGAGTTAAAAAGCTCGACTTTATGGTGCATGCATACTTTCTTACCAACCAAACGAAGAAAGAATGAATTTTACTTGTTAATAATGGAGCCGCCGCTGATCTGCTAGCTAGCTCTGTATAGCCGACCCAAAACAGAACGCCTTCTGGAGCCGACTGAATTGTCGTGCTTAACAAAACATGACTGTAAAAGCTATTCGCTCTCTGGATCATATATGCCTCAGATTCTGTCCCTGTTTGCAGCAGCACAGCAGCACCAACATATACTCTCTCTCTCTCTCTCTCTCTCTCCATAAAACCACGCCCCCCTCCTCCTCCTCCTCCCCACCACCGAAGCCTCAAGGATCAATTAAAACCATCATACTCTTCCTCATCTTCTTCCTTTTCTTCAACGTTCTCATCTCATAATCTCAAAATCAATTGAAGACAAGACTAACTCTTAACACTCAGAAAACCGATGCCTTCGGACTCCAGCGAGCACCGCAGGCCAACCAAGCCTACCCACAACACTGGAGCCCCACCACCCGAACAAGAGCAGCTTCCGTGCCCGCGCTGCGACTCCACCAACACCAAGTTTTGCTACTACAACAACTACAACTTCTCGCAGCCCCGTCACTTCTGCAAGTCCTGCCGCCGCTACTGGACTCACGGCGGGACGCTACGTGACATCCCCGTTGGTGGCGGTTCTCGCAAGAACGCCAAGCGTTCTCGCACCGCCATCGCCACCAGTAGCGCCGTATCTTCTACCGCTACTTCTCACGTCGACCCTTTGCCGGCCACCCCTGTTCTGGTACCTTTCACGCACAATCATGGATCTTCCGTACATTTTGGGGCTGGTATTAACGGCGGTGGGGCAGACGGGAAGGGAAATGTGAGCGTTTGTGGGAGTTTCACTTCACTGCTGAACACCCAGGGGCCGGGGTTTTTGGCGCTTGGTGGGTTTGGGCTCGGTGTAGGTCCCGGATTTGAGGAAATGGGATTTGGGCTCAATAGAGGTATGTGGCCTTTTCCCGGCGTCGGAGATGGTGGTGGTTCGGGCTTTTTAGTCGGTGGTAATGGTGGTGCAACGGGAATGGGGAACACGTGGCAGTTCGAGAGTGGCGAATCCGGGTTTGTCGGAGGAGATCATCACTGCTTTTCTTGGCCGGATTTGGCAATCTCAACACCAGGAAATGGTCTCAAATGAACTCCTCTTTGTCAATTTTTTGTTCTTGTTTTCTATGCATGGAAACTGTGGTTTAGGGTTTTGCTCGTTAGTGTTGAGAGAGTAAACTGTGGCATGAAACTTAGACAAAAAATGAATTAGACTACTTTTTTCTTTTTTACTGTGCTGTGTATTCTTTTTACTTTTTTTCAAGCTAGTGACTATGTCTGCATGTAATTCTGATAGTTGCTGATGTGCCATATAGCTATTAGTTTCTTCAATTTAGCACACTACTCTTGAATCTTGATATTGGAGCTTGCCACCTTAAAAACTATAACATTCTTCACGAAAATCTTGAAGAACCAGCTAGCACTGCAAAAATTATGGCAATGATTATGAAAATGTGGATATATAGATCTGTTTTGATCCAAATGATCGTTTTGAGTTACCAATCAACTGGGAATGTTTTCTTGGGGTGTGAAATTTAAAGCCGAGAGCTTTTTCGTTTGTCAAAGGTATATATGATATGGTATATAGTCCTCCCCCCCCCCGTTTTTGTTCTTGTTGTGAATGACAGACAAGATGCAGTTTCAAGTAGTAGTCCACATGCACATCCATAAACATTCAAAGAATTTGACTTTTTGACCCAAGTACTCCGGCTTTGTGCTTTACAGCTGATCTCGATTCCAAATTTTCTGTGTCTCTTCGAGTTGAGTCTTCTAATTAATTACTGTGACACACCAAAAAAAAAAACTCAATTGATTAAACGGGCTGCATTTGCTGCCACTTGGGGTCCAACCCTACATATATTCATTATTCAACCCACATTATCCCTTCCGAAGTACTCTTTCTGCAGCCAAGGTGCCAAACCAACCCCCCAACTGCCATGCAAAACCTTCGAAAATATGCATTAAATGCTGTCCATGCATTAATTTGCTTTCAAAGACTTGTTTTAGGATTAGAGAAATTCTATTTGCAATCTCGAGTGAGAGATTACAGTACAGTCTTATTAATGAATGGGATAAAAAGAGAAAAAATATTATTTTAAAAAAGAAAATTTTATGCACCATGCTATCATCTCATTTTCATCCAACTAAGTATGATGTGACATATTTATTACTATTAAATGATCATTTATTGCATGCTTCTTTATCATCTAATGGTGATAAATGTATCACATGCTACTTAGTATGATCAAAATAGAATGAGAGTGTGGTGTATAGCATTACTCGTATGGAGACTAACTCGATCTTCACATGATTTTAAAGACATTTTATTATGGATATCAGTCAAAGGCACAGTACAAGAATAGTAAGACAAATATTAAAGACATTAGATTACAAAATTGCTATGAAAAATGTTTAAACCGAATTGTTGGTATCACGTTATTCATGATATATATATATATATATATATAATAAATATTTTTTTTTATAATTTTAGTTTTTTTACTTCTGATCGCAACATAAGTATGTAAAACTAACTATATATTACATATATCCATTTATTTAAAAATTACCTCTGGTATTGAGAAATGCTCATTAATAATTCATAAGAGATCTTCCCACTTTTTTTGAATTTTATGGAGCTTTTCTAAAATTTTGAAAGTGTACGTTATTCTCTCATGTGTTTTGTGGGGCCTATTAGAGCCTTTGTCTTTCATAATGTCCAACCTAGTTAACCGCTAAAAATGATATATATTGCATCAATCAAGATATTTTTATTTCGTAAATTGGTTTTGTCAATCACATAAGTTCTAATTTTGTAAGCCACGTGTGGATAAAATGCATGTCACATTTTCTCAACTGGTCATTTGATAATTTGTACATACATATTTTTAGTTTGTTTGTGGTTAATTATGCTGAATGTGCATTAGACATAGAAAATAAAAAGATTATGCTAACTCGCATTTAATGAGGACACACACACACACACACATATATATATATGTAAGTATCACTAAAACAATGTTATATACTACACTTTTATCTTGTTGTTATATATTTTGAGACAGCATTATCCATCAAAACGTGAATTTGTTCTTTTAAAAAATAAGTATTGACCCAATGTTTAATAAATAATATCGAATCAATGTAATATAATTAAAAAAGTGAAAAGTTAGTGTTGTATATATAAACATAATTCATGTTGGAAATTAAACATTCCAAACATAGCTACCATTATATATTTTCCTACCAAGTTATTTTAAAAACTTTAGGAATAAGACTTTGTTAATTCAAAGTTCTACTCCTGATGTTAATATTCAGGTTCCAAAAATGATTCAGTGGAAATATATTACTTTCCCTGAGGAATGGTATTACTTTCCCTGAGGAATGGACTTTGAAACATGTAGTTCCTCTTGCCAAAATTATTTCTAATGAACTTAATCTTGATTATATTCAACAATGTTTGAATAATATTGTTAAAATTAGTTTTGATCAACCTTTGGTTAACAACGGAAGGAGAAATTCTTTTGTTGGAACCAATATATAATTATATATATATATATATATATATATACACACACACACACACACACACACTAGGCGAGGCCCAACGTGCAAAGCATGTTTGCCTAGTTTGTGTGAAATAAATTTGTGCAGATTAGTAATGTGCACAAACAGAAAAAATAATATGATTTTTTTTTTAAAAAATTGATTAATGAATAATTTAATGCATAGATCAGAAAATGAAAAGATTAGTTCAATGGAAACCCATCCGTCCAATGACATGCCTCAATAGCAGATTCGCCAAATTATCTGCAAGCAAGAGATATAATAGTACTACGCATACTTGCTTCGACTCATTGTATTTTCTAGTTGGGTTTCTCTAAGGGCCTGCAAATAATTTGATGGAGCTGTTGTGAGGCAGAGTTAGTATTCTCTAGTGGCAAGCTGTGAGAACGCAAGAGAAGTCCTGCTTCTAGTTGGGTTTCTCTATGACCTCTGGAATATGTAGATAGCGTCTAAAAATGGAAGCGTTCCGGAAAAGCCTCACCATAGATTGTTCAGACTCCCAAACAATTAACTTCTTCGGAAGACTAAATTATTAGAAAATGTAAGAGGTATAGCCCAAGTACACATGATTTATACAAGAGGAACAACTAATTAAAAAAGTTCAGAGAACATGTCAAACATAGATATTAGCTGGACATAAACTTGAACCCTGCTAGGGCATACGATCTACTGCAAGCCAACAAACAAAACATCTTAAACCAACATGGGAAAGAAGATGTATTGGACTAATGTACCCTACAACAAAACCAACAAAATCAAAGTAGTTATAACCAAACCTTCATTAAATATTATAGGTAAGATTATATATAGGGTAATGATGCACCTACAACTATTTTACAACTCAATTTATAACTAATGGATGTAATTGTGTCACTTCATTAAAAATAATTTCAAGTATACACAACTACCCTCTATGCTGAAATTTAACAATGCTTGTGAGTAATAGATTATGAGTTGGTGAATATTTAAAAGGAAAAGGAGAAAGAAGAACAACCTATATTTTACCTTTAGATCAGAAATAGTGAAAATCTAACAGCAATATCTAAATTAAATTTGTAATTTTCAACAAAGTCTAGGCCTTCTTCATATGTGAGCCATCATAATAATATGGCTAGTGTGGCTCTTATTCATGATAGATATTTAACTTGAAGTCTTCAGTTTAGTGTAAAGTGAACAGAAGAAACAGGACCCTGTTTTGTTATTGCTCATGCCTAGTTTGCTTTCATCTGCCATCTGCGACAACTCAAGTTCAATGATTAGTAACATGCCAATTGAAGGTTAAGATCACGAACGAGATTTTAAGAGTTGCAGGAAATTTACCTTGAGATTAGTATTTTATAGTGTCTTTAAGATAGGGCAAAGCTCTACAGGAGCTACGGGCTTATTTCCTTCAGGATGCAGCACATTTAGGCTAGACTGACTCAGAAAGTTCATAAAAGGCTTCCACTGCAGAGACACCTTGGAACATAATAGGGCAGATTTGGAATTATCGTGTCATAAGATGCAAGAAAAACAAAAAAATCAAAAGGAAATGAAAGTTACTAATTATGAATCTGAAAAGGGAAAGAAGTTTTTTTCTAGTCAAAATCCAGAATCATAGTCCATCTGATGCAGCCAAGGCGCACAAAATCTATGGCATGTGTCTTACAAAAACCTCATAATATTTTGCTTTAGTTTTTTTTTTATAATCGATTCATCTCAATAATAATAAGCAATGTCTCTTCTGAAATTTCATACTCCCATCTGTTTCTAAGAGTTTATGTTTTACTAAGTAGAAAGAAAGCTACCAGTCTTTGATCGTAGGTGTTATTTCTTGCACTTCACCTAGCTAGAATGGATGATGATACATATGAATGTAATAAAGAAATTTCTTGCTTTATGATTTCCATTGTGGATGCATTTAGTTGGAAATTATCCAAGCATTGTGGATGCGTCGTAGGCCACTGGCATGAAAATGTTGAAATAATGCACATTGTTATAAAGTTATATCAATGGTTCATTCAAAAGAAACTTAAGGACACGTCAGTTTCATTGCCTTACTACAAGAAGTGGAGATATCTCAGGGTTGCTGTTTTGGTAATTTTACAGAAAAATAAAATAAAAATAAAGAATTTCTGGTCACGGTAGAAAACTAGCCCATGGGGAGTATACATTGACATGACTTTCATGTTAGTATTCCGAATTTCTATTAATGGGGTTGTTCATTTTGATGGTTTTGCTTTAAGAATATATTGTTGGGGTGTGAGGAGTCTGCATTAACATTACTTCTTTTAAATTATGTTTTGCTTCTTGTAAGATCATATCTTCATTAAACCTAGAAAACAATTAGTCATGCCTCAGGTTGCTCCCAAACTCACCCTAAAGTGTGCCGCATAATAAATGGTCTAGAATTGCAGAGTTTGAAGTGAAAGGATCTTATATGGGTTCAGAAGAAAGTAATAAATCCCATATGGGTAACATTTGGCCATACCATGCATTACGACCTTTTAACAAGGTTACATAAGTATCAGCCAGTAAAGGCCCTGCAAGCTTCACTGTTTCTTCAGCCAACAAATGGGTAATGAATATCATCTCCGATGTACAATGTGCAAAATATACAGATTTGCTGGTAGCACTCTCATTGGTAAGAGCTGCTACCATCCCTAAAGAAACCAAGATGGATCACTTAAAAGTTTCCATAAAAGAAGGAAAAATCAGACATGAAAATATAATATTTTACGTGACAGTATAGCTCAAACACAAAAAAAAAAAAAAAAAAAAAAAACATTGAAGATTCATGTCCACAAGCACAAATCACATAACTACAGAAGGACAACAGAGCGAGATAGTTCTAAATCCTAGAATAACATGGAAATGATCTTCACAAGAAAGAACAAATGCAAAAGTACCATTTTCTTGTGCCCCAGCTGTTGTGAAACTATATGCAGCCTAACATTTCCAATTTCATGAATTAGAAAATACATTCAAGCTATAAAGAGTGCACAAGAAACTTTTTTTTTTCTTTTTATTAAGTCATCAGAGTGCCCAAAAAATCAGGTACAAGAAAGTATATTACTTGTATGGCTTGAACATGCGCTTTGTAAGTCCTTATACTTTGCTTCCTCTCTGCTTCCCTTTTCAAGTCCAAGGTGTAATGAAATTGACAAGAGGCATTTAACACATTTTGTTCTTAAACACCACCTGGATAGTTGAAAGAAATAGAAATGTAGAACAAAAAGATCAAGAACCCACCAAAGCAGAAAACATAGTCAAAACATCTTGACGAACAGACAATTCAGGGAGAACTAAAGGAAAAGTAAAGACAGAGAGAAAGAGAGGACTGAAAAGGGAAAACATACCCTCCAGCGGCGGAGTCGCTCTATTGAGGCACTCTTGGTGCTCGTAATATCGAAAGGATCCGAAGACGATTCATTGCCATCATTCATGCCGACACCGAAGTGGCTTGCTTCGACCTCCATATCGTTGTCGCGCCGATGGCGCGGTGAATTCTGGAAGAAACTCATTTCTGTCGCAGGAGGGATGACACCGTCACACTCTAATTCCCTCTCCTCTTAACACGCATAGAAGAAAAAATCAACAAACGATCCCTCTCACAGAATCTCAAATTGTCGCTTCAATACAATCCAATTAAAACTCCTCTTTTCAGACATTCACTTTGAAAAACTCTTCTCTCAATTTTTTTTTGTGTCTCACTACACTAGGTCGAACAGGGGCAAAAATTGGCGACCCTGAAAACTAAAATATCAGTAAACCTAGATTCAGATGTCAGAAAAATAAAGTAAATAAAGCTTTAAATGATTAAAAAAATCAAAGAAATTAAACCCAAAAACCCTAAAATGCAAAACCATCTAGATGAACCCAAATGCATGAAACACAGGTCCAGCAGAAACTGCAAAAATCCAAACCCAAAACACGATCAAATTCAAAACACAAGATGCCAACAAACGCCAACACGAAATCCAGCCAACAGAGTTTCTATCGAGCTAGCTGCCATCGACCGTGGAGAGGTGGTTTTCGTCGAACCCAAGGAATACAGTCGGAAGCCTCACATTCTCTCTCTCTCTCTCTCTCTCTCTCTCTCTCTACTTTGGATTTTGTTGGAGAAAGGAGTGTTGAGATGCGGTGGGTCCAAATCCATAGCATCTAAGGTGCTGTGGAGGAGATTGGGAGGCGATGGCCTTCGTTCAGCGACATCTACCACGACATGCAAAATACAAAAAAACCAACGCCGCAGAAAACAAATTCTAAAGATGCAAACACGAAGACGAAGAGAAGGGAGAAGACTCAAAGAAGAGAGAAAACGAAGAGACAGAGAAGGAAAGGAGTTTGGTTTTGGAGAGAGAAACGAATGAGAATATGCAAAAAAATAGAGAAGACGGAAAGGTGAAAAAAATTAAAGAGAAAGACCTACATCTTATCCTTTCAGCCGACCTCACGTCTAATCCATTTACAATACAAACGGACTTAACGAAGAAAGTAAGAAAAGTTAACAGAAAACAACAAAAACCGTTGAAGCAAGATTTACTGTTTGATAGCCACTTTATATATATATAAAGATATATATATATATATATATATATATATATATATATATATATATATATAAAGTGTACACAATTTCAACTATCTTGAAAAGAGAGGATTTTCATACGCACCTGGTCGAAAGGAGAGAAAAAAATATATATACAGCCTAGTTTCATATACATACTGAGTGCCTCACCGAACCCTAACATATATAGCATGCTTCCATGATGTATTCCATCCCATGCACACCAACAAGCAGAGGGGCTGAGCTACCTGCAGGTCCAGTGTGCAAGAGATGGAATATACCATAAACTCATGTTGATGAGTCAGGCCGACAATTGGTATATAAAACCCCCCGGCAGGCCACCATTTTCAGATTTTCTAAACCTTAAAGAAGTTTGCTGCATGATCTGCATGCGGTTGGATCTCTTTTGTCAAACCCAGCTTGGAGTTGTGGGCATGAAGATGCCAAGAGATATTGCTAATTTATAGAGGGAGGGAGAGGGATTAATAATTGCATGGGTTTGAATTCTGATGGAATTGTTAATTTTCATTTCTATATCCAAAGCATATGATCATGATTTATTCGTCTTGGAATCGCACCAATTGAGATTCCAAGTAGAGGATATTGTAAGTGTAATGCTCCATGACGTGGACATCACCGACCATGAACACCTGATCATCTCTATGACTGTCATCTTGACGTGGTGGATCTGACGTACGTACGGTGTCCATCGTAACCATTTTATGTTTGTCACCCATCTCTCCAGTGACAATTCGTTTTCGCAAGTCGTCTTGATGTCTATTAAATGATTATTAGATTATATGGATAGACTTAAATATAACTAGTGACACGACATAGCTTGTTTTACTTGTTTAATAATTAATTTTTATTAAATTAACTTGGATGCGATCCATTAACTTATTTCATATAAATGAACTGAGTTAACCCGTATAATTATTTTTAATCTAATTAATATAATTTTTTATATAATGCAATGATAACTATATATATAAATCATTTATAATTACAACTAGATTCATAATAAAACATTTTATTATCAACATCTAATCCAATAATAAATAAGAAAATTAATATTTTCATAAAATAAAATTACATGTTAACAAAAGATTTTTAATAGTTTGAGATATAAGTAGTTAAATACTAATATTTATATTACATCCTAACAACAAAAAAATACAGATAAAACTAAACATTTATTAAATATAAAAAATATAATTAATTTGTGTTATATATATGGGTGATTGCGGGTTTTGCAAGTTGACCCACAATTGATCTCTTTACTAGTCTTGTTCTATCGAGTCAATTTATTTTGACTCAAATCCATTTATTTTGTGTCGTGTTTACGAGTGATGTCACCCTTACAATTCTCCATGACCTTATCTCATTTATCTTAAGTCACATTTGGATTTTTTTTAAAAAACAAAAAAGCCTTTTACAACGTAGATAATTATCTAATATATGATGTGATACCTTATTAGATGCAAAACAATTGTGTATTATAAGATAAGATTAAATAATCATACTTTCTAGCTAAGTCAATTTATAGATTTTCATTTATAAGTATCTTTATACATGTAACATTTTCTCTCTTGCTTGGTTGAGAGCATGACTTGATGGATTTACATAAGATAAATGTTTGGTCTACAAAGAAATTTCACAAAAATAAAATTTTAAATTGATATGGTTTGAAATGGTAAATCATATTGTAAGCCTCATTTTATTGTAAAATAGAATTGATAGTTGTATTAAGTCATATCAGTTTGTAAATTATTTTTGTAAAAACTTTTTTTAAATATAATACTTCTCTCTTCTTAATGGAAGAGAACATGTATGCGTGTGTATATATATATATATATATATTATATAGAAAGGGGGTCTACAAGAAGGTTGGGAGAGATTGTGTGATCTTCAAAGTATTATCGTGGAAATATTCTACTTGTCGGCCTCAATCTATATATGATGAGTGATGAAAAATAGGTACCGCACACAAATGGTTTTAACTCACGTTTTCTTTGGAGTGGATGAGAATATCTAGTGGAATCGGAATTATTCGTGGTGTTGCATTCCATATATCCCTAAATTTGTTTGTAATCAATGACGTTAACAACCAAAGCTATTTCTACTTAAATTAAGCCCCCAACAATTTTTCATGTTTAATTATTTCCTATCATGATTGTGTTGGCGTTATTGTCGGAAGCCCTCTTTTAATGGGATGCATTTTATTTGTTTTGAATTAATACATGACAAGTACTTCTAGATCTATACACATACCCATTAACATATCAGATCAAGTCATATCAATTTGTAAATTTTATTTTGTAAGACTTCTGACCATCATTTCTCTTATAAGTGGAGGCCCATTGATTTTAGATGCAATGAGAAAGAAAAATTATGTATCTTAATATAGCTTTGCTTCTCATCATTCCACACACCACACACTACACACCATACTTATTTTTATTTATTTTGGTTTTATTTCTGTTAAATTAATTGAGTTCTTCTACTTATCGCCCTTATATCACATACTTATTAAGGAAAAAAAATAAAAAAAATAAAAAATAATTATACGTGGTATGTGGATTCAGCGGATGGATCAATGGGTCTCTGCTCCGCACCCCTAAAATAAAGGGTAGTGAAAGGTAAATGGGCTATGATATTAATAGGCCAGCCCAAATATCTCTGCTTGCCACTCGCATCGGCTTGACCCAAATATAAAGGTTTGGGGGCTAAACCCATTGGGCCCGAAACTTCAAAAACCGGGGACTGATTGACAAAAAAGACTTGCACAGAGGACTACAACGCAAATTGCTTCCAACTCAGTGCCTTTTTCAATAAAATTCGCAAAAACGATACCAAGCGCGGGTCTTTCCCGTCCATCTCCCTCTAGGGTTTTTGGTGTTGGCTTTAACGAGGAAATCGAAACCCAGAAAACACTGTCCTCGTTGAAGAAACAAAAACAGAGAAAACGCAATGGCGTTTTCGATGTTTTCTACTCCGCAGCCACAACAACAGCAGCAGCTGTTTCAGCCTCAAGCCCAAACTTTTCAGCAGAGCAGTCCTTTTTTCCCGCAACAACAGCAACAGCAACAACAACAACAACAACAATTGCAACTCTTCCAACCACAGCAGCAGCAACAACAACAGCAGCAACAGTTTCAGCAGCAGCAGCAGCAGCAGCAGCAACAGCAACAGCAACAACAGCATTTGTTTCTGTTCACTAACGATAAAACTCCGGCGAATTATAGTACCAAGTGGTCGGATCTTCATCCTGAGTCCCTGAAAATTCTCCTTCAGATCGAGTATGTTTTCCTTTGTCTCAATTACCTTCTTTTTCTAGCTCTTTGATTTTTTTCGAAGTCCTTGCATGTTTTAACTAAATATTATGGATTGGTTGCTGAGAGGTGGTGGGGAAAAGGACCCAAAGGAAAGAAAATTTGGTGTCTTTTCCACTTGATGTGTTGTCGAGTTTCGGTTCAATTAAGTTGAATTGCCGCATTAGCTGGATGTATTAGAAAATTCCAATTTCTTGTGCTTCAAAATGGAGAAATCTTTGTTCAAATTCTTGATTCCTTTTCCTGGTACATTCATTATGTAAGCATTAAAATGAACTTGTGACTCTGAGAAATTTCTGCAAAAAATGAAATTATTTTAAATTTTGTTTCACTTCACTGCAGATTTCACTTAAAAATGTGGCATTTTGTTTGATTTGAGTTCCTTAATCCGAGGGTTTTTTTTCCAAATGTGTAAATTTATTTCAAGTGTCAGTATTGATCCTGACGAGGCATAATGTAAATATGGTTCACTTTTAATTGTCTTTGTAGTTACCATAGTTGGTCGATTTTGGGTATAATAGTATTGTACGAGCTTTGAGTTGCTTAAGTATTGATGTATAGGGAGCGGATATTGAAGTATAGAGATGAGAGCCAGAGGCTGGATCAGTGTACTCGTCTTTATGATTCTTCAGTTTGCAATGATGCATTTGAGCCTGATGCAAGCCGAATTGTTCAGGTCTACTCTTTGATTCGATCCCTTTTATTTTTAGCTGTCTATGATATCTCGTTGTTTTCACTGAACCCCGACTTCTGACTTGTAGTTTTTTTTTTCTTTGCCATTTTATATAAATATCTGTGTCAAACTCTCCTACCTACTCTCTCTCTCTCTCTCTCTCTCATCCCTCCACTCTCTCACTCTCTCTCTATTGTGAGCCTGTGAACTATTGACACTGCTTTCCTGCCAGTGTCATTGCTCGATATGCGACCACCTACCATACACAGTAGTGCCAATATTGAAGCTGCCCGACTTCACTTTGGCTCTCAAAGAGCCAGCTATATTACCCTCTCGTAAACAGCAGCACTCGACCACCATGCGTCAGCCTTATTCAAACATGGTGAGCATGATTGAATAACAAATACCCATACGATAAGCTGATTGAGGCCATTTGGTAATTGATAGGGTATGAAAATTGATATGATTGTGATGGGTGGAAGTCGTGGTGGCATCTATATGAGTCTTATTGCATCCATACACAGTAATGGTTATAGGAAGATTGGAAGGTAGATGGCCCCCAATGGGAAACTCATCCCATTCTGCACATTCCAGGAAATGAAATGTGGCCTTTGCTGGGAAGATGTTACATACTTTCATATAAAACAAGAAGGTTCAACAAATGGAATCCACCCGTGGGTAGCCCCAGTGGTAATGGCGAACTTATGTGCATGAGCCCTATGTCACAGGTTCGATTTCCCCTGGGATCATTTAAGTGTGAGGCCATGGTGGTGGGTTGTTGTGCTAGTCTTCCCGGGGGTTTAGGTTCCATGGGTGAGTCCTAAGGGCTCTGCCACGGGTTTGTTCCCCGTCATAAAAAAAAAAGGTTCAACAAATGGAAATTCATAACCAAGTCTTATGAGTTCGTTACAAGTGAAGGAAATTACTTTGGAAAATACAACATTCCCTAGTCTTCTTTAGTTTCAACCAAAGACCTTTTAAGTGTTAATTAATCCAGAGCAAATTTGATCATGCAACCTAGTGTTGTAGGAAAAAAAAAAGAAGAAAAGAATAAAAAAAAAAAAAAATCCTTTTAAACTCTAGTATTACCAAGACCTTATATATAAGACCTTTCTACTGCAGTACTTATTGCTTTTTACAGTGCTTCATGTATTTTTTAACTGTGAATATATGGTATGAGATATATTACTCATGTTATCTGTCACTGTCAGGAACTTGGGGGAGTTAGCACTGCCATGGAACGACAGAAAGCTGTGCTGCAGGAGCTGATGGCTGTTGTGAAAGATATGTTACGGAACACAGAGGTTGGTATTCGTTCTTTCATGATGCTACGCCCAAGGTTCCTTCATCCAAATACTGGAGGTGCTTCAAATGTCATTGCACCATCACAAGCTCCCGGAGCGACAGCAACATCTGGTATGAGTGGTCAAATGACGGCAACCTCTATGGTGCCAGTTTTTGATTTCTACAGTGGGGTTCCGAGAAAACCATCCCCCTTTTTACAGCAAACAGTTGCCAGATTTGAGAAGTATCTCGGTGAGTGCCGCCAATGGATTGAAGAATTAGAGCAGCTTCTCCTTTTAGGTTCTGACAGGAACTCTTTCAATCTTGGATACTCATTGTTACAATCTCTTCCAAAAGTCATGTCAAATGTGCATGACTTTTTTCTTCACGTGGCTGCTAAGGTACATCAGCAAATATATTTTTTGTATAGGTTTACTTTTGAAAATAGGGGGTGGCTACATACCTTTCATGTTATCTATTGTTAGGTTTTAATGATGATACTGGCTTGAAAGCAATTGGAGCTTCCTACAAGCGGTTACCCCATTTTTCCTCTGGGAAAAGAACATACTCTACCTATGTAACCTAGATCACTTAAATGTTAAATTTAGGTAATACATTGTCCTTATTTACTTTTTAAAAGAACTAAAAAGCAAATGAAAGAACTAACAAGCGAAGATACATCTCAAGTAAAACAAATACTATGCCATTTTATATTTGATGCCTTATCATTGGAGTTGGTTCTCATGTGTCATTTCAACATATCATATACTTGGTCCCAATTCCAATCCCAATTCCAATCCTCCCCTCTTACCCATCCCCCTCCCAAAGAAAAGGAAGCAGCAGAAAACCATGCTCTGGCACATACAAAATGGATCAGTATGCTATTTCCTAATATTTTGTTATGATTGTTACTTGTATAAAAAAATTAATTCGTATGATTAATAACAAATGTATTGCAATGTATTCCTTAGGTGGAGAGTATTCATCAGTATATTGAATCCATGAAAGCAGCTTATCTTGCTGATCAGCGTCACCGAGGCTATGGGAATGATCCCTTTCTTGAAGCTGATAGGCGTGAAACAGCAAGACAGGAAGCTGCTGCTAAGAGAGTACATCCAACTTTGCATTTGCCTACAAATTCACAACCATCAACACAAGTTGCAGGGTTGCTTGCCAGCTCCGGGACTCATGGGACATCGGCTTCCCAACAGACATCTGCAGCAACCACATTGGTGTCGTCAGGGAGTGGCTTGTCACTTTTTGGCACACCTACTTCTGCCCCTTCCCCTGCGTCATCTTCTCTGTTTGCGACACCAACCACTTCTGCTCCAGTATCCTCTCTATTTGGATCATCTGGTGCTACTCCACAGACATCCCTTTTTGGTTCTTCGTCAGGATCTTTGTTCGGGTCTGCCTCTACTCCCTCTTTGTTTGCTAGTGCCGCACCGGCTTTTGGTTCTACCACTCCCTCTGGAAGTTCACTATTTTCAACACCATTTGCTTCAGGTACCTTATCATTTTTTGTTCTACATAAGAATAATTCATGGTCCATTGATAAGATTATTATGGGTTAGTTCCAGTTTACAATCTTGTTTGGGTTGATTATCAGAGTTTATTTTGAGAAGTTGCACTGGACTTATCTGATTCACATCCTTTGACAGTTTTCAAATCAAATCATAAAGATCTTAATGTCGATATCATCAAGATTGATTTTACATGTTTTTATTTTATTTTTGTTTCTAATTTCTCATAATTGCCTAATTTATTCGCACTTCTTCCCAGGTGCTGCAACAGGTTCTGGGGCCAGCTTTGGGGCTGCATCAGTGAGTAAATTTTTCCTTTTTTTTAATGTTTCTGGAGGAGTTTAATCGATATTGTACTTTTTACTTAAAGAACCTTAGAAATGTAGGTCGTTATAAATTAAATTGATCAATTTTGTTTTTGGTCGAACTGAAGATCAGTTAAATGGCAAGAACTTGAAAGAACTGTGTACTTGAATTTAGTTTTAAGTCATGCAGTGCTATCAATTTCTACTACTGTTTGCTGCAGAGCTAATACCATCTGCTCGTCAGCTCAGCTTTATATGATATGATTGATTTCCTAAGAGAACGGTATTTCCTCTATTAATGACGTTTTCCACATATCCTATGTTTTTGCAGAAATCATCAAAACCAAAGTCTAGAACTGGTAGAAGGTAGCTTCAGTTCAGTGTTTCTGCAAAGATCTCTCTCAATTGAGCAAAATCAAATTAGCAGATCAAATGTGCTGTGTCATGGCCTACCGGTTCTGCGTTAATCCTGTATGTTTCCAAAGATGGCAGGGAGATGCTGGGGGATCTGTGTTACTGTAACATTGTAGGGTAAAATCTTCGGGTAAAATGGTTTTGGATGACTGGATGTGAATGTGAATTCTTAGCCCAAAAGTTTCACCTGCATTTGTCGAGATATTAGAATATATTCAATAATCTGTTTATCCACTTTTAATTTTTTATTAATATTATTTTGCCCTTTTTTCTTTCTCAAAATTTGGGAGTAATAGAGCATATAATTGAGCTTTGCTACTCATCATCTTTCTACACCACAAATCATATTTATTTTTATATATTTTTGTTTTATTTTTCCTAAACTAATTGAGTTCTACTCATCATCTATATATCATACATTTGGTAAAAAAAATTAAAAATTAAAAATTAAAAAATCGTATATGGTGTGTGGAGTGAGAATGATGAGTAGAATTTTCTTTGTTAAGAATGAAACTCGATGATTATCTTGGGTAATTGGCCAAATATCAATATAGGTTCCATAATAGAAACTATTAGGTCTCGTTCATTTTTACAAAACTTTTCATTTCATCTCATTTAATTATTATAATTTTATCAAATTTTTACACAAAATAAAATAAACATTTCAACTTTTTCAAATTTTAAAATAAAAATAATATTAAAAAAACATATTCTAATAATATTTTATTTAATTTTTAATTTTTATATTAATTCATCTCATCTGTGAAAACAAACGAAACCTTAGGCCGCGTTTGGTTGATAGACTCAATTGAGATCAATTCAGTTTAAACTGAGTCTAACATCCAAACACACATCCTCTCAAATTACTAAACTTATTTAAACTTAAAATCTCTTTACACGTAGAACCCACAACCTTTTTTCAATTCAACACTTTTTTATACGCGGGACCCATAACATTTTTCAACTTCCCATAAATATATCTAAACTCATATTAACATCAAAATACATTTAAACTTATCTTAGGTGGACCCCATAAAACTGACTCCACAATCTCAATTCACTACTACTCATAAAGAACTCAACATCTAAACATAGCCTTAAACTTCCATCATCTACTGAAGTTAGATGTTTTGTGAATTTAGCAATTCTCTTGAGAAAATAAAGTAGGTAAATATGTTGCCTGACCTTGGGGTTGCTTCTGAAAACCAAGAGTGGTTTTGGCACACTAAAACCTAAAAAATGGAAATTAATTAATAATGCTTATTTATTAAGATGATATTTTATTGTAGGTGATTAATTCTTCACTGTTACCACCACAATATATAACAAACACAACCAAACACAATTTTCTGTAATTTTATTAGCGGGTCCTCACTTTGTGGAATAAGTGAAGTACTTAATTTGTAGAGCGTAGATTATTCTTAATTTGTACTCGTCCATGGAGCATGGTGTTGGTACAAGGCCGAAAGCATTGTTTTCAATTTCATACTGTATCGGCCAATACGGTCGAAATTTTCCGTACTGTCGCTGGGCCGGTACAGGTATCATATATGTTTCATGCCGGCCTAAATACCGATCGTACCGGCCTCAATTTCGGCCTATATTTCGGCCTTCAGTTTTTTTTTTTTTTTCATTTTTTCTAACTACAAGCTTACTTTTGACCCCCAATTCAGACTAGACTATTTATAATTTATATATATATATATATGTGTATTTATATATAATTTATTCATATATAGACTATTATTTTAGAATATAATTTATATATATATTTATATATATAATTTATTCATATATCGACTATCCCGAAACAGTACACGAAATGGTATCGGTATCGAAATATTTCCTTCCAGTGCCTTGACCGGTACATTTTCCGGTACGGTATTCAAAACATTGGTCGAAAGTATGTTGAAATATGCCAGTCACATAGTCATATCACCTGGGCCGGCTCGATAGATTTTGAGGCCTATGACGATAACTTAAAATGTGATCTTTTTCTTGTGTTAAACTAATTAATTTATAACTAAAATATAGTTTCATTTAAACATTATTCTTTTTGTTTTTTGAGATGCAAAATTGCTAATTAAATTTTCTAGTAGAAAAGAATGGTATGTATTATATAAAATCATACTATATATGCCTATGAGTATTAATTCTAGATTAAAATAATATTAACATAGAATACATAATAGAACCCATGCAATTTAGTAAATTAGCTTCACTTTTATATAAAAATGTTAACCTGCATAGTAAAATAAAATGTCTTAATGTTGATATTCAAAATCAATAAATAAATTATAAATTAGAGGAATTTAAAGAAAAAGAGGTTCTTGTACATGACGTTCAACTTCAAGCAATGGCAATAAAGCAAAATCCCACTCGAGATTTAAATCTCTTTTGATTTTGGGCACAATTTATTAATTAATTTGTATGGTAAATGAGATTTCTCTACATCAGTTATATATATAAAGAGAAAATATATTTGCAATCGTGAATTGTTCAACCACTGCGTAATCATTTTGAAAAAAATGAATAAAACATGAGATTCACATGAAAAAATTAATTTTTTAATAATGGACTCCACTCTTTTTCAAAGCGATTACGCGGCAGTTGCACACTTTACGATTGTATATAGAATTACTCATATATAAAACACTGCCAACATTTTGACAATTAATCCAACTTTTAAATAAATAAAAAAAAAGTACCAAGTACTACACCTTTTTTATATCCTTTCACTATTTATGAATAATATTTTCACGAATAATTCTTCCTCACTCACTATTTACTGCATACACTCTATTATATTCGGAAAAAAAAGTTGTAAAAGTGCATAATAAAACTTTATTTTCACTGTTTACGCGAATAATATTCATGAATCTGGGTCAACTTGCACCAACCCGTGTCTGGCAGACTGCCATTTTCCTTAATTTCTTTGGCCACATATTTGCTCGCTTTTATTTATTTTGTCTTTTACGTGTGTATATTTAAATATATATATATATATATATATATTTAAATTACGAAAATATCTTTTTAAAATGTATAATTCTGCAAATTACACTTTGATTCAACATGGAGTGTTCTAAAATTGAGTGTTAAAAGCAAGGTCTTCCTAAAGGTAAAACGGCAAGAGTACTAGCTGGGTAGCTAAGTGAAGATGGAGAAGAGCTCGACCAAGCACTTTGTACTTGTGCATGGAGCCGGCCATGGAGCATGGTGTTGGTATAAGGTGGAAAGCTTGTTGAAATCCGCAGGTCATAAGGTCACAGTCCTGGACCTAGCTGCTTCTGGGATCCACCCAAAACAGGTGCATGAAGTAAAGTCACTTTCGGAATACCTCGAGCCTTTGATGGAATTCATGGCATCTCCGCCATTAATGGAGGAAAAGGTGGTCCTTGTCGGCCATAGCAATGGAGGTCTCTGCATATCTGTTGCCATGGAAAAGTTTCCTGAGAGAGTCTCTGTTGCAGTGTATGCCACCGCCGTCATGCCAGGTCCCGACTTGAGTATCTTGACGCTAGTTGAAGAGGTAGTACTCCCATCTCTCTCTCTCTCTCTCTCCCAACCTTATGCAGTGACTGTGACTTGGGATTGTCTGCAGACCGTAGATTATTCTTGTGGGGATCCCCTCTATAGTATAGTAGAAGCAAAAATGATCATTATCATCGAGTGGATTTTTCTTCATTCGGGATAGACTTGGATTTTCTTTTCTTATCTTTTCATTTCTTTGTCCTGGCTTTAGCTTGTGGTTTAGAATCTTTAGATATTGATGGTGAAATGATTAATTTGATGGCTCTTAATTTCTGTTTGCAAAATTTGATTTTCATTTGGATGATTTATATATATATATATATATATATATATTCAATTTTTCGGTCTGTCATATATTTTCATTCATATTCATGCTTTAAATATATATTAATTTATAGATAAAATTCAGCTATATATCTGATAAAGCCAGATCGATCTTTAGATCAATTCGTACGTAGGTTTGCCTATTTTACAGCTACTTAATTACAATGTCTTTTTGCATGGTATGGAAAATATATATTATGTAGTTCAACCGAAGACTGGATTCTTATATGGACACGCAATTTACGTTCGATCAAGGGGAAAACAATCCTCCAACCTCCCTTCTATGGGGTCCCAACTTCATGGCTACCCAGTTTTACCAACTCTCCCCACCTGAGGTACGTACATGCTCCAATATCCCAATATTCACATCAATTCTCTCATTCATTGTCAGCATTTTCACGCACGTTTTATCCTCATAATCCAGAAAACTTCGAGACAGGTGTATAATGGGCATATGTACATGATACAACCATCTACTTTTTTCTTCCTGTTAATCAATCCGCATAAATTTTGTAATCAATCCGCATAATATTAATGATGTTTACGCACGAGTTTTGTGGATAAGAAGTGTTACAACCGCAAAAAGATCCCATCAAAATAAACTTACAGATTAACATGATTGCATATGAAACTAATTATATTGTTCACAATGAAACTAATTAATTACTAGGATTTGACGCTTGCAATGTCGTTGGTGAGACCTGTTCGTCTCTACGGGGATACTTCAAGAAAGCAAAAAGAAGCAAATCTGAGCAGGGAGAAATACGGGCAAGTTCCTAGAGTTTACATCATTTGTGAAAAAGACAATGCGATCAAGGTGGATTTCCAAAGGTGGATGATTGAGAACAATCCAGCACCGGAGGTGAAGGTAATTGCCGGTTCCGATCACATGGTGATGTTCTCGCAACCGAAGGAGCTGTGCTCCTGCCTCCTTGAAATTGCAGAGAAATATCCTTAAAACTTGCCACTTGCAGCTACCTAGCTTGGGATATATGTTTCGTGGCACAAATAAATTATGTCCCGATGGTAATATCCCGTACGTGTGTCTTGAATACTACAATATGATGGCATGCACATTATTTGAATTAATAATTTGATTTGTAAGATTTAAATTTTAGAATTTATCTTCCGAATCAAATAATATCACGTGGATGATGTAGTATAAATGTCTTCAAATAGAATTATTCTTGGTAAAAACAGAGCATAATTTTAGGTGTATTTAGATGCTATCTGTAGAAGACAATCGCAGAGTTCCTTTGGTTTTGAAAGCATTGCCATGTGATCAGCACCCTCAATCTCCATCACGTCTTTTACCCCACCGTTTTGAATCATCCATCGCCGAAATTCAACAGGTATTGCTAGATCCTCGTCACAAACAACATAAACTCGTGGAACAGACTCGTATCCCTGGTTTGAGAAATTCTATGCCTTGGACAAGTCCTCAATAAACAGTGAACTTGGCCTTGTTAAAGTCTTGGCGAGTTCAAGATCCTTCCACAATCACAACCCAATTACACTACTTAGGAAAAGAAAGAATCCCAAAATTCTTACAACAATTTGTGATATTGGGGTGAGTGATTCCACCTCGCTCTGGTGAGGGTGTGAATTTGTTTAGAGTAATGCTATTCTCCGTCCTTAATTTATCTTCTCCAGTCATACCATTTGATGCATGTAGTATATTTTAAATGGTCCATTAAAATAACATATCTCGTTTAAGGTGAAAAATAGCATTTCTCATTTGTGTAACATAGAGATCAGAGGGAGGAAGCGTACCTCAATTGGGCATAGTTGATAGAGCTTGGAGGACAAGAACTTGTGGCCGAAGGAAATTGACGTTAAAGGAGCGTTTCCGCTTCCAAACGAGGCGAACAGAGTGTCCAACGATTCACATGCTTGTGTCGCATTATGCTTTACATCCCAAAAAGTAAAAAACACAAAAATGGATGCAGTTTCAATAATTGAACGGAATATAATATCTTGTATGAAATGAAGAGCTTCACACGTGAGTTAATGGAATTGATTTTTCTTACAAACCAAATGGTCAAAAAGCATGCATGTGGTAGTTTATGTCAATAGTGACATCGCTGAAACAATGTACTGAGTGTCCAAAGAGGTGAAAACTCTTTGTCCAGACGTTCATTTGCTGGGATCCTCCCATTATACTTTTCATACCAAAACCCACCCAAAACAGAGAGAATACTTTTCCACACAACAAGCAAACAGCAAACAATACAGTCTGAAGAAAAACAAAGATCAGTGGAGGAAAAACAAGGACAAAGAGATTAAGGAGAGGAGCTCAGATTTTCTGTGGTACCATGTCAAAAATGGAATTGGGGAAGGGGAATTACGGAGAGAGAGAAAAAAGGGGATGAAGAAAATTCAGGCCTTCTTTCGTTATTGTCATTAATGAACCATTCTGTACATTTATACAAGATGTGTAATAAGCTGCTTTCAGGTAATTAAACCAGATAACTAACTAAAACTTCAAAACAGTATCACCTCTGATGCAAATATCTAGAGCAGCTAGCTTTTAACATGGCTTCCAGATCACAGAACTATTGAAGATACACAAGGAACCTTGTCCAACGGCTAGAAAAATTTATAGAGTCCTTCTATACACCTACCCGTTTCTCTCATACGGCACACGAAAAGTGCTCTGGCTATTTTTTTTTTTTTTAATGTTAAACGTTGTGTTTAGTTAAACCTAAAATTATACTCAATACGAATTTATTTTCCCTCCCCACCCCCCGCACGCCCACGTTCTTCCCCTGTTCTCCCTCCTGCCAGTAGCGCCAGCAGCCTCTTCTTCCTCCGTCAGCGGCCATTTCACCTTCGACACCATGGAGACAAGCTCGCCCAACTGCAGCTCACGCATGCATGCATCTTTCCATTATTTCACTTGATCAGTACCCACAAACAACTCAAATCATTTTGGATGAAATTTATTTCAGCTTCATGCTCACTGTATTTAGAAATTATTTCAACTGTTTTTAGAAATTATTCCATTTGTTTTTACAATCTATAAGCTTCATATCCCTTCCCATCTACTCACGGTTTTTACAATTTATTTCAGCTGAAAACCTTCAATATTCGAAGCCAATATTTTCTTTGAGTCTCTTTTTACAAACACTTGCTATTCATTTCTCAAAGTGGCGTTATCAATCCATATCCCAACATATTTCCATAACTCAGATTACAATCACCATAAGAATGTGACACAATCACTCAAAAAATTACACGGCATTTGAAAAAATTGAAAAAACTGAAAAAGTGTTCTGGAAAACTTACCAGCCATCGAATATATCTTGTTATATTTATATACGTTTCTGTTACATATAGATAAAGATAAATTTATAAGTTTGTTACAAGCGATAGACTTGAGAGGATAAGCCACTAACAGATTATATAAATCAAATAACCAAGCCGTGAAGATCCTGGAGACTGAACAGATCAGTTTATCTTGGTTGAAGTTTATCCAAACCAACTGAATCTGTTAGCACGTGAGCAGAGTGATCCTTCTCCGTAATATTCCCCCGCAAACTGAGAGGGAGGTCACAAACAGACAGTTTGGCACGTAGAAAACAAAAACGATCAGCAGTATGGCCCTTTGTAAAAATATCAGCAGGTTGAAGAGTAGTGGGAATGTGCTCCAGTCGAATGTCTCGGTTTGCCACCTTTTCACGCACAAAATGGTAATCCACTTCAATATGTTTAGAACGCGCATGGAAAATAGGATTAGAAGCAAGAGCAAGTGCACTGATATTATCACACCAAATGACAGGAGGAGAATCAAGAGAAACCTGTAACTCGCATAAGAGCATATGCAGCCAATATACTTCAGCCGTAACTAATGCTAAACACCTGTATTCAGCCTCAGTACTAGATTTAGAAACCACAGGTTGTTTCTTGGCGGACCAAGAGATGATATTAGGACCAACATAGACGCCATAACCGCACGTCGATCTTCTGTCGTCAGGGTCACCAGCCCAGTCAGAGTCACAGTAGGCATTAATTGAAAATGGACCAGATTTATAGAAGAGACCATAATCAATAGTATTCTTTAAATAGCGCAACACTCGTTTAGCCGCTGTCCAGTGTGTAGTAGTTGGTGTCTGCATATGTTGGCATAATTGATTCACTGAATAGGCTATATCCGGACGTGTAAGAGTAACATATTGTAATGCACCCACCGTATGTCGATATTCTGAAGGATCGGAAAGTGGCTCACCATCAAATTTGGATAATTTGGATCCGGAAACACAAGGAGCCCGATAGGGACGAATGCCAAGAAGTTTAACTCGTTCTAGAAGATCAATAATATACCTTGTCTGACGAAGATGAAGTCCTGAGGGATCACGAGTAGCTTCAATACCCAGAAAATAGGATAGCTGACCGAGATCTTTCATAGCAAAATCCAACTGCAGCTTGGATATTAGAGAAGATACAAATGACCGATCATTAGAGGTCACAAGTATATCGTCCACGTATACTAACAAGAAAACATGCACTGAATCACGGTGATAAGTGAACAAAGAAGGGTCAACTTGAGAACTTTGGAAGCCAAGCGACAAGAGTACAGTTGACAATCTGTTAAACCAAGCTCGAGGGGCTTGTTTTAGACCATAGAGGGACTTATGAAGCTTACAAACAAAGTCAGGATGCTCAGGGTCCTCAAATCCCTTTGGTTGAGCCATATACACCTCTTCTTCCAAAATGCCATGGAGAAAGGCATTAGAAACATCAAGTTGTCGAATATCCCAGTTGAACGAGACAGCAAGAGCAAGGACCATACGGACAGTAGAAGGTTTTATAACTGGGCTAAAGGTTTCATGAAAGTCCAGACCACTACGCTGGAGATAGCCAACAGCAACCAACCTTGCTTTAAGCCGTTCAATACTCCCATCAGGTTTGCGTTTGCATTTAAAGACCCATTTGTTAGGAACAACATTCTTACCAGGAGGACGTGAACATAAGGTCCAGGTGACATTCTTTAGTAAAGCTTGAAATTCACTCTTCATGGCCGCACACCACTCAGGCATAGATGCGGCTTGGGCATATGTACGGGGTTCAGAAATGATAGCATCTGCATGCAAGGCACGAAGTGGGTGTCGTGTGGAGTGATATAATTTAAATCCAGGGAAAGAGCGGGGTTGAAGATTCCCAGTTTGAGATCGAGTAACAACATGATATGAAGGTAGTTGAGGGTCAGAAGGGTTGGAAAGGGAAGATGGAGTAGTGGGAGGAGAGATTACTAAAGGCTCAGGTGAGTCGACCGAAATCGTCGTAGAAGCAGGGGAGTGGGGTTGAAGATGCCTGGTTTGAGATCGAGTAACAACGTGGGAGGGAGGTGGGGAGAGATGTGGTTCAGAAGTGGTGGAAAGGGAAGGGGCGGTAGTCGGAGAGGAGTTTACAAAAGGCTCAGTGGAGTCAATGGAAAGTGGCGTAGAAAGAGGGGAAGAAATTGGTTCGGGCGAGGCAGAGGGCATATGAATAACAGGGGAAGAAAACAGGGATGGTTCGGGAACTAGAGAATGGTCAGATGGTAAAGATGGTAAATTATGTGGAGGAGAGAGAAGTAAAGTAGAAGTAATACCTGAGGAAGTCACGGAACTGTCAGAGTCAGTGATAACGGACTGTTCGCGAGCAGGATACACCGCTTCATTAAACACCACACTCCTGGAGATATAAACACGTTGGGATGAGGGATCAAAACATCTAAACCCTTTGTGATTGGAGCAATAGCCGATGAAGATGCAAGGTGTACTTCAATAGGAAAGTTTATCAGGCATATAAGGACGAAGATAGGGAAAACACTGACAACCAAAAGTCCTAAAGTAACTAAAGTCAGGAGAACGGTGAAAAAGACGCTCAAACGGAGATGAAAAATCAAGAACCTGAGTAGGTAGACGATTTATAATAAAGATAGATGTTAAGAAGGCATCCACCCAAAATTTCTTGGGTAACCCGGATTGAGCAAGGAGTGTGAGACCCATTTCAACGATATGACGATGTTTACGCTCGGCAAGACCGTTTTGTTGAGCTGTGTGAGGACACGATAGGCGATGAAAAATCCCATTACAGCTTAGAAATTCCTTAAATTTAGCAGAACAATATTCACCTCCATTGTCACTTTGAAATTGTTTAATGGAATAATTAAATTGTTTTTCCACTAACTGTTTGAATTTCACAAATGTAGAGAAAACATCGGATTTATGTGTAATAGGAAATAACCAGCAAAACCGAGTAAAGTCGTCAATAAAAATTACATAATAACGACAACCACTCAAGGAAAAAGTGGAAGTGGACCAAACATCGGAATGAATTAATTCTAGAGGTGCAGTGGATTCTCTTGAAGAGTCAGAAAATGGTAAGTGCTTAGACTTTCCTAATTGACAAGACACGCAAACATATTGTTTATTGAATGAATTACTAACAGGAAGTGAAAAACTAGTAAGGACTCGATGAAGAATAGCTGCAGATGGATGCCCCAGGCGGCAATGCCAAGTGGAGGTAGGAGCTTTAACTCCAACAGTCATTGTGAGAGCATGGAGCTTAGATGAAGATAGTTGACGAAGATTGATTGGGTACAGTCCATTATCACTTGGCCCCGTCAAGAGCGTGACCCCCGTCGAGATGTCCTTCACAGAAAAATTGGAACCAGTGAGTTCAAAAAGAACATCGTTATCTCTACACAATTTATTTATAGAAAGAAGATGAGCTGATGCTTGAGGACAGTAGGCAATATCTTTTAAAGCAAGAGTAGAAGAAGGAGTTTTTATGGAAGCATTTCCAGTGCGTGAGATGATCAAACCTGCCCCATTACCTACACCCACAGAGTCCTCGCCTTCATATGGTCGGGAAGTGGCAAGGTTAGCAACATCTGAAGTAATATGAACGTTGGCACCACTATCAGCATACCATTGATGTTGATTCAGATAAGTAGTATTTGCCTCAGCAACCATGGCTGCTAATTCTGTAGGAGGATGGCGTCCCTGAAATGCGTAATTCATACGATTAAAACAGTCAAGAGCCTGATGATTTTCCCTTTTACAGATCTGACAAGGAGAGCGAGAGCGGGATTCCGATAGTGAAGATGCAGATGTCGAATTAGGCAAGTGAGGTAGGGGTTGCCGAAACTGACTTGTAGGATGCCCATTTGATTTAGAAGATCCCGTAAACCGGGACCTATTATTATTCCGAGAACCTGTCTTAGCACCAGGTTTATTGGAGTAGAGAGCATAAGATCCAGTTTCTGGTTGAATAGATTGGTTGTGAAACTTTTGCATGAGATCGTAATTTAATAGTTCTGCATGAAAATCAGAGAAAGGCATGGATTTGTCTTTAGCAAGCAGCATGTAGGTGGTGACAAATGAGTGAAATGATGAATTGAGTCCATTAAGAACAGAGAGAATTAAATCAGAATCTTCAACAGGTTTGCCAACAGCCGATAATTCATCTGCGAGAGCCTTGACTTCATCTAGAAAATTCTGGCAAGACATAGGACCTTGCTGCAGGGACTGCAATTTTCTCTTGATTAGAGCAATGCGAGAGGTTGAAGGTGCAGCAAAACGCGAGCCAAGGGCCTGCCAAGCAAGCCGAGATGTTTCCAAACCATAAATAGTAGAAACAATAGAAGGAGATAAAGATGATACTATCCAGCCAAGGACCGTTTGATCCTTGTACTGCCAAACCACATAAGCAGAATTAAGGATACCCTGGGCCTTGAGTTCATCGCTGGAAAATTTAGGAGGACAAGGATCGGAACCATCAACAATCCCCATCAAGCCATAGCTCCTAAAAATTGGAAGTAACTGAGCACTCCAGGCAAGGAAGTTAGTCCCATCAAGTTTGATGGAAATAACTTGTGCTGGAAGATGAAAGGCAGCGGAAGAAACAGCCATAGAATCGAAAAATTAAGCGTAAGCTTTAGTTTTCGTCTGATACCATGAAAAAACTGAAAAAGTGTTCTGGAAAACTTACCAGCCACCGAATATATCTTGTTATATTTATATACGTTTCTGTTACATATAGATAAAGATAAATTTATAAGTTTGTTACAAGCGATAGACTTGAGAGGATAAGCCACTAACAGATTACATAAATCAAATAACCAAGCCGTGAAGATCCTGGAGACTGAACAGATCAGTTTATCTTGGTTGAAGTTTATCCAAACCAACTGAATCTGTTAGCACGTGAGCAGAGTGATCCTTCTCCGTAATAAAAATTACCCAACAGCGGCAGGAAGCTTCTCTCGGGGTCGAGATATGTGATTTCTCGGGGGGTCAAGCTCAATCCGTCGTTGCGGCTTTGGGAGTCGAGATCCGTCGAGTTGCCTTCCGTGGTAGTGGTAGTCAAGGGAGGAAGAAGTTGATTCAAGGAGGGAGAGGTGAGAGAGGTAATGTCGGGGAGGGAAATGAGTTTCGGGAGTGCGAGAGAGGGAAATGAGTTTCGGGAATTGCGAGAGAGGGAAATGAGTTTCGGGGAGCTCTGTCGGGTTTTCCTTGAAAGAGGAAGAAGTGAGTTTCAGGGAGGGAGAGGCGAGAGAAGTCGTCTCGGGGGGAGGCTTTCACAGGAAGAAAACACAAATGAGTTTCGGGGATGAAGTTCGAATTGGACCGGATGATGTTTGAACCGGTTTGCCAGGTGGATTTTCGTGTGGAGTATGAAAACACAAACCGGACTATGAGTAGAGTTTTCCAAATTTATATATGTCAACTCTTTAACCAACAACCATCCATATATGGCAATTTCACACTGAGCCCCATATTCCCCTCCCACGATTATATCCCAAAAATCCCTCTTTGTAACGTTCAATACACTCTGTAAATAACCTACGTATTATATATATATTGAAAAACTCTCAATGTACTCTCACGGTGTGCAAGACTTTTTCACAAACACCTTATGTGCAATCTTCTTTATGGTATCAAGAGCCAAGTGAGAGCAAGGGAGTCTTACTCCCATGGCTTCCATCTCACAATCTGAGTAATTTTGTCACACTTTGTTTAACACGGAAATTATCGCTTGTGGAGGGAGCAAATCGTGGCCTTGGCTGAGAGCCAAGACCTTATGGACCATCTTACAAATATGTCCCCCCCCCCATCTCAGTTCGATGTCCCCACAGACGATACTTCCAAAGAGTTCAGTCAAACTTACCTCCAATGGCGCAAATCTGATCGTCTACTTTGTGGCTGGATAATTGACACTCTCAGAAGAATCTCTCGGTCTAGTTGTTGGACTAGACACTGCACAATAGTTTGGCATGCCCTTCAAGAGGCCTATGCCCAAAGATCCCAAGAGAGGGAATTCCAATTTACACAGCAGCTTTCTTAGATGCAGAAGGAGGCCACCACACCAATGGCAGATCATCTTCGACACTTCAAAGGGGTGTGTGATAATCTAGCTGCAATTGGTCGGCCGATGAGTGACAAAATGAAGGCTTTCTCCCTCCTCAACAGTCTCAGCCCCAAGTAATGAGCCGTTCACTACATCAATGCTCAAACCCCCCATGCCGATGTACGGAGAGCTGGTGTCCCTGCTGCAAGGATTTGAGATGCGTTCTTAGTTGCACGAGCCCCTTACTCCTCAGCCTGTGGTGTTTGATGGCCAAAAGTCCAATCATAGCTTCTCTAAGGGTCAACGAGGTTCCACCCGTACGCAGCACAAGACTTTTTCTTCTAAGGGATGTGGCTTCTCACAAGCCAGCCACGCCCCACGTTCTAATGCTCAGTCTAGTGGTACCCATAATCAAACTTATAATATTGCCCGTGACTTAGTTTGTTTAGAGACTTGTCAAAATTGTGGCAAGAAAGGACATATTCCTCTGAAATGTTGGCATCGGTTTAATCACAGTCTCCAACCAGATGATATACCTCAAGCCTTGGCTGCTATGACTCTCCATGATACATTGATACGCCTCCTGACTCCAAATGGATAGCAAACGCGGGGGCCTTTGCTCACATGACAGGTAACTCAGGGATGCTCAACAACCTTTGTTGCTATATTGGCAATGATGCAGTACTTATTGGTGATGGTAGTCTTCACAAAATCACACATATTGGTAACACTTATATTGGTTTTGGTGATTCTCGTATTCAACTTAAAGATGTTTGCTTGTCCCTGATTTAGTGAAAAATCTTTTGTCTATTAGTCAACTAACGTCTGACTATCCTTATGCCTGTAAATTTTATGGTGTTGGTTTCTCCATTAAGGAAAGGGCAACCAACTACACACTGCTGAACGAACATCGCAAGGGTAATATGTATATTTTGTCCCCACCCACATAAGCACACTTCTCCACCCGGTTCCGATCTGTTTCTGAAGAAGTGTGGCATCAATGGTTGGGACACCCTCAAGCTTCTACGCTTTGCTTTCTAAATATCTTATCCAGAATCTTGGCAAGAATAAGGGCTCCTCTCTGTGTGAGAATTGCCAATTAGGAAAAATGAGCAATTACCTTTTTCACCTTCACATTGTTCTACTTTTGGTATCTTTGATAAACTTTATTGTTGGCAGTGAATTCGCCAACAATCTATTTAATTTGCATCTTCAAAAGCAAGGCATTCTTCACCAATACTCTTGTCCGCATACACCCGAACAAAATGGTTTAGTAGAACGATGTCACCGCACCATCCGTGACCTAGGTATGACCATGTTATTTCATAGTGGCATACCTCAACGTTTTTGGGTCAAAGCCTTTTCCACTACCATCTTCTTAATTAACCACCTTCCCTCTACATCCATTGGTTGTCAGTCCCCATTCTCTATACTTTATGGCCATTATCCAGATTATACCTCTCTCAGGGTTTTTGGCTCTAAATGTTACCCTTACACTTGGGACACCAAACAAAATAAATTCGACCCAAAAACCCTACCTTGCTTTTCTGGGCTACAGTGACAAACTCCAAAGGTACAAATGCTATCACCCAGCATCACGAAAAACCTTTATTTCTCGACATGTTTTTTATGAAACTAGTTTTCCATTCAAACAACCCCGTAATCTCCATCTACCCATTTTCGATACTCAGGTTTTATCAACTTTTATTGAATGACACTTATCTATCACTAACCCTGTGGATATCCCTAGTGCAGCTCACTTGTAGGTATCACCTCCACCGGCTCTTTCAACATCCTCGACAATTGATCCCATTCCCATTCCCATTCCCATTCCCTCTTGGCTCTGACATTGAGCCCTCCTTGCACCCCAACCCCACATCAGCTTCATCTCATGGTGACCCCCTCCAACCCCTTGCTTGCTCCACCCATAGCTTCCCCTTCCCCACGGACCCCTCCTCCTCACCCCATGGTCACTCGTGCCAAAGTTGGGAGTCACAAACCTAATCCTGAATACACAAATATCCATACCCTTATTGACCTTCCCCAAAAGCCCAAGACCATTTGTTTTGCGTTGAACCATGTCGGGTGGTCTAAGGCTATGTGTGATGAATTACAAGCTCTTCATTACAACAACACCTGAACTCTTGTTCCTCGGACTCCAGACATGTAGGTTGTTGGATGCAAATGGGTCTTTAAGACCAAACTCAATGCTGACAGCACCCTTGATCGCCTGAAAGCACAACTTGTCGCAAAAGGCTTCCATCAAGTTGATGGTGTCTTTTACAATGAGACTTTCTCTCATGTTATCAAACCTAGCACCATTTAGATCATCATCAGCTTAGCCCTTGTTAATCACAGGGACATTCGCCAAGTTGACGTCAAGAATGTCTTTCTTCATGGGGATCTTAAAGAGTCTGTCTTCATGGAACAACCCCCAAGTTTTACTGATCCTAACTTCTCTTCATATGTTTGCAAATTGAATAAAGCCTTGTACGGTTTAAAACAAACACCCAGTGTATGGTTTGATAAGTTTAGTACTTTTCTCATCTCTTATGGGTTTCTATATAGTATGGTTGATCCCTCACTTTTTATATATCACTCCTTTCGTTGTATGCTTGTTTTATTATTATATGTTGACGATATTCTCTTAACAGGTTCTAATTCTGCTTTTTTGCATAAATTTACTTGTACTCCTGGTACCCAATTTGCCATGAAAGACCTTGGCCCATTACATTATTTTTTAGGCATATAGGTTTACCGTACTAAAGATGGCCTCATTTTGTCCCAAACCATGTATGCTCTTGACATACTAGAACGTGCACAAATGCAAGACTGCAAATCCATGGGTACGCCTGTGATGGCCCAAACAAAGGGCCTCACTAGTGATGTTCCCTTTCCTGACACCTCTCATTACCATAGCATTGTTAGTGCCCTTCAAAACCACTTACACGTCTAGACCTAGCTTATAGTGTTAATTTTGTTTCATAATTTATGCATTCGCCATCCATCTCTCACTACAAAATGGTAAAACATATTCTTCGCTATTTACATGGAATCGTTGAGCTTGGTATTCACTTCAGTTCGCAATCTACACTTTATCTTTATGCATTTTCAGATGCAGATTGGGCAAGTTGTCTTTAAACACGGCGTTCCACAACTAGATATTGTATTTTTCTAGAAAGCAACTGAATCTCCTGGTTTGCTAAGAAACAAAATACTATGTCTCGCTTAAGCTCGGAAGCTGAATATCGCGCCATGGCACATACAACTGCTGAACTTACATGGATTTCCTTTCTTTTGCCAGATCCTGGTGTTCACCTTCTGTCTCTGCCACTCCTCTTTTATGACAATCTTAGTGCTCTTTACATGATTGTTAATCTTGTTTTTCATACTCATAGTAAACACATTGAGATTGACTATCACTGTGTGCGTGAATGCGTTGCTCTTGGAATACTTCATAGTCAGCATGTTCCCGCCTCCTTACAACTGGTTGATATTTTTATCAAGCCTCTTGGACGCCATGCTCTTCACATGTTATGGGACCAAACTTGGCCTTCTACCTCGGCATAGTTTGCGGGGGATAGGGGTGTAAAACTTAATGGGGAAACTGGCCCGGACCGGACCAGACTGGTTCACTATATTATATATACTAAATTAAATTTTTTAATATTATGTATAATACTTTTAATATTATATATAATTTTTATATATAATGTTTATAATAATATAAATTATAATTATATATAAGATAATGTTGTTATAATTTATAACATAAAATATATATTAATACCATTTTATGGCCTAATAAATTCTCAAAATATTCTTTTCAATAAATACATAATACATTAGTAATACTAATATACATTAGTATATTAATTACATTTTGCTTTAATTAATTAGTATACACTAGTATACTAATATATATTAGTATGTTAATTACATTTTATGCCCTAATACTAATACTATTAAAAATGAAAAACCGGATCGGAATCGGTAAAACAGGAGGTACCGGTTTAGGAGGATAACCGGTGCGTAATCGTTTTTCGAAAATGCAAAACTGGTACATACTAGTTCAGTCCTAAATTTTGTCCAAAACCAGACCAGACCGGTTACACCCCTAGCGTGGGAGTATTGAAGATACATAAGGATCCTTGTCCAACAGCTAGAAATTTTATATATGGCAACTCTACAACCAGCAACCATCCATATATGCCCAACGGCTACAAAGGCCAAATATGGCAATCTCACACTAAGCCCCATATTCCCCTCCTATGATTGCATTCCAAAAATCCCTCTTTGTAACGTTTAATACACTCTATAAATAACCTACGTATTGTGTATATATTGAAAGACTTTCAATGTACTCTCACGGTGTGCGAGACTTTTTTACAAACACCTTCTGTACAATCTTCTTTAACAACTAAAAGATAACGGTTTGGAACGTCATACATGTTCCAAAACATATGACGGCTTGTGTGTGATATCTGGCATAATAGCCGCCATGAAAACCCCTACAAGGCTATAACTACTTTCTCAAGGTACTTTTCCATTGTAAGGGCTAAATTCAAGCCCCTAAAGTTGTGCCCCACGATTACCACCTTTTGGTCAGGAGGAAGTGCAGCCAAAAGCTCCAACAATGGCTCAGTGTACTCGTGAAAGCTTCCAACATCTTCGATTGCCTTCGTATTGATACCTGAAGTCGCAAGATCAAGGACCGTGACCCGCTGGCGCACCATGGCAAGTGCCATGCACCATAACAAAATACAATATCAATATTTTAACTGGATCAATTTACACCAACCCATGTCTACCATTTTCGTTAATTTCTTTGCGCTTTTATTTTGCGTGTGTATGTATATTTAAATGATAATGATACGTATACCATCCTATATCATTGGTTTACTACTTGTCGGACGTGTTTTGTTTATTTTTTCCTTCCTTCTCTGCTGTTGTTGGACGCTTATTTTAAAGGACGATGCTACTCCCACAGAGGGAGTCCATCGAAACCACTACTGAATAGGTAAAAAAAATTTTGTTCTTTTGTTTTTTTAATATATTTTAAAAAATTCATTAAATATATTTTTTTTAAAAATAAAAAATAGAAATTCAATTTAAAATAATTATTTAACAATTAAGTAAAAATAAAAAAAAATAAAAAATGCAATCGATGACGACCTTTATGTGGGAGAAGCATTTCCCTTTTCTAAATTACGAAAATATCTTTTTATCTTTTTAAAATGTAAAATTCTGCCGATTACAATTTTATTCCACATTAAATAGAAATACTTTGGGTCAGTCCCGAATGATTTTTTTTTTTACTTAATTATTATGGAAGTATTTTTTGATGAAGTTGTAAATTTTTTATTATTTTTAAAAATATTTATATTGATTAAAAAAATACCAAAAAAAAAAAAAAAGAAGTAAAATACACTGATCCGGACCTATTTTCGATGGCTGTAGGAATGATCTTAAAGGTCTTTTAAAGCTAAAACGGCAAGGTCTTCCAAAAGCTAAAAGAGGAGGTAGATAGCTAAGTACTGGAGATGGAGAACAGCGAGATCAAGCACTTTGTACTTGTACATGGAGCCTGCCATGGAGCATGGTGTTGGTATAAGGTGGCAAGTTTGTTGAAATCCTCAGGTCATAAGGTCACAGTCCTGGACCTAGCTGCTTCTGGGATCCACCCAAATCAGGTGCATGAAGTAAAGTCATTTTCGGAATACGTCGAGCCTTTGATGGAATTCATGGCGTCTCCGCCATTAATGGAGGAAAGGGTGGTCCTTGTCGGCCACAGCTATGGAGGTCTCTGCATATCTGTTGCCATGGAAAAGTTCCCTGAGAGAGTCTCTGTTGCAGTGTACCTGCCTTTATGCCTAGTCCCGACTTGAGAGAGTCTCTGTTACAGAAGGTACTTCCCCCCCCCCCCCCCCCCCACTCTCTCTCTCTCTCTCTATAGTATATTAGAAGCAAAAATGATCATGATCATCTAGTGGATTTTTCTTCACGCGTGATAGACTTAGATTTTCTTTTCTCATCTTTTCATAATTTCTTTGTCATGTCTTTAGCTTGATGGTGATATGATTAATTTGATGGCTCTTAATTTCTTTCGTGTTACGTGCTAATTGGAGTCAGTATCGATACTTCCAAAGACATGCAAAGACAAAAACAAAAAATCCTCTTTTTGCAAAAATTGATTTTCATTTGGATGATTTATATATTTTATATGCTGTTCAACGGAAGACTGGATTCTTATATGGACACGCAATTTACGTTCGATCAAGGGGAAAACAGCCCTCCAACCTCCCTTTTATGGGGTCGCAACTTCATGGCAACCCAGTTTTACCAACTCTCCCCACCTGAGGTACGTACAAGCTCCAATATCCCAATATTCACATCAATTCTCTCATTCATTGTCAGCATTTTCACGCACGTTTTAACCTCATAATCCAGAAATCTTCAAGACAGGTGTGTAATGGGCATATGTACATACAACCATTTACTTTTTTCTTCCTGAGAAGGAAGGAATCTTTTAGGCATAAATTCTATAATCAATCCGCATAATATTAATTAATGATGTTTACACACGAGTTTTGTGGATAAGAAGTGTTACAACGACAACAAAGAGATTTCATAAAAATAAATTTATAAATTGACATGATTTCATATGATATGTACATTAGATCTACTTTACAATAAAAATAACTTTACAATCTAACATACCACATCAAACTACGTTAGTTTGTGAGTTTACTTTTGTGAAATCTTTTTATGGCCAAAGCTATAATTTCTCTTTGCGGATATGGCGCTAGACTACTTTCTTTTTTTGTTTTTTGTTTTTTTTTTTGTTTTTGGTAGCTAGACTACTTTCATTATAAGTTGTGCACAAAATTCTTGTTAATACTTAATAGTAATTAATGTTATAATTAATATAAGTTAGTTAGCTAATTAATTAAGTTGTCATGCATTTCCTAATATATTAATTGTACACAATGAAACTAATTAATTACTAGGATTTGACGCTTGCAATGTCGTTGGTGAGACCTATTCGTCTCTACGGGGATACTTCAAGAAAGCAAAAAGAAGAAAATCTGAGCAGGGAGAAATACGGGCAAGTTCCTAGAGTTTACATCATTTGTGAAAAAGACAATGCGATCAAGGTGGATTTCCAAAGGTGGATGATTGAGAACAATCCAGCACCGGAGGTGAAGGTAATTGCCGGTTCCGATCACATGGTGATGTTCTCCCAACCGAAGGAGCTGTGCTCCTACCTCCTTGAAATTGCAGACAAATATCCTTAAAACTTGGCTCCCATATTAATCATGTACTTAAAAAGTTTTATGGCAATATAGGTCTATGAAATAATTGTTTGACCAAGACACAGAAAAATGAAATCTCAAAACATATATGACAAATCATGATCTTGAGAAGCAATTAATACTGATCGAGTTCTATTACAGGCAAATGATTAAAAAACAGAGCATAATTTTAAGCGTATTTAGATGCTATCTGCAGGAGAAAATCGCAGAGTTCCTTCGGCTTTGAAAGCATAGCCATATGATCAGCACCCTCAATCTCCATCACGTCTTTTACACCACCATTTTCAATCATCCATCGCTGAAATTCACCAGGTATTGCTAGATCCTCATCACACACAACATATACTCGTGGAACCGACTCATATCCCTGCTTTGAGAAATTCTTTGCCTTGGACAAGTCCTCAATGAACAGTGAACTTGGCCTTGTTAAAGCCTTGGCGAGTTCAAGATCCTTCCACAATCACAACCCAATTACACTACTTAGGAAAATAGCATTTCTCATTTGTGTAACATGGAGATCAGAGGGAGGAAGCGTACCTCAATTGGGCATAGTTGATAGAGCTTGGAGGACAAGAACTTGTGGCCGAAGAACATTGACGTTAAAGGAGCGTTGACGCTTCCAAACGAGGCGAACCGAGTGTCCAACCATTCAGATGCTGGTGTCCTCGCACTATACTTTCCATTGCAAAAAAAGAAAAAACACAAAAATGGATGCAGTTTCAATAATTGAACGGAATATAATATCTTTTATGAAATGAAGAGTTTCACACGTGAGTTGATGGATTTGATTTTTCTTACAAACCAAATGATAAAAAAAGCATGCATGTGGTAGTTTATGTCAGTGGTGATATCACTGACACACAATGCATCGCGTGTACAAAGAGCTGAAAATTATTTGTCCAGACGTTCATTTTCTGGGGTCCTCCCACTATACTTTTCAATGTTTCATACCAACCCACCCAAAACAGAGAGGATACTTTTCCACACAGAACAATCAAACAATACAGTCTGAAGAAAAACTAAGATCGGTGGAGGAAAAAACGAGGACAAAGAGATTAAGGAGAGGAGCTCAGATTTTCTGTGGTACCATGTCAAAACTGGAGTTAGGGAAGAGGAATTGCGGAGAGAGAAGAAAAGGGGATGAAGAAATTCAGGACTTATTTCGTTATTGTCATTAATGGATCGATCTCTACATTTCTACAAGATGTGAAAGCAGCTCTAGAGCAGCTAGCTTTTAGCATTACTTGGCTTCCAGATCTCAGAACTATAAAAGATAATGCATGGTTTGGGATGTCATATATACCTGTTCCAAAACATATGACGGCTTGTGAGTGATATCTGGCATAAAAGCCGTCAGGAAAACCCCTGCAACAACTTTCTCAGGGTACTTTTCCATTGCAAGGGCTAAATTCAAGCCTCCAAGGCTGTGCCCCACGATTACAACCTTTTGGTCTGGAGGAAGTTCGACCAAAAGCTTCAACAATGGCTCAGTGTACTCATGAAAGCTGCCAACATCTTCGATTGCCTTCATTTTGATACCTGAAGCCTCAAGATCAAGGGCCGTGACCCTTTGGCCCGCGGACTCGAGCCGTGGTTTGAGCTTGTACCAGCACCAAGCACCATGGCATGCGCCATGCACCAGAACAAAATGAGTTTTCTCCATTAGAGGCAAAGCTGCCATCTTTTTCTCTCTTTTTTTTTTTATTTCTTTGTGATCTTTGATTTTTGTTCTTGGTTGTGTTCCATAGAATTCTAGAACTGCCTTATATATGAGAAACAAATGTGGGCCATGGTTACGTCCAGTGCGCTGGATCGGTTAATTCACTTGATTTTTCATTACTGCGAGTGATGCGTTTATAATTTCACGGTGACAAACTCCGATTGTTTGTTTGTTTTCGAAATAATATAATACTTAAAATATTTCATTAATTAGATGAAATATAAATTCATAATTTGAATTCAAGATCGATATTATATATGTAAAATTATCATTTTTTAAAAAATTTAACTTAATAAAAATATGTATATTTTAATTATTTATATTAATCTTAATACTTTCGCATGTACGTCAGATTTTCCTTTAATAGAGACATCCCTTTTAATAAATGTATTCAACACTTAGAAGTATTTAATTAAATGTGTTAGAATGTAGAGTAAAATTCAAACTCAAGACCTATACTCGATATTATGTGAAAGAGCAATGTAAGGTACGGTCTCTATTTGGAGACTGCAATGTAAATTTAGGTAATTTTATCTTTAAAATTTTTTAAAATTATAAAATTATCTCTCCGAAAATGATATTTTTTTCTCATTTAATAAAGGGTAATGTACATACAGTCTCCAAGTGGGAACTGTAAATAAAATTTCTCTATGTGAAATCATTACTTTTAAAAAAATGTAAGCCGTTAGACATAAATAGATTTTATCATTTATATTAATCTTAACATGATTCCCTTATACGTGTGGAACAATTTTGTTTTAATTAATAAGCACAATAAGTAAAATATTTAAACAAATAAAATGGTGGGCAGGATTAAGATTCAAATACAAAATCTCTACTTTTATATATATATATATATATATATATATATATATATATATATGAAAGAAATGATAAGTCATCGAAAAAGAGAAACTTTAATCATTTATATTAGATGTGAACGTGTAAGAGCATGGGGTAATAATTTATATGCGCTCTTTGTGGGCTGATTATTTTAGAAGCAAATATGTTAGGGATAATTATTTATTTATATCCGGAGCCTAAGAAGCGTATTAGGTTTTAGAAGTCTATTGTTAAATGTATCCCATAAGTCTTGGCTAATTCAAAGTGGTCTGTGCGTGAAGGTAATATTTTTTTCTAGTACAATAATTGGGAGGAGGGCGGACCCCTAAAAGATCAATACCCGATAACAGAATATTCCTTGATTAAGATTAAATATTGTCTGCTTGAGAATGGTTGGGATACATCGTGATTGGAAAGGTTAGTGGGTAAAAAAGCTAAGGAGTTGTATACTTTTTTGGCTAAGCGTAAAGTTGATCACGATGTTCTTATTTGGAATAAGGAATGTGATGGGAAGTTCACTATTAAAAGTGGTTGAGATTGTATTAGGGTATGGACCCCTCCTTTACCTTGGGTCCATTGGATCTGACATAATAACATTTTCAAGAAATTTTTTATTATGATGTGGAAAATTACTAATAATTGTTTAAGTGTGGATCCTAAGATTAAAGAAGTTGGTATCTCTATGCCGTCCAAATGTAATTGTTGTTCTTTGGGTCATATTGAGGATCTTAATCATGTGCTTTATACAGGTGGTATTGCTAGAAATATATGGTGCTTGGCTTCGGTTCAATTAGGTTTGCATATGAGTTTATTTTGTACTTGGCAAGAACAAGTGAACTTTTGGTTTCGCCGAGCTAGAAATTCTACTCAGGTTCAGACTGTCATTGGTCTTCTTCCTTCCATTATCTCATGGAAACTTTGGGATCGACGTTGTAAAGCCAGGTATGAAGGAAAATGTGAAACAGTGAACTCAGTTTGGCATGCTATTAAATTATGGATTCGTAAAATAATGCAGATGACCAAGCAAACTGGGAAACTCCATACCACCGACATAGTTATTATAGAGATGTTGGATATCCCTGTTCTTTTACTTAGATCCAAGAAGGTGTTAGTGGTGAAATGGCTTCGGCCACAGCAGAATTGGGTGAAGCTTAATACGAATGGTAGCGGTTTGGGTAATCCAAGGTCGGTAGGAGCTGGAGGTGTTATTCGTGATGATGGTGGAAAATTCTGGAAAACTTTTGCAGTATGCTTAGGCCATGGTTTTAATAATTTTGCTGAAATAAGAAGTTTGCTGGAAGGAATTAGAAGGTGCTATCAATTTGGGTTTCATCAAGTTCACATTGAGACAGACTCTCAAATTCTTGTTAGATGGCTTACTAGGGGAGAATCTAACGTTTGGTATCTTAAGGGTTTTTTGGACGAGCTTCAGACCTGCCTAGAATGCATGGTTTATAGAGTGAGTCATGTGTTTTGTAAAGGAAATGTTGTGGCTGACTTCTTAGCTAAGTAGGGAGTTGAGGGCGTAAACATGGATTGGATTGAAGACATAGATCTTTTGCCGAGTAAGTTGATGGGTCTTCTTCGCATGGACAGAATGAATATTCCTTATTTGCGAATTTCGTAGTAAGGTTTTTATTATGTTGTACCTGTTTTTATCTTTCTTTTTATTCTTATCAGTGTTAGCTGACTTTTATCTACAAGATTGTCTTTTCCTTTAGGTTTCTAAGGTGTGCTTTGTTGTTGATTAACTTGTAATTTTTTTATAGTTGTCTATTGTTTTGTTATTTTAGATTTTTTGAATGCCTGAGTTTTGGTCCTTTATGATTATCTGTAACATTCAGCTGTTTGCTTATAATTTTAGTTTTCCTCCATCATAAATAAGGACTATTAATAAACTTGTACTATTATTTTCTTGAAAAAAACAGAAAAATAAAACATGGGGGTGGACCGTGAAAACATACATGGAAGACAAGTCTCAAGCGGGGAGGAACCAAAGGACAATACAATCAATGCCACACCATTCATTCTACAGTCTACAGTCGGTAAGGATAGAGCAATGATGCATTGGTAAGGGTGCAGTCAAAATTGGACTAAAATTTAAAGATTTTAAGTTAAAATTAAATTATTAGAGATATTAATTGATATAACTATCTATCAAAATAATAATATTATATTAAATTTTTTAATATTTTTTAAATACACTCTATATTTTAATGAATAATTTAATTTTTATTTAAAATTATTGTAGTCCAAATACTTTTTTTTTCAATTGATTATATATTTTACCAATTTATAAAATATTTTTAAAATAAAATATTTTTTTGAAGATAAACGGTAGCTGATTAAACTTAAAGAATTATTTTACTATTATAATATAGATCACTTCAATAAAAATTAGTCAAAATTTAACTAGGCTAATAGCAGTGCTACAGAGGCCATAGAACCCAACAGTTCTACCGAGGTTTCCGCAACGTGAATTCCCTTTCTCCTTTGTCCTTTGTCCTTTGTGGGGCTAATGACTTCCTCCCGATCTTTTCAAGCCATCTTCAGCCTTTCGTTTTTTTAAAAAAGAGATGTCAGAAAAATAGAGAAACTCTACTTGGTGGGAATATGTTGGACCTTATGTCGAGTTGTCTCTAGAAATGCTGCACATGTCCTAATTATAATGAAGACATGCACTTTGATTAGTCTACAAACATGCCTCGGCTCATGGGATGACACGCATGGGATGCCTAGCATGCATACATGCTTGGCCCGCATGATGGCACACATGGGGCGCCCAGCATGCGGGCCATCGAGATTAGTGAGCGCCTGCCTATGCGCGCAATCATGCGCCGTGCGCCCATGCGCAGGCATGCACCACGCGCAACAATGCACGTAACACTGCACCGCGCGCCCATGCGCGCAACATTGCGCATTCCAGTGCGTAGGCCCATGCGCACGCTTATGGGCTGCGTGGCCTTGCGCCGCACAGCCAGCCTGTGCGCCGCGCATGCACAGCCCCTGCCACACACCAGTGAGGTTAGTGGCATGCATCATAGGCATGCCATCCAGCGCACAACTCTAGCCTGTGCCTTGCAGGCTAGGCCAGTGGTATGCCCACCAGGCATGCCATCCAGCGCATGACTCCAACCCATGCTTTGCAGCTTCAACGCCCAAGCCACTAGCTTGGGCCATGTAGAGTCAGCGCCTAGGCCACCAGCCTGGGCCATGCAGCGCACCAACATGGCTCACCATCAGCAAGTCATGCCGCACCACTTAGCCATGGACCAGCCCGAAGACCACCATGCACCATCCGAGTCCACCATGGGCCCATGCATGCCACGACCAAGCTTAGTCCATGCCACTATCATGTTTATTTATTTTATTTTATTAATTAATTATTTCTAAGGGACATATTGAGAGTTTCCAACTTGTATTGCTTATAAATAGGACATTATTTCATTGCTTTAGAATCTTTTGGCAAATTTTCTAGAGGGAAGACTATTGTTTGATAGATCATAAACAGTGCCATTGCACTTGGGTTTTTGGGTGAAATTCGTGAATCCCAAAAAAAGAATTACACTTTGCAATTATTTGAATAGGTGTAATTCATTATCTTGTTCTTGCAACTTGGTGCAATTCATGAATCCAAATTGTGTTATCATTGTTTTTATCTTTTTATCAATATATGAGGTTTATTCAACACTTGTGCAATTCGTGAATCAAGTGTTGAATTATCATTATTGTTCATTTGTTCATTCAAGTTCTTAAGTGTTTTATGCTTTTGTTCTTGAGTGTTCTTCATTGTGTTCTTGGTGTTCATCACAATTTTGCTCTTCCAATCCATCCAATCCATATTTTCGACCAACTCTAGTGTTTGTCAACTTACCATAATTCATTTGCTTCATCCATTTTACCCTAGCCGAAACACACTTTCCTACTTGGTGCAAAGTCTTATTCAGCTACCACTTGCCTTACTTGGATTTGCCCTAACCGTCCACTCCACTTGCCATACTAGTGTTCCTATAATTTAAGAGTCCTAGTTGACCCAATCCACTCTCATAGCCTGCCATATCCCCTCCATATTGAGTCCCAAGATTTTAAGAATCCTTCCTAAAATCTCTCAATCAATCAAACAAGTCAAACACGCCATCCAACCCTAACCACCCATCTCCAAACCCTAGCCGTCCATCACCATTTTCCAAACCCTAAACCCAAGTTCCAAGTATGGTCATCTGTGCAGATCTAAGTATGGTCATCTGCTTTCAAGAGTAGAGGTGTCGGTTCTGAACTTCATTCCAAATGTTTGTCTTTTGAAATCCAAATGTGAAAATGATTTTAGATTCAGAGTCCTATTAGTTATCTTTTCTTTTCTTTCTTACTTTTTCCTGCAAACCAAACAAAGCGATATAATTTCACTATCATTTGCGAAACTTAAGTCACGGTCAAACGCAAAACTTGGACCCTTTTTCAGCATTGCAAGTTCAGTACTCTCTCAGAACTGAAAATGAATTATCACTCTCAGACTGAGAACGGAGAAAGAAGACATTACTGCCGCCATTTGTTTTGAATTTAGTGAGAAAGAAGGAAAGATAAAAGAAAAGAAAGAAAGAAATAAAGAGAGGGATGTAGAACGAGGAGAATGGGAAGGGGAGGACTGTTTGAATGTTGGCAGGGATTTTAATTTTTTTTTAAAATTTTTTTTAATTTTTTTAAGTAATTATATTATAAAAATCTATGTAAAAAAAAAAAGACATATAAAATAACCTAGCGAGAGCCGAGCGATCATCCAGCATTATCCTTGTACCAATGTTTTGTCTCTAGTAATTGTCGGTAGATCTTGGTGAAGTGCGCACAAGATTCGTATAAATCTTTTACTTTATATAAAATAAAATAAATTTTACTATTTTTTTAAAAGACTCGTTTCAGTATATTTAAAATTAAAGGAAGATAAATGTTATGTATACTTTATATTTATAATTTTTTTTATAGGATGTGAGAGTGTTTTTTATAAGATGTGGAGTGTGAATAGTAAATAATAATTGACGAGAATAATTTTTTTTAGAGAAATTCTATATATTCGCTATTATTCATTTTCACACCCTATATCTATAGTAATCTCTTTTTTTTATAGAATGTGAGTGTATTTTTCATAAGATGTTGGAATATTTTTTATAAAGTATCGAGTGTGAGATATAAGATAGTGAATAGTTATTGATAAAAAAAAATTTTTGTTAAAATTGATACAAATAACATAATGATTACACGTCCAAATCATTGGTACATTATGCGTCTTTCCCTCCCAATTATATCACATCACAATTTGGGAGTCTTCAAGAGAAACAAAAATATAAGAATAATGCTATATATAATAATAAGATGCATAAATATTGTAAAATTGTTTTGAAAAAAAATAAAATTTATTATTAAAAATTTAAATTTTTTTTTATGTAAATCACATATTAACTCATTTTTTTAAATAGATTGCAGGGTATTTATATATTCAAGGACTATAAATATCATTTTTCAAATAATAAATATTTATATAATTATAGTTAAACATAAGAATATTTTTATAAAATAATATTATTTTTATATGCTATTTTATACAAATATCTCTAATTTAAAATATAGTTATATTGAAAAAATAAAGGGGACAAGTGACAACTACAATTAAACTTCACAAAAATAAATTTATAATTCGACAAAATTTTGTATTTTTTTTTTTTATGGAAACAAACACATTTCATTAATGAATTGAAGTTACAATTGTGACTTATCAATACATGAAAAATCTAGATTATAAGTCAAACTACGCATCAGCTCTAGGGCTTCCCCACACACAAATTCCTTTGTGACAGACATTGTCTTAACTTTTAAAAAAACTATCTCCTGACAGAGAAAACGATCTGTAAAACGAAACTTAAAAGTCCCTCTGTCCTCCCAGGGAGGAAGAGTACGAGACACTGTTATGGATACCAAATCCAATAACCTATTTCTATTTTATTACTAACTAAAATAACAAAAAAATTACAAATAAAACACATTAACAACTACAAAGCCACAAGAGTTGGCTCGAACCCGGACGTCGCGCCTACCACAAGCATCGGCATCTCGAGCCTCGACGGCACGAGCACCTAGCTCACGCACGAACAAATAGACTCCACTGCGCAGGCAGCACCTACGCATGAGCATTGGCCGTATGACCATCGGCCATAGCATTGCCCACCTCTCTTGAACAGTTCTTGCCTCAGATTGCGTCCGATCCAAAGGCTCAACACTTCACTTGGGTCAAAATGAAGAAACGGAACAATAAACAAATAGAAAAACAAAAACACTGAAATGAAACGGATGAACAGTGCACAGAGCGTCGACAGTGGCGCGTGCAGGACACTGGTCACTCTGGAAGGTAAACCAACAGTCAATCTTGGAAGTCCCAAAGTCAGGGATTCCTGAGAAGCCGAGCGTGGCGTCGACATAAGACTCCTTAGTGGCGCGTGATGGCCATGCGCAGACGAGATCCAGAACTTCCTTCCGCGCGTGCGGGCTATGCTCCACTCCGATGGACGCTGGATTCGGTGGTCTTGAAAATCGACGGCTAGGCATCGTCCCGGTGAGGCGTGTGTTGAAGGGCGATTGCTGGAAAGATCCGAACAACGATCCTCCCTTATTTTGTAGGTCTCGTTTGTTTTTAGAGATGAGATGAGATGATATTTTTTTATATATGTATAAATAATATTGAGATATGTTGAGTATATATGAGATAAGATGAGATAAGTTAAAATTGTGTTTATTTATAGAGATGAGATGATATTAGTTTGACTTTTTTGTGAAGTATTTATCGTTGTGGGACCCACAACCGTTTTTTTTTTCTTTTCTTTTTCCTGGACTGTGTTGTGTTTTGCTGTTTTTTTTTCCCACACATTTCGATGTTACTGCCACTGGGACCCACTCATAAAAACTATTTACTGCTGAAAGATGAACACAAGAGAAAGAAATGATAGGCTCCACTATCAGTTTTTTCTGTGTATAGTACAGTTGATGAATAGTGATAAAATAATGATAGATGAAATGAGATGAGATAAAAAAAAAATGGGTGTTTGTTTTCGTAGTGTTTGATCGCACAAAATTTAGAAAAGTTTTCAAAGTTTTGTATTTCATCTCTCAAAGCAAACGAGGCAAATCTATTTCATAATAAAATTAATTTTACAATATGATATATATAGCATAAATCTAACGTTTTTCAAATTAAAATCATTATTGTTTGTTTGTTTGTGTAGAATACTATAGATGTAAAAGATTTAGATGTCGTGTTACATCTCCCATTGATCAATATCGATTGTCTAACGTCACTGTCACTTCATGATATGCAATAATCTCACCTTTATTTTATCAATCTCTCGTATATTATATGGGTTTTGTTATATATAGTTGATAGTTGGTGTCGTATGAACACGATAAGATAGCCCATGTGTTGAATATATGGATCTTGAAGATATTGCTCCACTTTTTTAAACTTATCGTATAATGATATATTTATTATATTATATATTATATATATATTTTTATATATATATATACTTTCCTTCGGATAAGATCTCGTAAAACGATTCGCATTAAATTAATAGACACGTCTCTTTTATGACATTCAGTATTATTTAAGCTTGTATTTTTGGCAAAATTAAATATTATAAGTTTCATTTATCTATGTTTTAAATCCTCCGTGTTCTTGATCAAATAGGAAATTATAAAAATCTTATTTCGATATGATATTTTCAAAATGTTCTCGATTTCAATACTAAGACTGACTGCACTTTGTATGATTTTGAGTTTGGAAATTTAAAAAAGAAAAACACCGTCATTTAAAAGTGTTTAAGGCATATACTTATTGTGTAATAAACAACTTTTCAGTTAACGAAACTAGGGTTGGGCTTTGACACCAACGGAGTCAGAATGTCCAACTCCGACCAAAATCAGAGACCAAGTTGAGCTTCGACTCCGAATCATAGTAGATTTCGACTCCAGAGTTGTTAAGTTGGAGTTGGAACGTCGGAGCCACAGAGTGAGAGAGATAGAGATTAGGGGTGTAACCGGTCCGGTTTTGGATAAAATTTAGGACCGAACCGGTATGTACCGGTTTTGCATTTTTCAAAACCGATTGCGCACTGGTTATCCTCCTAAACCAGTACTTCCAGTTTCAAGTCCGGTTCGGTTTTCCGGTTAGACAATGCAATCCATATACACAAACTGTCAAACACACACACATGCACAAACTGTCAAACAAACACACACACAGAGACATATACACAAACTGTCAAACACACACACGCACACACTGACATATGCATATACACAGACACACAAACACATAAATTCAAAAAAGTTAATCCATATACACAAATTGTCAAACACACACACACACACACACATAGACACACACAAACACTAGCCATTGGCAACTTGCGGACTCAAGTTCATGCATATTGAGAGAGGGGGACATAACATTAATAATGGTAGATCATTAGCACAGAAGCTTCCCAGCCTAAATAAACTGCATCAATAATGACAATTAACTTGAAGCAACATGATTAAGCACTTCAAAAAACTAATCTACAAAAACAACCAACCCAATAGTTTTCTATATATAGGCTACTAATACTTCGATCAAAACATCAAGGACCGAACACTATTTGAAATAAAGAAGATTAAAAATATTATAAATGGCACAAATCAAACACTGACTTGAAAGAGGGGTAGCGTAGCGTTGAGAACTTGAGAGAGGGGCCGACGATGAGATGTGCGACAGAGACTCAGAGAGTGAGGCAAAGAGACAGAGACGAGACTCGAAAGGGTAGAGACAAAGAGGCAGAGTCGCAGAGAGGCGGAGAGTGAGGAAGAGAGGCGCGCCAATAGAGGGACTGGAGGATGCGACGGATGCTATTATGTGCGGCGCAGTTCCACTTAAGAAAGGCTTTGGAGGGGCTGGGCTGCTAGTCCCTGGAGGGGGGGCGCTGCGCTAGGGTTTCTGAGGGAGGGGGTTGGAAACTGAAATGTACTCTTAAGTCTAAAAGTAAAGTGATTTCTGAGGGAGGGCAGTTTGGGGGGAACAGAATCTGAAGGGTTTGGGAGAAACGACACCGTTTCTTATAGTGATTTAATAGCATATAATACTATATATATAATACTATATATAGTTATATATATTTTGTTATAGTGATTTAACCTATTAAAAAAATTGTCATAGACTTATAGTGATTTATATAGTGATTTACTGATTTATATGTAATACTATAGTATATTAGTATAGTATTAGTTATAGTGATTAATATAACTATATTAGTATAACTATAACTATAGTCTATATTAGACTATTAGTATTAGTAATTTAGTATATATATATATTAGTATTAGTTATATATTAGTGAAGCTATATAATCTATTAGACTATATATTAGTATTAGTTATATATTAGTGAAGCTATATAATCTATTAGACTATATAATAGTATTAGTTATATATTAGTGAAGCTATATAATCTATTAGACTATATAATAGTATTAGTTATATATTAGTGTAGCTATTAATATGTTAGACTATATAATAGTATTCATATTAGACTATTAGTATTAGTATATATATTAGTTATAGCTATATAATATATTAGACTATATAATAGAATTAATATTATACTATTAGTATAGTTTTATAATATATTAGACAATATAATAGTATTAATATTATACTATTAGTATAGTTATATATTAGTATTAGTTATAAACTTATAGTGATTTAGTATAATTATATTAGTATAACTATAGTCTATATTAGACTATTAGTATAGCTATTAGCTATATATTAGTATTAGTTATAGTGATTTAGTATAGCTATATTATTATAATTATAACTATAGTCTATATTAGATTATTAGTTCTTACTTCTTATGATAAAATGTTATTAATAATTTAATATATATATATATATATATATATATTATGTTTAAAGTATATTATCAATTAAATTTTCATCTTTAAAATTAAACTTTTATTTTAGAAATTATAATAATATTATCTTATATATAATTATATTAATAACATATGATCAAACAAATTACAAATGTTCATATTTATGATTAACATTTTATGTTATAATTTAATAAATTATAATATGAAATTATTTCATATATTATATATAAAAATTTCATATATAATTATATATTATATATAAAACTTATAATATAATATTAATTTATATTTTTTTCCCAACCGGGCCGGTTTTTCGGTTACAAGAACCAGTCCCAGACCAGACGATTCAAAACGGGGCCAACCGGTCTGGTCTGAACTGATTTTCTAGTTTTCTGGTTTAAATTTACACCCCTAATAGAGATAGAGGAAGCTTAGCAGGAGTTGGAATTCCGCTAATTATGCATATGAAATTCTAAACAAAGCAACCAAACCCAGCAAACATTCATTGATTAGCGCTCACACTTCAATAAACAAATAAAGCAACCAAACCCACAATCTTAATGAAAAAGAATAGCGATCATTTAACAAAAATTGAGAAAAATAAATCATAGTAACATTAATTATCATAGCTATAGCCGAATCCTTGAAAGTAGTAGCGGTGGTGATTGTAGAGATGGTTCAATAAGAATGAGACTTGGGAGGATTGCAGGTGGGTTATGGTGTATGAATGCGATAACTCTACCATCGCCATGGCAGTAGAGACAGGCGCTTTAAGAGACGGTGAGAAGCGAAAAAAAGGTTTTACCTAGAGGGAGAGTCCGGTTGTGGGTTTAGTAATGTACAACTTTCGGTTCAGACTGGACCGAAAATTGTATCGGTTAGTTTCGGTCCCACAAATTGTGGACCAAAGAAATTCGGTCCGGTCCCGAGGTCTATAAATTTTGCACCGGATCAGACTAGACTGAACTTTATCTATATTTAAAATATTTTTAATAATTTAATATATTATTTTTATATAGTAATTATATAAGTTAATGATGTAATTTTTACTTAATTTATTATCATTGACCATATAAAATATAAAATAATATATGTTATCAATTAATAATAAATCGTACATCATGTGAATTTATGTCATTATATGTAAATAGTTAATACATCATATATTCATATATACTCTACTATTTACACTTACTTAAAGTAATTATGTGTTTTTTTTAAATACTTAAGTTGCAAGCAAACATGAATAATCTATGTACAATAAAATTATTTAATATTCATTAACCATATATAAAATGTGTGAGACTATTAATAATTATGCATACTAAAGAGTAAAGTCTAAGTTAGTAAGTAGTAAATATCAATATCATAAATATAATTATAGTTAAATATTTTTTTAATGAGTTAGTTAGATAAAATAACAAAATAATTGGGTCGGACCTATCAGACCAAACTGATAGTTGTCGGTCCAGTCCAGTCCCTATGGGAGTTCAGTCCGGTCCGGTCTGGTAAAATGATGGACCAAAAGTTTCGGTCCACCCCCCCCACCCCCAACGAAACCAAACCGGACTGGACTGAGTTACATTCCTAGGGTTGAGAACTTGAGACTATGATATGGAGCCATGGAAGAAGGAGTGGTGGAGGAAGTGAAGACAAAGGCAGATGAATATATAGGGGATAGAAAACGGCATCATTTTATAAAAATAAATAGTTTAATGAATTTGGTCTATGGGGGCTCGAATGCGATACTGACGATTTGCAAAACATTATCTCAGTTGTTAGGCCACTCAATTGCCTAATACCTATATTACAATGTTAAATATCTTAACTTTACATATTGGAGTCGGAGCCCTGTATCGTCTCTGACTCCGACTTAAAAGATTTTCGACTCTGTCAGAGTTAGAACGTGTGTCGGCCAGAGTCGGAGCCGTCAGAAGTTTTGCCCACCCCTAAACGGAGCTCTAAAATAAAAAACACTATAACCTACAGCAATCCAATACAAACACTTTAATTTCAAACTTTATAATATGAGATTAATCTCGATTTATAGTTTTATACATTGGTGCATAATTGAATTCGGTGTGTCTGTTCACATAAAGTAAAAACAACACTCGATCAGTCCAACAAGAGGGTTTCAACATGGGTGGCCGAAAAGTGGCAAGAGTTGGGAATGGCCCTTTTGGTTTTCTAATTCTAATCCCCAAGTGCACCTAGCTCACTAATCTATTTACTTCAATTTTACTTTAATTACAAATTAAATTGAGTAATTAGGTAGAGAGGTCAAAGTTATTAATAAAAATAAAATAATCTCTAATAAGGTTACAAATTTTTATTAAATTTGGTAATCTTTGAGTTCTTCTAAAGCATCATGTCTTTCTAGTTTCTCAACTCATATGGTCAGTTCATTGTCCATCCAAGAGCATGGATTTATATGGTCAGTTCATTGTCCACCCAAGAGCATGGATTTATTGGAAGGAGGGAGGACTAGCTTGGTACAATCATCCTCTAATTCTTTAAAATTGGTTTAGTTATTATGTTTTTTTTTAATTTTTTAATTATATACTTACTATAATTTTTTACATTAATTTTTATGCTCTTGAAGCTGACATGGAAAACTATTACGTCACTATTGACCTTTGACTCTTCACCGAGGCTTTGTGATAGACTCATTACTTTCAATATTTATTGAAAGAGTAATGCTAGATATAGTCGCGTCGTGCAAGCATCGTGCACTCCTTTTGAAAAAAGAGTGAGTCTCCTATTAAAAAATTAGTTTATTTCATATAAGTCTTATATTTATTCATTTTTTTCAAAAGTAGTGTGCAGCACTTGCGTACTCTACGACTGCAAATATAATTTCTCTTGTCTCGAAAATAAAGATAAATTTCTCAAAGTATATAAATGATAATAGCCTCCTCTTGAGGCCTACTAGGCGTAAAGGTGAGCAAATTCTCCGCCGACTCCGACTCTGGCTAACGCCCACACCGGCGTCGACTCTGATGGAGTCAGAGAAGTCAGAATTTGGAATCGGAGTGGAGTTACTCTAAAATTTATGTTCGGAGACGAAGTTGGATTGCAACTCTGATTTTTTACAAAAAAAATAATCAACATCGTTTTACATTTGATAGTTTGAATCAGCATTACACTAAACGATGTCGTTTTCTTTGGATTGGGGGTCCAAAATGCAAGACCCCCTTTCTCCCCCTCACTTTTGCGTGCGAACCTTCTCTGCCCATCACCATCAACTACTCAGCCATGCTAGCCTCCTTTCGTTGCCTGATGCCACCGTAGACTAGTTCACCTTTGTTGTTTGATTTCTGGTTTTTCTCATTTAGGGTTCCAAAATTGAATTTGATTGATTGTGAAATTGTGAATTTTGTTATATTTGTTGTTTTATTTGTTGTTTAAATTGGGAGATTTTGGTTTTTAGGCTTTGAATTGGGGGATTTTGTTGTTGAAAAATGAAAACTTGAGATAGCCCTTCTAGACATTGTTCGCTTGACTATGGCTAGAGCGAATTACACACAGAATGTTCGGCCGAATGGCCAATCTACTCTGACTCAAGTGAACTTCACACAGATTGTTCGCTCGAGTGTGGCTCGAGCAAACTTCACATAGATTGTTCTCTCGAATGCTCGCTCGAGTGTGACTTGAGCAAACTTCACACAAATTGTTCTTGTGAAAATGTATGTATAGCGAAAAACGGACCACACCTCACTATGGCTTCAGCAAACTTCACACAGATTGTTCACTAGACACTAAGCCCAAGGGAACTGTGAGTTTTAGTATTTTTTTTTTCTTTTTAAAACCAAACACATGACATATATGTTCTTTCTTTTCAATGTGTTTACAATGTCTAGATTATTTTCGTAACATGTCTTTATTGGTTGTTTGTTAATTGTTTCAGTGCAATTTATATTGATATGGATGTTACACCTACTGGGGACGATCGTCCATAAGAGGAGCCACAGTTCCTACACTGACAGGTACTTCCACCCCTAGACCCACATCTAGAGCAGCTACTTTTTGTGCAAATAATTAAGTCTCAATAGATATAGAAGATGAGTGTATGCTTAATGTGGATGAGGAGTTAAATATTGATGTCAATCAACCACCATGAGAACATTTTACCAAAATTCTCAATGATTGTGAGAATCCGTAGACAAGATGTCATTATTGTGGGCAACTTTGTGGTTGTCATTCAAAGAAGCAAGACACCTCTGTATTAATAACACATCTTATGGGTTGCTAGTGGTATAGGATACGCAAGGGGTTGGTGGCCAATGATCAAACGAAGCTCAGTTATGAAACTTCTATAGCCATTGATGGTACACAGGTTAAGAAACTATCAATCCCTCAATACAGTGAGGAGATGTTGCTGGATTTTCTTGCGGAAATATCATCTGTGATGACATGCCTTTTACCACCGATTTTCATAAATTTTTTCACACTCTTAAGCGCCAATTTCTCATGCCTTCACGATATATGGTGATGCAAGATTGTTTGAAGGGGCATACCAAGGAGAAGGCGGAGATGAAAGAGATGTTTATTACCACTGGCCAGAGAGTGCCATTTATGACTGATACATAACGTCCATACAAAATGTCAGTTACATGTGTATCACAACTCAATTCATTGACAGTGAGTAAACGTTGCATAAGAGAATTATTGGTTTTAAAGAAATTTTTTATCACAAGGGTTCAACCATTGGAACGGAGATGGATGATTGTATAAAGGATTGGGGATTTAGAAATTGCTTTGTATAACAGTTGACAATGCCAGTGTCAATGACACTGCAATTGATTGATTCAGGCGGAATATGATGGTAAAAGAGGATATCATTCATGAGCACGAGTTTATCCATGTTCAATGTTGTGCTCATACCATCAACTTTATAGTTGCTGAGGGACTGAAGGAGGTTGATGATTCAATTACGAAAGTCCGCAACCTTGTGAGACATGTGAGGGTTTCCCCCCAAAAGCTTCACAAGTTTAAAGTTATAGCCCAACAACTTAACATTCCATCTTCTAGTGTGTTGAGCTTGAACGTTTTAACTCAATGGAACTCTACATACACGATGTTGAATGTAGCACAAAAGTATCAAAGAGCATTCGAGCAGATGGAGGCTGAGGACGAGGGCCTGAGGTATGCTTACCTGGAATCAGTATGGGGAGAAGGGGCAGGGTGTACTGAACACAGTTGATTGGGCCAATGTGAGGTACTTCGTTCAAATTTTGAAGTTATTTTATAACATAATTATGTGCATATCCAGTTCCAAATATTGTACTGCGAACATTTATTTCGAGGTGCTCTTGAGACTTTATGGCTACTTGCTACAGATTTGTATTGATACTGTCTGATTGTTGCATGGTATAGCTATGAGGACGAAATCCAAATATAATAAATATTGGGGGATGTTGATAAGATAAATAGATTATTATTTATGGCTGCGATTCACGACCCCCAATATAAGTTAGTTATTGTAGAATTTTGGATTAGGGAAGTCCTCGGTGATGAGAAGTCAAATCAGTTTATTAGAGAGCTGAAGAGTGATATTGATGACTTATATATAGGGCTGTAAATGAACCAGTCTGTTCGATAATATATTCGGTACTCGCTCGGTTAAACTCGAATTGAACTCGACTTGTGAAAAAAAAACTCGTTCGTGACAGCAGATATCCGCTCGATTTGTAAATGACACATACCTGACAAAACTCGACTTGACTCGGATAAAGCTCGTTAAAGCCCGCTCGTTTATGCTCGAGTCAACTTGTTAGCTCGACTCGATTAAAATTCATTCATATATTGATAAATATATACGTACACGTATGTATATATACATATATATATGTATGTATTAGCTAATAATATAAGCATACCACTTTTATAATTAAATATATAATATGTAATATAATTACTTATGTCTATATAGTGAATATACTTCATAAGTATATTTTATAATTTATATAATAATTAGTCGATAAAATTTAATAATTTAATATACTAGTATTTGAGAACCATATATGAAATAGATATATGCTATCATATTAAATGCATGTATTAATAATATATATAGGCATATAATATATTATTATTTTAGATAAATATCAACTAATTAGATATTAATTATTTACAAATTTTTTTAAATTTTATAATTCAATAGAGGTTCTACTTGTTAGTGGTATAAATTCAATATTAGATATTTTATTTATTTATTTAATTTATTAATTATTAAGTCTTATTCAAAAAATAAAAAAATGAACAATTCGAGCTCGAGCTTGGCTCTACTTAAACTCGTTTGTGAGACGAGTTTGAGGTCGAGTTGAGAGTTTAGCTTATCGAGTAAAGAATAAAAATAAATCTTGAACTTGACCTAATGCTCCGATTATTTTGAGTCGAGCCGAGCTCGGCAAGCCAAAGATTGGTTCGGCTCGACTCGATTACAGCCCTTTGTTATATAGTCATTATGACAGTAGTGGTCAGTCTTCAACCAAATGTGATAGCTCCTCACGCCCCACCGGCTCGACAGTGGTTTATTTGTTTTTATGCGACGATATCATCAAATTCGTGCATTGAGGAATATTATGTAGTGCAACTTTGAGGTTGAACATTACTTTATTGAAGATGTCGAGGTACCTAGTGATGCATTTCATATATTAACTTGGTGGAAGGTTAATTCCACCAAATTTCCAGTCCTTTCCCGAATAGTCTGGGATGTGCTAGACATTCCTATGACTACAGTTGCCTCTGAGTCAACGTTTAGCACTGGAGGTCACATGTTAGATGCTTATCGAAGTTCATTGGCTCCAACCACCATGGAGGCCCTCGTTTACACAGAACTGGCTAAGTGCAATGCCCATTGGATAGATATCGTTGCTGTCGGGAGCTATAAGCTTGAATCGGGTAACTTTATGCTATTAAATGATTATTTATATATTTTTAATGTTTTAACTATTTAACTTATAATTTTTATAATTTTTTAGACTTAGCAGTGAATCCCATAATAATTGTGGATGACTAAGAAGGACACACCATGGGATGGAGAGCCCCTTTATAGGTGAGAAATAAAATACCATTAGCAAAAAAGTCAGGTTTGTTTTTGGTAGTTCAAAATAATGTTTTAGTTCTAACTTTTTTAAATTTTCAAAACAATGCATGATGCTTGGGATTGGAGGTTGATAGTGCTAAAAATTTGAAAATTCTTGACTCGATGTAATTACTAATTTGTAGTTTTTTGTTTTATTGTGATACATTATTACATTGTGAATTGGTTGTGATTGTGGTGGACGGGTTGTTTGGTCCTAATTCAATCATTGTGTGGTTGACATGTTGTGGTGGTTGACATATTGTGAACTTGTGATTTTGGAGGAGGTTGTTTGGTCGTGATTGTGCTAGTTGTTTGGGGGTTCATTTGCATTTTTGGTTTACATTGTGCGTGTCATTATGCGTTTATTTACGTTTTGATTTTGTAATGTATGTAATTTAGTCATTTTGTTTAAGTTTTTATTTAATTATTTTTTACAGTTTTTTTTTTGGAAAATAGGAAGACCCTTAGGGCGTTGGTGATTTTCTGTTTTAAAAATAAAAAATTGAAACAAGTTTTTAGAAGCCCAAATATCATATTGGGCCATGGGTGAAAAGTGAGCCTTTGCCCAATCACACTCCAATCAGAGTCGGAGTTCGTTATGCCCTCTGACTGGATTCAGAGGTGGGCTTTCCATCTCCGTCGGAATCGGAGCCCATCCCTAACTAGTCCCTCTCAGAACGCATCTGTCGTCGACTTCTATAAAAGTTTTGCCAGTACATCTTAATACTCAACTGTCTGCAGCTACACAAATTTTTTAGAACATCTGTTTCAATGAAAAATTTAATCAATCCTCCATATTGACGTGTTAGCAGACAGAAAAACCATGGAGATGAAAATTTACACAGAAGAAAAATGTCTCGAATTATACAGCAAACCCTTAATTTGCCCATAATATGTGACAACCTCTATGGTCCTGGTTTGATCAAACTGGTATCATTTCAGTATATAAAAATAAACTATAAGAAATGGGAAAGCAAATGGGAAAAGTGGGGTAATTCAGGGAAAATAATTACAAACTATTATGAGCACCAAAGATTCGCTTCTTGTTCAGAGCCGCGAAACTTTTCTGGATAGAGAAGCTTCTTGCAACCACTTCACATGTACATGTTTTGAGACATCATGAACGTCAGAATCCATCCAATAGCTCGTTAACTTTGATAATCAGCTGAGCATGGTTGGATGCCCAGTTTGGAGCATCCTCTTGATCATGTCCATTCCAAATGTAGAATCTGACGAACTGGCAAATGGCAGCACAACATAAACTCAGCATTCTAATCATGAGCTCGGGAGGAATTTCTTTACAGACATATTTATAAGGAACAACAAATAAAATTTCTTGACTTTCAATTTTTTTATTTCTTTATGCATGTAAAGGGCAGTCAATAAATTTTCTCCAACACCAAGCACAGTATTTTAGTTGCATTTGTTGTACAAAGACGGAGCCTGTTAGTTCAGAAGAACAACAAATACTTATCTAAATATTAAAGACATCTACTTATAAAAAAAAGTAATAGAGACATAGACCTAAGCTTGATCCAATTATCAACTAGGAATAGCTTGTCAAGAGCCAAGCTGATGGTACTGAAGAATGGATGGTTTTGGTAGGTGGAATAGACAGAAAGTGATACAACAAAGTCACCAAATGAAATCCTTTGGGAAACTCAAGACTTTGATCATTGATTTGTATGACGCATATTTTAATTTTTAGCATCGCTAAATTAAGTAAATATATATTATATTGGGCCATTGGCCCTATATTTAAGAGGCAAACCCTTTTGAGTTCGAAACCTTTGTCTATATACATATAAAGAAATCATGTTCTAATTTCATCAATGCAGGCATGACAAACAGGAGCAACTATCAGAAAACGTCACAACAGAGACCATATATAGCCATCAATATCTTCTTTCTGAAATGAAAAAATTTCTGAAAGTTACTATAATGAAAGGTATGCATCACAACGGCCTGCCTTTGGTATTTATGTTATTTGATGCAAACTAGCAAGTGTAACCACAACCTACCCGGCTCCATAACCAACTATGCAGGGATTTGAAAAAGAGTAAAGCTAGAGAGAAGCCACTATAGCAGTGCACACTTTAAACTCACTGCGTGGCTGCTTCTAGTTGATTGTTTTCAGCACTCACTTGGGGAGATGTGTGGTCTAGATGATGTCATATCATGTGTGCAAAATGGATGCTCTCAATAGTAGCTTCTATCTATATTTATTCTTTGAAAAATAGGGGGAGGAAATTTTGTTTTCTTTTTGAAGGGGGGAATGACAACTCTTCAAGCTGATCTACTTGGCCCCATCAACAGTTATACTAAAATTATACAATATATGGTAATGACACCAATTCTGCCACTTCATACCTATCATACATTAAGTTCTTTAGTTTGAAACTTTAAAGGTTCCCACAGTCACTCTGCTTCCTTGATGTCCTCACCCATGATCACCAATTCACGCCTTCAAAATAATATCTTAGCCCTACCCTCCTCATTGCAGGAATAAAACTATCTGAAACAAAATATGAGTTCAGACAAGCGAAAAAAAAGGAAGAAAAAATGAAAAATAGTCACAATCAATAAAACAGAACCCACCTGCACATCTGGACTAAAACAACTTTATCATGCATATTTAGAAAGTAATAAGTTATTTCGTAGCTTTAACATATATGCAGTTTTCCCAGCCTCAAAGACAAGTTGTAAGTTATATGTCGACTATTTGGCTGAAATAGCAGAAAGATATCTAAAATTTCTATTAATTATATAATATACATGAACATGCCTAAAGGCAAAATTTTGCCTGCATAATAATATACCCAATGAACACCCCATTCTACCAGTGTAAAAAATAGAAGAAGCAACAAACTTTATAAGATTTAAAAAGAATAGAGGAGAAAGAAAAAATAGCTTCTAGATCAATGCATTAAACAACTAAATATATCTATAGTAACAAGGACACCACTGAAATGAGATGAGATGACAACTAACTCACCTTGGGATAGTGATTTCATAGGGAAAACAGGCAACACCTTCAAGATTTGGTATGGGAGGAACATGATCCTTCTTCTCATTCACAAATTTTATGATTTGTAACAATACCTCGCGGAGAGATGCTTCAAGTGCTGCTCTGCGAGCATTTGTCTCCTCCACTGCACTCTCTGCAATCACAGTGAGCAAATAAGATATCAGTTTACCTTAGGATAGAGTAAAGCAATTGAAATCTTTAAATCAATTCACAACAGGAATTGTACCTCCTGGATCAAGTACAACTTTGGAATGATGAGACTTGCTAGAATGTGCTTTGGGGTGTTGGGCCACATTCAAATTGACATACCATTGTTCCCAATATAGGCGTTCAATTTTATTGAACCAAGAAGGCGGTTTGCTTTTCACCTCATAGAAAGATAAGCATATCTGCAATACGGCAGTAAAATTGGTGAGATTGAAAAAAAAAAGAGAAAACAACCACAACATAACAGAGACTAATGCGACAGAAGCTCTGACAACAAAAATAAAATGTGTGATGCAGAAGTCCTCCGAAAACCACTTTCAGTTGTATAATCTATTTTCTAGAACAAAGACCCAAATCCTTCTATTCAGGAAAGTGACAGGAGTTTGGATGCCCACTAAAACGAAAAAATAGATATACATTTAAAAAATATTATTTTATGCATCTCTGATAGATAAAACAAGACCAGCAATGGTGAAAAAGAAATGAGGACCAACTGGTAAAGTAGTTAATTCAAATATGAGAATTGACAGCGTCACCTTCAAAGAGCATTTTATCAATTTATAAAGAATATCTTTAGGATATTTACAAATTACCTTCGTATTGTATCATAAGGTAAAACTTATAGCCACTGAAAAGCCACAGACCTGACTTTTTTTGTTTGGGTGTTTCTCTACCCAACCGATGAACTGCTCAATCTTCTCTTCTAGTTTCTTTTCAAGGTCCACATCTCCACATTGCACCTATACAACAGGAAAGGTTGCATTAACAAGAAATATATTTAAAGACTTTAATCTTCAACCAAGCCAATAAAAAGTCGAACACAGAACGAAACTAGCACAAGTTGGAAAATACATCTAGAAAATATTTGTATAAGATGCAACAAGATACTATCCTAATGTTGGGCCATAAAAGGTAGTCAGTTTGCTATCTTAGGCCAACATTAACTGAAAAAGAAAAAAAAAATTGTAGCTTCTATTAAGGTATCCAAACAGATGAATATAGGCCTCTAATAATGTAGATTGCAACACAATTTGCATGTACCGGTGTGTTCAAGTATACAAGTAAGTGGATGCATATTTCAGTTCAAATTCCTGATTACTTCAGTGGGCCTTAACTACACAAAATATATGACAAACTAATATGCATCCAACCAAGAACAACTAATCAACAGGAAATTATGAATAACTTACATATGTAATATCAAAGAGTTCCAAATCAATATCTTTGGGACGCACTAGACCTAAAGCCCGATGAAACACTATCGTGTGTAGCATGCCTGCACTTATTATCACGGAGTTGTCATAAAAGATGATATCAAATATTAAAATGCTTTGAAGTTCAGATGAAGTCAACACCAAAAATATAGATATAATAATATAGAAACTACTGTGCAACTTCAAATTCAGATTGCTTGTCAAGAAAATTAATAAACACTTGGCAATGCTAGGCTACCATACAAGTATAATTATCTCAGTTCTAAACATATCCATAAGCATTGGGAAATAATCAATCACCATTCATCAAAGAAAACAAACTGAATACTCTGACTTTCTAGATCTGTCCATCTTCTCCGTCTTTTTATCGTTTCGTCCATAGCAAAGCATGAAGAACTCAGAAGAAATAAAGTCTTACACCAAATGAATATTTTATTCTGGTTAGACATCACATCCCTCAACGCTACCATAAACAGAAGTTTTTCTATCAATTTTCAACCGTGTCAAAAGTACGTGTATCAAACACAAAATACCACGAGTTGCTCAACTCTGAGCTTAAATAACTGGTCCTGACTGATTACATACTGATCTAAATACCAATTTGAAAGTTAGAATAAGAAGATATATAGTGTATCCCCAGTAGTGTAAATGTAACACATTTATAAATAATAATATACCCTAATTACAAACTAAATTAACTTGGATATCAGGGTTCAGCGAAATTGTCAAAACTGTACAAATTGAAGAACCAAAGCGTCATACAGTAACCCAAAAGGCTCAGCAAAAGTTACACATACAAACAACTTTATAAAGCAGGCTAAAAATTTGAAATGGTTTCTTACAGCGTAGAACTTCCCGTATCTCGTAGTGCTCCACTTCCTACAAACAAACATTTATGAAAGATAGAAATTTTACCGATAAGATGTTGCAACTAATTTCAATAAGAAAGAGACTGATCAAATTAATTATTCAGTGCGCATGTGTCTGTGGGGGAAAAGCTTACCAATTCTTTGAGTTGGCAAACTTCGCAGTTCATGGTGCCCGGTGATGAAAGGGTACTTTTACACAGAGAAATTAAGAGACTCAAACCCTTGACGGACAGAGGGTAATCGTCGAATCGGTAATGGTCTGATCGGTATGTTTCAAAGTTTCAACTTTGAACTTGGAGTGTAAGCAAATACAACCTGGGTTGGGAAAATGACATTTAATTTTGAAATTACTTTTGGATCCTGTTTATTTAGGTTAATCTATTTGGGCCGCTAGGGTATCAAGGCCCCCAAGGAGCAAAATAGTAAATTCCTAGAAAAATGTATTTATTTTCTTTTCTCCTTTCAATTGAACGATGTGTTTGTTCAGTTTTATTATTGAGAAATGATACTATTTGTTTATAATTATGTAATAAAATAATATTATTTTAAATATTATTTTGACTTTTTATTTTGATTTTATGGGTTTAAATTTAATAAAAAAATATTATTATATTGAAAATTGTATATAAAGTGTAAATAGATTGTAAGCCTATTATTAACGTGTTAGTGTGTCAAACACATTAAGGGTGTACTAAGTAAGTGCATGCAAATACATTTTTTTAAAATTATTATTCTATTTTATGAGGAAAAAATAATGTGTTTTATATTTTTATTTATTTATTATTTTCCTTAACACAAGGGATTGCACGGTAATCCCATGGCAACTCGTATGAAACCAACCTTATGGGTTTTTTTTTTTTTTTTGAAGAGCCGGTAACTACATACATAACGATCCCGTTCCAAATTTATTAATAAAACCATCACTTATGGCCAATGAATACCATGGTAACATTAATACACTTGGAGATTTACAATAATATAACGTTATAAACTAACCCAAAACCAAGTGTCAAAACAAGACAAGCCTAAAAACAAAAACAAGCCTAAAAAAATAAAGAAAACTGACGCTCTTATTCTGTCCAAAAGCATCTTATTGGCCGCCTAAAGGCGAATAGATTATTTCCTTCTTAAATATGGCAAACCGGTCCTATAGAAGTCCCCTAGCCATTCGTGGCAACTCCAAAGCATAATAATAAGTAACATTACTCCCATTTGCACTAGATTTAGCTAAAAAATCCACAATTGCATTGCATTCCCCAAAGATGTGTCTACTAATTGTGGGTTTGAAACTCTGCATTCACAATCTTGGGGCCATCGGGCTGGACTATTTTTTCTTATGTATATTTACAAAAAAATATGTCTTTTGTTTGAAATTATGCATTCACATCCTTGAGGCCATAGATTAAGTTTTTTTGTTTTTGTTTTTTAAATTAAGGTACATTTGTGTGAAGAGAAGTGTAAACAACATGTTCTATCATTGGTCGTGATCGTTAACCTGCAAATCATTAAGTGAGCGGCGTGGTGCACTTGTGACACGTTCGATGCTTAAGTCAGTAATGAGTGAGAGATAATAATTTAAGAATGCTTAATCAAATCGATCGAAAGTTATATGTTGCCCCTATATATGACATGGAGAATATTGGATGAATACTATAAACTGATTAACTTTACACAATGCTTAGCCATTAGAAACCTTATCCCTAATGTATCGGAATATCTAATCACCATGTGATCCATATCCATAATGTGAGGTTTATCCCTTCCTAATAAATAGGGCGGTTAGAGTCTTTGTTAGGCTACACGACTCATTTGAATCCTTTATGGGTGATAGGCCTTGGGCCCTTATAGTTTGGGTCAGATCAATATTAACTCATTCAAGAAGTGTTACAACCATAAAGAGATTCTATAAAAATAAATTTACAAATTAATGTGATTTCATATGATAAGTTAGATTTATTTTATAGAATCTGTGATTAAAACATTTCTTTTATGTGAAACTCTTTGCCGAAAATCTTTTATTATAAACCTGTGCATGCACCTTCAATCTTTGTAAGGATCGTTTGTTGACTCTTATTCGTTAAAATGGATTAAAGAAAAAAAAGATGATATAGACTACTGCTAGAAAATTATAAAAATTAGAGTTAAAATGAATCATAAAAGCTATGGGTTTTTGTTTGTGTTATAAGAGACAAAAAAGAAAGTTAGAAGTCTGTCAGACAGCCGTGTGACCATCCCAGCCAGCCAAGATGGAATGGATGGAAACGATCCTCTACCGCACCAGTGGTCCGAGGAGGACGATGCTGTTACTCACGCTCTGGTCACAAGGCCGTAGTTCATCAACCAGACTTGGATTCCTGTCTCCTTAGAACTCGAGGAAACAGCTGTACGTCCCTATAGAACAGATCCTGTTCAAGTAAGGTCGTGACATAAACATGTCTGCTGTTTTGTATATAAACCCGTAGATTGTTTCCTGAGTTTCCAATGTGGGAGACTAGTCTGTTACCTTTGCCCAATTGTCCTTGAAAGAATCAAAGACATTCTCGTGGCTTTCCAGTTGTTTTAATTATAATATACACCGATTTCTGAAAAATCAGATCAGTCTGTTATACGTTGAGGCTTTTGTCAAATGAATTTGGATGCTGCTATTCAGTCTTGATTTTGTCTTCTTAAAGTTATTATTATATAATTGTATTTTTTTCTTTTAAATATCTTTAAATATTAAAAAAAATATAAATTTATTAATAATTATTTCATTAATTATTAAAAAAATAAAATTAAAATACGTTAGCAGTCAAAATGAGAGACAAAATCATAGGGCTAACAAGTATTATCTATTTTTTCTTTCTTTTATTTAAATATATATTTTTTTATTCATTTTAAATACTTTTCTTACTACCGTTGAATTTGTAATATTCTCAAATATTTTAATATTTCTCATATATTAATGTGAACACAATATCTTTCTGTTGTCAAAATAACACCAATAGCCCAATAAGAAATCAAAAAGAAAATAAAGATCTCATTTATCCTATTTTTTATGAACTTTTTATTCTTGTCATATTTTAAAAATTTTCTAAGATGAGTATTTTATTTTTTATTAAAATAAAAGATGAATGGTGCATGTTAAATGTAGAGAAACACTTTAACTCATATGTATTTTACATAGTTCAATTATATATAAAAGCCTTATAATTATTTTGACATATTGTTAATTAATTGTTTTACAAAAAAAATTACAAAATAGAAAAGCCTGCATGCAGCTCTTAGAATTACAGTAGTCAGCTTTTAACGGGATGAAATAATTTATAGCAAGTGGAGGAGGCCATGGCCCCCAAGCAAGCTGAGAAACCCAAGCCTTCCCAGCTTTAATTATTTAAAAATTAGATTTTTTTTTTTCTTTTTGAAATATAAAAATAAAAATCCATCTTATTTATATACCAACAACTACTGCACATTTCAAATTCGTGGCCATCATTACATTGAGAATGAGTGGGAAGGTCCCTAGCTTCAATATTGCACGTCGACATCCCTGGCATGTAACTTGATGATCATGATCATTAACGTCGTAATCCCACTTAATTTCTATCATTAATCTTATCAATAATAGGACAAAAACTACTCCATATATACAATAAATTAATAATAAACAATCAAATATTGTTAAAAGTAATTATATTAATGAAGTGTTTGATATATCTGAGTTGTTGCACGAAGAGTAGTATAAGTACTGCATGGCCCAGTAGTATAAGTACTGCTGCGCGCAGATTCTAATTGATACAACTTGGCTATCTGCCTGCTTGTTCATGTATTTTCTGAAATATTGTTTATGTCATGCACGTAAGATCGATGGAGGGTGCCTCTTTGCTGCCCTTTTTCTCTCTGTTTTTTAATTTAGTTTCCAGACAAGGCAAAACGCTCCCCTACCGATGCCAGCTTTTTACATCCTATTGTTTAGTACTCCCGTTCATCTTCAGCGTAGGAGCTCTTGATTTGTTATCATGCACTCTTTTAAGGAGTTCGATCCTGACTTGGGATGAATATTGCGCTGTCAGCATTCGCACTTCACACATGTAAGTCATAAATTAAACAGGTGAGTAACACAAAAGAACATGTCCTAATTGGGAAGGAAACAACAGATGAAAACGGCTGCTAATATTACCCCGTAGGCTGAGGAGTAGGTAGCAAATTAAAATTGGAATTTGCACAATTCACAGAATTAAATGATATTTAGATATCGATAGTACGTATTCATGCGGAGATCAGTCTTCACCTTCCTGCAAGCATAATAGAACGAGTGTTCCATTTGTTTTCGTTTTTCTTTTCTACGAGTGAGATCAGCACCTTTATTCGATACTGCGCGCATACATATATATATATATATATATATATATATATATATATATACATACATTATAAATACATACTACTAAGAATATATATAATATAAATAATAAAAATATATTTCTTCGTATTAGTTTACATTTTTGAGACAAGTGATGATTTTACATAGTATTAGAACAGAGGTTCTGAATTCAAACCTTGACTCTACACTCTATCCATTTAATTAAATATTCTACGTGTTAAGTTTATTCATTGAGGAAGAGACTGATCCACACGTAAAGGAAAATATTAAGATCAATATAATACAAATAATAAAAATCTACCCCTACCCATCAACAAAACCCAAAATATATATATATATATATATATATATATATATATATATATATATATATATATATATATATCATTCTATCTGCCAGCTGAGCGAGCTAGCAGCTAGTCAGCATCTCGATCTTGGTCTTAATTTTGATTCCGCTAGCTTGAATATCGAGATCTGCTCCAAATACAGATATCTTTGCAAAATCAACATGGCTTGTTCCTCGTGATGATGTTTCATATATATGGACTAGTGCTACGTACGTACGTACGTAGATATTCGATAACATCTTTAATTGGGCAGATCATAATGTTGAAATGGACGAATAAATGTCAAATCTGATAAAACCATGCATGCATGAGTAGTAGTGGTTTTTTTAATTTGGAAAGTGACAGTGGCATTATTCTCATGTATATATCTTAGGAAATCTGGAATAATTGGAAAAAGAAAGAGTTTATCTTCAAATGATCTAGTGATGGATAGAAATTAAAAAAAAAAAATAATTAATGGTCTGCATGTAGGCCGGCAAAGTGGATCACGCAATCGAACTTTATGATTTTGTATTTATTTGATCCATGGAAAGACATACAATGTCATTCGTTCATGGGATTATTCATCATGCATGTTACATCAAACTTTACGATTATTTGTATTTATATATTTGCGTGGAAGACAATGTCCTAATGATCATGTCCCTCGTGAGATTGTTCAATATCTTGTTCCAACCAAAGTAGTTGTACGTGGGCTCCATATATACGTCAATTTCATTTCACGATCGAATAATGTCATATATATATATATAGCTAGCTAGCTAGCTTACACCAGTATACTTAGGGTTGTTTCCATGCAATAATTTACTGATGAGGTACTATAGTTTCGTCATCCGTACTGCTGATGGACATGATATATACATAGATATATAATATATATAGTTAGAATATTGTCGTAATTCAATCTCATTGAATATTGCTTGCTCTGCAATATGATGCTATATTTGTATAAATAAATAGATAAAGGACTATGGATTTCTTAGAATTTTTATTCAAACGCTAAGATCATATATATATAACGAATGACAGGTAGCTATATAAAGAAGACATAGTGGAAGTTTATACAGTTATAGACAAGTAGGGCTACCTAGCCAGCCTAGCTACCTTAATTTGTAATATATGATAGCTCCTCCTGTTTGGGCTTTTGTGCTAATTGGAACTATGCAAGTACGTACAATGCATGATACCATTAAAGCCCTAACTTACTTTAAAAGGGGAAAATATGTATATATTGTTTGCGGATGGGAATGATCTTTTTCCATCAATTGGGTCGATCTTTGATTTTTCTGAAGCACATGATTTTTATGCATTCTCTGGACTTTGGTAAAATCTAATTAGCCACAAACGACACCGTATGTGCCCCAACTATAGGCGTTCAGGTCTCTAGATATGCCATGCACAATATTGCACGTTGTCATCCATTTTGACCTAGTGATCACTAAGCAGTTGAGCCATCGATCATCTGGCTCTACATTTCGTGGCCCAAAATTAGTAGTCTTCTAATATATATATATATATATATATATGGTTCGCATAGCATGAGTTTTTTTTTTTACGAAATTAATACTCTATCTAGTCACAAAGGTATTACACAAAAACAATCTCACAAATTGATATTGTTTGATGTGGTTCGTCAGACTATAAAGTTATTTTTATTATAAATTAGATCGATCTAATGGATCAGATGAAACCACATCAATTTATGAGATTATTTTCATGTAATTCATTTGTGGATGTAGAAGTAATATTTTTTTATTACATATATATATATATTATAATCATTGAGCCCCAATAGGAGAATGATGATCTTACCAACTCTCGAACTCCACAAGGTTACATTTTCAAAACTTAATTTCCTTTTTAAGTTACCAACATCAGACATTCCATATCTCATTCTCAGACATTGATCGGGATTTTCAATGTAGATCCCAAATCACTTAAAATCGGTCTCTAATCACGTGGAAACTGAACCTTAAAATATATGGTACACTAAAAGAGAGATTAGCTTGTTATCAAAGCCTGCAACAGAAATGCTAACTCCTATGAAAGAAATTGAAACCCTAGTCTCGGGTAACAGAAAAATGGATTGCAAATTGGCAGACAGTACACCCAATGCATATATAGTGGGTGGGGCCTTGGGATGTCAGTAAGAAATTCCCTCTGCGGCCTGTATCATAATCTTTCACCCTTTTGTAAGTTCTTGAGAGCCAATCCAATAAGAATCAACCCACATGCAGAGCATTGTTCAGAAACAATAATAATATTATCTATGCGCGCGCTAGTCCTGAAGGAAGGATCTTGTCCATGTCTTAGCTTTTGTCAGGAATAATATTGAACCCCTCCATTGGATTTCCCAAGAGGCCGAGGGAGGGGCCCTCATGAGAGGAATGCATGTTACTTGTTTGAATATAGGTAGCTAAGAATCATCCATGGCTCTCCTTACAAGTAATCTCCTCCTCATCTTTAACTGATGTATATTTTGCTTGCCAAATATATACAAGTAATGTCCTTTTGCTTCATCAATGGCGCCTTTAGAAAGAGAAAGAGTACTATATGTGCATGCGCATTTATATACCCGCGTATAGATTAATTAAAAGTAGTTCCACTTGCTGTACAAATTAAGTTACAGGGCGCAAAAATAATAATAATAATAATTTGGAATGATTAAAAGGGACAATATTTTCGTGTGTTTGAAAGACTGATTTGAAGTGATGAACGGAACCAGCTGCAAGGGTACAGTACTACTACGTTGCTGATTGCTGACAATCATGTTGTCGTCCAATTCATTTTTTCCCCATCCTTGAAGTATGCCGCGGGTCACGATAGGTCACCATATATATTACGTGCATATATAGTTTTCCTGGTATATATTGTCCGGTTCTATATAAATATAAATATATTTAAGCTCTAAGATTAATGTTTGTTGCAGGGAAATATGTTTTTATATTGGCTTTAAGTCATTTTAAGAGGAAAAAACAATAGTGATCTGGTCTCGCTTGACACCAACCCATAAAAGAAATTAAGACAAATAATTGATCCAATCAAATGAAAACACCTGTAATTGTTGTTATCTGTGATATAATTAATAAATAAAATCAGAGTTAATTTATCAACAAATACAAGTCCCAGTATATTTTTTTGGAACCTTTAAATTAAACTGATCATATTGTCATAATTAAACTTTCATCATGTGTTTACATCATGATGGCAAAACTACTCTTGATCTCCTTAGAAGAACCCATCTATATGATCACCATCATGATCTTCCTTAGAAGAAAACTATAAATAGAAGAAACTAATTTGCATGACTCAGACCAGTACTCATGACTTGTTTCGAATAATTAACTGGATCATGTGTAGTACTACCAGAGATCAGGATACCGGCCAGCTAGCTTGTAGTTCTTTCTAATATCAACGTTATTTATGCTTGCTTGTTTCTTTTTGTTTTGGTATGATTCTATTCTGTTATTTACACTTCATGAGAGAAAAACCAAACAGCTAGTTCTCTTTTCTACTAACGAACAGTTTGATAAAACCTGCATGACGACGGGAAAAAAACTGATATATTTTGGAAAGGATCAGACAGTTCATGAAGTACTTCATGGAAAATGACTTCTAGCTAGCTAGGATGTTCATGACAACCAGTACCCAAATTATTAGAATGAATTATTGAACGTATTTTAGTAAGAAAAAGGAACAAGCTATCTGTATATCTAACTTAAAAATCAATAAAATAAAAGAGGGGCATGCAGAAGGTGAGCCGGAGCCCTAGAAAATCTGTACTGCCGCATAAGTGGAGACAATGGGAGGGGTCCATAAAGAATGTGGGAATTCGATGCTATGCTATCACATCCCCATCTCATGCGCGCGTTGTTGTCAATTCACTGTGGCTGGAAACTACAATATTGCTGATCAAGAAGCTAATAGTAATAGGTACCAACGCCCCGGGCCCTGTCCTCCTATCTTTTTAGATCGTGTTTGGTAAGTGAAGATTACTTCATTATTATTTATTGCTATTTATAAATAATTTATTATTAATTTATTATTATTTACTATTTTTACATTATTATTTACAAATCATGAATATCAGTACCCAGCAATATTCAAACGTAGCTAGCCTTAGTCACTCTCCTATCCCTTTATACAGCTAGGTTTGTTGAAATATATGCCACACCTTTTTTTTTTTTGGGGTGTAATGTCCATGCATGTATAGATTTATTATTGTTCCATCTTGGTTTATGATGATCTGTAACGCCCTTTAATTAATTATGCGGATAATTAATATTACTCCGGCAATATCTAAGATTTTAGAGAATAAAATTTTGTTTGGAAAGCTTTTAGTAAGATAATTTCAGAACCCTATAGAGCTAGCTAGCTAGCATATTTGTGACTGATATTGTTTACAATTTAAATGTATTTTTAATCCTGTATTTCTTTGATCATTATAGTCTCTTGACACCTTTCACCATACTAGCTAGTAATTAAGTGATAACTCGGGAATTATTCGTGAGAATGAGGGCATATTTTACTTTTAAAATGAAAACAAAAGGTATTATTTTAAGAAAAAATCTACACAACCTCCACACACCACACTTTTTTTTAATTTTTATTATTTTTTTCTTTTATCAAATATTTAATATATGAATAATGAATAGAAGAATTAATTAGTTTAAAAAGAATAAACTAAAAAAAAAAATTTTTAAAAAATGTGGTGTAGAGGTTGTGTAGCATTGCTTTTATTTTAATTTTTCTTATGTAAAAAGAATTTAGAAATATCAGACCATATACAGTACTGAATCACAGAACTTTTTGAAGATTTTTCCCATTTCAATCCAAATTACATCTTTTAAATATGAAAACATATTTAAGAGATAATTAATTTCATATAATAATTTACCTAATTTTTCGTAAAAAATTATAAAACTTAAAATAACCTTAAAAAATACATATTCACAATTTTTTTTAAAATGTACTTTTTTAATAGAAAAATAATATTTACAGTCATAGAGTGCGCAAATGCCACTTAATCTCTTTTAAAAAAATGAATAAATATAAGACCCATGTGAAAAAAAATTAATTTTTTAATAGTAGACCTCACTTTTTTTTAAAATGATTGCTCGACCTTATACACTTTACAACTGTATGTAGTATTACTCTTTTTAATATAGCTACACACTTTCATAAAATTGAATATAAAACACAGTTGATCAACAAAATTTATAAAAACGACATTTTATTCTACCTACAATATTTATCGTAAAACTCAATACAAAATATATCTCAAGTTTTTTTTAACAAATCTAAAAATTAGTAAGAAGCATCTTCACTTCCCAAAATTTATGGATTGTTACCAACATATATATATATATATATATATATATGTATGTATGGAAAATACTTAGGGTACCGATAGTATTTTTTTTAATTATATAGAAAAAAAAAACACTAATGATTAGATGCATCGGTACTATATATATATATATATAGCACCTCCAACATATATACCATATATGCAAGAATGTCAGTAATCTACAAAGTATATATATCCTAACATATTAAAATGCAAGGAGTTTATGGATTTTTATCACAAGAACAATAGAAAAAAAGACAGATATAATTACTGAAAAGGAAAAAAAAAAAAGTATAAAAAAAAGGGAACTCTTTAACTGAACATAAAAATCTTAGAGCTGACATAAACTTGTTTAAAATGGAACGACGAAAGGAAGTATGAAGGAGAGGATCAGAGGATGCACTAAGGGTTGGATAAATTTCAGAGAGACTCGGCGCGAATCGAATCTCTTTGTGGGATCGGGGATCCTATAAAAGAGAAAGCAGATGATTGTGACTGATCGCAGAGAGAGAGAGAGAGAGAAGAGAGCCCGAGGATCGAGGGTAGCACTGACCTAGCTCCCTACAGACACACCTTTGACGGCGACTAGATTATTGTCTGACGACTGTATCTCCTGCCCTATCTGCCCGCCATGTGTATCAGACGTATCATAAGCTCGCGTCGTTTTCTGCTGCCCGTCCCATACTACCAACCAGATAAAGTCGGACGGGCAGCTAGAGGCTCGTAATAATCGTAGGGCTTTTAGAGTTGTTGTTGTCGGTCTTCACAGCCCCACCAGGGTCCTCGCGCTCCGGACGGCACGCGCGGTCAGGTTCCCGTATGGTAGTCAGTCTGTACCGTCTTAAGACCGATCCAACATCCCCCAATAATTCCGAGAAACAAAAGCAAAGAAAGTGAGGAAAAAAAAAAAAAAAAAAAACAGAACCCCCAATCAACGTGTTGTCAAATTTAGACTCCATTTTTGCAAGCTCACAAAACACGGTTTTTTACCCTTTTTTTTTTTTTTTTTTTAATTTTCTGTGGTGCGTTCTTCCTTTTCCTTTTGCATTCATATTTCATTTTCTTTTGGGTCTTAAAATGTCAGTTTATGTCGGTCTCTCCAAATATAATGCTGCTCACGAGCTTTCAGTGTAGACACAATCCTGAGTCGTCTGCTGTTTGCCTAGCTTTTGTTCTGAACATGACTGTACCTAATAGAAACATCCACAAACTCTTGCTGATCAACTTTGATGGGTTTGCTTAGAAAGAAAAGAGCATAAGCTAGTTTCCAACTTTAATGACATGCATCGTGATTCATGTAGTACTGTCTAAGCCTCTCAATCTGATGAATTATCTCAGCACCAGTTATGTCTCCTAATTAGCTTTCCTTGTTCACACTGATCAAATCGATCACGATTTGGTCCGCTCTAGCATTATGCCAACAGCTACCTTTCTTCGTGTCGTCCAAGTTCATGAGTTTCCTTTGGCTCATGACATCATCTGTTGCATCTTGCCATGGCATGCATATATAGTCTACTACCTTCTCATGTCAAAAACATTATATGGGGATGTTTTCAGGAAACCAGATTGTTGGGATCGAATTTATCTAGCAAGCAAGGCCAGGGCGGTATACTTTGAAAGCAGCCTATATTCAATTAATATATTAAAACCCTAATTGAGGCCCACAAGGCTTATATATAATAGTTTTAAGGCGATGATAATGCCAAGATATATATATATATAGCAATAATTATACGTTGGTAGCGGTAGATTATGATCTTGTGACTTAAGTGATAAGATTTTCCCTAATTCATCGATCATAATCAATAATCTGATGAGATCTATCAAGATAATATTCATTGACGAAAGGTACCACTAATCTGAGACATGTAGACCCCTCCAATCCTTATCTCCCAATCGCATCGATCTACGCGGTACGTAACTCCATCTATTCTGTACGCGTGTCACTTCTATATATAATGATCTTTGTGAGGTGATAATCTGCCTTCTCATTTTCTTTCTTATTTCATACTACACATGAAGGTTGAATTTATTTCAAACTAATCCAAATACAGAGAAGGCATGATAATTATTTGGTCAAAATTAATATATATGCTTAATTATACAGTGCATGGTCTTCAACTAGAAAATTGATTATCGCTAGGGTTACATCGATCTGATTTAAGATTTGTCTTATGTTGCTTTTCTTAATTAGGTAGAACAGTTATTAATGCTAAATGCCAGACCGACCGAAGCAAGAACACATGACCTTTTTCAGCGTTAAGTCAATGGTCAGAGTCTTCTGATCCGCGTATCGATCGAGCTTTTTAAATATGCAATATTAATTGTTATTGAAAGCTTGCCCTCAAAGTTGTATGGCCGACTGATCGTCACCGAACATATAACCAGTCAACTCAATTAGATCGATCAGTGTTTTGATATTCTCTCAAATTCCTAGATGATTGATCCCCTTGGTGGAGAATACGCTCATAATTGCACCGAAATCGAATTAATTGGCCGTGATCTCAGTGATTAGATCATCATCATCTAATTCGATCATATTATTTGCTTCGTTAATATTGTCGTTGAAGCTTCAATTAGCTATAGTAATTAGGTACGTATGTACGTGCTTGAAGAAGCAGACTATACATATGATACATGCCTACATGGAATAAATTCACTAACTCTACGTACCCTAAACATAATATAAGAAAATTATTTATTTGTAATCAGTTATTTCTAGCGAAAATTATTATTTTTTGTCAAAATGAATCCGTTTTTATCTCAAATAATCGTTATCGTCGTAAATAATCCATCACAAATGCTTATTTTTCTTGTAGTGACGCCACATCTAATTGGCTTGTTAAACTAATTTTATAAAGAGTAATTCTACATACAACCGTGAAATACGTAAACGTCGTGTAATTATTTTGAAAAAGAATGGAGTCTACTATTAAAAAATTAATTTTTTTCATGTGAATCTCATGTTTTTTTTCAAATGATTACTGGACGATTGTACAATAATTTACGATTCTAAATATATTTTTTCTTTTATAAATAGTACTATAAAAAATAAATATTTATAAAAAATTATTTATTACGAGAATAATTATTAATTATGATGAAAATAAATTTATTTTAACATAAAATAATTAATTACAAATAAGTAATAATTTTCTTTTAGTGAATTAAAATAACTAAGATCACGAGGCTGGATATCGATGATGATGTCATACGAGTATAACTAGTATGTGGCTAAGATGATCACACGTGTAAGTAGTACAGTTTGTAATCTATATGTGTATGTTTGGTTATTTGGTCGCAAAAATCAAGCAATAAGTTTCGGGCAGTGGCTTTGGTTGGTGTGGGGGACATTAGCTAATTTTACACGTACTTCCACGTGATTTCTACTTTGTACTCGTAATGATGGTTCTTGAACAGCATCTTTCAGCAAGGAAACACACAGCTTCCCCACAAGAAAGATTATTCTTTTAGAAAACTTGATTACCATTATCATTATATATATATTCTCTGCCCTACTCCCCCACTTGCTGCAAACATCCCTTGACAACACCAAGGGATCGGATAATAATACAACTTATCATTAGGGACCTTAATTGTTTTATGAAGCTAGCATTATTAATCACATCAAATTAATATTTTCCTTTGCTTTCATTAGGATACTTCTGTATTAGAAAGGGTTTTGTTATACATCAGTACACACCTAACAAATTATTTTTATAGGATGTAGGATAGTGAATAATGGTTGATGAGAAAAATTATTCTATTAGAAAAGAATAAAAAAAAAGAAGTTTGTGGCCGGAGATGACATTGACGACACCACGATGAATTAGGAATAGAAGAATGGGTAATTTGTAACGGACTTTTTCATTTTTTATAGGCTAGGGGCGACCTTTGCACATATATAAAAATATAGATTTTTTTATATATATAATTAAGTTAAAAACATGACTTCTTCTAATAAGATGAGAATATCAAGTATTAATATATTCGTACTAAAAAAATATGTAATATTAATTATTCAGACGAGAAAATAACAAAAGCTAGGGTGCTTCTATATAGGATATGAAAGACCAACATCATATATAGGATATGAAAGAAGCACACCCTAGCTAATTGGTGGTTAATTATTGCCAAAATACGTTATTATATCTGTGTCAATAATTTTGGCTTGGCAAGACCAACATGATCATATAGGATATGAAAGAAAAGATGCATGGCACCGCCTCTTAACCACCAATTCGTTAACGTTTGTAATTCCGACTGTTATAATCGGAATCATTAAGGTAATAATGGGGTCTTGTCGAATTAGATTTTCATAGGAATAGCTCATGTATGATTAGAAAGGGTAGTGTGGGAATGGACAAAAGACCACTTCCCTCCAAAACCCACTGACAAGCAATTTCCAAAATCCAGAAAAAGCAACTTGTTGATTAAAATAGTCTAAAGTTTTGTGCTTTCTTTCACATTGCATATTATATGTTTATTCTATGTATATATATTATATATATATATATATTATATATATATATATATATATATATATATATATTAATGCTTCCCCATCTCAATCCCTACTATTCTTTTACACCCACAAATGACTGGCCAACAACAAAGCCATATAACTGATCAATTTACAAAGGCAAGTTATGTAGTTCCACATGATCCATTCCCTCACCCCACCTTCTCTCTCTCTCTCTCTCTCTCGTACATATAGATGATCTTATACAATATGCACTCTTATACACAACAAAACCTACTTTCTTAATTAGCTTTTCCACTCACTCAAAAAGACTAACCCTTCTAAATTCTGCTTTTCTAGCTTGTTTTTGGATTGTTGTAGATCTACAAGGGAGAGATTAAAGATGATCCAAGAACTGTTAGGAGGTGCAAGCCTTAATATAGCTGGAGAGAGGAAAATCTCAACTAATGGGGGAGTTTTACAAGCCATACCTTCTTCTTCAATATCTCCTGCAGTACTACCCTCTTCTTCTTCCTCCTCAACAACGAGTACTACTACTGCTACGACCACTACAACAACCTCGAATTCAGATAACCAAAACTTGAGGTGTCCACGATGTGATTCATCCAACACAAAGTTTTGTTACTATAACAACTACAACCTCACTCAGCCTCGCCACTTCTGCAAGACATGTCGCCGGTATTGGACAAAAGGAGGTGCACTCAGGAATGTTCCAATTGGAGGTGGATGCCGAAAGAGCAAGAGTCCTACTATCTCAACATCTGTTGGAAAATCAAGCTCTGGCAGGATGAAGAGCATCTCTTCTGAGATTGGAAGATCAGGCCTGGGATGTGGGTTTGATCCTGAGCTCTCAACGGGCCCAATTCTGTGGGGTTCGCCTCAGAATTCTCATCTCTTGGCCTTACTGAGATCTACTCAAAACCCTAACCCTAATCCCTTTTCTAATTCTGTTAATGTAAAGGAGGAGGGAAATATGATTGGATCACACATGATGACTGAACCAGCAGTCACAGCAGGTGGATTAAATGCTCGGACCATGGGCTTGGATCCTCTTGGCCAGGTCCCTTCTCTTGGTCTATGTGGCTCTTTCTGGAGAAATAATCAACATCAAGCTCAACAGCAAAATGGCCTAGTAATTGGTGAAGTTCAAAACAGTGGGATTCAAGAACTGTATCAGAGGCTCAGATCATCAACTAATTACTATGCTGATCACTCATCAGTAGTCCTGGGCAACGTGGCTTCTTCATCTAATTCATCTTCCTCATCCATTTTGGAGTCAGCTTCGCTTGCTGGGGGTGAATTGGGGTACTGGAATCCTACCTTTTCTTGGTCTGATCTCCCAACAACAAATGGTGCATATCCTTGAAAATCTTTCCTAGCTTTTTCTCTCTTTTTTACTTTTTTTTTTTTTTCCGTTCATATGCTAGGACTAGCTAGCTGCCTCTGGTGCACCTGTGCTTGTTTGGATTGTGGAATATTAAAGTACGTGACTGTAGCATCAATCTTTATCTTTATCTGTTTTTCTTTTTTTTCTTTCCTTTTTTGCCGTGTGTGTGCTTTCAGGTGTGTTTAACTTATGAGACTGTACCAATGACCAAGAAGATTAATATGGAAAATGTTAGGTGTTTCGCAATACTTGATCTTGATGTTGCAAATACAATATATATATATATATATATATATATATTAATTTCACATGAAATATCATGATTTTTTCTTGAATTAGTGCCTAATGCAAAGGGCTTGCGCTTTAAAGTTTAATATTTAGTGCTATAAGTTTTGGTATTGTGGGTTAATCTTAGGCAGATGAATAAAGAATTGTAAGGAATTAATTAAAATACCTTAATTACGAGTCGGTATCTGTATGTGTATGTGTGTGGAAGAACAAACAATAATCGTAGAAAAGATAAGAGATTTTCTTTTGATATATATCAAGTGTGGGTACTGCTAGTGTGATGCATGGGTGCCATATGAAGATCATCCTTTTATTGTTTTGTTACGAGAAAGTGATGCTAAAGCAACCATATAATTCATATATATCTGGGGAAGAGTTTCCTTTGACTGTAATTTGATTTCACTGTCGGTAAGAATAAGAATTCCATTTGCAGCCTTATTTGTCCCTGCCCAGCTTTCCTCCTCTAATATCGGCTTACTTTCCATTAATTCCTTTCAGCACTCAATATTCTCTCTCTCTTTCTCTCTCTCACACACACACACATTTAATTTGGCAGCTTATTCACTACAGTATATAGTTTGAAGATGGGAGCTCATGTATAAATATATTAGCAGGCTAGCTGGAGTTTCGTTTATCGGTAGTTTCCAATGATTGACTAGTACTACAATTAGGTTCTTGGAAGATACAATCAAAATATTCGTACTAAGTAGCTAGGAGAATGTACGTACGTTGTCATGGAGGCCGTCCATCACAATGGTTTGTGATCTCGTCTCGGTTATCAACATATACTAGTATAATGGAGCTAATTCCAAGAAACCATGAGGGCTTGGACTAGGTTCATGTCATAATGTCGCCCTTAATTGAATAGCTTGCATCAAATTTTGGGAAAGTAATTAATTCACATAGAATTATTAGTAAACGGGGAATTGAGGTTCTCCACATGCATGCCTGCATGCATGCGAACATGCGTGAGTTCATATATATACATATGGAGGAGATCGATCACATATGATCAGCCCTTTTTTTTAGCTTTAAACATTATTAAAAGTATTAAAAATTATTCTTAAATAATGATACGCATACAAATTATGAATAGGAAGTTAAAACTTCTCCTAATTGACAGTCACACCCTCGTAACTGAGATTTAGAACTAAAAGAATAAAGTTAGAAAAAAGATCGATGTTTGATCAGAAGATAAAAAAGATCTTCCTATGAGTGCTTGTGCTTGGCGAGGCCACAAAGTAATGCATTCGCAGGGATGCCAGTCTCAGTGAACAGACTCTGTTCGTTGCTCCAAACTCTAACGTACAATTGCTGTCCTAAATATCTCCTCGACCAAATTGCAGACCTCAAGTTCCACATACCTTTGTTGTCCAAAGACACCAAAACTACACTCCAGGATGTCGGATATACCTATCATTTGCATCCCAATGTGTACGAGTCAGCATTGGAAATACACAGATTATCACATCTAAGGAATGATAAAGTTGAAATCTTCATGCAGTTCTTTGAGAGTCTTTCACTTACCTGAACAGTGTGTCTGGGAATGCCATCGATCAAATTGTATCGTTTTCTCATGTCAGGTGTCCATAAACCAGAACCATATCTGAAAAGTAGCAGTACATACAAAGAAAATCAATATCACATCAAGGAGCATGGAGATTTATCTATTATTAACTAATGATATATAGGTTCTTCGAGATTTTCCATGCAAGCACGTTAAATAGCGAAGTAAATGTTCTATTTTTAATAGGCACTTAATGATCATAAACGATTGGAAATGAACTTTTACGAGAAACTAGAGGCCTACCCGACAACGTAGAAGCTGTATCCGTCCAAATGCCAAGATTGTATCTTAGTTTCAGTGTTTTGGAAAACGATTTCAATAAAGTCATGGAGGGTGGTTCCAATCACAGAGGTGCCAAGGCCAAGGGTTGGGAGGCCAGAAGTTGGCCTATCCTTGATTGTGTTCAAGCTGAAGACCCCAGGAATATTAAACCAGTCAGCGAGCTTCAAAGAGGTCGCTGGATCGAGGTAGGAGATCCCGTTAACAGCATATCGTAGCTTGTCATTTATCTTGGCTTGTGTATTAGCTAAAACAATCGTCCTTGCAATTTTTATGGTCCCATAATGGAATGAACCTTGCGGGTTAGGCCTGGCTGCATTGGCTGTCAAGTTCGACCTTCTCGCACAAAAAATGGAACAGTGTACATAAGCAACAATGAATAGCACTAAAAATTAAGAAAACAAAAATCAAAACTTGGTTAGTAAGTATCATATAGTAGGTCACTAAAGAAAAACGGGTATTTGTGACTAATTATTTGCAACAAGAAAGATTATTTATGACAGATAAGTTTGGATAGTGAGATGAGAACTTTTAGTTTTAGATGAAAGTTTAAAACATTATTTTTTAATATTATTATTATTTTGGGACTTGAAAAAATTAAATTGTTTATTATATTTTGTATGAGAATTTGTAAAAGTTGTAAATGATAAGATGACCACTTGACAAACCTATCTAATAGAAAATAGTTTTTTCTTTAAAAATAACTGATCACAAATAAACAGTTTTCTTGTAACTAATATTTGACATAACTATTATATATTTACCTGATGGTCCTGGCTTGCTTCATAGACCAGTGAATGTGATAAGTTGGACCGGTAGGTAAGGGCCCTGAGGCTTGGGTTGTGGAACCAGCATAGCGAAGATACGCGGTTGTTGTAAGAATAGGCTTTGTGAAACGGGTAGAAGCAACAATGAAATAGTCCTTGGATGGTCCATTTAGGGTAACCAAAACAGCCACAGATTGACCCACATGAACATCAAGGGACTGATATGTGTCCTGCAGAGTATGAGATCCCTCTACTTCAATAAGCTTTAATGCATGTCCTTGAATCCTAAAGTTGATTGAAGTTTCTATCCCCACATTTGACACCCTGAATTTGTAGGTTTTCCCTGAAAAAACCAAACCTCACTTTATACACAATAATGAGGGAATCAAATGCTAAAACATATATATATATATATATATATATATATATATATATATATTCACTTGGTAATGATAATAGCGTACGTACCTGGTTCACCGGTGAAGACAGAGCCGTTAGAAATCCCATTTATGAGGAGACCATCAGGTAAAGGAAGAGAAGTATTGCCGAGGTCCAACATTCGCCGCAATACCTGTAAATATGAGTTAATCATGTATTAGGCCAATCTTTCCATCTCAGATGCATTTTGGATGAAGTAATTTAAGGTTTCAACCATTAATTACTTAGATTTGAGGAAGATATAATATAGAAGCAGAGTTATTATAATTTACAGAACCTTGTGGTTAGTCTTGTACCAATCGCCAACAAGCAGTGTAAATTCTCCATCAGGTTTAGGATATGGGATTGATATGACGGATCTCTGTGCAATATTGAAACCTCCAAAACCCCCAGCAGCTCTGTGCAATTTAGTTGAAGGGAAGTAGGTGAAAGTTCCAATCTGATCCTTGGCTTGAAACTTGTATGTCCAGTTTGTGTTTGGAGGGATGGGGCAATTGGTTCCAAGCACACCATCTTGCCATGATGTTCTCCTCTGTTTTATTCCATTCCTGGAGAAAGAAAAAAACCAATACTAATTTGTAAGTCAACACTCATAATTATTTGTAAAGATAATTTTCATTTCGATAATATAATTGAACAGTACTGAAAACTCAGAGAAAAGGGAAAGCTGAAACTACAAACCAAGTGATGAGGAAAGGTTCATCCAGCTTATTAATGACATTAACGACTATGTTTTCGTTAGTCACACATTCAATTGTAGGGCCCGGGAACTGTCCATTGATAAGAATTCCCTACAAAATTATGCAGCAAATGAGCATGAATGCATGCAAAAACAGAAAAAGATAAGCAAATTAACATGCTAGCTACAAATGGCGCGCGCCCAACATCTATATATGCATGATGTGAGGAGATCGAGAAACCAACCTGTTGAGGAACACCAAGAGGATAAATAGTTCCATTTGTAACTGTCCATGTATAATATCTATATGCATCTTCTGCTTTCACCGAGAAAAAGCTTAAGCAAATTAAGGTCAATATCGACGTTCCAAGAAAAAATTGCCGATGATCAGAACCGGCTGCCTCGGCCTGCCTCATCGTATCAGATATAATATTCTTTCAAATTTCAAATATCTGTCCGAAAGAAACAAGCAACCAAAATCAGTTGCTGTACATGCATGGATGTTTCACTCAATTTAAATCATCTGTTTAAAAATTCTAAACGTTTTTGTAAACCACAATTAAGCAAGCATATTGTAGTACTTTAGCTATGATCTGGTTATATTAATTAATTTGCTTTTAAATTTCGTTCGGTTACATTATTATTTAAAATATATATGGAACTGATTCTCTTAATAAATTTATCTGAGTACTTTGTATATATCCAAAATTGGTGTGAATATATACGAACGTGATTAAAAGTTTCGAAAATCATTTCGGAATTGAACCAATCTTAGGTGGCTTATCAACAAGGGTAATTTTTATTTTATATACAATGGGAGAGGGGGGCTCGAACCTATGTTGTCTATTTAGAGAAGTGAAATATTGCTGTGGAGTAATATTACATACAGTCGTAGAATGCGTAAACGCCGTGCAGTCGTTGTGAAAAAGAGTGAGATCTACTATTAAAAAATTAATTTCTTTTTATGTGAGTCTCATATTTATTTACTTTTTTCAAAGCGACTGCACAGCGCTTGCACACTCACAACTGCAAGTATCATTTCTCATTGTTGTGTGCCATCAGGCCAGGCTCTTGGCTGGCACCAAAAAGGCTTAATTAAGTTACTTTTAAAAAGCTAAAAAATATATATATGAGGTAATTAAATGCAGACAACTTAATTACATAATTGAGACAATAGTATTTAGTTGCATATGAACTAATTAACAGATCGAGCAGAAGCTTAATTTACCTGATCTCAAATTTCCCGAACGAATTATGTTGAGGAAACAGATCGATGGAAGTGGTGGAATTACTTGTAGTACTGCAGCTTCATATATAGCATGAATTACGTACCACTTGTATATATACAATAAGAGATGTGCGCATGATTAAGAATGAATTGAAATCGTGACGGTGCCAGCTGCAACGCGCGTACGTTGACCGATCGATCGAACAGTACTCGTGATCATGGGAATCCCATGCATGGCTCATTTAATTTGCGGCGCAATTCATGCTAGCTTAAACTACGTACTAACAACACACAATAAATGATATATATATATATATATATACACTCTTTCACAACTCATCACAGGCGCTCAAGATTAATTAATATTAAAACCCAGTTGCAGTTGCAGTTTTGACCAGAATTTATTATATATTGGCTATAAATATATGTATACACGCTAGGGACGGCACCGGGTGCGTTAGCCTCGGATGTATCTGACTGCATAATGATTTAAATAAAAAAATATAAAAATTTCAGATTAGAAAAAATTTAAATTTCATTAAAATATGAGCATTGGTCTGCATCCATATTAGATTATCTATTTACTCTCTATATAATAATAAAATATTATTAATTTTTTGTTTTAAAAAAATTGAAACAAAAAGAAAGGAAAATGAGTACATTGTCAGAACAAAAAATACATGAAAAAGAGACATCAATTCATGTGCGCCGCGGGGCTATTGAGGACTTTTTGGTAAAAGTATATGATCATTCATTAACTTCTACAATGGAGCTACACGTCAAATTAATAATCAAGTGTCTTAAGGACCATTTAGTAAAACATGATCATTCATTAAATTCTACAAGAGAGTTACACATCAAATGGTCAAGGATTTTAAGAACTTTTTAGTAAAACAGGACTTAACAGAAAAACAAGAAAAGTTAACGGAAAATAACAAAAATTACCATTCACAATTAGATAACCACTTATTATAAGAGTAGATATCTTCAAATATATAACTTTATCATTCTTCTTCGTTTCTCATTTACTAGCTAGGCTTCTTTAAGGTGAAAATATGAAGCTGGCATATTAATTTTGGAATTTAATAAGAACTTGGACGTGGATAAGTCGGTGGGGATCGAAGGAAGAAAGAAAGAAACGAAGGCGCTGGAAGCCTGGAAGGATCTTAGAAATTAAGCTAGCGCCACCGAGAGCAGCGCAGCCTAGAACGGATCGTAGATATTAATATAGAATAAAATTGCATGATCAGAAAACGCGTTAAGGAGTTGAAAGTGACTGCCAATTGATTAGGGTAACATGCATGATGCATGGAGCATGCATGCATGTGCAGTAGCTAGGCAGTTGGAGAAATATGCATGCATGCATGGCCTGGATCTGAGCTAGATGTCTTCCATTTTTTATGGATTTCTAGCTAGCCGAGGAGCTTGCATTACAACGCTGTCAAATAAGTCGTGTTGTCGGCCTGATGATCATGATGATCATATATATAAGTATAACTTTGTTTTGACTTTTTAAATTTGTTTTGTGATCTGAACAAAAACAAAAAGCTGAACATATATGCAATATATATAATAATAATAATAATCGGTCTTCTGTCTGCTTGTTTCTTCTCCTACTCGTTCCTTGCGCCTAATTCCATGACCAATATTAATATTGTAATATCGAATTGATTGAGTTGCTTCTTATTATATATGATCTGTGTGTGTATATATTTTGGTTTCACGAAACTAGTTGTAGCTAGATTAATATGGATGATTAAGTACGTCTATACGTGCTAGTATTTTGCAACGATCGAGATTATGATCTATTACAAGAAAAATGGACTTTTGCGATTAATTTATTGCGACTAAAAAATTTTTTGTAATTAATTTTAGTTGTAAATAATAATTTCGTTAAAATTAACTGATCACAAATAAGTAATTTTCTTATAGTGATCTTACTTAATTAACAGGGCCTTGTGCTTGAATAAACACTCGGACGATGTTATCATCAAAGCTTTAATTTTGATCCTTTTTGGGGCAATTAGTACGATGTCAGAATTATTAATTTTGGCCACCCAAAAAAAAAAAAAACTTGATCTCTTGAATAATCAAGATCTCTTTATTGATGTAACATTTATATATATATATATATATATATATATATGTGTGTGTGTATGTGCATCGATCACAAACATTCTATTAGTTTCGTGATATATATCATGTTTATCGATCGGGACTACTTTTTATTAATATATTGAAAATTAACATACCTTGTCATGTAATTAAAAAAGAGAAGGAACATCAGACCACCTTTTATTTGTACGTGAACAATGCAATTATATATAATTTTGGAAGAAGATCAGAGTTTTATTTATGATCTTTCAGCTACATCATTCACTATCACGTCATGTCATGAAAAATCATTAATTATATATATATATATAATCAAGTTAATTTAAAGTTATTATTAAATTAAAAATAAAATATCTAATTAATTAAGTTAATAATCTTTTTGTTTTCTTAAAGCGTGTATTTTTTAGTACTTATGATCAACACATGCATGCATTTTAATTATTTCGTAATTATACCAGTATTCATAAATGTTAATGAATTATTGAATTTAATATTATAAGGAAGTCAAGGGGCTATTTGGACTCATAAATGTTGGCCTATCTTTCCATTCAAACAATGGTTGTAAGTTGAAGAGATGCTTTTATGTTAGATTTGGCAATGAGTTGAGATGAGAATTAAAAATTGAATAAAATAATATTAAAATAATATTTTTTTAATATTATTATTATTTTAAGATTTAAAAAAATTAAATTATTTATTATATTTTATATAAAAATTATAATGATGATGAAATGAGATAGATTCATATCACCTCTCAATTCTAACCGAGCCAATTTATTTATTTATTGGTGGGCAAGTCAACTAGTCCGCGTAACTAACTAAAATTGCAAATGCATGCTACAAAATCGGTAGACCAACAACTACACATGTGAAATTAATTAATTCTTATCATGTATGTGTTAAAGAAAAAAAAAAAGCAAACTTAATTACACGCTATGCAAGATTTATGTAATTCAACAACATACCTAAGCTGCAAAAGATCATTTTATTTAGATGATAATCATATACAGCTTGACAGTCGTACAGAAAAATAATATAATATATAGTAAACTCTGGTCAGCCGTCCTTTTGTAAGGTGCTGCTGTTATGAAGGCCTGAGAATAAGCTGTGTGAAAGAAAGGGCAATGTAGTGTTAAACGACAGGATTGTATACAGTTAGATTAGTTGATTTACTAAACGTCTGTCGTTGAGAACAATTTAATAAAATGGTGTCGTTTAAGTTGTAACTAGAGGTCTTAAGTGGGACTAGTGAAACGATGTCGTGTAACACAAAGATAAATATAAATACCGTATGAATGAAGAGAAGTGGCATGAAAAAGTTGATTGATCACTCCTTCTATCTGATTCTCCTTCTTCCTATTATCTTTCTCTTCTCTTCTCATTCTTGGAGATTGACATCTCGAATAGTCACTGAAATTGTCCATTACACCTTTCATCCAATCGGGCCATCACAAATACAACTAGACTCTATACATATAGGTCCAACAATACTAGCCTATATATATAGAGTAATTCTATATATAACCGTAAAATGTTTAAATGCCGCGTAATCGCTTTAAAAAAAATAGGGTCTACTATTAAAAAATTAATTTTTTTATATGAGTCTTATATTTTATTCACTTTTTTCAAGCTGATTACGCAACAATTGCACAATTCACAATTGTAAATATATTTTCTCGTGTATATATATATATATATATACATATTTGAAAAAAGTCTCATCTCATTCATAAAAAATTCAGAATACACGTTAAAGATAGTGGGAAGTTTCCTCCAAGTCCATTAGATAGTCTGAAACAAAAGCATGTTTACCTAGTTTATGTCCAACAACATTTCATTCCCTATAGACACGATTAGTAAAATAAACATAAAAAAGTTGTAATTTATGTTTGATATCTTATATGATCATCCCAAAATAGCTCTCATCTTCTATCTGTTTTTGAATTGCCATGGCAACTGTTTTTGAATCCCTTTCAAGTACCACTCGTTTCATATCTAGTTGAATACCAAATTTTGTTGCAATAAGTGCTCATTTTGCCTCTACTGTAGATGGATCATTACTATAACTTCCCTTTTTTTTCTCATTGTAGCTAAGAATTGACCTTCATCATCTCTTACTGCTATGCCAATTCCTAACATATACTTCATGTTATCCATAGCTACATCCCAATTAAGTTTACAAAAACTTGGTGGTGGGCAATTCCATGTGACATTCCTTCGAAGATTGAACTCATTTTAGGCCATAGTTCTGACTTGTAAGGCTACTACTTTTTGTCTCATACTATTAACTATGTTCATCACTGACTTGAGATCAATTAAATATGTTTTTAAAAACATATTCATTCCTTCTCCACCACAGATGCCATAGGACTAATGCCAGTTCTTTCATGTCTTCCTTGTCCAGTATATTGAGCATATCTTCTATAAGTGCTTTGATGTTCTTGATTGATGTTTTACTTTTTTGTATTCTCTTTGATCCTTGCCCAAGAATATCAGAAGTTGATATGCAATCCCATAATATATGTTCAGCAGTTTTTGGTTCTACTAGGCATAATGGACACATTTGATCATTTAGAACCTTCCTCTTGTATAAATTGACTTTTGTTGGTAGAATGTCAAGACATGCTCTACATAAGAAATTTTTTGATGCTGGTGGAATGTTAAGTTTCCAAATCCTTGTTTAGTCTTCACATTTCTATGATTTGTGGGAGCATTGACCTTTGTTTCTGTCTTGAATATCACCTTGCATGAAATAAGCACTTCTAACTGTGAAAATACCATTGGCAGCTCCTCTCCACATCAACTTATCTTATTTGTTTTTCTGCTGAGGGGGATTTGACAAATTACTTCTACCTCTTCTTGAGAGAAAACTTCCCTGATGAGAATAGTCATCCATTGCTTAGTTTCCTGGTCATTCAGTTCCTCGATTCTTATATTTGCTCTGAGTGAATTGTGTCCAGTTTGAGGAGTGAAGGTAGTAGGTGTTGGCAGTCATTTGTCTAACCATATCTTTGTAGCTTTCCCATTTGCAACCCTCCATATCAACCCTTCTTTAAGCAATGATCTTGCATAAAAGAAGTTTCTTCAAATATAAGACGGATTAGTACCCAATTTTGCATTGAGAAAATCAGTTTGGAGAAAATACTTGTGCTGCAGTACTTGTGAAGATAATAAATGTGGAAATTGAATCATCCTCCAACACTGCTTTGCTAATAAAGCTTTATTAAAATTTTCAAAATCTCTAAACTCCAAACCCCCTTCATTCTTTGATTTCCCCATTTGAGTCCAATTAATCCAACTCACTTTTTTCTCCTGATTAATATGTCCCCACCAATAGCCTTTCTTATATAATTCTGATAATTCTTTTCTCAACCTGGGCCATGACCACTTTGCAAATTAATTGGATTCATAATTAACAGCTAGCTTCTCACAATATGCATGCCTTTTTTCCTCAAGAACAATTAATCTAGCCAAATATTACAGTTTAGCCGCTACAAGAAAAATGATCGTTTATGATGAATTATTTATGATGAGTTCTTGAAGCGTTTATGATGAATTATTTATGATGAGAATAAACTTGTTTTGACAGAAAATAGCAGATAGCAAATAAACAATTTTCTTTAAGCGAATCGCCAACTTTGAGCCACCCAAAGCAGACTAGCTAGGGTTAAAGATAATCAAATTGCAAAGCTAGACGTTGCCTCTGAGAGGTAAATCTCTTGTCCTCTTGTACCTTTACAGCTTGATGATCTTAAAAGAAAAAGAATATATATATATATATATATATATAGTTAAGGATTTTGTCAAAGTGCACCATCACTAATTCATGTAGAAAGTCATAAGTACTAGCTATGAGCCAAAGCCACCCACCGAATTAAAGCTCTCCGTAGCTCTTTAATATTTGAAAAAAAATGCTTATACACTTGCATCTCCAGCAAGCCCATCGATAGACCCTGAAAGCTCTTTGTTTTTCAGCACTTGTAGATCCCGACGACGATAAGTGGATCATAGCCAAGTTATTCGACACAATCATTCAAGCAAATTAAAGGAAAATTCAATTAAGAAGATTGTGAGAGATTCATGTAATGAAACTCCCGAACGTATAACTACACCCTCTTTACTCTCCCTTAATTATATTTTTATAGGCAGTCAAACCCTCATGACTGGGGAAAAAATAAACATGAAAGAAAATGAAAATGAAAAGGACTTCAAATAAATAGTTAGTGATACTATGGGTGCAGTCCTACAGCTTTGCCACAAAATAAAACATTAGAAAAGGAATGTCATATTCATTAGCAAGGTTGTGGACCGCATTCCAAACCCTGAGATAGAACTGTTACCCAAGATACTGCCTTTCCCATATTGCAGACCTCATGTTCCACATGCCTTGGTTGTCCAAGGAAACCAATATGGTGGTCCAAGAATTTGGATACACATGCAACAAAATTTAAAATTAAATAAAAGAATGTACAAAAAATTATAGATCTATATAGTCCCATGAATTTATCTCTTTATGGTTAAGATGTAAGTTGCATAGATAAAGTAAGGAAGACAATCTTCTGATCGATTAAATTGTGCATACTCTACCATTAAGCTGACTGATCGATGTGGTCAGACTTAGTTGAGAATAATACGCAAATGGTGAATTCACGACAAATTCAAATGAGAAATGCTTGGTCACATCTTGATCTTTCTACAACGCCCTATTATCATTTCCCTTGAGAGTATTCAACACATTCATACACATCCGAGAGATGCATTTTTTGCCATGACAGTCTCTCTATGAAAGATTTTCACCTTGGCTAATTTAAGGCAAAGACATATTGTGGTGATTGATTAGAGCTGTATGTGCAAAAGTAGCCGGGGGGGTCCGCTGACCACCTTTTACTTCATTCCAAGGTGGCTAGTGCTTTGTGGACTGATTTCTTCTGACAAGTTGGTTTAGGTTGAGTCATGTTAAGAAAAGTACCGGTGGACCTTTTGAATTCTTGGAGAGGTTGGGAGGAAGCTCACAAATTGCATCAATGTGAAAGATGGTTTGTACCTGCCCCGTATAGTGTATTTGGAGGGAAGTGAATGACATGAATTTTGAGAACTGTGAACAGGTGTTGGAAGAGCTCAGAACTTTATTTTATAATGCTTTATTCATTCAGAGTTTGGACAACCTCTAGACTTTAATGGGCTAACTTTTTATGATTTTCTTGTATATTTTTCTTTTTTAGATAGGTTACTTTATTATGCACCTGGATGCACCTTTACACTTTTTCAATGAGTTTTTATAAGCCACAAATAAAATGATTCTTACAGTAGCAAATAATAAGCAAGGCATTCCCAAGATGATCTAGAAAAATATCAAGTGACAGTTCATCAATATTGTATAATTACCTGAGCAGTATGTCTAGTCAGAGCATCAACTAGATTATAGGTACTTCTATTAGCTGGTGTCCGCTGTCCAGAACCATAACTACAGTGTTGAAATAAAAATTATTAGAATATACTTAACTCAAGAAAATTAAGACAGACAAAACAATTTGCCTTACCCAACAACCCAGAAATCATAGCCATCAAGATGCCAAGATTGAATGGTGTTTTCATTGTTTTGGAGAACAAATTCAATAAAATCATGGAGGGATGCTGACATAACAGAGGTAGTTATGAATGTAGGACCACTAGAGGGAATCACTTGGATGGTATCTACACTGAAGACTTTAGGGATGTTAAAATGATCGGCAAGTTTTAGAGGGGTGTCAGGATTGATGTAGGAGACTCGGTTAACATCATAACGTTGCTTTCCATTTATTAAAGGTGCAGAATTGACCAACACAATCGTCTTTGATGGCGTTATCTTCCCATAATGGAATGAGCCCTGAGGATTAAGCCTTGCTGCACTTGCTATCAAATTCCAACTTTAAGAAGAACAAAGTTTGCAAGGATCAAGATCAAAGCATTGGACTATAAAATTATCTACAATCACTCTTAAATTTTTTTGGGTCAAAGCTTGTTAATGTATACTTGTAGGTTCTGGCTTGCTTGATAGACCACTGTATTTGGTCAGTAGGACCAATGGGTAAGGGTCCAGAGATGGGGTTGTGAGAGTTTGTGTAGTGTAAAACTGCAGTTGCTGTAAGAACATGTTTAGTGAATCGTGTGGATGCAACAATGTAGTAGTCCTTTGGTGGCTGGTTCAAGGTTACAAAGACAGCCACAGATTGGCCAACATGCACATCAAGAGAGTCATAAATGTTTTGAAGAGTATGAGATCCTTCAACCTCGACTAACTTCAATTTGTGGCCTTGAATCCTGAAGTTCAATGAGGTTGACAAGCCCACATTTGAGATCCTGAACATGTAGGTTTTTCCTGAAAGATTAACGAGAAGATAGATGTTGGTAAACCATTCACCATAAGAACATAAATAGGATTTAGTTAGAGAACTCAAAACTGGCCAAGTGCCAAATTATTCTTCAATGAATCAAGAAGATATTTACTCAAGTATTGAGAATGACCTTGGTCACCACTAAAGGTATTCTGAGCCTGGCCATTTATAAGGACGCCATCAGGAAAGGAAAGAGATCTCCCCGAGTCCAATGATTGCTGCAATATCTGCAAACATCATGATAACTAATGAGGGAAGGTCTAGACAAGACAAGACAGGTATCACTAGGAACATTACAAAATGTAAATGTTAACACAATCAATTTCGTTGAGATAGCATGTAGCATGAAAGCAATCTTTACTAGAAAGAAAAGGTAGCCAGCCTTCTCAATATAATGATTCCCAGTCATTTAATGATCTAAACATCCAGCTAGACTCAGAAAATTCTCATCTTACCTTCTTTGGTCGTTTAGATATAAGAGGAAAATGGAAAAATGGGAACTAGGAAATTTAAACAAACTTCATCTCAAACGTATTTCTATAAGGACAGCAATGATTAGTAAAATATGCATTTGTGAAGTGTAAACAAAGACAGAACATTATCTTGCTGACCTTATTGTTGGTTTTGTACCAATTACCAATAAGTAAAGTGAAATCTCCATCAGGATTCGGAAAAGGGATTGGTATACGAGGTCTCTCATATACAATGAGTCCTCCAAACCCTCCAGCATCTTTGTGCAATAGAGTTGAGGGGAAATATGTATAGGACCCAATCTGATCATTGGTTTAAAACTTGTAAGTGTAGTTCGAGTTTGGAGGGACAGGGCAGTTGGTACCCAATACTCCATCTTGCCATGAATTCTTCCTTTGTTTAATATCATTCCTAGTTGTCACAAAATAACTTATCAGTAAAACATGTTATTGATTACGATGCCGAAATCAAATAATCAGATGTGAAGGCAAAAAAATTGCAAATGCCAATTTGAGATTCTAGTACAAGTCCTTCATATAAACCCACAACATTAAACATGTCAAGTAGTGTATTTCTCGACTCAATCTTACACAGTTATGCAGTAAGAAGGCATAGACCAAGTAGTAAAAGAAAAGGAGTCAAGATTTTGAAATGATCAGATTCTTTTTCCATTTGAGTTCTATCTTCACTACTCATCCGTACAATATCCAGGGAACAACACCCATTAAGAGTATGATAACATCTTCCTCTTTATAACTGCACCTAGTGGATTTTCAATTAACTTGAATCCAATAAAATTTTAGCATCGGAAATAACAAAGGTCACTAGACTTTTGTTTGGTATACTGAACAAGCATTGTGAATTTTGAAGGAAGCCAGATGCTTCAAACTAAGACCAATGATTACCTCTCTCAATTGTCACAATCAAATTATCCATAAAACAGAAGAAGTACAAAATATATCTTAAGAATTGTCAAAATAGAAAAGTACTCAAAAAAGAAACACTATCACTCTCACGGTCTCACCACTCTTCCAAATTAACAGATTACTAAATTTAACATAATGGTGAAAGAAGACAAGGCATGTAAGCAGTAAGCAGGGAATGACATCTTTAAGCCAAGATGAAATGCACAATAAAAACAGGTGATAGAACAGAAGAAGCTCACCATGTTAGTAGAAATGGCTGGTCTATCTTGTTAATGAGGTTGAGGATGATGTTGTCATTAGTCACCACATCAAGTCTAGGACCAGGAAACTGACCATTGATAAGGATTACCTTAAAAAATCAAAGACCAAATCTTTTAGATACCAAAATTCTCATTTCTTAGCCAGTGATCCAATGCTGGATCTAAGAGCATAACAACGGTTAGAATCACCAACCTGTTGAGGGATACCTAAAGGAGAAAGAGTCCCATAAGTAACAATCCAGGTATAGTACCTATACGGATCGTCTGCTTTGACATGATCAACAACCAAAACTGCCAAAACCCCACAAATCACATGGAGCAAGACTACTTTTTTCCATTGAATTTGTAAACGCACACTGAACAAAGCCACCATTAGTCACACATTGCCAAATCTAGGTTATTGCTACGACGAACTGAAACTTCACCGCAAAACTTATTAATCAACAAACAAATGGGAACTTACCAGATTGTTGGGGGGTATTCTTTTGGGCCACAGTGGGAGAGAAGCTGTCAGTGACAACCTTAAATAAGAATAGCGCGGGAAAAAAGCTTCACCGGATTTGTGTGAAATTTTCCTACTACTATTGCAACTTTCTTTTTGATTAGTTGTTCTTTTTTGTTGTTAACCAAAAAAATACCTGCTTTGAGGTTTCCACCGTGTCGGGATTCAGTGCATTTCACGCGTTTCCGCGTGATAATAATTTTGCTTCAAACAAAAGCTATATAGATTCCACTCGAACTCCATCCATGAGTGGTGTAAATGCACAAGTCACACTTGCCCAAAACTTCACCCCTGATTATTGCTTCCATTACTTTTTAAAGTTTTTAAGTTTTCTTTCACTAATCTTCGTTTTATATTATAAAGTTAGGATTTTTTGTTTTTTTTTTTAATTTCCTTTTTCTTATTTTATGACTATGAGAGAAATTCTGAAACGATAATTGTGGAGCTCCTAAAATGTGTCATGCTGACGACAAAAATATAGTTATAGAAAGCCAGTGCTACTTCTAAATAATGTCCTTCTGTTTTCTTCCATATGATTTGCCAAAGTTCTCAGCTTTATAACTGAATTGGTAGCTCTATATTGTGGCTCTGTTGGGATATAGAAATACTCTCAACTTATATCATCTCATTATTATAATTTTTCTAAATTTTCATATAAAATATAATAAACAATATTTTATTTAACTCGTCTAAATAATCTCATCTCAACCTATTATTCTATTCCCTTTGTTTATTCTCTGAAGAAGTTGCGCTTTGCAAGGGGCAGCCTTGTTTGTTTTCAAAAAATATTACATCTCATCTCATCTAATCATTACAACTTTCCCAACTTCCAATACAAAATAAAATAAACAATTCAACTTTTTCAAATATCAAAACAAAAATAATATTAAAAAATATATTCTAACAATATTTTATTCAATTTTTTAACTTTAATATCAACTCATCTCATCTCATTTCTGAAAACAAACAAGAGGGTACAAGATAATACCGTCCCCCTCTCTCATCGACATTTCTATCAATATCAGTAATCAACAAGAATAGAAAGAAAGAACCTCATAAGTTTGGTTAATACATAAAAAAAAATGCCACAAAACCTAGCTAGAATCGACGTACTTGTGATTGAGAATATTATAAGACTACCATCAAGTCATCAAACACAAAAAAACATAATAATTATAATGAAGTCAATCACGTGCTCAGTTTGACAGAAGAAACATCCCAAGATGAATATTCTCTGTTTTTGTTTTTTAGTCATCTCGTCTAATAGTACCACGATATTTTAAAAATATTTGCCTAAATGGTCGGAAATGATGCACATTTAAACATACATTTCAAAATAATTAATCAATATTTAGTTAAAACTCGTTATAGTAATGGGACACAAGGGATTAGTTTGGTAATTTTCATCATCCTTAATACTAGAATAAGAAGCATAAACTCCAGCAAGAAACAGGACAGGGGGGAGGTGGGGTCTAGAAATGAAGGGCAGCCACGTGAACTGCCGCTAATATGTGGATGCCATGAGGATTGACAATTTGACACCACGCATGATGCGGTGTTCGGTGTTCAATGACTTCGAAAAAGGAAGAACCGTGGCCTTGAATATAATGCGATGGATGGCGAAAAAGCTTGCACTTTTATTTGCTTACGAACCATTTGCAGATTCATGGGGATATTGGGTTGTGTAATTAAGTACTGCAGGCCACATCTGGTGCATGCCTTTTCATGGTTGTCGCTGCCAACTCATTCAAAGCACGGATGAATCCCGAGAAAATAACACCGAAAAATGATTTGTCCAAGCTCTACAGATTTTGCCCATAGAATTGTTACATAATTACATTAAAATAAATTCATAAATTGATGTGATTTTTTAATTTTGAAATCTGTTAGATTTATTTTACAATAAAAATAATTTTATAATCTGACGTACCACATTAAACCATATCAGTTTGTAAATTTATCTTTGTGTAATCTCTTTGTATCTAAAGTATTTTCCTTGTAAAAAAGTATATCACACTTTAAAAAATTATAAAAAGAAAACCTATTCTTTAATAGTGAAATCTATTTTTTTAATAAAAATCTTGCATGAGACTTATCTATTTGAGATTTCTTTATTTGAAATTTGTATCTAGCATTAGTCAATAACATCACTTAAACTATTCCATTTTTTATAAACATAAAAACAAAAATCTATTGGCACTTTTCTTTTCTACACTCATAACGCCCTACCCAGGGGCAGAATTAGGATTTGGTGGGAGTGATTAGTAAAGTGTGTCGTTGAGTGAACAGTAACCGACATTTAAGGTAGTAAAGTATGCCATCGACATTTAACATTAACTATATAAGGTGTTTAATTATCTAGAGACAAACTAAATTATTAAAGCCACTCATATAAACCTCTCACTTAAGTTCCATCGGACTTAAGTGAACAATAAAAATTAAGATAAAAATAGTCATGTAAGACTTTTTGAAGCAAATGATAAAAATTAAGTAAATAAAGATAAATTTTTTTGTTAAATCTAAGATTGAATATTGTAAATCTCTATAATATAGATAGAAATAACTATATGAGATTTGTTCTATTTACTCTTAATTGTTAACTTGATGGTAGTATATATGTACTTACTAACAAAACTAATCCAAACAAACTAGCTAGCGGAAAACTCGAAATGAAAAGTATAAATAAATAGAAAAACCTCATTTTTACTTATTTACCAAATAACTTATAAAAAGAGACTAAGATATTTTCTTGCCTCTTATTAAAAAAATAAAAGAAACCTAGACAACTAAATACTAAATGAGATTTTTGAAAATGTTTTTTTTTTTTTTTTGGGGAGGGGGGGTGGAATCCATCAATGTGGGTCTGTCGTGGTCATACCGCTTAAGTGGGTTACACAACGAAGAAATTCATGGGCCTAACTCATCTTATATAATCGTTTCAACAAGAGATGATTGCTTATTACTTTTAAATATGTCTAAGATCTCATCCATAGGCAATGTGAGATTATTCCTCAACATCTTCCCTCACATATATGCAAGTATTTTTTCTGGTTCTTGTCACGGGATAAGTAGTGTGGGCTCTCATTGTTCTATGATAGGATCTGATACCATGGAGAAATTCATGGGCCTAACTCATCTAAAAAAATTGGTTCAACAAGAGATGATTGCTCATTTCTTATAAACATGCCTAAGACTTTGTCTACATGTAAGGTGAGATTATTTCTCAACACACAATAATAAAAAAGAGAAATATTTTAGTCACATAGAGATCTCGTAAAAATAAACTTACAAACTAATGTGAATTAATATGATACGTTAGATTGTAAAATTATTTTTATTATAAAATAGATCTAAGGTATCGTATGAAACTATATCAATTTGTGAGTTTATTTTTTTGAGATATTTTCATAGCTGTACCACTATTTGAATAAAAAAAATTGATGTTTTAATTGTTTATACTTATAATAAATTCCATAATAATAATGTGTTAATACCGTATTAAAAACTCATTAATGAGCCTATATAAAAAAAAAATTTAAAACATGCCGTTCCAAGTTATAAAGATGACATAATTGCTTGGGACACGGGGACACGGGGGGATCTATTTACACGGACAGTCGTGAAATGCCAATTTATTAGGTTTGGATAGTGAAAGTTGATAGTGAAAATGTTTGAGAATGCTCGTAAAAAATAGTAAAAAAGTAATGAAAAAGTAATAATAGAATATTGAATATTAATAAAAAATAATAAATAATAGTAAAAAATAAATAAATAATAATAATAAAATAAGAAATAGTAGTGATGCGTAAGAGTATTTCAAGTATTCAAACGTTTCTGGTAGTGAGTTTAGATGAGACAAATTGAGATGAAAGTTGAAAGTTGAATAAAATATTATTAGAATATTATTTTTTTAATATTATTATTGTTTTAAAATTTAAAAATCTTGAATTCTTTATTATATTTTGTGTGAAAATTTAAAAAAATTACAACGATTACATAATATGAAATAGTTGGGAGAATTTTCATTTTTACTGGTTGGGCATAATTAAAATATGTTTGCGTTTGAAAATTATTTGAAGTGTTTTTTGAAGGTGTTGCTTGTGAAGGTCCGATTAATGTTTTTATAGGTAAGAAAAGAGAAAGGTGTGAAGGGCCGATTAATGTTTGAATATATCTAAACCAGGCTTACCATACTTAAAGTTAAGGTCCGTACTCCGTAGTGTTACAAACTCTTGGGCTGGCCTACCAAGTTCATGGCCCACCTTTCTTTGTTTTTTGTTTTTTCTATTATTGATGCATTAATTAAAGATAAATTATTTTCTACTCTATCAACTCCAAGTAAATAAATAAAAATTTCTCACTGATTATAGTAATTGTCGAAAACACAAAAAAAAAAAAAATAATAATAATAATAATAATATTTGGATTTAAATCTGGTCGATCTCAATCTCAGTATATAAAGTATTATATAACACCCAATCAATCGAATCTAATCGTTATTTTGAAAAATAAGAGATATTAATTTTAAAGTCTCGTTTGGTTTGATAAATCATCAAATCTCAAAATAAAATAATATTAAAAAATAATATTTTATTTAATTTTTAATTTTATCTTATATCATTTCATTTCATCTCATCAGTATAATCAACTAGAGTGATCTAACTTGAGGTTGTTATAAAGGCATCCTAAGCTTTTTAAAATTTTAAAAATATATCAATTAATTTATTTATTAACGCATCAAACACGTGATTATCACTAGAAATATCTATCGCATTAACTGTCGATATTTTTTTTCATAATTATTATAATAAATTTCAATAATATATAAGTTATATATAAATAGGGATAAGTTATGTAAGCTATATACCGTCTAAGGTAAGCTAAAATGTAGGAGATCGAAACATCTACAGCCTTAATGGTTATTAAAGAAACAGAAAAGTTGAAGGTAGAAAAAATCACTACAACAGAAAGGGTCTTTTGGGACGAAAATTTTCGTCCCAAAAAAATTTTTGGGATGAAAAAAATTTGTCCCAAAGTCGTTCTAATATCACTGTGCCAAAAAGTATTTTGGGACGAAAATCACCATTTCGTCCCAAAAAATTTCTTTGGGGACGAAATTGAAGGAAACCGTTCGAACACGTTCGAACGAAAATTTTTTTTTGTCACGGTTTAAATTCGTCCCAGAAAATAGTTAGAACGGAAAAAATTTTAAGTTCGAACAGTAGTGACGTGTTTGAACGATTTCGAAATATGTTCGAACACACATGAATTCGTTCGAACGTTATGAATTGTCTTTGTGTTCGAACGTTAAATGGTCAGGTCGAACGGTATGGGCTATTTTCGAACACGACTGAAATTATTTACGTTCGAACGTTTTGTGATCGTTCGAACATTATGTTTACGTTCGAACGCTATTGTCGTTACATAGAGTTTGAACGTTTTACGTTCGTTTGAACGATATCTCTTTAATTTAAATCAATAATAGAAAACCAAATAGCATAAATAAAATCAAATAATATAAATTAACATAAAATAAAATAACAATAAACTCATAATATAAAATAAATAACTTAACTTACCCCACTTCAACAAAAATTTATTATTTTAAAATAATAAAAATAATTTTCTGGTACTATCTTAAGGGACATGTGGTTTTACCCAGAGCCAAACTGCTCTGATACCACCTGTGGCGCCCCCAATCCCCCTTATAAAAATACACGGGGATCGAGACACCAGGATGGTGACAACACGGTCACACATCCCAACGAAGTGCCAGTGTGTGTACATGCAACAGTGTACAAATAAAATAACGCAGCGGATAGTCAACTAAGTACCAGAATTTAAACACAACTAAACATCAATAGAGGTTTAAAAGTAGTTATACAGTCTTCCAAAAATAAAGTTAACACATGTCCCGAAAATACAATAAGCAAAATAAAATAATAAAACCAGTGATCCCAGATCACTCCTTGGGCGGAGCCGTCTCCTCAGGCTCGCCCTCCTCCTCCTCATCTGCATCAAAATCTGCGTTACCACAGAAGGGTACCGCAGGTAAGTATAACCCAAATAATCCTCAAGAAATAAAATGCATTTAATGCAACCAACATGCATGCATATGATGAAATATGCATTTTTCTCAAAACATCATTTTCCTCGAAAATGACAATTTCCAACACACGCCAAAATCTCATTGGCCCAAATATCCGTAAAGCATTTTCCCAGAAAATGTTTTACACAAAAATCCACGCACACTATTTTCCCAGAAAATAGCCAATTTAATCATTTATTAACCTATGCACCATGGCCTCCCCTAGGGACCATCTGCATGTCCTGGCTTCGTAGCGATGTTCAGTTCCGCGCCCAGCGCGTACATGGCCGAACACCCACTACGCACAAGCGATGCCCAGTTCCGCGCCCAGCGCGTACATGGCCAGACATCCTCTAGTCCCCGCCAGCAGAAGGACCACGGAGTCGACACGAATCTCTCGTCCGATCCCATCGTCGCCCAGCGACAATCCAGGGGATGTTACTCAGTTTATTCCGCTCCTGAGTAACCAGAGGAGCTCCACCGAGATAATGCCTCATCTCGGCTTGGGGTCGTGATACATGCACCCAAAAATACTCTCACATAAAATCATAATTTCTCAAATCACATATGAGCATGAATGCACTACACGAAAACCCAGTTTTCTTTACAAACATGATCATGCATGAAATAATGAGATGCACATGTACCAACACAAATCCACAACCATCAGTATTCAAACCAATCAAATCCAACCAACCAACCCAATCACCAATCCAACTGACTCCCGTACTCCTCGGACTCAGTCCGGCAAAACCAATCATCAGATCAAATACAGTGAAATGTGTTAGTGCAAAAATACATTAAATTCACAAGAATTCTTTGGAAAAATACTTACAGTGCAATATAGCAATTTCCGAAGGATCACGGAGTTGAAAAAGGTGACGTCTGAGCAACACCACAGTGTAAAATACACTGTGGCCGTGGGTCACAGAAACCCACTTTTCAACGAAGACAAACGAAGACCCAAAAATGATAGGGTAGGGCCTAGAGAGGTCGGTGAAGCCAATGGTGGTAGTGGTTTGCCGTGGGTGGCGGCGCAAGGGGTGGTTTTAGATCAAAAATGCACAAATCGGAAATGGACTTGGTGGGGCTTCACCGGTGACGGATCGGAGCTGGGGTTGGGTCCATTGGGTTGCCAAGAGGTCGGGGATGAAGTGGTAGAAAGATGGTGGTCGGTGGTGGAGCGACGGCGGCGCTGGAGCTCAAAGTGCTCCGCGGCTTGTAGTGGTTCATGGCAGCTAACGGCGGCGCGAGGGAGGCTGGGATTTATGGGGAGGGGTCGCCGGTGGCAGGGGGAGGGGAGGAGCCCGGCGGTGTCGACCACTGCCGGCGGACGGCGGCGGGCTGGAGGAGGCTCAAACGCACGGCGAAAGAGAAGAGAGAGAGAGTCCGCGCGGGAGAGAAGGAAAAAGAAGAAGAAAAAGAAGAAGAAGAAGAAGAAAAGAAAAAGAAAAGGAAAAGAAAAATAGAGGGAAAAGAAATGAGGTCCAATCCTCATAACTTGGGTCACGAAAATGATCCAACGGAAACGATTTTAAAACCACAAGTTAAATAAAATAATTTAAACGTAATGGTAAAGTCAATTTGAAATAATTAAATCCTACAGTAATTAATTTAAATATGAAAAGTAATTTAAATGCACAACAATAAATAAATATTAAGAAAGCACATAAAAATTAATTTTCACCAAATTAAAAATCCTAAAAATAACCCAATTAAAATCCAATAATTTTAAAATAAGAGAATAAATTTTGAATTCATAAAAATAATTCATTAAGTAAAAATACACTAAAATACGGGGTGTTACAATTTTATCCTAGCCATATATAAGATAAAGAATTAATATCGTCATAAATATTCTAATATATTTAATTAAAACAGGTTATAAAACTTACATAATTTTCACGGGCATCAGGATGAGTCAACTCTCCATTACGATCAGTGTGCGATGCAGCATATAATTTTGTCAAATCATAATTAGTATCTGAATCTTGCTACAATAAATGTGTTAAGATATAAAATTATTATGATTCATCCAAATAATTAACTATATCCAATAAAAAAAATAGCAATACCAATTTCTTAGAAAGGCGATAGAAAGATCTTGAGCCTGCATGATGATTAATCTTCAATTTTGATCTATTTGTTTTGTTTATAGAACTTCGCTCTTGCAAAGAAATTGAAAATATTATGAAGCGAAATGACAGATAGGACAAGTAAAATAATTAAATTTCATTATACTTGATAGGGGTGTAACCGGTCCGGTCCGGTTTTGGACAAAATCTAGGACCGAACTGGTATGTACCGGTTTTGTATTTTTCAAAACCGATTACACACCGGTTACCCTCTTAAACCGGTACTTCCGGTTTTACCGGTTTCCGGTCCGGTCCGGTCCAGTTTTTCGGTTTTTTTAAAATGTAAGTTTCACAATTTGTCATCATAAATTTGTTTATAAAAAAAAAAACTAATTTAAAAAATATTGTTTTATACTTTTATTATAAGTTATATATTAGTATTAGTTATAAACTATATATTTAATATTAGTACTAGTTATAAACTTTTAGTGATTTAGTATTAACATTTTATGTAATAATTTATAAATTATAATAAGAAATTATTTCATATATAAATATATATAATTATATATAAAACTTTCACATAAAAAATTATAATTATACATAATATAAAAAACTTATATATATTAATATATAAATATAATGATTTGTATAAAACTTATATATACAATAATATAAATATTTTTTATCAACCGGTCCGGTCCGAAAAATCTTAAAACCGGAACCGGCCGGTTTTCACATTCTAAGAACCGGTCCCGGACCGGTTCAAAACCGGTAAAACCGGTCCGGTCCGGTCTGGACCGGTTTTCCGGTTTCAACTTACACCCCTAATACTTGATATGATGGATCCTCAAACATGTCACAAAGTTTTTCCCACTCAGAAGGTCGGACATCTTGGAAAGGATGTTGTCGTGCATCTTCCTTCTTCTCAAACTTATTATAATGCTCATGACACCTCACCTTATATCTGCGGAATGCATTACCCATAAGCTCTTCCACAGTCTTACGCTCCTCTCTCCGACCAAAATTTAATTCGAAATCATCCTTAAAAAAATAGTCACAAACACATTATCATTTATAATATTCTAAATTTAAGTAAAATATAGAAATTTATTCTACTAAATCAATGTTTTAAATATTACCAAACAACGCTTCTTGATAAGCTCTTTAACATCTTGGGGGACTTTCTTCCATGAAGTCGTTGCCAAAGGTGCGTAAGTTCGTGTAAGAGCACCCACATGTGATGCAAGCCAATCTGTTGGTTGTCCTTCGCCCCCAGTATGTTTGTCAGGAATGTTAACCTTGATCTTACCAACCTTCCGATATTTTTCCAACGTCACCCCTCTAGTGGTGCCTCGACCTTGACGAGATTGTACTGTAGATTCTATAAAATATAACATTGTAATCAATTTCATTTATATCTCTTTTATAGGACCTTAATTAATAACTTTTATGAGTATTATATTTTTACCTTGTTCTGTAAAATCAATCTCTAATGGTGAGTCTGAAGAAGAGCTAGGAAAAGGTGGAGATGGGTTGCGAACTTCCTTCCTCTTTGGCGGCATAATTTCAAACTACTGATATATTCAATAAGTAAAATATTTGTCATCAAGTGTAATGTTAACACATAATTGGTCAATCAGAATCTGTATCAGTTTCATTTGACAATTCGCTCTCATCATCTGTAGATACTTCAGATGATTCAATATTTTCCTCAACTGTCGCATCAACAATTTCAGCCTCAATATCTTCTCTAATTAATGGAATCATCTCATACTGGCTCAAATCCACAAACAAATTTAAGGCGGATTGACTCTCTTGGTATGCTTCTTGAGTAGAAGAGTCATCTTCTTCTTCATCTTGTCCTTCCGCTTGAGGGATAACATCATATATATTTCTTGGAGAATATTTTTGAACTACTCGCCATTGATTTCCTAACTTCGGGTCATCTAAGTAGAATACTTGAGATGCTTGAGAAGCCAAAATAAAAGGATCATCTTCATACCATTTTTTTTTATGTATTAACACTAAAAAAATATTCATCATCACGGACTCCAGTACGAGGATTGCTTAAATCCCACCAATTACACTTAAACAGATACATCGCAAGCTCTCCCAAATATTTCATTCCAATTATATCGACAATAACCCCATAGAAATCAATATTTTCTCCATCATGACTTCCTTCGACTAGGATACCACTATTTTGGGTTTTCCTATAACAATCTCGATCCAGTGTGTGATAACTACTTCCCCGAGAAATACATGCAGAATATCGAGCAGCACGTCTCGATGGGCCACGCGTCAATGCATACAGTTCATCAGATATATCATTTGGATTATTCGCATGCAATTGTACAACCTACATATTGAGTAAAGCATATACTATATCAAAGTTGAAATTAATATTTTTCATTTGTTATTGAGTAACGCATATGTAATTTCATTACCCGTTCTTCAAACCTTCTCGGGAACTCCTCTTCATGTTTCTGGTTTATATCATTTACTCCTAGTTCCTTGAGCACGTTAATATAATCACTGAAATTGATGATTACCACAAATATTTTATGACAATTTTGTATTTTTTTAAAAGTAATGAGGCAATTTAAATTAAGAAAAAGTTATAACTTACTTCAAGTAGTTCTCTATCTCAGGGCAATTGTTCAGCACGTACCACTGAGCTTTCTCGAACTCTCTTCCACACAAGTCATAACCACGCACTGCACCAATTGGACGAACTTGTTGGGAAAACACAGAAAATATATTTCGTTGTCTTGCTCGGTCAACGTCAAAGTTTCTTTCTGGCCGATCAAACCGAGTGTCAACTCCGTGGAAATATTTGGAACAGAAGGTATGCCACTCATCGTCAATATATGCTTCTGCAATTGACCCTTCTGGACGGGCCTTGTTACCCACTGTACGTTTCAACTTTCCAAGAAATCGTTCAATGGGATACATCCATCTATATTGAACTGGTCTTGCACGTCGAGCCTCACGTGACAAATGAACGGCTAGGTGAACCATGACATCGAAGAATGACGGTGGATAAATACTTTCTAGCTTACACAATATTACGACAATTTCTCGTTCCATTCGATCCAAAGCTTCTACATTCAACGTCCTAGCACATAAGTCTTTAAAAAATGCACCCAACTCAGTCAAAGACACACGCACATCTCTGGTCAAGTACCCACGGATACCAATAGGCAAGATACGCTGTAAGAAAACATGACAATCATGACTTTTTAATCCAGTTATTTTCCAATCATTTGTTCTCACACACCTTGTTAGATTCGAGGCATAACCGTCCGGTAATTTGATCTTCATTAGCTACTCACAAAATGTAACCCTTTCATTCCTTGACAATGTATACCACCCAATCGGCATGTAGACAGACGAACCATTTTCTTGCAACTGCATTTCCCGTCTTATTCCCAACCGCTTCAAATCCTTCCTTGAGTTTATTGTATCATTTGTTTTTCCTTCAATTGACATCAATATTCCCAATACGGATTCGCAAATATTTTTTTCAATATACATAACATCAAGGCTATGTCGCAATTTTAACTTCGACCAGTACGAGAGTTCGAAAAATATACTCTTCTTTGTCCAATTCAACTCATTCGTAGCTCGTTTTCTCTTTCGTTATTTTTTACCAAATTCATTACAACCAACATCTATAAATTGTGCAAGTACATTTTCGCCAGACAAATATGGTGGAGGTTGGCCCCATTCAACAGTTCCATCAAACATTCTAGAATTTCCACGCCATCTATGGTCACCAGGTAAAAATCGACGATGACCCATGAAACATAATTTCCTCCCGTACGTAAGCCATTCAGATTTGGTATATTTGTTATAAGTTGGACATGCCATTTTCCCCTTAGTACTCCAACCTGACAAATTTCCATAAGCTGGAAAATCATTTATTGTTCACAACACCGCAGCATGCATCTTGAACAACTTGCATGTTGACGAATCAAATGTGACAACCTCATTCTCCCACAAATCTTTCAATTCTGCAATCAATGGTTGTAAGTGTATGTCTATATCATTTCCCGGTGACCTCGGACCTGGGATGAGCAAACTCATCATGAAATATGGATCTTTCATACACTTCCACGGTGGTAAATTATACGACATAAGTACAACTGGCCAAGTACTATGACTAGTACTCATGTTCCCAAAAGGATTAAATCCATCTGGTGCCAACCCAAGTCTTACGTTACGCGGTTCTTCAGCAAACCATGGGTGTTCCTGATCAAATTCCTTCCACACCTGGGAGTCAGCAGGATGTGACAAAATATTATCGTTCCTTAGTCTATCTGATGAGTGCCATGTCATATCTACAGCCTTGCGCGTGACATAAATAATCGTTGTAATCTAGGTATCAATGGAAAGTGGCGTACGACCTTTTGCGGAACATTTGCCTTGTCCGATGTCCATCTTGACTCGTGGCATATAAGACACTCGTTCAACTGCTCATTCTCTCGTCAAAATAATATGTAGTCATTCTTACATGCATGTATTACGTTTAATCAAATCCGAGTCCTCGTTTCAACTTTTTTGCTTCATAGAAGTTACGAGGTAAAGTATTGTCTGTCGGCACTACCTCTTTAAACAGCTCAAGTAACATATTGACTGCCTTAATAGATAATCGACACATTGATTTTATGTGAAGCAATCTTACGATAAACGACAACTTACTATGTCTTCTGCATCCTGGATATAGCTCACGCTGTGAATCATTCCACAAGCGTGCAAAAGTGTTATGGCCCCCATCATTTGAGCTTGATGTGTCCGTGTCACCTTCATCCATAAACATTTCCGCACCGATGTCACCTAACATTTCCACCATATCCTCATCGTAATCATCTCCAACAATCTCTGGTTGTACATCTTCATCGATCTATTCTTCTTCATGTGGAGCCTCAAATGAAGTTGGATATGGTTCGCCATGTAAGACCCAATCAGTATAACCCTTATCAATACCTTTGACAAACAGATGCTCTCTCACCAAGTCTATCTTATGAGAACGCAAATTCCTGCATTCTCTGCATGGGCATCTGATATGCCCATCACTATCACATGTACCCAATGCAAACTCCAAGAATTTCTTAACACCTTCAGCATATACATTGTAATTCTGACCCAATCGATCGCTAACTCTCATCCAACTCTTATTCATGCCGACTATATTCATTACAAACAATATTGTAATGCATCAGTAAACAACCATGTATCATGTACCAATTAATGAGTATGCCACCTTTCACCGGGTAGTTGGTCCTATCCCGTTCGGGATTGTAAGATCATAGTCGCCAACCTATGATCTATTATCTGTCACGTCCAACAAAATTTCGGCAGCATCTCCCCATAGTTCTCCAAATATGCTCGTTTGGTTGTGTGCATTGACGATTAACACGTCGTTGCACCATCACCGAAACTGCATATCCAGAGAATAATGGATGAATCTACCAAAATCATAATGTTAGACGACAACAGATATAGTTCTATAGTTTGCGAGAATGATCTTACAATCCCAAATTGTCCACTCTGGACAATTCAAGAGTTATCAATCAAGCATTCATCCGGATTGATAACTCTCGAACGGGTCTAAGGTTTATTTTGATGAACAAACAATACAAAATATGCTAATATATGTCAAACAATAACAACATATTATTTATACAACAATACAACAAAAACAAAATTAATAGATATTATTTCAAGATTTATTCCAGATTTTAATTTAAATATTAGTTTCCCTGTTTATAATTAAGTATTTTAATTTAAAGATTTAGTAGCATTTTAATTTGAGTATTAATTTTATTAATTTATAATTAAGTATTTAAGTATTATTAAATCTTAACTATTTATATTTTAATTTAAAGATTTAGTAGTATTTTAATTTGAATATTAATTTTATTAATTTATAATTAAGTATTTAAGTATTATTAAATCTTAACTATTTATATTTTAATTTAGAGATTTAGTAGTATTTTAATTTGAATATTAATTTTATTAATTTATAATTAAGTATTTAAGTATTATTAAATCTTAACTATTTATATTTTAATTTAAAGATTTAGTAGTATTTTAATTTGAATATAAATTTTATTAATTTATAATTAAGTATTTAAATATTATTAAATATTAACTATTTATATTTTAATTCAAAATTTTAGTAGTATTTTAATTTGAATATTAATTTTATTAATTTATAATTAAGTATTTAAATTTTATAATTATCCCAAACTATTTGTATTCTGTATACGTTATTGATGTCATGTCATTACCCGTTCGAACGATGAGAACCTATGTTTGAACAAAATGAATACGTTCGAACGGTAATCCTAACCCGTTCGAACATATTCATTCCAGATTCCAGTCATCTTCAACAACGCCGAAAACTCCATTAATTACAAACTCTAACAAACACAAACAACAATCTCAAAGCATACAACTTTCTAACATTGCAAAATATTAAGTTCAAACCATACATTTCTATTTTAAACGGAATACCTGAATTTTTGAAGATGAAAATGGAAGGAAATAGTGATATGCCATGCAAAAAACTCTCCTACAAGTAGTAATCCGAGAATAATTAAGTGAGATGAAAATGTTTTTGAGCTTAGAGGCTAGTTTGAGGAATAATACCTCTTGTTTTCGCGAAGGGGGTAAACTTCGGGTGACTGAGGTGAGCGGGAGGAGAGAAACAATATTGTGAGGTTCTGTCGTGTTTTTGCAGAACATTTCATGTTCGAACGGTTATTTACTAACCGTTCGAAAGTGAAAATATTAAGCGGGAGAAAATTCCCTCCTAATTTTCACGTTCGAACGTATAAATAGTATGTTCGAACGTTATTGATTTATTCTTGCTCGAAAATTAACCGTTCGAACTTTTATTTTTAACTGTTCAAACGGTGTTGTAAATGTTTATTTGTATTTTTTTTTTCATTATACCTTTGAATAAAAGAACAACATTAATATATATAGACATATTAGATGATACTATAGTTTAATTGGCGGGATATTTTCCCACCACTGCAATAATCCGTTCGAACTATAACAAATTACGTTCGAATGGTAATCCAGCTGTCTTTAATTGGCAGGATGTTTTCCCGCCATTGCAATAATCCGTTCGAATGTTTTTTTATACGTTCAAACGAAACATATGTGTTCGAACAGTTTACGAGTACCGTTCGAACACATATCCTTTATGTTTAAATATAATTTTTTTCATCATTAAATGAAAAGTACTATAAGATCATATGTATTAGTTATATATACTATCATATATATAGTAATCTATACTAAATATATAGTATATATAGTAATATATATTATCATATATATAGTGACCTATACTATCATATGTATTATTAAGATTATATGTATTAGTAATATATATTCACATATATATAGCCTCAAATATATTAAGGTCACATAATAAAGTATAGAGAAATTTATAAGATAATAGTATATTAGTAAGCTATACTCTATATATATATATATATATATGTTGTATAATATCATATATAACTTTAGTAGGTAAATTATAATGAAATATATAATATGACATATATTAGTTAAGTATAAACTCATACCATATAGTACTATATGCTATCATATGGTACTATATATATATTACAATCTCATATATAACACTTTGATTGTAAAGTATTATGATATATTACTATTATATATACTATAAAAAAATACATATAAGTTATTATGTTTTCATTTAAAGTATTCTACTATCATAATATATATTATAATATTACATATATATTACAATATATATAATCTACTATAATAGTATATATATTATAATAATTTATAGGAATATAAATATAGTATACATTTAATATAATTTTTAATAAACTTACAAAACTTCCGTTCGAACGTAATATAGTAACGGTCGAACGGTTTTATATTAACGTTCGAACTTTAAATATTAACGTTCGAACGGTTATGCACGTATAAGTTATCGCGGGCAGCGATTTCTCTCACGCCGCCGTCCCCACCGTTTGAAAAAGTGAGAAAACGTTTGAACGCACTACATTCACCACCGTCTGCCATCGTGATCAGCACATACGTCAAACACTTTTCCTCCCAAGTGAAAGTATATATTTTCAAACTCATTTTACCGTTTATTTTATAATTTTATGGTTTTATTTGTTTTTTTTTTTAAATTACATTTTTTCATAAAAAAAATTACTGTAGAACATCATAAATCTATTGTAAGATGTTTAGAAATGAAGAGTACTTTGTTTTTAGTCAAAAAAACCACAGAATCGATTAATTTTTGAGTATTTTCATGGCCGCTGAGTTTACTCAACCATGGCCGAGTTAGATCTGTTTTTCGTTCGAACGGTATTAACCAGTCTGTTCGAACGGGTAAACCTGTACGTTCGAACTTTATTAATTGTCCGTTCAACCATATATTTAGACGTTCGAACGCTAATTATTAAATTCAATCCATTAACATTTTATTAGCTTATTAAATTGTTTTCATCATTTAATTGATTATATGTTCTATCAATTAATTTATTAAATTACTATTAGTATATAATTTTGTAAATCTTTTAGTCGTAATTAGATTTTATCACTAATCTTGAATGTATATTTATTTTTAAAATTTCAGGATCATAATAATGTCTTATCGGGGTCGTAAACGTGGTAGATCAGGAGAACCTTCCATCCAAACAGTTCGAGAGCGGACCGTTTTACTTGAGCGACAGGTAAAACTGTCTGATTTTGTCGCTCTTATATGGGAGTGTCATTCCCTCCCATCAGTATTCAATGATCGTGGTTGGGCACCAATCTTAGATCAGCGAGAAGAAGGAATGGAGCTCGTTTCCTTCATTGAGATCGTTACTGAGTTCTATAAAGAGCTCGGTGCTGCTAGCCCAGACGATGGAGGGGCATATAGGATCTGTGTCCGAGGAGCTCCTGTTATATTTTCAGCGGACGGACTCGCTGCATATTTGGGTATTCCTAGGCTTCTTGATGCCTATCCAAACCTGCCGCCTAGAGAGTCTGGTCCTTCAGGTGATGCAGATATGTCTGAGGACGAGGGACCAGATTACACAGATGAGATCGATACACTTGCTGATCACAAGGTCAGAGACTTGATTGTTGGTCCAGATGCTCTAGTGTATGATGGCTCCAAGAGTATTAGGCAGGCATATTTATCTTCTTTCTTCAAGATTATGAATTTGATCATTGCCAACAATATTGACCCACGGCAGCACAAGACCGAGGTCGGCATGGATCGAGCGAGATTTATGATACGGGTCGCTCGTGGCATCCTGATCAACCTCGTTGGTTATATATTTGAGAGGATCCGATCAGAGGCACGGTTCATTACGACAGATATATTGCCGTTTGGGATCCTCATCACTCGATTTTTGCTACATGCCGAGTTGTGTTCGAACCTGCCGAGCGTTCCCGATTTCCGATGGCACCGATCAACAGCACCACCCTATCACGGAGCACGGGATACTCTAGATTTCGTTTTCGTGGGGCTGTTCCTGACAGGGCTGAGATTTAGAGAGATGCGCAGCCGGGAGATACTGGAGTATCGGCTGGTGAGACATCTACACAGGCTGAGACATCACGCACATATATTCGCAAGGAGATGGCTGACATATTGCGTGCTGAGATCGGCGTACACACATCAGTAGTGATTGATGCAGTGCATACTGCCATGTCTGAGTTGTGTACAGAGATTATGGCTACCGTCTCTGGGTTACGTACAGCGATTAATGCCAATAATGCAACTCAGGTCACAGTTAGTACTCGACTGACACAGGTAGAGACACAATTAGTTGCAGTCGAGGATGTGTGTAGAGACCTCGCATCACAATAGTTTTTATCTTTTATTTATATTTTCTTTTGTAGTAATTATGAACAATATATATGAAATTTTGATAATTTGCTTTATTTGGTTGATTAATATATATGTGGTTGATAATATTTATTTAACTAAAAATCTTATTTAACGTAAAAGAAATCATTAAAATATTTTAAAATTAATTACATAAAATTAATTAATGAATTTGTATATATGATAGATATTTTTTATATTTTGAGTTTCGTACCGAGATTAATATTATACTTTCGAATGTATAAATGTGGTGCTTGAATATGTTCTAACTAAATATATTCCGTTCGAACGGTTTAAAAACTTCCCGCCAGGATTTGCCACCAAATATTTTCCGTTCGAACACAACAAATTATTGTTCGAACGTTTTTGAACTTTCCCCGCCATAATAAAGTAATTATCCGCCAAATTTTACTGTTCAAACGTATTTTTTTATGTTTGAACGGTAAAAATTTTTTAGACGATTTAATTCGTCACAGAAAATACTGTTCGAACGATTTTCTAAAGTCATCAATTTTTTGGGACGAAATTTAAATTTCGTCCCAAGAAATGACTTTTAGGGACGAAAAAAATTTCATCCCTAAATAATTTCGTCCCAAAATCTCAAATTTGTTGTAGTGAATAATCTTAGAAGATGATTCAAAAGTCACTATCCAAGCAATCTCAAATACCTCCACAATCCGAGAATGGATCATAAACCCAATCATTAACGATATCAGACACCATATAGATTCATTCAAAGAATGGAAGGTGAAGAAAATTCATCGATAAAAAAATCGATACGCTCATAACTTAACACAGTAGATAGCTGCAACGCAAGCTTTTGGTAATATCCCTCTAATCCAAATCCCTCATCAATGCTGCAATTCTATAATGGAAAAGATCCTCTCAATAACGATGTATTTTGTTAATTTCCAGTTTTCAGAACTTATTGCATGCAATTTCTATTTATATCATGCATCTTGCTTAAAAAAAAAATAAAAAATAAAAACCTATGTACCGTGATCCGTGACAGTGTTGTACGTACGTAACATGCGTTGCCACAAGCTATAGCTGCATGGTTTCCACGTTTTTTCGTTACTCCCACGTGTAAGCCTTTAAAGCACTCTGGATCACTTTAGCCACCCTTCCACCGAATTAAAGACAAATTCAAGAAAATTTCCCAAATTTAAAACCTGATCATCAAGAGTAACACGCGCTTGCTTGCTTCCCCCCCCCCCCCCCCCGTCTTCTTCGTTCACGTCTTCTTCGTTCACGATCTGCTTCATTTCCATCTTCAGACATGTCTACTGCATCACAGTCCTCTTCCATGCCCACATCAGGTGATTGCTTAAACTCCTTAAAAGTACTAGTAGACGTTCTAATTAATTAGTTATAAGTTTTTACTCATCTCTGCACTCGTAATAATTCTGCTATATATGGTACAGACACTAAGAAGGATATATTCCTTTGGAGAAGAAAAAAGCTGAGTGTGGCGGTTCTTTCAGTAGCAACAGCAATATGGGTGCTTATGGAAGTGTATCAATTCAACTTCATCACTGTTATTTCATGGACAGCCATGTTTGTTGTTGTTGCACTTTTCCTCTGGGCCAATATTCTCAGGCTTCTTGGCAAGTAAGCCAGCTCTGATCTCCCACAATCAATCAAAACCCTTCCTGTATAATTCTTTTAATTGAATGGGATATTTGCGTGCGTGCGTGCTGCTAGCTATTATAAGAGAGTATTCGATGATCATTTTGAATTTCAGAGAGCCGCCAAACATGTCGGGTTTGGAAATACCAGAGGAATCCGCTATTGAAACGGCGAATTGTGTTCGAGCATGGATTGGAGAAGGAATCCGGTGGGTGTTCCGATTGAGTGCAGAGAGAGACTGGTTTGCCTTTGCCGGAACTGTCTCTGGTTTGTGGTTACTTTCCTACATGGGAAAGTTGTTCGATCTTCTAACACTTCTCTACATAGGTACGTACGTACAATCCCTTTGAAGAGAGTCCCCTCCACTCTCTCTCTCTAGCTATCTCTCTCACTCTTTCAAGTGGGATTAATCTGTGATCATCTTGCAGGTATTATAATGGTCATGACTGTTCCTGCATTATATATCAAGTTCGAGGAGCAGATAAAGAGGATATGGGAGAGGGTGAAGATGCAATGCAGAAGATTATACGACATGGTTGATGAGAAAGTGGTTAAGAACATGAAGAACAGGGTCGTCAAAATGAAGGAGGTGGAAACGGAGAAGAAGGCCGAATAGATAGTACTTCCTTTACTGGGAAAAGGCCGGCCGTGTATGTATATGATCATCATCATTACGTTGTTGGTAGGCTTTTGGCTACTTGGAGTTCTTACTGATTCCTCGTGTAATTTAAACTTCGTTTTGTATAAATCAGTAATGCTATGATTAATTATGTGATAAAAAATAATTAATTTAAGGTGGTTTGTAAGCTGATCATTGTATATATATACACGTATATATAAAGTTGTTTCCCCATCTTTTTCATGATCATCATTTAGGGTCAGAAATAAAAACTCTATTTACAAATTAGGGTGAAAATTTAAATTAAGTATTTTTTTTTATCATTTTAGAAAGTGTAATTCAATTTATTATTCTAATTTTCATCCTCCTATCATCGTCTTATTTATTATATTTTACTTATAAACCTATTATCTAATCCTATATTATCATGGGATGGTAAAAAAATAGATGATAAATAGATTTTTTTGAAATATTCTGCATATCGATTTGCAAATAGAAGAACTTTATATAGAATCATCATGAGCACCAAGCAATCGCCTATGGTTGGGAAAAAAAACTATATATCTTCATATATTCTAGATCTTAATTATATTGTTGTCTGTTATTGTTATATCTATTTTAATTTGCGAGGAAAAAAAAAAAAAACAGAATGAAAAGCATTTCTAGCAAGAGAGAGAGTGCTTCAAAGAAAGATGGAGCAGGTTCTTAAATTTAATTAAGGATAATTATAATAATTAAACACACTTATTCAAGGGGATCCGTGGCGCAATGGTAGCGCGTCTGACTCCAGATCAGAAGGTTGCGTGTTCGATTCACGTCGGGTTCAAATCCTACACATTTTTTCTTTTTTGATTCGCTGCAATAGAAAAACGAAGTGGCAGGAAGATTGAATTGGGGGAAGAACGGTACCATCTCTGCTTAGTTCCCAAGTCCTTTGATATTGTCGGTGAACATGGACCCTACGAATCATCTAAGAAGCTGCATGCTATGAAACCGACCAAATCAGAAGGCCTTACTATTCTCTTATTATCTATTATCTATTTATTATTTTATTTATTTATTTTTATTTAATAGTTAAGAAAGTGACTATTAATTAAATTGTATATTTTTTTTAATTTTTTAATGATTAAAGATATTAAAAAATACTTAAAAAAATAATAAAAAATAAAAATTTCAAATACATTATAAAGTAGTAAAAAGTTGGTAAGAGCACTCCCAACAGATGATGTATAATACATTTTTCTTTAAAATTATAAAGAAATGCTCTCAAAACATCATCTATCAGATCTTGTATTTTAAATAAATTTTTACATTGAGCTACAGAAAACCGCTAGATGTAGAGGATTCTATTCATCAATGTAAAATTTTTTAATTAATTTATCACTCCTCCTCATGAGTTTCTAATTTCTTCAACTTATTTCTTCATCAATGTAAATCAACGATGCAAGTGTCTAGAACATCATTTTTAAGACTTATATAGAAATAACTGCAGTCAACGATGCAACCATGTTCTGTATGTTGCTCATCAAGATTTGAAATAATCAGAAAAAATAATCTATTCTTTTTATTTTTTGAATTAATTTATATTTTAATTTAGCTTATAAATTTAGATTAATCTAAAATAGAACATAATTATATTGCATTGTATATGGGAAGATATTGTAAATATCAAAAGATATGAGGGTATTATTAATAGTTAGAGAAAATATTTGAAATGAATAAAAAATATTAAAAAATATAATATTTAAATGATATGAAGAACAAATAGATAAGCTGATGTATGGTATATTGTAAAAATCAGTATGTAAAATAGAAAAAGTAAGTTTTGATGATGTATTTTAAATGATAGGATGAAAAAGCTATTGTGAGTGCTCTAAGAATGTAGTAAGTCTATTATTATTCAAAATTTAAATATACAAGTTTGGCTTTATAAAAAAAAATGAATCCCATGAAAAATATAAAAAAAAAAACTATTTTATTTTGGTGAGATTCACAATTTTATAAAAAAATATGTTTTAACTATAAAAAAAATTTATAAAATAAATTCATAAATAAACGTAATTTAACGTGCTATATTATAAAATTATTTTTATTATAAAATAAATTTAATCTTAATTATAAATTTAATTTTACAAATGTTTTTATAAGTATAACATTTTCTTCAATAAAAGCTGACGTCTCAGGTATGTAGGTAAGGACGTTGCTACGTTCACAGTACCGAAATCTTCTACCGAGCACTTCAAATATTTTTTTTATATTTTTTTTCACTAGTTTTTAAAATTATTTAAATATTTTTTAAAATTAAAAAATTATATATTTATTTAAAAATACTTACTTAATCATTAAGTAAAAGTATAAAATTAAAAAAAATTCAATAAAGAATTTCGGCGCACATCTTGTAATATTACTCTGGATAGAGTGGCACTGGCGCATGCCTTTTCGTGGTCGTCGCTGCCAACTCATTCAATGAAAGTTTGGAATACAAATCGAACAGTAAACTATACTCTTTCAAAAAAGTCGTCGCTTCGCTGCTACGCTATCACTCGTATACTAAAATGAACGAGTCAGTTTAAAAAAAAAAAAAAATGAACAAGTCAACTTGCTTTGTACTCGTTAAGTTCGATGGAGTTTCAAAATTCAGTAATGATAGAAAGAAACTGCTATAATTTTTTGTTCTCAACACTCATTTAGAGAGATGTGTGGTCTAAATGATAGCATATCATATATATAAAATAGATATTTTTAATAATAACTTCTGTCAATATTTATTCTTCGAAACTTCACGGCATGAGATTCACATGCTTGTTCAATCGCAGGAAAACTTAATTATAAATGAAAAAATATGGGCATCTGACCCACACGGGATACACTCCGTGTAAAAAAAAAAAAAATAATGTACAGTGTGTGCTGGTGTGGGGCAGATGCCCAGAATTACTCATTATAAATTGCTCCGTGGTTGACAGGGTTGAGTATTGCTTGTCTTTATTTATTTCAGAGTTTCACGTATTGGAGCTTTGGATTGGGTTGGCAAAGCAAAGTTATATATGGCACTGCCGTTTGTCGGATCGGCTGCTCTGGGAGCAGCATTTGGAGAGGCATTTGCTGTGTTGTATTCAACGGTTAAGGATGTGATAACCAAAACCCTTGCATTCAAATCCATTCTCCAACAACTGAAAAGCACGCTAGATGTGTTGGATCCATTGGTTAAAGATATACAACAATCAAACAGAGAATTGGGTCGGTCAGAGAAGGAAACACATGACCTTATCCAACAAATGAACAAGGGCGAGAAGCTCGTAAGTAAGTACTCGAACCTTACAGGGTGGAAACACTTCGTGAGATACCACTATGCGAACAAGCTTTGCAGTTTGGACGATGCCCTTCGCAGGTTCTTTCAGATTCATATACCAGCATGGGGTTTGAGGAATGGGATAGAGGTTTTGAGGGGGGTGAATCATCTTTGTGCGCAGATGAATTCGGCTGGGATAAACGGTGCGTTGCCGTGTGCGGTTCCTGAACCCCCTGATTTTACTGTTGGGTTGGATGTGTCTTTGAAGGAATTGAAGATGGAGCTGCTGAAAAAAGAGGTACTGATGCTGGTGTTGACTGCTCCTGGAGGATGTGGGAAGACCACATTAGTTAAAATGCTCTGTCAGGATGAGGACATCAAAGGTACTTCATCTCAATTTCTTTTGGATTGTTGCTTGCTTAAGGTGTCTTGACTCTTATGTGTGGAAAAAAAAAAAGGTTTGTTATGACCAAATCTTTGTCTCATTAGGTAAAACATATTAGATTGCAGCAATGTTGGTTTCTTTCTTTCTTTTGGTTTACTCTTTGAACAGTCATAGCAAGAATAGCAATCTCTTGAACATATCACACTTTGAAATTAGAGAAATGATAGTTATAGTAGTGAGTGCTCACAATCACTTTGAAAAAAATGAATATATATAAAACTTATATGAAAAAAAATTAATTTTTTAATAATAGACCCACTCTTTTTTTTTTCAAAGCGACTGTACGGCACTTGCATACTCCACGACTGCATGTATCATTACTCTTGACATTATGGGCTTGTAAGAGTAAGGAAAGAAGAGAATGGAAGAAACAATTATCATATTGCGATAATTGGTGGCACTGTCTTAGAAAGTTGCTTTTTTGCTCATATTTTTATCCTTTGCTGGGATTGTGTTGGTCATTCGATTCATATGGCTTGCCATTATCTATATTCCTGCATAGAAATGTTATAAGACATTACACGTACTTCACAGGCAGATTTCTTACCACATTGTGTTTGACTAGGCAAATATGAGATTTTCTTTGTCATCGTTACAAAAACTCCAAACCTGAAGGACATTATACGAAGGATTTTTTGCCATAAGTGTGATCGAGCTCCTGAGTTTCAAAGTGATGAAGATGGAATTAACCATCTGAAGCAACTGCTGAATCGAATTATGCAACAAAATCCTATATTGTTGATCCTGGATGATGTCTGGTCTGGATCAGAATCCCTCCTTGAGAAGTTTAAGTTCCATATGACAGGTTACAAGATTCTAGTAACTTCAAGAACTGCATTTCCAAGGTTTAGCTGTAAATATAAGTTAGAACCTTTAAGTGATGAGGATGCAACAAAACTTTTTCGCCACTCAGCAATTCTGCAAGATGGGAACTCTTACATTCCGGATGATGATACTGTCAGAAAGGTATTTTTGTCACTATGGATATTTGTTTGAAATACGAAATATATATTATTGCAAGGGTAAAATACACAAACCCCCTCAAACTCTCACTACTGATGTTATGTTTTTTATTGTTTAAAATCGTTTTTATTTTTAATTAGCAAGGGGTATTTTCTTTTTTGAGAAGTTCAAGACATAATTTAGTTTTTTGAAGGGAAAATGGTACATTGCAATTTTTTGATAGTCTTCCTGGGAACTTGTTTTGTTTTTTATGCATCAGTTGTCCATAAAAACTTGTATATGGAGAAAACGCAGAGATACAAACCGTGTTTTCTTATGTCCAAACAATTAATGTTGTTTAGATACCTAGAGCCGTGGACAATGTTACCCGGCCCTTTAAACAACCAATAACTGATTTCTTCCTTTATTTTTGTGGCCTTGAATCACAGATAGTGAAATTCTGTGGGGGGTTTCCACTGGCCCTTGAAGTGATTGGTAGTTCCCTCCGTGGTGAGTCTGCAGCAACCTGGGAAAACAGAATGCAGAACTGGACTTCTGGTGATTCTATTCTTGATTCTGTGCCGGAAATTGATCTGCTTGAACGTCTCCAAAGCAGTCTAGAATTCTCAGATAAGAAGGTCAAGCCCAAGTATGAGGTCATCATGAAGGAGTGTTTCATGGACATAGGTTCATTCCCAGAAGACCAAAGGATACGTGTTGCTTCACTCATTGATATGTGGGAAGAATTATATGAGCTAGATGAAGTTGGCACCATTGCCAACCTTCTTGAAATCAGTTCCCGGAATTTGGCTAATCTTGTGGTCACAAGGTATGCTGGCTTTTTATATTTATCCTATGATTTTTTTGGGGGCTGATTTCTTCTGTATTCACTCCTAGTTGCTACTTGCTAGTTGCGATATGCTGTATATACACGATCAATATATTCTAATTTCTTACAGTTAGATAAACTTTGAAGTTGTGTTAATAAGAGGAAAAAAAGGAAAGCATATTACAAGAAAGAAGTTCAAGAAAAGGGAAGTTGTTCCAACAGGAACCAATTAGGGATTTACCATTATCCAATTCATCCCGTTACACGATCTCATATTGTTAACTTCTCTCCGATATTTTTAGTCTTGGAACTTATATTTTCTTGTCTGAACACTGAAGAACTTGAATCTCTTCTAAGCATCTATTTCTTATTTACCAGGAGAGATGCAAGTGAGGTTGGCAGATACTATGCTGAAGACTTTGTCTTACAACATGATCTTCTTAGAGAGCTAGCTATCCGTCAGTGCAGACAGGAGCCAATAGAAAAGAGGAAAAAATTGATTATGGACATTAGTGGAAACAATCTTCCCAAGTGGTGGACTGAACAGAAGCAGCAACATATCAGCTCCCACCTATTGTCTATCTCAACCGGTCAGTTCATTTTTCTCACTCTTAAACACTCACACACAAATGAACACAGTCTTGTTTGGCAGAATCTTGTTTTTATTCTTTATTTTTCAGAGCATTTTTTTGTTCCCTATCACAACATATACGATGTTGTTTGCAGATGAAAATTTCTCATCAAGTTGGTGTAAGATTCAACCACCTGAAGTTAAGGTTCTTGTTCTGAATTTTCAAACAGAGAATTACACCTTGCCTGAGTTTGTGGAGAAAATGGAGGAACTAAAGGTTCTTATAGTTACCAATTATGGTTCTTTTCCTGTTGAATTAGGTAACTTTCAGCTACTTGGGTCTGTACCCAATCTAAAGAGAATCAGATTGGAGAAGGTTTCAATTCCTTCCATTTGCGAGACTCTATCAGCATCAAGGAGTTTGGAGAAGATATCCCTGTTTATGTGTCATATTGGCCATTCATTTAGGAATTGCAGTATCCAGATCTCAGATGCACTGCCAAATCTAAGGGAGATAAACATTGACTACTGCATTGATCTGGTGGAATTGCCTGCTGGGATCTTTGATATTATCAGCCTTAAGAAACTCAACATCACCAATTGTCATAAGCTGTCTAAATTGCCAGAGGGGTTAGGAAAGCTGAGGAATTTAGAAGTTTTAAGGCTTAGGTCATGTACTAAGTTGTTGGAGTTACCGGAGTCGAGTAGAAGCCTCCATAACTTGGTGGTTCTTGACATCTCCGACTGCCTAAGCATTATCAAGTTGCCAAAGCACATTGGCGAGTTGTGTAATCTGAAAGAGTTCCATATGAAAGGGTGCTTGGCATTGCATAATCAGTTGCTACTATCAATCCTGGATCTTAAGCACTTGAAACTCGTGGTATGTGACGAAGAGAGGGCCAAACGATGGGAGTCTATCATGGAGTTTCGCGCGGACTGCTCCCGTCCACAGATAAAAGTGGCGGAAAAAGATAACAACTTGAAATGGCTTGGTAATCGTTTCTGAGAATGGTTTCCGAGCAAGCCAGAGTTTCAATCCTATTCCTGCTAGGCTGTGTGTGAGCAACCTGTTCAAAGTCTGTCTTGAAGAATAATAAAGTTGGTTTTGTAAATGCACGCATTTGTCAATTGTATTATCACCATATGATGATTGAAAGATAGAAAAAGAAAGTTTCCATAACAGACGATTGAAAGATAGAGAAAGAAAGTTTCCATAACACATGAATTACGAGCTGCAAATGATTTTGGCCTTCTCTTGCAGAAATATGCCATCCTTTTTTTACTCTAATTCTGGACAATACAGTTCATTTGATCTCACAAATAAAGAGGAATTGAATGCAATAAACGACAACTAAGCTCAGTTCTATGCCATAGAGGAATGATGGTAGCTCCAAGATGTCTAATTTTGGAAAGCATGATACTCGTTGCAATATAAGTTGAGAATTGATTCAGTCACAAAGAAATTTTATAAAAATAAATTTATAAATTGACTTGATTTTATGTGATATAATAAATCTATTTTATAATAAAAATAAATTTAAAATCTACATCAACCATATTAATTTATGAGTTTATTTTTATTAAATTGAGTTGTGATCAATATAATTTCCATAAATTGAATAATATATTGAATCCATTTTATTGTCAACAACTGTGGTGGCGTTACTTTATCAAAAATATTAAAATTTTCATTTTAAATTCAATATCAGAGTAATGTTAGATTTATTTTTATCTTTTTTAAAAAGGACTCACAAAAAAAAAAAAAAAAAAACCTTTTACTCCTTATCATAAGATGAATAGAATTTAAAAAAAATTATAAGATGAATAATATAATTCCTTATCATAAATTACTAGAACTAATAGTATATTAATATTTTTTTATATTTTTTAAAAATATTTAAAAATAATAAAAAAAATGTGAATAAAAAAATTTAAAAAAATAAGAAGATGAATTTGTCTGGCCGCAGGCCCAGTCGGCGGGCGATAAATGTAACGGTAGAGTAGGGTGATGTGGGTTGATGGTTCCTTCGAATATTAAAAAGAAAAAATGCGGGCATCTGCCCCACACGGCCACACTCCCGTGTAAAAAAAAAAAAAAAAAAAGGACAAATGCGTTGCTTCGTTTCTAAGTCGAATAACAAGAGTACGAAGTCAATGCGATCAAACTTGGAATGGGTCGAGGTTCGGTGCCTGAGAATTACAGGCACGCTCAGTCGCAGAGAATTGTTCTTTTTTCTTTTTCTGCGAAGAGGAATCATCTATATATTCCTTTCTCTGATTGCTTTTGTTTTATATTTTTCTGCCCCGTTTCCTCCTATCACCACAACGAAAATGAGAGACATGGAAGTTCCCGGTGGAAGATTTTGAGAGAGAGTGTCTTTTTGTTTGCTTGGGTTCCAAAGAAATCGACCACAAAATCTTTTCTTTCCATCCAATTCTTGTACAAAGCCCGTCTGTTCGGAAACTGAAACATAAATTGTTTCCACTTTTGGGTTAGTTGGCGGAGCAAAGTTATGGCAGGAGCATTAATCGGAGAGGCTGCTTTGGGAGCAGTACTTGGAGAGGCATTTTCACTGTTGTTTAAAACCGTCAAGGATGTGACAAACAAAGCCCGTCTGTTCGAACCCACTCTGAAATGCCTCCAATCCACGCTACTTTCTTTGACGCCAATATTCGAAGATATAAAACGGTTAAACAGAGATCTGGACCACCGTGAAGAGGAAACGAAGAAATTGATTGATCATATGAAAAAGGGTGAGAAGCTAGTTAGCAAGTGCTTGAAAATTCAGTGGTGGAACTACTGCATGAAACCCCATTACGCAGGCAAACTCTTGGACTTAGACCAGGAAATTTCCAGGTTCTTTCAGTTTGATTTGCAAGCATTGAATGCTAGGAATGTGTTGGAGATTTTGGTGGGGGTGAAAGATATTCGAAAGCACATGAATTTGTCCGTTAAGAATTATCGGTTGAGTTGCGCAGTGCCTCTGCCCCCAGATTATATTGTTGGGTTGGATGTGTCTATAAAGGAGTTGAAGATGCAGCTGCTGAAGAAGGAGGTGCCAGTGCTTGTATTGACTGCTGCTGGAGGATGCGGAAAGACCACGTTGGTGAAAATGCTTTGTCAGGATGAGGAAATTAAAGGTACTTTATCTCAAAATCTTTTTGGTGCCAGTTTTGCCAATGGCAAATATTATATGCATAGTCTCTAAACTAATTTTTGGATCCTTTTATACTAAGGGTGTACCGTTGGGTTTTACCAAAACAAAATTACATGGAGTACTGTACTTGATATGTTTAAGGAAGTAATCACCTTTGGAAATTTTTAATGGAATGATAATATTACATATTGGGAAACCACTCAACCCAAAATTTAAGTCTATGGTTTTAGGTCCAACTAGTTAAAACCAATTACTCTCCAAGGTACTTTGGACCAGAAGACATAAGGTCTGGTCTCCAAATGGGAGAACTAGGTTCGAACCCACCATCCTGTATAAAAAAAAAAAAAAAACTACTCTTCCTTGTACATCTTTCCAGCATGGGGCTAACCTTTTTGCACACATGTGCATACGGTAGAAATGAATGGGTTTGCACTCACGCATGATGACTCCATTTTCTCCAAGTGTATGTGAACTGTTGGCAGAAATAAATCTGTATCATTAGGTAAAACATTTGTTTTGCTTACTGCCTTGCTAATCTAGGCTCATTCTTTTGTTTTACTTCTGCAGCAATCTTTGTAGTTTTTTTTTTTTGCAATATATTGTACTTTGGAATTACTGCCTTGGAAGAGTAGCAATAGGAAATGGGGGAAAAAGGCACTTGTCATATCTTCATAATTGGTTTATTGTCTCAGAAAATTGCTTTTGTTCATTTCTTACTCTATGCTGGGATTGGGTTTGGGAATTCCGCTCAACAGGACTTTGGGTTTTGTATATGTTTGTTTGCAAATGTTGATCTTGTGATTTAAGGGCGAACTTGTGTGCATGAGCCCTATGTTACAAGTTCGATTCTCCTTGTGATCAAACTTCGATTTAAGTGGGATGCCATAGCGGTGGGTTGCTGTCTAGTCTCCCTGGGGGTATAGGTTCTATAGGTGAGTCCTAAGGACTGCCGTGGAGTGGTTCCCCGTCATAAAATATATATATATATATATTTTTTTTGTTTGCAAATGTTGAAAGAGGTGAAATATGCTTTTAGTGGGAGCTTTCTGACTATATTGTATTTGGATAGGCACATATAAGGACAATATTTTCTTTGTCCTCGTTTCAAAAACTCCAAACCTGAAGGTCATTATACAGACTCTATTTTCTCATAGGGGTGAGCAGAAGCTTGAGTTTCAAAGTGATGAAGATGCAATCAACCAGCTTGAGCAACTTCTGAGACAAATTGAAGATCCTAAACTGTTAATACTGGATGACGTCTGGTCCAGGTCCCATCTTGAGAAGTTTGAGTTTTGTATGCCAAATTACAAGATTCTTGTGACTTCAAGAACTGCATTTCCTGGTTTTAGCTCCACGTATAACATGAAACCATTAAATGATAAAGATGCAAGGACTCTTTTTCATCACTCAGCAAACTTGCAAGATAGGAACTCTTCAATCCCAGATAAAGATATTAACAGGGTACTTTGCACATCTCTCTTATATAAACGTAGGAAATGCAGTTAATTTAATTTTTAATTTTACTCTTTTAAGTAACTCATTTTTATAAACGAGGGAATATATGATACTATGTCAAAATCATGTTTGCATGCATTTACACGTTGCTTTTGATAGGCCAGCTGTCTCCAAAACTTGATTGAATAAAGAAAAAGTAGACATACAAACCACGTCATATTTACAAACAATTGTTGTGGATAGATAGCTAGAACTGTGGGCAAAATTACCCATGCAACCTCTAAAATGAGATGGTCTTGGATTGCAGATATTGAAATTCTGTGGGGGGCTCCCTCTGGCCATTAAAGTGATTGGCAGGTCACTCTGTGGACAGTCTGCTGAGGTCTGGCGCAGTAAAGCGATGAAATGGTCTACTGGTCATTCTATTCTTGGTTCTAACAGTGATCTGCTTAAGTGTCTCGAAAAGAGCCTAGATTTCTTAGATGATGAGCTCATCATCAAGGAGTGTTTCATGGACCTAGGTTCATTTCCTGAAGGCCAAAGGATCCATGTTGCTACTCTCATTGATATGTGGACAGAGTTATACGAACTAGATGAAGATGGCATCCATGCCATTGCCAACCTATATGAAATCAGTGCTAGGAATCTGGCTAGTCTATTTGTCACAAGGTATGCTGGGTTGTTCTTTGTATCATTTGATTTTCTTGTAGGCTGATTTATATTCACCAGTAGTGCCTAGTTCTTATATGCTGTGACTGTGTATATATGGCCAAAACATTGAATGCCGTACAGCTTGATAAACTTTAAATTTCAGTTGAAGTTATATTGTAGCTTATTTGACATGTTGATGGCCGAAGTAAATATCTTTCATAGTAGCCCAGGGATCTCCAAGAGGAAGTCCAATTACTATTAAGAACTAGAAAGAAAGGGAAGTTATACCAGTTCAAAAATATTCTGGTATGCAGTTCGTCTCATAGATGCTGGAGTTCTATTGTCATAAAAAATTATTCTTATCATCAACTTCTCTTTCCTATGTTATTTAGTGTTCATTTCGTTGATAGGCATATGTGAAGACTGGAGATCTTGAATATCTTCATAGCGTCTAATTTTTGCTCTTTTAACAGGAAAGATGCAAGTGATTTTGCTAACTACTACAGTGAAGACTATGTCACACAGCATGATCTTCTTAGAGAGCTTGCTATCCATCAAAGCAGTCAGGGGTTGATAGAACAAAGGAAAAGACTGATTATTAATATTGGTGAAAACAATCTTCCCAAGTGGTGGACAGACCAGAAGCAGCAAGAGATTGCTGCTAATTTATTGTCTATCTCAACTGGTATGTACATTTTCTTGCTCTGAAACACCCACACACACAAGTTGTGACCTATATAATATTTGGTATCCAGTCATAATATGTAGGATATTATTTGCAGATGCAATGTTCTCATCAAGTTGGTGTAATATTCAACCACCCGAAGTTGAGGTTCTAGTTCTGAACTTCCAAACAAAGAATTACCCATTACCCAAGTTTGTGGAGAAAATGGATAAACTAAAGGTGTTAGTAGTCACAAATTATGGTTTCCTTCCTGCTGAAGTAAGTAATTTTGAACTACTTGGGTCTCTACCCTATCTGAAGAGAATCAGATTAGAGAGGCTTTCAATTCCTTTCCTGTGCAAGACCCCAATGCAAATGACTAGTTTGAAGAAGATATCCCTGTTTATGTGTAGCATCGGCCAGGCTTTTAGGAATTTTACCGTCCAGGTTTCAGATGCATTGCCAAATCTTACAGACATAAACATTGACTATTGCAAAGACCTAGTGGAATTGCCTGATGGGCTGTGTGATATTGCCCACCTGAAGAAACTCAGTATTACCAATTGTCATAAGCTGTCCGCACTACCTGAAGCAATTGGAATGTTGGCTAATTTAGAAATGCTAAGGCTTAGGTCCTGCACTGATTTGTCAGAGTTGCCAGAGTCAATTAGAAGCCTCCAGAACTTACGCATTCTTGACATATCCGACTGCCTGAGCATTAGCAAGTTGCCGAAACACATTGGTGAACTGTGTAATTTAGAAGAGCTCCACATGAAAGGATGCTTGAGATTGCGTGGACAGTTGCCAGAATCAATCATGGATCTTAAGCAGTTGAAGCTTGTTATATGTGATGAAGAGAGGGCCAGGTTATGGGAGCCTATAAAAGAGTTCCTCACCGATCTAAAGGTAGTGGTGGCTGCTAAAGAGATAAGCTTGAATTGGCTTCCCAGTCGTTAGCGTAACGTTCTGTTCTTTTCCCTTCCGTCTTTCCCTCGTCTTTTTTTCCTTCTGAAAAGAGCATGAAACAGAAGTGAGTTTGTACACCCAGAAAAAAGAAGGTATATTTGAAAATATTTAAATATATTAAAAAAATATGAAAAAAAAAAGAAAGAAAAAATAAAAATTCAGATTTATGTTAGGCGGCACGGCACGCCTAACGGTCATTGTTGGCAGCAGCTTAGTATTAAGGCTACAGCTGAGCTACCACAACAAATGCTCAAAGGAAGAAATACTCTAGAAGATTCTGGACGTACCTCATCACAACTGAATAATGTGGTCCCTGCTAGTGTGGTCCCCGTTGGTTACTAAACTCAAATGAAATTTGTCTCAAATGTATTGATAAATGAATCTTTGGTTAAATGTAATGAGTTGTATAAATATGGCCTTTGGCCTCTTTGAACAGTTGGTAAGAAAATAATTCATTCAAAAATTGCAAGCCCTTTGAGGCATTCTTTCGAGTACTGTCTGTGCCCTCTTTTACCCTATTATGATATCTAGAGCCTCACAAACGTCCAAATTTTTTTTTTTTTTTACAACATGACCACCAAAACAATCACCGATCCCACTCCTTCCATCGTCTCCTCTGCCTCCCATTTCATAACCATCAAATTATCAAATCAAAATTACCTTCTCTGGCGTGCGCAGGTGATTGCCTTCCTCAAAGCTCATCAGCTTTATGGCCATATTGATGGCTCGGTTCCTTCTCCACCACCTCTTGTTAATGATGCTCCCAATCCAAAGCATGCTAGCTGGCTCCTCCATGATCAGCTTATAGTTTCGGCCCTTTATTCTTCTCTTACTGATTTCGTTCTCTCTCACGTACTGGAATGTGCTTCCGCGAGCCATATTTGGACTACACTTCGGGATTTATATGCTGCTCAGTCCAATGCTCATGTTATCCAAACTCAATTTCAACTAGCCACTCTTAAGAAGGGCTCCGAATCCTTGACTGATTATTACAATCGAGCTACCAATATGGTGGCCTCTCTTGGAGCCGCTGGTCACCCTCTTGCTCCTTCTCAGTTTGCTTTATATCTCCTTGCAGGACTTGGCTCAGATTATGAGTCCATAGTCTCTGCTATAACCACTCGGCCAGATCTCTCTCTCCACAACAAATATATAGCTATCTTTTAAGTCATTGTTAGGGTTCTGATGAAGAGCTTGAGAGAAGGATACGGGGAAAAGATGGGAGCTTTATTTGGTGAAGGTAAAGATCGAAGAGTTAGGGCAATTGGGCAGCAGGAGGATTGGGGCTTTTCATATGGGAACGAAACGGTGCGTAGAGGAAGGATCATGCGGTGTCGTTTTGGAGCATCAGAATCATTACTTTACAGCTTTTACTTTAATAAAGTAGTACGGGGCAGCAAGTGTTGTTAAATGCTGCGTTTTATCAGTTGAATATGTAAGGGGGTCTTTTCGTCTTTTAAATAGTATTCAGTTAGAGTCATGCATATAAGGTGGGAAAAAGGGGATCGGGTTTGTTATGTAAAATCTGAACCATTTGATATTTCCTTTGGAGGTTTTGGATTCCTCGAAAATCCAAGTTATCAGTAATGGAAGCACTGTAGCTTCCTTTTTCATCATCTTCCTGTTTTCCGCATTGAGCTATATTCTACTATCATTTACCCTAGTTACTGTGAGACCCTAACAATTGGTATCTTAGAGCTAACGACCCTTACAAATTTTCATTTCCGTATACATAACCCAGAAATTCAAAACCCACAAATACCACTCTACATCCAGATTCTTTTTACCAACCATCCAGCCAAGCCATGGCCGAAGGTACTAGATCCAAGCAAGATAACAAGGAGAACAAGCAACGTAAGGCGGAAGATCAAGAACAAGCCATCCAACGCTTGACTGATCGATTGGACCAGATGTCTGAAATGCTACGTACGGTATGGGAACAACAGCAGCAGCTTGTACCTGAAAACAGACAAGAAAGGGAGCATGAGGGGAATGAAAATCGAAGAATGCTCACAAGGGGAATCAAGTTAGATTTTCCTCAGTTTGATGGGAGTGACCCAGCAGGTTGGGTGTTCAAAGCAAACCATTATTTCGAATTTCATCAAACACATCCATCACAAAAATTACTAATGGCTGCTTATCACATGCATGGGGAGGCACTTATCTGGTACAAAGGGGCTTGGGACAGTGGGCAGTTCACCAACTGGGAGACCTTCACTTGCATTCTTCAAATCAGGTTTGGTCCTACTACATATGATGACCCAATGGAAGCTTTAACAAGGCTCAAACAAACCTCTACAGTGTCAGCTTACCAGACTCAGTTTGAAGCATTAGCCAACAGAATCAATGGCCTATCTGATGCACACAAATTAAGCTGTTTCATTAGCGGGTTGAAGGACGACGTTCGGCTGCTTTTAAAAATGTTTAACCCTACCAGTTTAATTGGAGCATTTGGTTTGGCAAAAATACAAGAAGAGTATCTTATAAGTGCTCGGAAGGGAATGAGACCAGGAGGGGATAGGAGTATATTTCCTACAGCTACTAAAACATCATCTGAGAATCAATCCACTGAAGGTAGTAGTAAGTGGACTAAAACTTTCCAGCCCACACGGAGGATTTTTTCTACGGAATGGGATGAAAAAAGAAAGAAGGGCCTATGCTACCATTGTGATGAGAAGTGGCATCCCAACCATGTGTGTAAGAAAACCAAGATTTATCTGTTGCAAGGGTGTGAGACCCTAGAGGAAGATCAGCCTGAAAAAGTTGATGAAAACAGTCAGTTGGAAGAAAACAGTGTGCTGGTTACTCAGGTCGAAGCGAATCCTGAGATTTCACTTAATGCTATTGCGGGTACTCCTAGCCCAAGTATGATGAGGGTAAAAGGAACAGTGAGTGGAGAACCAGTGGTAGTCCTAGTAGACTCGGGCAGCTCTCACAGTTTCTTAGACCCGACGATTGCAAAAAGGGCAAAATTAACTATCAACCAGTCTACGAAGTTAGCGGTGAAGGTGGCCAATGGAGCCATTATTCACAATGAAGGCCATTGTGAGGCGGTACCCCTCAAAATGCAAGGTACTCAGTTCTGTCCATCTCTTTACATTCTGGAATTGGGTGGTTGTGACATTGTATTGGGGGTAAATTGGTTGGTAACTCTTGGTCCTATTGTATGGGATTTTTCAAGATTATCGATGCAATTTGTCAATGGTGAGCATAAGGTGGAGCTGAGAGGATTGGAGCCCAAACCAATCTCTCTTGAGGGAAATAGTAAGGCAATGTTGTCCTCGATGTCCAAGGGGAGAGGGTTTTTGTTACAAATTCAAATGGAGTCTAAGGTGGATAGTGTGGTGGTGCAGAATAATGAAGTTAGTGAGCTGTTGACACATTTCCAAGGGGTATTTGAGGAACCTAATGGGCTTCCTCCGATAAGGGACCATGACCATAAAATTGTTTTGAAAGAGGGTACTCCTCCTATCTCAAATAGACCCTATCGATACCCATTTTATCAGAAAACCGAGATAGAGAAAATAGTGGCAGAGTTACTGAAAACAGGGGTTATTAGACCCAGTTCCAGTCCCTTTTCCTCACCTGTATTGTTGGTACGTAAGGCTGATGGGAGTTGGCGCATGTGTGTCGATTACCGCGCCCTAAATCAGCACACAATTAAAGATAAATTTCCCATTCCAGTTATAGATGAGCTACTGGATGAGTTGGGAGGAGCAAGGGTATTTTCAAAATTGGATCTCAGGTCAGGATATCATCAAATTCGGGTGATACCCGAAGACATTGAGAAAACTGCTTTTAGAACTCACGAAGGGCACTACGAGTTCTTGGTAATGCCCTTTGGGCTTACCAATGCCCCGTCCACTTTTCAAGGGCTTATGAACCAAGTATTCAAGCAATTCTTGAGGAGGTTCGTATTGGTGTTTTTCGATGATATTCTGGTGTATAGCAGAAGCTGGAAAGAACACTTACAGCACTTAAAACAAGTGCTGGAAGTACTGCAAAAACATCAACTGTATGCGAAGATGCCTAAGTGTAGATTTGGGGTAGAGGAGGTGGAGTATTTGGGTCACATCATATCATTTGAAGGGGTCCGGGCAGATCCAAACAAAATAAAATCTATGCTGGATTGGCCATCGCCAAAGAATACTAAGGCTTTGAGGGGGTTTTTGGGGCTAACGGGATACTATAGAAAGTTCATAAAGGGGTATGGGGTGCTTGCAGCTCCACTGACCAGTTTGCTTAAAAAGAATAATTTTGGGTGGAATACAGAGGCAGAACAGGCCTTTAAGAAGTTGAAAGAGGTGGTAACTCAACCTCCAGTGTTGAAACTTCCAGATTTTTCTCAACCTTTTATCATTGAGTGCGATGCTAGTGGTACAGGAATAGGGGCTGTTCTAATGCAGTTGGGGCAACCTATTGCCTTCCTGAGCAAGGTGTTAAAAGGTAGGGCTCTTCTCTTATCCACCTATGAGAGAGAATTGCTGGCTCTAGTAACGGCTGTCCAAAAATGGAGACCCTACTTGTTGGGGCAGTCATTTATAGTCAAAACAGATCAGCAAGCACTGAAATTTTTATTGGAACAAAGAGTGGGCACAGAAGCTCAACAGAAATGGCTCACTAAGTTGATGGGGTATGAATTTAAAATTGAGTACAAGAAAGGCCAAGAGAATAGAGTGGCTGATGCTCTCTCTCGAAAGGAAGAAGAAAATGATGTCGTCGAAGCAGTATTTACTCAGATTACACTTCCAAAACTTGATTGGGTAGAGGAACTGAAACTGAGTTACCAAACTTCTCTGGAGTTCCGAGAGATCTTTACAAGGGCAGAAACACAACAAGAGATCCCTAAGGGAATTTCTATCATACAAGGACTTCTTTTAAAAAAAGGAAGATTGTTGCTGGTACCGGGAACACCTTTCATCAGGAAGGTGCTCCATTACATTCACAATGAACCCATGGCAGGCCACACAGGGTATCTTAAGACTTATCAACGAGCTAAGAGGGATTTCTACTGGGCTGGTATGAAAAAAGACATAAAACGATGGGTGAAAGAGTGCGAAGTGTGCCAAACAGTTAAACATGAGACTATTCCTCTTGCCGGGTTACTCCAGCCTCTACCCATTCCAGAGCAAGCTTGGACAGACATCTCTATGGACTTCATAGAGGGTCTGCCTACCTCTAAAGGAGTCTCAGTGATTCTGGTGGTAGTTGATAGACTTACTAAGTACGGTCACTTTATGACTCTATCGCACCCCTATACATCACAAAATGTAGCTCAGGTCTTTATGGATACAGTCTTCAAACTGCATGGACTTCCGAGGACAATTGTGTCAGATCGTGACACGGTTTTTTTGAGTGCGTTTTGGAAGAGTTTATTTGAGTTGCAAGGAACTACATTGAACTTCAGCTCTGCCTATCACCCCCAAAGTGATGGCCAAACAGAAGCTTTAAATAAAAATCTGGAGGGGTATCTAAGGTGCTATGTGGGACAGAAACCCAAAAATTGGGCGCAGTGGCTATCCTTAGCCGAGTGGTGCTACAACTCAAGCTACCATAGTTCATAAAAAATGTCACCTTTTGAAGCTTTATATGGATATCCACCCCCGAGACTTGTTTCTTACATAACGGGAACATCAAACAACGATGCAGTAGACAGGGAGTTACGCAACAGATCACAAACGTTGGAGCTTCTAAAGCAAAACCTTAAGTCAGCTCAAAACAGAATGAAAACATTCGCAGACAGGAAAAGGACCGAGAGGGAGTTCAAGGAAGGTGACTGGGTCTACTTACGGCTTCAACCTTACCGACAGAAGACAGTAGCCGTGCGACACAACCTGAAGTTATCCCCAAGGTTCTACGGACCTTTCCAAGTGATTCAGAGGTTGGGATCCGTGGCCTATCGACTGAAACTGCCACCCACAAGCAAGATACACCCGGTGTTCCATGTGTCCTGCCTAAAGAAGAAAATTGGTGAGCAAGTTCAAATCATGCCTTCTCTTCCACCTACAGACGAAAATGGGGAGATTTTACCTGAACCGGAGAAAATATTGGAGCGTCGTATGAAACAACAAGGAGATCGCGCGGTGACGGAGGTACTGGTGAAGTGGACTGGAGCAACCATGGAGGACAGCACTTGGGAGAAATTATGGAACCTCAGAGACTTGTACCCACACCTTGTGGGCAAGGTCTTGTAAGTGTGGGGGATTGTTAGGGTTCTGATGAAGAGCTTGAGAGAAGGATACGGGGAAAAGATGGGAGCTTTATTTGGTGAAGGTAAAGATCGAAGAGTTAGGGCAATTGGGCAGCAGGAGGATTGGGGCTTTTCATATGGGAACGAAACGGTGCGTAGAGGAAGGATCATGCGGTGTCGTTTTGGAGCATCAGAATCATTACTTTACAGCTTTTACTTTAATAAAGTAGTACGGGGCAGCAAGTGTTGTTAAATGCTGCGTTTTATCAGTTGAATATGTAAGGGGGTCTTTTCGTCTTTTAAATAGTATTCAGTTAGAGTCATGCATATAAGGTGGGAAAAAGGGGATCGGGTTTGTTATGTAAAATCTGAACCATTTGATATTTCCTTTGGAGGTTTTGGATTCCTCGAAAATCCAAGTTATCAGTAATGGAAGCACTGTAGCTTCCTTTTTCATCATCTTCCTGTTTTCCGCATTGAGCTATATTCTACTATCATTTACCCTAGTTACTGTGAGACCCTAACAGTCATGAAGCCCGTCTTACTCATCAACACAATACTCTGCTCTCTTGTTCCTCTATTGCTGCTCATGCCACAACAACTCGTCCGCCCCTCTCATTTAACAGAGGTTGTCACTCTTTTTTAAATAGAGGTGGGCGACGGGGTCGAGGACGTGGTAGCCAATATCCCAACTCCTCTAGGCCAACTTGTCAGGTCTGCCACAAGCAGGGACACACTGCTGCAACGTGCTATCATCGTTATGATGAATATCAGCCATCCCCACCTCTTTCCTCCAATTATACAGCCAACCTCACCACCACTACTCCCAACTCCGCACCTTCTCCAAATTCTTGGTTCCCCGATATTGGATGTGCCTCTGGACGTACCTCTTCACAACTGAATAATGTGGTCCCTGCTAGTGTGGTCACCGTTGGTTACTAAACTCAAATGAAATTTGTCTCAAATGTATTGATAAATGAATCTTTGGTTAAATGTAATGAGTTATATAAATATGGCCTTTGGCCTCTTTGAACAGTTGGTAAGAAAACAATTCATTCAAAAATTGCAAGCCCTTTGAGGCATTCTTTCGAGCACTGTCTGTGCCCTCTTTTACTCTATTACTTAGCAGGACTCTTTTGAAAGGAAAATACTAGTTTGCCTCTCACTTTGATCACTCGTGTATTTAATTTTTTTTATTTAATAATTAAAAAAGTAATTTTTAGTATATTGATGTATTTTTTTATTTTTTAAAAATATTTAAATATATTAAAAAAAATAAAAAAATAATAATTCAGATTTGTGGGAGGTTGCACGCCCAGACTGGCCGGCAGCCTAGCATGACGAAATACACTAATTATAGCTTTGCTGATAAGGTGGTTTATTGTCACTACTCACTAGGACTGACATGATAGGTTAAGTTGACCTTAATCCCATCCTCCTATCCAACAGAACATCGCTTTCCACTAATCATTTGACGATATTTTGCTCTCACAAGTACAAAGAACTCTCCCATGGACTGAATGGATTGCCCATTTTGATAAGTATAAGCCTATAGCCGCAACGTATCTATGTGTTACATTAAAAAAAAAAAAAAAAAAAACATGTAAGGTGTGCTGAGAATGCGGCTTATATATATTTATGCTCTTTTGATAAATTGATCCATATTTAAAATTCTGTATTTGAGCTATATGTTCATACTTTTACTGCATAGAACTCTCTCATGGAGTGAGTGAATGGATTTCCCATACTCTGATTTTGTTTCCTTTCCTTACAAGTAATCTAAATTCTTCTATTATTGTTGGACAGAAAATGCTTTGCTTTTACAAATTATGTATTTTTTTGGAGGAATAAAAAAGGGGTTGATGCTATATAACTTTCAATAAATTTTTTATTTATATTTATAACTTTTACTTACATAATAATATATATGTTGACGTATGAGTTATTGATACGATGAATATTATTAAATTAAAAAAAATTAATAAAATGAGTTTATATGTAAAATTATAAATATATAATATTACTGTTTATTCTCAAATAAAGTTATATTGATCTCCACACCCACTTAATTTTTCTTTCTTTCCAAGTTCCAGCCACAAGGTTCCACGATCAGTTGCTTTCGCTACCAAGTCGTCTACCGAACGACCAAACTCAATGCACTCAAATTATTCGGAAACTTCGAGGTTCATGGGATGAAATTTACATGCTTTCTCAATTCCAAAATAGTAATAATAGTTAAAAAATGGGAAATGTTTGGTAACAGTTTGAAGCCGTATCACACCCTAAAATTTATTTATTTATTTTATTTGTTTTCCTTAACTCAGCACGTAGGGTGAGTTTGGATCACAAACTCATCTTAATTCATCATTACAATTTTTTCAAATTCTAATATAAAATATTGTTTAACTTTTTCAAATTTCAATATAAAATATAATAAACAATTCAACTATTTCAAATCTCAAAATAATAATAATATTAAAAAATAATATTCTAACAATATTTTATCATCTCAACTCAACTCAATTCACTTCAACATCCAAACACACCACGGGTACGGGACTTGAGCGTGAAAATTCTTAAAAAATAATCGATTTCTTTTGCCTTTCCTTCCCTTCCCTTCCAATTCTTTTCCGCGAACTGACTCATGTTCTTCTTTATTTATCTCAAATAGCTTTACTTTTGAGTTTCTGCTTTGTTTCCTCATCAGTACAAAGAAGCTGGGAGGAAATTTAAAGAGTTTGATCAAAAAAGTTGGTTTCCGCTTTTGAGCTTAATACTTCAGCAGAGCAGAGCAGTGCCTGTGTCTTTATTTTCTTGGGTATCTGAGTGTTTGTGTACAAAATCCTCTTGTTTCTTTGATTTCTTCCCGACTTGGAGCTTTGGGTTTTATTGCGCAGCAACGTTATGGCATCCGTAGTTGTTGCAAACGCCGCTCTGGGTGGAGCATTTGAAAGGGTATTTTCGCTGTTGTATGAAGCAATTAAGGATGTGATAAACAAAACCCGCATGTTCGAATCCATTCTCCAACGGCTCAAAGACACGCTAGATCTTATGCGCCCTCTGGTTAAGAATATGTTGTTGTCAAACAGGGAACAGGATCTCCCAGAAGAGCCAACAAAGCGCTTGATCGAACGAATGGAGAAGGGCGAGAAGCGCGTTAGGAAGTACTCGAAGCTCCCATGGTGGAAATACCTCGTGCGGTTCCATTATGCGAACAAACTTTTGGAGTTGGAAAAGGACCTTGGCAGGTTCTTTAAGGTTGACCTATCGGCTTGGAATGCGATGAATACGTTCGAGTCTACGAAGGGAGTAAAAGATATTCGTGAGCGACTGAGTTTGACCCGGCTGAATAGTGTTGCATCGTTCGCGGTTCCTCGATTCCGGGAATTTGTAATTGGGTTGGATGTGCCTTTGAAGGAGTTGAAAATGCAGCTGCTGAAGGTGGAAGTGTCAATGCTTGTCTTGACTGCTCCCGGAGGATGCGGGAAGACCACTTTGGCGAAAATGCTTGGTGACGATAAGGAAATTAAAGGTTATTCATCTCTTTTTTTTTTTTTTTTGGGTAACTTTTAAGACTAGCTTGTGGATCTTTTATAGTGTGTTTGCCTTTTAAACTTGAATGAAATGAATGGAAATGCATTCTCGCTTTTATGAGACAAATTTCTGCAACAGTATTTGAAGCATTGTTAGAAACAAATCTCTGTCGAAATTTGCTTTCGGTGGCAGTTTTCTGATTACATTTTATTTGAAATTTGAATAGGCATATTTAAGGAGAATATTTTCTTTGTCCACGTCTCAAAAATTCCAAACCTGAAGGTCATTATACAAAAACTACTCTGTAAGGATGATCCTGATTTTCAAAGTGATGAAGATGCAATCGAGCAGCTGGAGCAAATGCTGCGGAATGAAGTTAATGAAAACAAATCTATATTGCTGATCCTGGATGATGTCTGGTCTGGATCGGAATCCCTTCTAGAGAAATTTGCGTTTGGTTTGCCTAATTACAAGATTCTAGTGACTTCAAGAACTGCCTTTCCAAGATTTACCTTCACATATAAGTTAAAACCATTAAATGATGATGATGCAATGGAAGTCTTTCGTCATTCAGCAGGTCTGCAAGATGGCAGTTCCTCTTACATTCCAGATGGAGAAATGATTAAAAAGGTACCGTGCCAATCTGAGATATTATTAGCAATTATGCATTTGTGGGGAGGTATGCTTATGAGTGAAGAAATCCATGATAGGTTTATTTAAGTGAATTTAAAAGTATATAACACCCTACCTACCTACCAAAATCATGTTTGCACTCTTGCGCTTGCTTGTTTTATTTTTGATACACCAATTGTTAACAAAAGTTAAGTATATAAAGAAAAACTAGACATACAACCATCTTTTCATTTTCATGACAATTAACATGGTTTAGATAAATGAACTTTGACCCATATTAACCCCTTCAACCTTCGGTCAATAACTGATCCTTGAATTGCAGATAGTGAAAGGCTGTGGGGGGTTTCCACTGGCCCTTAAAGTGGTTGGAAAATCACTCTGTGGGAAGTCTGCTGCGATCTGGCTCCTTAGAGTGAAAAAATTGTCTGATGGTTGTTCTATCCTTGATACTGATATTGAAAGTGAACTGCTTGAGTGTCTTCAAAGCAGTCTAGATTTCAAAGGTCATGAGATGATGCTGAGGGAGTGTTTCATGGACTTGGGTTCGTTTCCTGAGGACCAAAAGATCCCTGTTGGTGCCCTCATTGATATGTGGTCAGAACTATATGAACTAGTTGCAGATGGCATCCATGCAATTGCCAACCTACATGAAATCAACACCCTGAATCTAGCTAGTCTAGTGGTCACAAGGTATGCTGTTTTTTTTTTTTTTGGTATAATTTGACTAATCTTCTTTTCATTGGATGGTCGTGGAACTTATATTCTATTGTGCAAAGACTGAGGAACTTTAATCTCTTCTAAGCATTTGTTTCCGCTCATTATTTGCCAGGCAGGATGCAAGTGAGGTTGGCAGCTACTACAGCGAGGACTTTGTCTTACAACATGATCTTCTTAGAGAGCTAGCTATCCATCAGAGTAGCCAGGAGCCATTAGAGCAGAGGAAAAGACTGATCATAGACATAAGTGGAAACAATATTCCCAAATGGTGGATGGAACAGAGACAGCAACCTATCAACGCCCAACTCTTATCCATCTCTACTGGTTGGTTCATCTGCTCACAAAACACCATCACACACATTTCATACACAATTTGTGATGTATAGAATATTTGCCATCCAGTCACAACATATAGGATATGTTTTCAGGTGAAAAGTTCTCAAGTTGGTGCAATATTCTACCGGCCAAAGTTGAGGTTCTAGTTCTGAATTTTCAAACAAAGAATTATGGCTTACCTGAGTTTTTGGAGAAAATGGATAAATTAAAGGTTTTGATTGTCACAAACTATGGTTTCTTTCGAGCTGAATTAGGAAACGTTCAGCTACTTGGGTCTCTACCAAATCTAAAGAGAATTAGGTTACAAAAGGTTTCAATTCCTTCCATTTTCAAGATCCCACTACCGTTGAGGAACTTGGAGAAGATATCCTTGTTTATGTGTAATATTGGTCAGAATTTTAGGAACTGCAATATCGAGATCTCGAATGCATGGACAAATCTGATGGAGATAAACATTGACTACTGCAATGATTTGTTGGAAATTCCTACGTGCCTGTGTTATATTGTCAGCCTTAAGAAACTCAGCGTTACCAATTGCCATAAGCTGTTTGCACTGCCCATAGAGATTAGAGAGTTGGCTAGTTTAGAAGTCCTGAGACTTAGGTCTTGTACTAATTTGTCAGAGTTGCCGGAGTCAATTACAAGCCTCCAGAACTTACGCATTCTTGACATATCCAACTGCCTGAGCATGAGCAAGTTGCCAAAACATATTGGCGAATTGCGTAATTTGAATGTGATCCACATGACAGGGTGCTTGAGATTGCGTAGTCCATTGCCACCATCAACTATGAATCTTGAGAAGTTGAAGCTTGTAATATGTGACGAAGAGAGGGGCAAGTTATGGGAGCCTATCCGGGAGTACTTCCACATGATCTTGAGCCTGCATATAGATATAAGGATAGCTGAAAAAGATATCAACTTGAACTGGCTTGCTAATCGTTTCTGAGAGTGCGAATTGCTTCATCTTGGATAAATGTTGGTGGCATGATCAGGTATAGTGTTCTCTTGTCTTTGTTCCTTTTCCCTTTTTATTACATTAAGAGCATGAAACTGGTAAATTTGAGGAATCTCATGATTTGCACTCAAAGGGTAAGTTGGCATTAGAAAAGGGATAGAGGCACTATTTTAAGATGATGAACTTTGGCATGCTTGTGTTGATTGATTGTAAAATAGTTGTAAAATAGTTATAAGAGTATCATTATCCATATTTGAGCACCTGCTGAATTTATTTATTGTTGTGTTGCGTATGAATTGCGAATGATTTTGACAATATAAATTATCAATGATTTTTTTTTTCGAATTTTTAATTTTTCTTAAATGAAAATTCAAGATGTTTTTTCATCTTCCTTTAAGAAAATTCAGGTTAAAAAAAGATTAAAAAGTTAATTGTATCAGTAATTGTCAAATATGTTCGTGCTCAATGGAGTGCTGAATATCATTTTTAACTCACTAAACGTCTATGCCCCAACCCAAAGAATAAAAATGTAATGCAGATTCGAAGCATTTCATTCATTGGATTTTTCAATAAAACTCGGTGTCAAATATGAATTAACCGGGAAGTGTAAAAGTCCCGTCACACAACGCACGAGTTTACGAGATAATTGGAGGGGTTTCAATTCTACCGAAAGGGCCCAATGACATCTAATGAAAAAGTTTCATCACACAATGCACGATGAGACTCTACGGAATAATTGGAAGGACTTTAATATTATCATAAGGGCTCGTCGGGTGCTATCATGGGCCTAGGTCATGGTTGACCTAGGCCCAACGAATCACTTTACTTAAGGCTCAAACCCCTTTGACCCATTAGGGCTCATGCCAATTTGTTAAGGACATGAATGTCCGCCCGTTTATCCTGGGACGATTGAGATATTTACTCATTCAAAGTGAATAAATAGGTGGAATGTTCTAGGGTTCAAATTTTAAATAGTGGGCAAAATAGTTAGTCCGAGTAATCCTAAGAAGTCAAAAGCTCTATTTAAAGAATTCAAGTACGTTAATAAAAGCTTTAGAATAATTTGGCTCTAAGAAGATTCCTATCATTACTGATTTAGGCATCGGAGGTATCCTACCAAACCTCTCAAACCACCTTACTCTTTGGTTGCAGGATATCGTGAGTGCTTAGCAGTGAAACACGTTCTTAACACATATACTATACATTTGGTCAGAGAAAAAATAAAAATAAAATTTTTTGTGTGGTATATGATGTGAGAATGATTAGTAGAATGTTTTTCGCATCCTTTAAATGATACAAAGTCACCCAAACATTGGTTGGCTTGTAAATAACATGGGACGAAGAGAGGGCCAGGTTATGGGAGCCTATCAAGGACTTCCTCACTAATCTAAGGTAGTGGTGGCTGCTAATATATGTTCATACTTTTGCTGCATAAAATTTGGATTTGCCTGGGGAAAAACAAAGAGAGTAGAGACGAGTTTCCCATACTCTGATTTTGTTTCCTTTCCTGACAAGTAATCTAAATTCTTCTAATACTGTTGGACAGAAAATTCTTTGCATTTACAAATGCCAAAAATTACGTAGTTATTGGAGGAATAAAAAGGGGTTGATCCTATATAACTTTCAAGAAATTTTTTATATATGTTTATAACTTTTATTTACATACTAATATAGTCTTAAGTATCAGTTATTGATACGTTGAATATTATAAAATTAAAAATAAAAAAATTAATAAAATGAATTTGTATATAAAATTATAAGAGTGGAGCTACTATTCCGCTCCCACTCTTACCATTGGGCATTAACTTTTTTTTTCACATTTTTTTTAAATATATTTAAATATTTAAAAAAAAAAATACATCAATACACTTAAAAATCACTTCCTTATTCACTAAGTAAAAAAAAAAAAAAAATTGCAAGCGGTCAACTAGAGCAGTAAAAGTGGGACGGCAGACTATCATTTCCCAAACTATAAATATATATAGGAAAATATTAAATGTATTTATCCACATGTCAGTATATATATATATAATACTAGCGGTTATGTAACGTGCGAAGCATGTTTGCCCATTTATCTAATTGAAAATGATGTGTCCAAAAAAAGAATATGATGTATAAAAAGAATATGTTTTTTTAAAGAAAATTCATTAGTTAATAATTTAATACACAGAGTAGGAAAATAAATTTTAACAAGCATTATAATGATAACAAAACGTTACAGTAATATGAGTACTATAAAAATTAAAAGATTTTGGATATTTTAACAATAGTTTTCTTAGCAAAATATATGAATTGTATAGAATTCAACCACAATACTCAATGACCCAAGGAGAACTGAAAAAATACAAAATCTTTTATTTCGATATTGTTCTCATATTTTTTTATCATTAAAGTAAGTCTTTTCTATTTTTGAAATTCCAAAAATATTATAATGGTAAAAAATTATTTTATCTAAATAATTTTAGTTAATTAAAAATATTATGAGATTTAAATTATATTAAAAATTCTTATTATTTATATGATTTTACTCTCTTAAAATGAGAAATGATACTTGCAGTCGTGAGTCCACTTTTTTTCAAAGCAACTGTATGAGATTTGCATATTACACGACTGTATGTAGTATTACTCTAAAAATATTTAACAAAATTCTATCATTTATTTTATTGTTTAGCATTGTTTATTACTGTTCACGAACATTGTTCATCATTGTAGTACATTACTGTAATACTATTCGGCACTGTTGATTACTGTAGCATGATTCATATTATATATACTGTTTAATACTGTAGTACTATGAACTATTTATTACTGTTCACATCGTTTATAGCCGTTTTAAGTTAAAGGAGATATATATACACTACTGTTTATTCTCAAATAAAATTATATTGATCTCCATACCCACTTAATTTTTCATTCTATATCTCAACGAAACGTAAATGTTTGCAATATTAAAAATTATTATATTGCCAATAACGTTCCAAGTTCCAACCACAGGGTTCCACGATTACTTGCTTTCTCGCTCCCAAGTCGTCTAATGAACGACCAAAGTCAATTGCGCTCAAACTCGGAAACTTCGAGGTCCATGGGATGAAATTTACATGCTTTCTCAATTCCAAAAAACAGTAATAATAGTTAAAAAATAATCGATTTATTTTGCCTTCCCTTCCCTTCCAATTCTTTTCCGCGAACTGACCCATGTTCTTCTTTACTTGTCTCAAATAGCTTTACTTTTGAGTTTCTGCTTTGTTTCCTCATCAGAACAAAGAAGCTGGGAGGCAAATAGGAATTTGATCAAAAGAGTTGGTTTCGGCTTTTGAGCTTAATACTTCGGCAGAGCAGAGCAGTGCCTGTGTCTTTATTTTCTTGGGTATCTGAGTGTTTGTGTACAAAATCCTTTTGTTTCTTTGATTTCTTCCCGACTTGGAGTTTTGGGTTTTTATTGCGCAGCAACGTTATGGCATCCGTAGCTGTTGCAAACGCCGCTCTGGGTGCAGCATTTGAAAGGGTATTTTCGTTGTTGCATGAAGCAACTACGGATGTGATAAACAAAACCCGCATGTACGAATCCATTCTCCAACGGCTCAAAGACACGCTAGATCATATGCGCCCTCTGGTTGAGAAGATGTTGTTGTCAAACAGGGAACTGGATCTCCCTGAAGAGCCAACAAAGCGCTTGATCGAACGAATGGAGAAGGGCGAGAAGCGCGTTAGGAAGTACTCGACGCTCCCATGGTGGAAATACCTCGTGCGGTTCCATTATGCGAACAAACTTTTGGAGTTGGAAAAGGACCTTGGCAGGTTCTTTAAGGTTGACCTAGCGGCTTGGAATGCGATGAATGTGTTGGAGTCTGTGAAGGGTGTAAAGGATATTCGTGAGCGACTGAGTTTGACCCGGCTGAATAGTGTTGCGTCGTGTTCGGTTCCTCGATTCCGGGATTTTGTAATTGGGTTGGATGTGCCTTTGAAGGAGTTGAAAATGCAGCTGCTGAAGGTGGATGTGGCAATGCTTGTCTTGACTGCTCCCGGAGGATGCGGGAAGACCACTTTGGCGAAAATGCTTGGTCACGATGACGACATTAAAGGTTATTCATCTCATTTTTTTTTTGGTAGCTTTCAAGACTAGCTTGTGGATCTTTTATAGTATGTTTGGCTTTTAAACTTGAATGAAATGAATGGAAATGAATTCTCGCTTTTAGGATTCAAATTTCTGCAACAGTATTTGAAGCATTGATAGAAACAAATCTCTGTCGAAATTTCTTTTCGGTGGCAGTTTTCTGATTACATTTTATTTGAAAATTGAATAGGCATATTTGAGGAGAATATTTTCTTTGTCCCCGTCTCAAAAACACCAAACCTGAAGGTCATTGTACAAAAACTACTCGGTAAGGATGATCGGTCGCCTGCGTTTCAAAGTGATGAGGATGCAATCGACCAGCTGGAGCAAATGCTGCTAGCTAAGCTAAACAAACATATATTGCTGATCCTGGATGATGTCTGGTCTGGATCGGAATCCCTTCTAGAGAAATTTGCGTTTCGTTTGCCTAATTACAAGATTCTAGTGACTTCAAGAACTGCCTTTCCAAGATTTAACGTCACATATAAGTTAAAACCGTTAAATGATGATGATGCAATGGAACTCTTTTGTCATTCAGCAGGCCTGCAAAATGGGAGCTCCTCTTACATTCCAGATGGAGAAGTGGTTAAAAAGGTACCGTTCCAATCTGCAATAGTGTTAACAATTGTGCAATTTTTGGGAGGTATGTTTATGAGTGAAGAAATCCATGATAGGTTTATTAAGTGATTTTAAAAGTATATGACACCCTACGTACCTACAAAATCATGTTTGCACTCTTGCGCTTGCTTGTTTTATTTTTGATACACCAATTGTTTCCAAAAGTTAAGTATATAAAGAAAAACTAGACATACAACCATCTTTTCATTTTCATGACAATTAACATGGTTTAGATAAATGAACTTTGACCCATATTAACCCCTTCAACCTTCGGTCAATAACTGATCCTTGAATTGCAGATAGTGAAAGGCTGTGGGGGGTTTCCACTGGCCCTTAAAGTGGTTGGAAAATCACTCTGTGGGCAGTCTGCTGCGATCTGGCACCATAGATTGGCAAAATGGTCTTGTGGTTATTCTATCCTTGATACTGATATTGACAGTGACCTGCTTGAGTGTCTTCAAAGCAGTCTAGAATTCAAAGGTAATGAGATGATCCTGAGGGATTGTTTCATGGACTTGGGTTCATTTCCTGAGGACCAAAAGATCCCTGTTGCTGCCCTCATTGATATGTGGTCAGAACTATATGAACTAGTTGAAGATGGCCTCCATGTAATTGCCAACCTACATGAAATCAACACCCGGAATCTAGCTAATCTAGTGGTCACAAGGTATGCTGGATTTTATTTTTATTTTTATTTGTTTTTGTTTGTATAATTTGACTAATCTTCTTTTCATTGGATGGTCGTGGAACTTATATTCTGTTGACCAAGGAACTTGAATCTCTTCAAAGCATTTGTTTTCACTCATTTGTCAGGCAGGATGCAAGTGTGGTTGGCAGCTACTGCAGTGAAGACTTCGTCTTACAACATGATCTTCTTAGAGAGCTAGCTATCCATCAGTGTAGCCAGGAGCAAGTAGAACAAAGGAAAAGACTGATCATAAACATAAGTGGAAACAATATTCCCAAATGGTGGATGGAACAGAGGCTGCAACCTATCAATGCCCAACTCTTATCTATCTCAACTGGTTGGTTCATCTTCTCTCAAAACACTCTAGCACACATTCATACACAACTTGTGATGTTTAAAATATTTGGTACCCCGTCCCACCATAAAGGATAATTTTGCAGATGAAACGTTCTCCTCAAGTTGGTGCAATCTTCTTCCAGCCAAAGTTGAGGTTCTAGTTCTGAATTTTCAAACAGAGAACTACTGCTTACCTGGGTTTGTGGAGAAAATGGATAAATTAAAGGCTTTGATTGTCACAAACTATGGTTTCTTTCCAGCCGAATTAGGTAACATTCAGCTACTTGGGTCTTTACCGAATCTAAAGAGAATTAGGTTGCAAAAGGTTTCAATTCCTTCCATTTTCAAGACCCCACCACCATTAAGGAATTTGGAGAAGATATCCTTGTTTATGTGTAATATTGGTCAGAATTTTAGGAACTGCAGTATCGAGATCTCAAATGCATGGACAAATCTGATGGAGATGAACGTTGACTACTGCAATGATTTGTTGGAATTTCCTACATGGCTGTGTTATATTGTCAGCCTTAAGAAACTCAGCATAACCAATTGCCATAAGCTGTTTGCACTGCCCATAGAGATTAGAGAGCTGATGAGTTTAGAAGTCCTGAGTCTTAGGTCTTGTACTAATTTGTCAGAGTTGCCGGAGTCAGTTACAAGCCTCCAGAACTTACGCATTCTTGACATATCCGACTGCCTAAGCATTAGCAAGTTGCCAAAACATATTGGCGAGTTGCGGAATTTGAATGAGATCCACATGACAGGGTGCTTGAGATTGCGTAATCCATTGCCGCCATCAACTATGGATCTTGAGAAGTTGAAGCGTGTAGTATGTGACAAAGAGAGAGCCAAGTTATGGGAGCCTATCCAGGAGTTCCGCATGGACGGCACCCGTATAGAGATAAGGATAGCTGAGAAAGATATCAACTTGAACTGGCTTGCTAATCGTTTCTGAGAGTGAGAATTGCTTCATCTTGGATAAATGTTGGTGGCATGATCAGGTATAATGTTCTTTTGTCTTTGTTCCTTTTCCCTTTTTATTACATCAAGAGCATGAAACTGGTAAATTTGAGGAATCTCAAGATTTGCACTCAAAGGGTAAGTTGGCAGCAGAAAAGGGATAGGTTGGAAATGATTAAAAATGCTTCTATACTAAGTTGCGCAAATTCAGTCTTCTATACTAAGTTGCGCAAACCCAAGGAATAAAAATGTAATGCAGAGTCCAAGCTTTTCATTCATTGGAATTGTTCAATAAAACTCGGTGTCAAAGAAACCATTGTGTTGGAAGCCATTATCAAGCATAAACAGAGAAAAGAGGCATGGCATTTCTTTTGTGTTTCTTTTGTTTATGAATTGTTAGCTTACAAAATCAATAAACGTAACCTCCTCCTTTTATTTTTTACACATCCTTCGAATAAAACAGAAAAATAAATAAATTTGTCAAATTATGTAGATTTCGTCCTCCCTGCTCCCCCATCCACGGCCACTCCCTCGTGATCAGATCATTTGTAATTTATTTGTCCCAATAATGATAGACATACAATTATTATAAACAAAATTATATAAAAAATTATAAAAATGGTTGTACATACATGTTGCCCTGTCCCTATAAAATATCTCAGTTTTCTTCTTGGGCCCTGTTGAGATAACAACAAAGTCTGCAGAAAAACGTTAATCATACTGTGAAGATGAAGATAAAAGCTTAGATAATAGGAAGAGTGATCATGATAAAAGTTTTGAATGATTGTACTTATCTTTGTCATTATCTCCTCTGTTTTACACCTATCTATATGTAACAATTTCTTCTATGAGTAATATACACGGCTCTGCAATACATGTGCAAGTCAAGTTTTCTCAATACTCTTATATGGTATCAAGAGCCAAAAGACCAACGTCCTCCTTATGTCATCTTCCTCATAAATGTCATCTACGTCCCCTCAAGTCCTCCAAAAACCGAACCCACCATCACCACTCCTCACCATATCCAAGTCAAACTCACAAAAGACAACTAACTACCCTTGAAAACTCAACTCACACCGTATCTTTGCGGACAAAATTTGTACCGCTATGTCGATGGCCAACTCTCTCCACCTCCCACACACATCTCTGTGAAATCACCACTTGTCCCAAAAGCTTAAGCTGATAGGAAAAGATAGATTTTATTATTTTATATCTTAACACTCCCCCTCACTTGTGGGCCAGACTTTCCCTCAATGAGTAGGCCCAACAAGTGAAATATTTAATTAAATGGGATAGAGTGTAGAGTCAGGGTTCGAACTCAGGACCTCTGCTCTGATACCATGTGAAATCACCACTTGTCCCAAAAGCTTAAGCTGATAGGAAGAGGTAGATTTTATTATTTTATATCTTAACAATCTCTTCATCTTTCTCCACATCTCTACCAAACCCATCGTATGATTCCTGGTTTGCCCAAGACCAAATTATTTTAAGACTCTTCTTTCTACTCTATCGGATTCAGTTTTAAATCAAGTTGTTGGTATAACCAGTTCTCGGGACCTCTGGCTCACCCAAGAACGCATGTTTTCCACCACGTCCAATGCCCGTGTCATGCATACTCGTTTTCAACTAGCCACACTGAAAAAAAGGTGGTCTTTCTGCCATTGGTCAGCCGTTAAGTGACTCAGAAATCTCATCCTAGATACTTGCTGGCCTCCCATCTGAATATGAGTCATTAGTCACTTGCATCACCACCAGATTAGAACCCGTGCCTGTGGATATCCTATTTGGTTTTCTTCTCCAACATGAACTAAGACTCGAACAACTATCTCTCTCGTCCAATATTGGCATCCCCTTTGCCAACTTCACCAATTGCTCTTCCTCAACTCCAGGCCGTGGTTCCCGAAACTCAAATGGTTTTTCATTTCGTGGTGGGTGTTCTCGATGACGGGGGTGTGGTCATTTTGGCAACCTTAATTCTCTGCATCTCAATCCACAAATGGTCCCTCCACTTGACCTTACTGCCAAATTTGCCATAAAGTTGGTCATATGGTGCCATCATGCTAGTTTTGCTTTGACCAAAATTTTGAAACTCCCACTTCATCACCCTCGCATGCTTACATATCCACAACGACACCTTCACAAAATAATGAGTGGTACCTGGACACTAGTGCTACAAATCATATCACATCTGATTTTGGAAATTTGCACCTAAATGTCGAGCAATATACTAGTCCAGATCAAGTTCAAGTTGGTAACGGTCAAGGTTTGCAAATTCATCATAATGGTTCCTCTACTTTATTCTCTTCCTCTAAAGCTTTCTTTCTTCGTAATATTCTTCATGTCTCTGCTCTTTGTAAAAATCTTTTATCTGTCTATCAATTCACCAAAAGACAATAACGTCTTTTTTGAATTTCATCCTAATTTTTTTTTTTTTGTCAAGGATCTATCCTTGGGAGCCACCCTTTTCAAAGGCAAGAGTAACCATGGTCTATATCCCCTCACCAACCTTTCCTCCAGTCTTTGGTGTCCTTTAGCGTGTCTTGGTGAACACGTGCCCCCTTAGTCATTGGCATTCCCGGTTGGGTCGTCCTGCTCTTTGGATTGCTAGACAAGTCGTCTCCAAATTTAATCTCACCACTAGTTCTAATAAGTCAGTGTCTATTTGTAATGCTTGCCAATTAGGCAAGAGTCATCGTCTTTCTTTTATGTCCTCTCCATCAGTTTCTGTAGGACCACTGAACCTAATTTTCACTGATGTATGGGGTCCTGCATCTCAAGTGTCTGTCAATGGAAACAAATATTATGTTTGCTTTATTGATGATTTCACAAAATTTATTTGGCTCTTTCCTATGTCTTCAAAATCTGATGCCTTTAACATCTTTGTAAAATTCAGTGCTCAAGTTGAACGTTATTTCAATCGTAAAATTAAATGCGTTCAATCTGATTGGGGGGGTGAATTTCGCAAACTTCATAACTTATTTCAACAACTTGGTATCTCTCATCGTTTTACTTGCTCCCATACTCATCACCAAAATGGCTCAGTTGAACGTAAACATCGCCATATAGTCGAAATAGGTCTCACGCTCCTTGCTCATGCCTCAGTTCCCCACCCCTATTGGGACGACACCTTCCTCACAGCCTCTTACTTGATAAACCGGCTTCCCTCTCCTATCACCAACCATAAAAGTCCGCTTGAATTACTCTTCCATCAGCAACCTGATTGCAAGTTCAAAAGATATTTGGTTGTGCATGCTGTCCTCACCTCCGCCCATATAATTCTCACAAACTTGATTTTCGATCTACTCCCTGTGTATTCCTTGGCTATAGTCTTTATTATAAAGGGTACAAGTTTCTTGATCTCTCCTCTGGGCACACATATATTGCTCGACATGTGGTCTTCGATGAAAATCAGTTTCCTTTCCTATCCCGTATAACAACTACTCCATGCACCTCTGCCTCTACCCGAGTCATCCTACCATCTAATCTTTCTCCAATTCCCACTTCATGTAATGATAATCAATCAGGTCCCACTGCCCTCCTCACCTCCCATCTGCTTCACCTACAACACTTCCATCTTTGTCCCCTCCATCTACCACATCTCTCGTCGAACACTCCACCAACATAATCCCATCACATGCACCAATCGATGACCTCTCCCATACCCAGACATCCTATGCAAACCCGGACTCACAATAATATTACTCGGCCTAAGCAACTCTTCAATGGTCTTATTCACTACCCCCCCCCCCCCCCCCCCCCCCACCAAGCTCTCATTTCCCCCACGATGTCCTACCTCATATTCATCTTTAGTCCAGTTTCCAGAATGGTGTCAGGCCATGAATGAAGAGTTTACTGCTTTACACAATGACACTTGGTCACTTGTTCCCCCCAAACCCAACATGAACGAATTGGCCGATTCCTTCACCAAAGCACTGCCTACAGCAAGATTTTCATCTCTAAGGGACAGTCTCAATGTTCGTGAACTCCCCTTGCGATTGCGGGGGCGTGTTGAGATAATAACAAAGTCTGCAAAAGATAAACATAAATCATACTGTGAAGATGAAGATAAAAGCCTAGATAATAGGAAGAGTGATCATGATAAAAGTTTTGAATAATTGTTTTTATCTTTGTTCTTATCTCCTTTGTTTTACTCCTATCTATATGTAACAATTTCTTCTATAAGTAATATACACGGCTCTGCAATACATGTGCAAGCCAAGTTTTCTCAATACTCTTATAGGCCCTACAATTATCGAAGACGACAATATGATATATTTATTGCCACTAACGCATCTTCTTCTCGACTAAAGAAACAACCTAACTAACGGATTGCATGTTGCCTTGCCTTCATCCAAGTGGGCAACTTGGAAATTCATGGCATTGCATTACAACTTCTTCTAACAGGGTACTCTCTCTTTCTTTCCTTTTTTGGATAGGCATTCTTGTGCTCACCAGGACAGAGGGTTGAGATTTCACACAAATGCCAAGCTTTCGTAATTTTCAAAACTTTTAAGTCACTCAAACATTGGTCAGCTTTTGGACAACATCAATGCGCTCAAACTTCATGCCTCATGGCATATTGAGACTACGTCCAGTCTCAATTAATGTAGAGCAACATTGAAGTGTATATATATAGTCATTCCATCATATAGAGGCATTGTCCGCGTTTAATTCGTTTCTAGAAAGAGAAGCTCCTCTTTTTTTTTTTTTTTTAGAAAAGCTATTCATCCTTTTGAGTGTTTTCACTGGGTAGGAGGGTGGAGTCTTGGCTCCCATCCTCCTTTCCGTTACTTTTGCAGTACCGATCTGTATATATGTTTTCTTACTAGTGTTTTTTATCTTTCCTTTCTATCAGTTCGGTTTTGGGTAGATCTATCGCACTCCGACGACCGATTATCGACACGCACCCCACCACGCAACTTCCCAGTTGCCGATCTACCGAGACTAAGCGGAACTGTTGTGAAAATCTCGACGACTGACGCTCACGTGCGGCTTGTTCTGCGTATGGTCGTCACGCGCCGCCGCGCTATAATGTGTCTGTCAGCTACACGCACCACACCAGTAGATTCTCCACCTCAAGATCTTCTAGATTTGCCCCACCCTATCTTACAATCACCGACGCGTGGTCTTCATGCGCCACCACAGGTGCGCGTGAAGAAACTTGGCTCACCGTAGTCTAGGTCTCCCTACTATGTTTCCTCTTTTCCTAACCGATGATCTTGAGGAAGGGAATACGGGTCTCTTCAGGAAACATCTTAAGATAATAAACCGCAGTACACCTTCAGCTTCCACCACCTCCAGCGGTGGCTCCATAGTTCGCACAACTATGCGAACTACAAAAAATCTTCATTTAAGACGGAGCCCCCTTTGCAGGGTATAGATGGGGGACCAAGTATTTGGTCCTAAAACCCGTTTTTTTTTTACTTTTGGGCTGTGGTTGTTGTAATAGGGTGTTTGTTGGGGAACCCCATTCCCTCCTCATGTTTCTCGTTTTCCTAATCTGAATAATATATTTGCTTGCTTAAAATGAAAAAAATCATCCCATCACTTTATGTTTAAATCCAGTCCAAGATATCTGAGAAAGGATTAATTATTCGATGCCTCTAGCTTTTTGCTGTTGCCCCTAATTCCTTAATTTCCCACCTAGCAAGAGGCAAGAATCTCTCTCTCTCTCTCTCTCTCTCTCTCTCTCTCCCTCCCTCTGTGATTGCTTTTGTTTTAAGTTTCTGCATGCTTAGCTTCGTTTCCTCATCAGCACACACAAAATGAGAAGAAACAGAAGAGTTTGAAGCATAAATTGGTTTCAACCTTCAGGCATAGTCGAGGATAGTATTGTGTTTTTCTAATATTCTTAGCTAGGTTTCAAGGATATTATTGGATACAAGTCTTCACCCCTAACGTTTTTCCAGGAAGAAGAAGCATCCAATATTATTCCGAGACTTCAAGTACTCAAAATGAAAATGAGAAAAGTTAAAAGAATTTGAAATTATTAAGTACGTAACTAACTGGTTTCCATTGACGTTCGTTAATTGACTTGTATGTATAGTCGAGTCTTGTTTTCGATCTTTCTAGCAAGTTAGCAACCATGCATATTAATAATTAAATACATGAAACTCTTGGTTTTTACTTTTTTATTCTTCTCTTTTCCCGTACAGGAATCTTTGGTTAGTTGGCAAAACAACTCAAGTCATGAAATCTGAAACAATTAAAGAAAAGCTGCAGCCGGAGCTGCATTGGGATCAGAAGCATTTAAGGTTATGGAAGCAATTGTGCACGTAACAAGAGAACCATTAACTTCGAATCCTATTTAGAACTCCTCCAATCTACGCTATCTAAACTGATGGTTTTTGTCAAGTCACACGAAGAGTTGGGCCGTCTCCCGCGGGGAGAAGAAATAAATGGCCTGGTCAAGTTGATGGACAAGGGAGAGAAGCTTGTTGAGGAGTGCTCGAGGCTCAAGTGGTGGAAACAGAGTATCAGGTTCGCTTACGCGAACAAACTCCAGAAGCTGGACAAGGAACTTCTAGCGTTCTTTCAGAGGGACATCGTGGCAGCTTGCATTACGAGCGATTTGGCAAAGGTTTTGAAGTTGGTGGAAGAAATTCGCGAGAGAGTGGTTACCAGCACGAGTACTGGTAGTGATGATGATCAAGTCGAAGGGGGAGGATGTGCCTCCCATGGAGATGAAGATGCAGCTGCAGGACTCCATGTAAAATATGATTCTTCAGGACCAATTAATTTCAGAAGAAGAGCTCTGTTAGCCTCTTGGTTTTAGAAGAAGTATCGATCATGTTTATTTACGTCATATTTTGAAATGATCATCCATTAAAGTGATCATGATTGTTATATCAAAGCAATTAATACATGCGAAGAATTAATTCTACAACAAATTTGATTTTTTTTATTTGGAACATTTTTTCTTCCCGAAAAGTTTAGGGACGAAATTCAAATTTAGTCCAAAAAATAGCCCGACTTGTAAATACCGTTCAAACAATTATTTATCATTCGAATGAAAATATTTAGGACCAAATCATTTGTCCCTAAAAGTGAATTGACCTTTCGAATGGTGTTAATGTTGTTCGAATGTTACGAAATATGTTCGAACAGTGACAAATGTGTTCCAACAATTACACCTACGTACATTTTAACTACATTAAATTTATTCAAATGGTATCATGATATCCGTTCGAACGGGTTATATTCTATTCCAATGCAAATTTCAACAAAATATTTCTTGGGAAGTAGAACGTGGCAATTTTGTTTCAATTCACAAACTTCGTTCAAACTATAATAGTTTTCCTTTGAACTAGAATAAATTCAATTCGAACGGAGTTTGGTTATGTTTGAATGGTTAAATTTCAGTAAAAATTGACAAGGATTTCGAATGTCCTAATTTTTTAAAATTTTACTTTCGAACGATTTATAATTTGTTCGAACAGTTAACGACGATGTCCTAAAAAATATAAAGTGCCCTAGACTTTAAGAAGTCTTAAACATTTTTCAGCTCAGAGAGAGTGAGAGAGAGTAACATAACAAAGATGGAGAAATTTCAGGGGGTGTTCTTGTGAAGTAGGGAATGAGAGGATGTATTTTTAGTATTTGGGGGGTCTCTATGTATTTTTAGTCTAACATTTAAACCATTATCTTGTATTTCTTATTCATTCTTGTATTTCGAGTTTCATTGGTATTTATGAGATTTTATTTTTATGTAATAAAGAAAAACTTGAATGTTTAGGTTGTGTTTGATTCCCAAACTCAGCTGAGTTCAGTCTAATTTTAAGCTGAGTCTACTCAGTCTAATATCCAAATACCTAACTCTCAAATAACTAAACTCATCCCAACTCAAAACCTTCTTACACGTGAGACTTACAATATTTTTCAACTTAAAACATCTTTATACGGGGGACCCGCAATCTTTTTCAATTTCTCATAAAAAGTATTAAACTCATCTCAACATCCAAACACATTTTAAATTTAATTTAGATAGGTTCACATAACTCTTTTCACTACTCAACTCATTACTATTCAGAACTCAACTCAGCTCAACATCCAAACGCAGCCTCAATGTAGAAACCGTTCGAACAATTCAAACGAATAAGGTGAAACTATTCGAAGGTAAACTAGCTAGCTCATGGTATAGCCTTAAGCGTTCGAGTGGTACAACCAATACCATTCAGACTTTTACGTACGTTCTGTTCCAAAAAAATTTATCTTGTTCAAATGGGTATAAGGGATGGAGCTTTTCGTCCCAAAGTTCAAATCCGCATTAGAATACGTTCGAATGGCTAACACAATTTCATTCCAAAAGATATCTTTTGGAGGAAATTCTAAAGTTTTTTTTTTTTTTTTTGGTTTTGGCATGGGCGTTTTGGGATGAAAATCGCCTTTTGTCTCAGATAGTCTTTAGGAATGAAATCTCACTTCCTTGGGAAAAAAAGTTTCATTCCAAAATACCGAATTTTGTCCCAAAAGGATTAAGACATTTGTCTTTTTACAAACTTCTAGGTAGGTGATTGTTTGTCCAATTAATTATATATGGAAAAACCTTGATGCCGGTCGGGTGTGAAATTAATTTTCACACCGGCCAATCATGAAGTGCCACGTAGGCATCTTAAGGAAATGTAAATTGGATCCGCATACAGTGAATTAAGTCTCCCTCTCACTTCATTCTCTCCCTCTCGCTGCACCAAACCCAGACGTTCTCTCTGTTCTCTCCCTCTCCCTTCTTCACGCCGATGGAAGCCCCACTCGATGCAACGCTGATGGAAGCCCTGACGCCGACGAGCCCCAACGAGTATTTCATATTTGCATGCACTATTGCAGCTCTGGAGGGTCTCTGCAGCTCGTTCTTGTATAGTTCCCGCAATTCCTTCTTTTCTTGCTTCTGGGAAATGATGGTCCAGAGGGTGATGAGCTGAAGGATGGTGGCCGAGTCTCTTCAAGTTCTTGTGGCACATGGCTTGCTCTTCTCCTTCACTCTCTTGTTTGCACTAAAGCTTCAACATGCCGTGCTTTGCTCGTGGTGTTTTGTTATTTCCTTTTTAATTGTTTTTTCCCCTTTTTATGTATGTTCATTTTGGATGAAATGAGAAAGTGGAAGAAAATGCAGGAAATCTGGGTTCTTGGACAACGATTACAAGTTTAGAACCCGTTTGGATTCTCAATATAATACATTTATCCCGTTTCTTTTTTGTTACATTTTTTTTTGTGGGAGACCAAAAGGTACCCACTTTGTGATTTTTTCTTTGGTTTCATGGGTGGGCTCAATCTTTGTGTATGTTTCGAAGTTTGAATTGGTCAGAAATAGTCTAAGAATTTAGACGAAGACTCAGGGTTCCTATGTAAAAATGTAAGAGTTCTATTGGGGATGCCTTTTTTTACCTTCCATCGGCTTTGAAGGCGAGTGTAGCTGCTTGCCAAACAAATTTTGGATTCATATATTATGTTCTTTGCTAACTTTCTTTCAAATAGCAGGTTTAATATGCATGGGACCCAAAAAATAAATTCTTTAATCAAGTGATGAACAAAAAATGAGGTTTAGAAAACTCATTTTTTTTTTGGGCTCGATTAATTGCAAATAAAGGAGGGATCAGAGGGAGAGAAAGAATGAGAGAGAGAGTCAATTCACTGTATGCAGGTCTAATTTACATTTCCTTAGGATGCCTACGTGGCACTTCATGATTGGCCGGTGTGAAAATTAATTTCACACCAGACCGGTCTGGAGAGCCTCTCATCATATATATATATATATATAAAATATATTTAGGTCTTAAGATATTTAATATATGATCTCCCTCCCATTTTAGGATTTATGCCTCATCAATTCATGTTTTAATATTTTCGGAATGGAATGAAAAACTCTACTTGCAACCGGCTGGGGAAACCCTCGCGTAACCGGTTGCATAAAAAATTTTATTTTTTCCCGCACTTTCATTTCTTTCCCTATCTATCACTCTATCAATTTTTTCATTCTTCATTCTCTCCTTCAGATTTTTTTTCTTCTCTACACTCTCATTTTATCTTTACCCAACCATCGATATTTAGCCCTCTTCCTTCTCAATTTTCTCTAGTTTCAGAAGCGCACACTCTCTCTCTCTCTCACTCATTCTTCCCTTCAGATTTCTTTTTGTTCTCCCCACTCTCTCATTTTCTCTTTCCCCCCAGCCATTCCGAGAAAATGATGTCTCAGACACAAGCTTGTTTTGAGTCATCCTTAGCCACTCAAAGTGACTTGGACAAAACTTCTTGTACAAAGGGATGGAAAACGGAATCAACAATCAGTTACTTGGAACCTTTGATTCGTTTACAGAAGATTCAGGACTTGATAAATATGTCCCAAAATGCAAATCTTGGAGGCCTTGTTTTAAAGCTGAAGTGCAGGATTGGACTGGTGTGACTTTTGAAAGTGACCTTAAGTGGTTCGGCACCCGAGTTTGGCCATTAGAAAAAGTGGATCTGAGATATACCATTGAAAGGGATCCAATTGGTAAGGGAAGGCAAGATTCATGCGGCTGCAAATAGTTTCTAGCATCATTGAAGATGATGTGTATACATTCAAGAGAAAAGTTTGAGAGACCAACATAAGGGTGGGGCTTACTGAATCAGGGGCAAAGGAATTAAAGCGGCAATATGGGTTTTTTTCCTTTATGCCTCGCATGTAGGGATCGCAGGAGAGGTAAAGGTTCTTCACCAGAACTACGTTTGAACCATCTGGGACCTTCAATCGTATGGTATTAGTGCTAAAGTACATGTCCGATTCTTTAGGATTGCCATATGTGTAGTCTCTAGCCGTTTGTTCTTCACTTCTTCACCAGAGGAAGATAGAGATGAAGGTGGCGCAGTGTAGTTACGGAGGACTTGACCAGAGACCGAGAGAGAGAGAAAGAGGGAGGAAGAAAGGGATAAAATGGGACCCAGTTTGTCAACCGGTTACGCAAAGGTTGTATATGTTGGTTGTACGTAGCATTTCTGGTTAAGCATGTACGTTCTTGTCCACTTGGAAGGCCTTGGTTAGAACATCAAGAATTGATGAGAGGATTAGATCCAAAGACTGTGTTGGCTATAATGATGACCCTAGATTCTGGAGGCTGAGACCGGCAAAGGCAACGACATTTGTATTTCCCACGTTCATCTATTTTTTTTAATTTAATTTATTAAAGAGTTAGGGTCACTTGTCCAAGAGTGACCCTTCCTAAATTTATTAATAACCCTCACTTGTGGCGGAGGAAAATTGTGGTTACAAAACAAGCATTTGGGATACAAACAAAAAACCCAGCATGCAGAAAAAACCAAGCCAGAATAAATAGAAAAAACTATGGAACAAAAAAAAAAAACCACAAACAAAAAAACACACGAGACTAACTAAAACGAAACGAAGGTAACCCGGAGTAATCCATGCGGATAAGACCACGCAACGCTCAGGGAGTCTCCGTCAAATGGGAGACAACTAAATCGCTACCAGAAGCCCATGTTTGGCTAACCAATCTGCAACTCTATTTCCCTCACGAAAAACATGATGAATCGAACAAGTCATAGAGTTTATAATGTCCATAATTTCCTCTCAGAAATCCTCCAAGTACCACACCCAACATCTTTTGTTCCTCCACCAGGAAATAACAGTCATAGAATCAAGTTCAATATCCACATAATTGAAAGATAAGGATTTACAAACCAGGAGCCCATGAAGAAGAGCTACAAGTTTTGCCCGATTATTAGAACCTGAACCAATGAACGAAGAAAAAGCATGAATTAGCTTACCATGATTATTTCTAATAATCCCACCTATTCCTAAGACACCTGAATTACCCAAACTACTGCCATCTGTGTTAAGCTTAACCCATCCCGCCGAAGGCCGTTGCCAAGCAATAACTTTGCAACGCCGGATAGGGGGGAGAACGGGCTGGATATGCAAACTTTCAAGTACTTGCAAATCAAAACCATATATATGAGAACTAGCATGCGTATCACGACAAATAAGACTAATCCATCGACGAACAGAGTGAATAATGTCAAGGGCAGATTTAGAACGACCCTCCATACGCGCCAAACAGCGCATCCGCCAGATTCTCCAAGTGATAATCACCGGGAGAATTCCCACAATAATGCCAACTTGAGACGATAGAGTTGCACAGCGAAACCAAATCTTCACCGTGTCTTTCCAATTCCGGCCAATCGGGATCCCCAGGCTAGCCCCAAAATATCGCCAAGTAGTGTTCGCAATATCACCTGCATAAAGAACATGATTTTGGTCCTCATAGTGACTGTTAGCACAACAACCAAAACGAGAGGTAATAGGAATACCAATACGACGAAGATGACGATCGCACTAAGGGCCATATACCAAGCTTTCCACATATGGATAGACATTTTAAGAGGAAGACTCTTATGCCACATCCAAGAGTGCCCCTCAATAGTATCACCCCTAATACAGACACAATCTCAAGCCGACTTAGTGGAAAACAAACCATTATCATTATTGGTCCAAATCAGAACACTCAAACCCGGTTTAGCCTTACAAATATCCTCTAAAATACCATCAACGTGATCCGGCCCCACTAACTATAGAATAAAGTCCACATCCCAAACATTATTTAATTTGCAATCCTTCACTTGAAGATCAGGATGCCCCACAATATTCATATCATTAGCTAAAAGGCCTTTGTCGCGCCATTTATCATATCAGAAGAAAACCTGACCATCTTTAAGATACCACTTAGAATTATCCAAGACCAAAGGAAGGGATTTAGCAATAATTTTCCAGAACCTTGTACCCTTAGTTGGATCAATCAGGGCCCAAGGTTTAGAACCCACATACTTACCCTTAAAAAAGTGAGCCCATAAAGAATTACCTTTAATAAGATTCCAAGCAAATCTAGCATGAAGGGCTTTTTGCATATCATCGAGGTTCCTAAGAGTCAAGCCACCTTCCTCTACGGGGCGGCAGATAGAATTTCAGGCCACCCATTTTTTCTTACCTTTGCTATTATCCTCCCCCCATAAGAAAGTACTCATCATACGATGAAGGGTTTTAATAGTAGATTGTGGGACCTAAAGAACGGCAAAAAGATGAAGAGCCATACTAGAAAGAACATGACGAAGTAAAATAAGACGTCCACCCGCCGAAAGAAATCTCATCTTCCACCCCGATATTTTCTTTTGAATATTAGACACAATATCTTCCAGATACACCTGTTTGAGGCGACCCAAGATAATAGGCACTCCAAGATATTTGAAAGGGAAAGATCATTATGAAAATCCAGTCTTCCATAATAATAAGCTTTTCTGAGCTAAAGAAATTTTTTGAGAGCAGTAAATGGCAGATTTAGAGTGATTGATACACTGACCCGACCAATTCTCATATTTATGAAGCACAGATAAAATCTCCCTTAGGGATTGAGAGCTACCATTAGAAAAAAGCACCACATCGTCAGCATACATAAGATGAGAAATTATGGGCGTACCTCTGGCCTGTGAGAATTGACCAAATTTCCGAGCCTCCACACTTTGCTTGATCAATCTAGAGAGAATTTCTTGAAGGATAATAAAGAGATAGGGAGAAAGGGGATCACCCTGACGCAAGCCCCATCCACCTTAAAAAAAACCTTTAATAGTGCCATTTATCATAATAGAATACCAAGGAGTCGATATGCATGTTCTTATTAGAGCACAAAAATTAGAGGAAAATCCAAAACAGCGAAGAACCTCCAGAAGAAACAGCCAGTCCACTCGATCATAAGCTTTAGCCATATCCAGTTTAATCATGATATTACCACCATGGGCCTTCTTGTTAATGGAGTGGACCATTTCCTGCGTAATACTAATATTTTCAAAGATGCTTCTCCCCGGAATGAATGCACCTTGTTCCCATGAAATCATTCGAGAGAGGAGACCTGTCAAATGATTAACAATGATTTTGGAGCATGTTTTATAGAACACCGAGCATAGACTGATAGACCTAAACTTATCAAAACCAGAAGGTGTATCAACCTTTGTAATTAAGACAAGAAAAGATGTAGTAAAAAATCTTGGAAGCTGTTTAGAATTAAAAAAATCAGATATGGCTTCTAAGACATCCTCTTTCACAATCTCCCAATAACTTTTGAAAAAACCAGAACCAAAGCCATCAGGCCCCAGGGAGCTGTTAGAAGGAATAGAAGACAGAGATGAGAACACTTCATTCATAGAAGGCACCGAACACAACATCGAGTTGTCAAAATCATAAATAAAAGGTGAGATAAGTGGCGATAAATTAGGTAACAATTTGGTCGGCGTACCCTGCAACAGAGTAGAAAAGAAATCCATAGCCTCCTGATGAATACTCTCTGGTGAATTGAACACCATGCCAGTCGATGATCTCATGTCCACCACTCTTTTACGCAGTTTATTAGCAAGGCAGGCATGAAAAAACTTCGTGTTATGATCACCATCCATATGCCATTTTAACTTAGACATTTGAGCCAATCTAGTATCTTCACGACGGAGCCAATTATCCAATTCCGCAGAAGAGGTCATAAGATCCCTCTCCGTAGATTCATCCCAATTTTGTTGAAATTTCTTTTCAAGCTCCTCAGTTTGCTGCTCAAGAGACTTAATGTGCATATTAGTATGACCAAAAATCTGTTTATTCCATTCACACAAGGCGACCTAAGTGTTCTTCAATTTAAAAGCCAATTTAGTAAGCCCATGACCACCAACAGGTGCAGACCACGCCTGACGAACACACAACAAAAATTACGGATGATCCACCCACATTTGTTGAAAACGAAAAGGCAAAGGGCCATAAGAGAAAGGATCCATCTTGAGCTCAATAACCATAGGAGAGTGATCGGACGTGGTGCGCGGCAGATAAGAACAAACTGCATACGAAAAATAAGAGAGCAAAGAGAAATCCATAAATACTCGATCTAACTTCGCCCAAGACCGAGCAAGACTCGACTGCCCATTACACCAAGAACAATTTCTGCCCTTAGACTTCATCTCAACCAAACCACCTTGGTGGACCCAGTCATTGAAGTCTTCCATCGCCGCATTTGATCGAGGTGAGCCACCCCTTCTCTCCGAGTTAAATAGAATGATATTAAAATCCCCAGCAAAAAGACAAGGCTCCGATCCCATAACCTGAGAACTAAGATCCTCCCACAAACTTTTCCTCTCATACATACTGCACTTAGCATAGATGATAGTACACAAAAAATGATAGGACCCCGTATTAATACAAAGAGAAACAAACTACAAATTTGTCCGCACCACTTGAATATCAAGAGTATTGTCCCAAAAAATCCAGATTTTACCACCATCAGCTACATTCGAAGTAAAAGAATCAAAGTGTAAATAATGTTGCAAACGGGTAGCTTTGTCCAGATTTTGGAATGGTTCCAAAACCGCAACCATCTTCGGGTTAAAACTACAAACTAAATTCTTCAGTCTACGACGGGAGGTACCGATGCCACGGGCATTCCAAACAATAATAGAGTTACTCATCAAGACAAGGTAGAGGGACGGGTAATGACCCGACTGAAGCTTCTAACTTTCTCAAACTTTTTCTTTTGATATTTTTTCTTAACCGTTTTACCTTCAGATTCGGAATGGTAATCCTTAAATTGAGGGAGCACTTCTGGAGGGATATCTGGATCAGGCTCGGAAGTAATATCTTCAAGATTATTGCCCAGATTTTCGTTTAGAGTCTCAACTGCTAAACAAAGTTCATTTTCCTCTAGATTAATGTTAGCAGATTCCTCCAGGATCGGAGGAGAGGGCTCTTCAACATTAAAAGAAAAAATACTATTATGGTTCAAAAGAGTACCTGCATCCTCACTTGGCGCTAGCACCCCTCCATCATCGTGAAACATGACCTCTATAATAATCCCCTGGTCAGGAGATGGTTCCAGAATATCACCAACTGGTTCCGAAATATCACCAGTTGCTTCCGGAATATCACCAATTGGTTCGTCGGTCTCTGTCTCAGGAGGAATAACCACGGGGTTGTTCATCTCACCACCCTGTGTATTACTAGAACTAGTTCCACCAGGTTTTGATTCTCCTTTCTTGCACGACATGTCTTAGAATTATGACCCTGAACTCTGCATTTTCCACAATACGCAGGCAACGTCTCATAGATAACCTCTTGTTTCCTACTCGTAGCCAGACCAGGAGCACCAATCTAGAAATAGGAGATCGGCTCCTTGGCAGCATCCATCTCCAAACAAAGTCTAGCTCCATCAGTCCGGGTCGCACAACTCGTGGGGTTGTCCCTGCGTATAGATCGACCAATCGGTGCAGTGAAAATCTGAAGGAAAGATTCTTGATAATAGTTGGGAGGTAATCCGGGAAGCAAAATCCACATGGGTACATTGGAAGGTTCGTGCTCCTCATTGAATTCTGGAGACCAGTGAAAAGCACGGTAAGCCACTCCATTCACTTCACATGATTCATGGGACAAGGCTTTCACAAAATCAGCTTCATTAGCCATCTTGACAAAGACGTTGCGGAGCAGTTTCATAGCGGAGACCACCGGGAGAGATGACAGACCCCACCGGCTAGAGATAAAGGCACGTATAGCATCTAGAGAGGGCCTTTGTCGAAGGAACTTGATCACTATAGAGAAATGAAATGGCTCCGCTGATCGGGTGATTTCTTCTTTGGAGAACTAGAAAAAAATCTCATCGTCCATAACTTTAGGTGCACGAGGGGCTACAGTAATTTCAGGAAGGGGTTGCGGCACCGCAGTAGCTATTTTGGCAAAGGACTGACGGCCAGAAGATTGGCCATCCACGGCTGCCATGCAGCCTCAATGAAACAGAAGGCCAAACAGAGAAGGAAACACATGAAAACCCTAGCAGAGCACGTAAGGGGCAGTTTCGGTACCGTAGCTGATAGCTAGCATTCACATTCCCACGTTCATCTAGAAGTGGATGAGACCAATTGGAAAGACAAAGACGTCTCCCTTATTTAGAACTTTGGTGAAGAGCTGGCGGTTATCGTCTACGTTGGATGTGATAAAGCCAACGCGCATAGTTCCCTCTGTGACAACTAGAATCTCAATGCCACGAGGGTGAGTGTGAGGAGGATTTAGGCCATATGGTGCAAAGTCGACGCGAGCCAAGGATATATATGCCGAGCGTGTTGAGGCTTGGAATTCATCCACTTACAGTTACGGGAGTGACTTTTGAGCAGAGTAGATTCGTGGTGTTTCCGGGAATGTGTAGTCCCAAGAAGAAGAAATCATCGGCTGTGGCAAGCTTTGGGTCGCTATAAAACTAATCTTAACATAATCCAGACGCTAATTCAAACTATTCCAACACAGAGAGAACTACGTGTACTAACGATCAGCACTGGAACCGTACTTGATTGCGATACAAAAGTCTTAAAGAGGACTAGGATCATAGGCAGAGGTAGATCAGAAAGCCAAAGCCAAAGCCAACAAGGCCATAGTTACAAGATACTTGGGAACACTTTTCATCATCTTTGAGGCTATATATCAATTTTCTATACGTATATTCTTGCTTTGGGTGAGGGGTGAAGAATGTTACACGGGAGCATGCCTAGCTATTTATGTAGGGGAGTTACTCATGAATCGGTCTCTGTCTTTCCTTCCAAGGAGCATATAAGACTTGGTAAATTCTTGATCAGCTTTTAATAAATTTGTTTATCTACTGTAGGGACCGGAGAACCATTCTTAACTACTACAAGTACTCGCAAATATTGAAAATACCATACAAATTCGACTCCTTCAATTAATGTAATTTTACTTCGGACAATCCAAAAACAAACTCGCAGATGTTGTTGCCTTTTTTATTTTCCTTTCCTCTAATATTGACTAAGAATTACATACCGTGACAAGGCCTTTTATACATTTAAAGTAATAAATTTCAATAATAAATTCATTTGAATCCTATCCATTAAATTCAAGTGTAATATATTTTTCATTCGTGTTGTTATTTCTTTATTTTTGTATATTTTGCCTTGGGGTCGGAAGATAGGGGAAGCAAGGCCGGGGCCCCTTACAAGTGATATCTCTCCACGTCTCAATGTATTCAAAATGCAATTAAGTTCAATCACACCTGTTGATGATTATAACAAAGAGTCTGTAAATTATAAACGACCATTTTATTTCAATAAAATAATTTCATGAGGTTACAAGCTGGGAAACATTGACAAACTTAATCACACCATCTCATGGTTTATTGCAAATATATCTTGAAATCATTGATTCTAGTTTAGGAAATTAGTTAGAACTGTTGCTGAAGATAGTTAACCACATTCTTGTCAACTTGGAAGGCCTTGGTGAGAACATTTTGATTGATGGGAGGATTGGATCCAAAGACTGCGTTGGCTATGGTGATGACCCCAGGATTCTGGCTGCTCAGACCAGCAAAGGCAACGGCCTTGGTATTTCCCACGTTCAACTGGAAGTGAATGAGACCAATTGGGAACACAAAGACGTCTCCCTTGTTTAGAACTTTGGTGAAAAGGCGGTTACCGTCTGCATTGGATGTGACAAAGCCAACATGAAGAGTACCTTCTATGACTACAAGAAACTCAGTGGCACGAGGGTGGGTGTGGGGAGGATTTAAGCCACGTGGTGCAAAGTCGATGCGAGCCAAGGATATGCCTAGGGTATTGAGGCCTGGTAGTTGTTCCACAGTCACAGCTGTGACATTCGACCCCACTTTATTTGAGGTGTTTCCGGGAATGTTCACCGAGCGGAAGAAATCATTAGCAGTGACAAGCTTTGGGTCCTTGCAAAACTTCCCATTCACAAATACTGCAGAAAGAAAGAAAAGAAAATGTTTGTCATCACCATGACTATATATACATATATTATTCACAAAATACAATCAAAGAATATAGCAATAATAATGCGTACATACCAGCAGAAGTAGGATTGTCGATTGCAACACAAAAGTCCTGCAGGGGACTGGGGTCATAGGCAGAGGCGAGGGAACAAGCGAAAGCCAACAGGGCCACAGTTACAAGGGCGTACTTAGGAACAACCTTGGAGTTCATCATATTTGAGGCTATATATGATTTATCTCTACGTTTTAGTACTGATCTGTGTAAGTAAGTAATTAATATTGGAGGGGAGGGAATGAGAAATGTTGGATGGTCACATCTCTATTTATAGAGAGGAATTAACTGATCATGAACTGGTCCATGTTTTTTCCATAAACGTGTAATACTTGTCAACTCTTTAATTAATTAATCTAAGGTTATCGATTATAATTATTATTTTTTTGATGGTGGAAACATTCTTTAACCACTAATATTGTTCGCACACATACTTTTAAAATGCAACCAAATATTTCGACCCCTTCAAATATTCCACAAATATATATTATTGAGCTGTATTACATTGACCCAACTTTCTCTCTCTCTCTCTCTCTCAAACTGATCACCACCCCGTATCACGGCTATTACAACTAATTTCCCATTAATTCCTTTGAGATATTCAGAAAGAATTAATTTTTTTCCTTTCTTCGATGTAAACTCAGGCAATGTGATCTGACGAGGATCAGAATTTTGTGTTAAATCGTCAATTACTACGTACGTACGTGCATGGGTTTGAATAATACTTCAAGATACCGTCGTTTTGTATATACGTTATCCCATTTGTCTTGTATATATAATTATACTCCATACATACATACATACATACATATATATATATATATATACACACACACTAGGAAACGGCCTCAGGTGTGTAAGCCCCGGGGTGCACTTGACATAATGATTTAAATAAAAAAAAAGTAAAAATGTTAGTAGCTTATTTGTCTGTAAAAAAAAAAATAGAAGGTACTTGAAGAAAGACAAAAAATAAAGATAAAAAAAAATTCTAAACTTCAGCAAAGTATGAGCATTGGTCTGCATCCATATTGAAGTATCTATTTACTCTTTATATAATAATAAAATATTGTTAATTTTTTATTAAAAAAAATTGAAACAAAAAGAAAGAAAAATGAGTACACTGTCAGAACAAAAAAGACATGAAAAAGAGACGTCAATTCAAGTGCGCCGCGGGGCTATTTATAAGGGCATTTTGGTAAAATATGATCTTTCATTAAATTCTACAAGGAAGCTACATATCAAATGGTCAAGGGTCTTAATGACCTTTTGGTAAAACAAGATCCTTCATAAATTCTACAAGGGAGCTACACCTCAAATAGTTAAGTGTTTTAAGGGCATTTTGGTAAAACAGAACTTAACGGACTTAACGGAAAAACAAGAAAAGTTAACAGAAAAGCAACAAATGTTACTATTCACAGTTAGATAGTCACTTATTATAATAGAGTAGATATATACCGGTTTTTTGTGATAGAAAATTAATTACCAAGTGAATACGATAATAATGTGAGTTTTGATCAGCTTGGTCAAAATGTCCGTCCAAATATGCCTTTAAAATATTGATCTTTTGCATGCCTTTCTCACCTTGATATATAATATTTTTTTATAAGCTCATGTACTAATTAAGAATGAGCCTTTCTCAGTACCTTGATATTCTTCCATCATTATTGACTTGAATACGATAATTAACAATGTGAGTGACGTGCTTGGTCTAAATAGACTAAATCATGTACATGTACTGTCCTCATACACAGGCATTTCAAATAACATTAATCTGCAGCCTTAATGATCACCGCAATATTTTTCTATTATTGATTCTATTGATCTCTACATATTGCATGCAGCCATCATTTTACCCATTCACATCCAAACTGAAAAAACCTGAAGTTTCTTGTACACCCGTCTTTCTCTGTGAGCGAAGCCCCTTCTTCTAGCTTCTTCATGGATTAATACGATATAGCTAGATCACTTTGATTTAACTTGAAATAGATACTATCTATTTAGTTATGAGAAATGATACTTGCAGTCTTGATCTAACTTACGACGTTTGTGCATTCCACGACTGTATGTAGCATTACTCAATTTAAAATAAAAATTATTCTTTTATATATATATATATATATATAAATATTACCTACATGATCATCATTTTTTTTTTTACAACGAGAATTAACGTTGTTTTTATTTTTTTATAAACGAGGATAGTACGTCCAATTTATTGAAATATGCCTCACTTTAGGTGGAGGAAACCATATTACAAGACCCACTCTGAAATTAACAGGACCACAAAGAAATTACCCATACTGAAAAAGAAACCCCACAAAAAACCGTACACCTACTAACGGATGCGTAAATAGGGAAGGTTAGACTTATCCGTTCGAATGAGACCTCGAAGTTTCCTAGGAACTTGCTAGAGATTATGCCATATTAGATCATTCCCCTGGGCACCTAGTTTTGCCAAGAAATCGGCTGGGTTATTACCTTCTCGTAAGACATGCTGGATGGAGTAGTCCTCTTCTCTGAAAATTTTCCGAACTTCCTCCCAGTAGTCTTCAAGGTACCCAACTCCACATCTAGCTTAATCCACCTAACCACCATCAAGGAATCGGTTTCAACATCTACCCTGTAAATCCTCTGTTTTTTACATAGCTTTAGACCATGCAGGATGGCTTTTAGCTCTGCTGCGTTTTGCTGCCAACACCCAGGTTGCCGAGAAGACAAAAATCAGGTTGCCTTGGTCATCTCGGAGGAGCCCTCCTGCACCTGAAGCTCCTGGGTTGAGTAAGCTGCTTCCATCCGTGTTTAGCTTATATCTCCCCTGTTGAGGCTTGATCCACCTGATCACTTGTATGCGTTTAGCTTTAACTGGTATAACATCAATATTCATCCCGCTCAGCAATTCTTGATCCCCACGTACCTGCTTTCGAAAATTTGAGGAAACTTTCATTAGCTTGGCCATCCAATATCTTATTGCATGCCACACTTCTTCTTGTGACTCCATGTAATCTTCCATGCGTGCCCTACATCTCCTCAACCACAACCGCCATGTTAATATTGAAGGAAGAACACCCAGCTTATACCCATCTCAGATGACCGAGTAGCACGCCGAAACCATAGCTGCATATTTTCCTTCCACGTTAATCCCTCCCAAAAAAAAATTCTCAGTTGTCTTGCGCATCTCCTCCATAGCAGTTGGGCAAAGTCTCCAACATACTCCAACATAAAGGACATGGTTAATATCCTCATAACCACCTTCATGACAACAGTTACATTTAGATACCACCGGAATCCCTATCCTCCTCAGTCTATCATCCACATTAATACTACTATTCCACGCTTTCCATACCATAATTGAGATTTTCTTTAGTAATAGTTTATGCCAAACCAACTCCGACCAATGAGTTTCTGGGGACTTCACGCACAAGCATTCCCAAGCATTTCGGACCGAGAACTTCCCCTCTATGGAAGGCTTCCATATGAGCAGGTCACGACCCTCTTTAGGATATCCCAAGGCTTCAAGTACCTCCATTAGCTGTACATCCCATTCGTTATCTATTTTGCCCTCGCATATTTTGATCCCACGGTAATCGGTTATTCCTAGAGTGTCAGCCAGAGGACCATCTTCCAGCCAAGAATCCAACCAGAAATTGACATTTCCCCCGCGCACTTTCCAGTGGGACAATTCTAAAACATGCGGAACTTGTTTCATCACCATTCTCCAAACACGTGTGCCTTTCGTGTTCTCAACAAGTGATAGATGATTTCCCCTCACATATTTTCCCCGAAAGAAACATGCCCATAGCGAGTCTGTTAGATATTTTAACATGAACATTAATAAAAGGATCTTTGATTTTGTATGATCCACAATAATAAACAATAATAGTGGAAGACGTACCTTTCTCCATCTGTTTGATAAAGAAATAAATCTGGCTATGAGAGAAGGATCACCCTAGCAACTTGGCCTCACTAGTGTCTCCCGATGGCTAGAGGCACTCTAATGTTGTAAGTGAGAACCCTTTAACCCCTCAGTCCTATTTATAGATTTCTGGCCATCATGAAATCTAAGTCTTTGAGTTTGACTATAATTAGAGATAAGAGTTAATCTTATCTCTTAGGAGTTTAAATCCCATTATAACTCTAACACTATTTAAAACTCTATCAGATATGGGTGAGTGGGACATAGAGTTCAAATAGAACTCTTACATTCTCCCACTTGGCCCATACGCCCATAAATGATATTTTTCGTTCATGAGTTTATTATAGGAAATTAACCATACTGCGCAAATTCATTTCCTGAAATTTTTCATAGCTTAATTTACATTTCAAGAGTTCCGTAATATCAATGTCAAACTAAATACTAATGCGAGTCATGGCGGTCCTCTGTTATATAATCAACAAATTCCCTTCCATGTACCACAATATCAGTAACTTAATTTAACATGATCTTTGATTGGGATAATTAAGGCTAATGCTATAATGCCTTGGGTTCCAATTCATGTCTATTGTTGACATTATCTTGTCATCATTCATCCACATCATTTAATGTACATATAAAGTGGAAAGACAAGAAAACAGAAACAAAATAACCATAATAGATATCATTAAGTGTCAAAATAGAATTCAAAACATTTACAAGCTCATTAACATGTTCACATCATAAGACCCATTCTATCAACATGTTCCTTAAATAGCTTTGCTACTAGACCCTTTGTTAATGGGTCTGCTATCATAAGCATAGTACTAATATGTTCTATGGACACTGTTTGTTTCTGTACTTCCTCCTTAACGCTTAGGTATTTGAGCTCTATGTGCTTGGCACCTTTAGAATACCTATCGTTCTTGGAAAAAAATACTGCAGAGGAATTATCACAATAAATTCTCAGCGGCCTGGCTATAGAGTCAATAACTCCAAGCCCTGAAATAAAGTTCCTCAGCCATAAACCATGTACTGTGGCCTCAAAGCATGCCACAAACTCAGCCTCCATTGTAGATGAAGCAGTGATGGTTTGCTTCATACTTCTCCATGAGATCGCTCCACCAGCCAGCAGGAAAACATACCCTGAAGTGGATTTCCTGCTATCAGAGCAACCAGCAAAATCAGAGTCTGAGTATCCAGTTACCTCCAAACTGTCAGTTCTTCTGAAGGTAAGCTGGTAATCCTTAGTTCCTTGCAAATATCGCAATACCCTCTTTGCTGCTTTCCAATGAGACATCCCTGGGTTACTTTGGTATCGCCCAAGCATGCCAACTGCAAAACTAATATCTGGCCTTGTGCAAATCTGTGCATATATCAAGCTCCCCACGACTGATGCATAGGGGATTTTTGCCATCTCTTTGCGCTCCCACTCATTTTTAGGACACTGAGATAGGCTAAACTTATCACCTTTTGATATTGGAGTGTCCAGTGATGAACAACTTTTCATGCCAAATCTCTCAAGAACTCTTTCTATGTAACTTTTCTGAGACAATCCCAACAGTCCTTGTTTTCGATCTCGAAAAATTTTGATTCCGATCACAAAAGATGCCTCACCCATATCTTTCATTTCAAAGTTCTTAGAGAGAAAACCCTTGGTTTCATAAAGTAAGCCAAGATCACTGCTAGCTAACAATATATCATCAACATACAAAATCAAAATTATGAACTTACTCCCACTGACCTTTAGATATATACATCGATCAACAATGTTTTCTTTAAATCCAAAGGCAGTAATGGTATCATTGAACTTTAAGTACCATTGTCGGGAAGCTTGCTTAAGCCCGTATATTGATTTCTTAAGCTTACATACTAGGTGATCTTTGCCCTTTTCTGAGTAGCCTTCTGGCTGCTCCATGTAGACCTCTTTATCCAAACTTCCATTTAAAAAAGCCGTTTTCACATCCATCTGGTGTAACTCTAAATCATAATGAGCCACCAAAGCCATAATGATCCTGAAAGAATCCTTTTTAGATACTGGAGAAAAGGTCTCTTTGTAATCAATGGCTTCTTTCTGAGTGAAACCCTTGGCAACAAGTCTGGCCTTATATCGTTCAATATTGCCTTTTGAGTCGCGTTTGGTCTTAAAGACCCATTTACACCCGACTCTTTTACTCCCTTCAGCCAATTCAACGAGATCCCAGACTTGATTTTGATCCATGGATTTCAATTCTTCTTTCATGGCATCGATCCATTTACTAGAATCATTTCCCTGTATAGCTTGTGAAAATGTTAGTGGATCTTTACTTGTCCCAATGTCAAATTCAGATTCCTGGAGATACACCATATAGTCTGTTGAAATAGCAGGTCTTCGATCTCTCTAAGATCTGCGTAAGACAACCTGTTCTGGTGACTCCGAACTTGGTTCGTCAGTGATATTATCATTCTGAGATGGATAATCATTTACATGTTCCAATGTATCATCGTGATGATCAATTAGAGGAACTATTATCTTTTCTGAGGATGTAGGTATAGGGACATCTATCCGTACTTCCTCAATTATCACATCTCTGGGTTCAATTCTCCCACTGATCTCACCAAATTCAATGAATTTAGCATTTCCTGTTTCCACTATTCTCGGACTGTGATTAGGACAGTAAAACCTATACCCTTTGGATCTCTCTGGGTACCCAATAAAGTACCCGCTTACAGTTCTAGGATCCAATTTCCTTTCATGTGGATTGTAAAGTCTAGCTTCGGCTGGGCAACCCCAAACATGCATGTGCCTTAAACTTGGTGTCCTACCAGTCCATAGCTCGAAAGGAGTTTTTGGAACTGACTTACTAGGAACTCGGTTTAAGATATACATTGCCGTCTTAATAGCTTCACCCCACAGTGATTTGGGTAAGGTAGTATTGCTTACCATACTTCTGACCATATCTAATAAGGTCCGATTACGCCTTTCAGCAACACCATTCTGCTGTGGCGTCCCGGGCATCGTATATTGTGCAACAATGCCACGCTGTTCAAGAAGTTTGGCGAATGGGCTAGGGTTACGGCCCGATTCATCATACTTTCCATAATATTCTCCACCTCGATCCGACCTGATGATTTTCACTTTTCTATTTAACTGCCTTTCCACCTCCATGAGAAATACCTCAAGTACTGAAACAGCTTGAGATTTCTCATGTAGTAGGTAGATATATCCAAACCGTGAAAAATCATCAATAAATGTGATAAAATATTTTTCTCCACCAAAACATTCAGTGGAGAATAGTCCACATATATCGGTGTGGATTATTTCAAGAAGCCATTTACTTCTTGTGGCACCTTTCTTAGTATGTTTGGTTTGCTTTCCTTTAATGCAATCCACACACACTTCAAGATTAGTAAAATCAAGATGCGGAAGTATCCCTTCTTTTACTAATCTTTGTAACCGTTCTTTGGAGATATGCCCCAATCTTTTATGCCACAAGTCATAAGAATTTTCATTCATCATGTTTCTTTTAGTTCCAATACATGTTTCATGGTACTGGGTATAGGTATTTTTAATAAATGTATTATCGAGACAAAGTCGATAAAGACCATCGGAAAGAAACCCAGAACCAATAGATAAATCATTTCGAAATAAATTGAAACTACCATTATGGAACGAAAAAGAATAACCATCAGTATCTAGTCTGGATAAGGAAATCAAATTACGCCTCACAGAAGGCACATATACTGTGTTATGAAGGTCTAAAAATTGACCGGTACATAAAACCAAACGAAAAGTTCCTATGGCTAAAACTTCAGCCTTATTATCGTTTCCCATAAAGATAAAACGTTCACTGGGGCTTGGTGTTTGGCTTGTAAGGTATCCCTGCATGGTTATAGAAACATGAACATTAGCACATGAATCTAACCACCAAGAGTTAGTGGGAACATTTACAAGGTTTGATTCAAAACATACAAAGGTAAGTGACTTACCCTTCTTTTCAAACCAAGCCTTACGTTTCAGACACTCAGCTTTCATGTGTCCATGCTTCCCACAAAAGTAGCATTTACTACTATTATGTTGAACCTGATTAACTTTCTCAGGCTGCTTTCCTTTCGGTGGTCCAATTCGTTTCATCTTGCTATATTGGTGCTTTTTCTTTCCGGCTTCTTTGGTCACAAAATTAACAGAGTAATGACCTTGTTGTTTCAGTCTCGCTTCTTCCTGAACTACCATACTTGCCAACTCATTCACATTCCATTTGTCTTTAATTGAATTATAATGCATCTGGAATGGACCATACTGAGGTGGCAATGAGTTCAGAATAAACTGAACAATGAAGGACTCCTCAACTTTCATTCCAAAGGTTTGTAATCTAGCGGCAATATTGGTCATTTCAAGGATATGCTCTTGCATTCCTTTAGCACCATCATATTTCATGGTGGTAAGTCTAGCCATAAGTGTTCCTTCTAAAGATTTATCTGCGGACCTAAATCTCTCATCAGCATTTTTCAAGAAAATTTGGGCTTCCTCAGCACTAGGGAGTGAATTTTTTATATTTTCGGCTATGGTCATTTTCATGAACATCAAACTTAGCCTATTTGATCTCTCCCATTGTTTAAAAGACTCTTTCTGATCTTTGTTACTATTCTCAGTGATGGGTGGTGGTTTTGGACTTGTAAGAGATGAGTCCAAGTCAAGGACTCCCAAGGTGAACCTAACTCTCTCAACCCATTCAGAAAAATTAGAGCCAGTCAGAACAGGAACAGATGAAGTTTGTGAGTGTAGTGGTGTAGATACGCTTACTGCAAGAAAATTTTATCACATAATGCTTTGAGTTAGACACTTATAAATAATAATCAGAATTTAAAAAATTATGGATAAACTAATAGTATCATCAAGACCCTCCTTTGGGAGTAGATCTTAATACACAAAGTGTTCTCACCAATATTAAATTCTGTGGATGAACTAGTTGTATCATCAGAATTCTCCTTTGGGAGTAAACTCCGATATACAAAGTGTTCCCTCCAATCTTTACTTTTGATGGATGAGCTAGAAGTGTCATCAAGACCCTCCTTTGGGAGTAGATCTTAACACACAAATTGTTCACTCCATCATATCCACCTTACTATGGGTTTAATGATTTATCATAAAAATTAAAAAAATCTTGTACCTTTGGGCAACCAATATTTTCTTAATTTTTGAAATAAATCATTTTGCCCTATATTGGATAAAATATGCATGACATAATAATAGCCAAAATAAACAATTCATACATGTATTTAATAATATGCACAAAATCTAATTAATACATGTATATAATAATAACATGTTAATAAATTTAATACATGTCCTTAACAATAATATGTATAAAATTCAATTTTATACCAACAATAACATGTTAATAAAAATTAATACATGTCTTTAACAATAATAACATGCATAAAATAACAGAAAATAAATTCCAGAATTTTTTTTTAATACTGCTTTTCTCCACGAAACCGCCGCTGGCAGTGGGCTTGAGAGCCCTCTGCCGCCGTTACAGAGATGCCGACGAGGAGGTTTTCAGCCTCCTCGCGGCGCCGTCCTTCCTTAATCGGCGGGACTTTACTCAGGCAGGGACAGCACCCATACGGGCTTTACAGCCCCTTGTGCCGCCCCTTTACGCCGCCGTATGCATTGAGCTACCGGCACGGTGGCACCAACCACCACACACGGCACTCTACCCACACACAGCAGTTCCTCAACCTTCTTCCTCCATGGTTCCACCAGAGTTGTTATCGAGATTTTTTTTTTTATTCTACCAACATGCATCAATGTAAACAATGCGTAATTTTTGAAATACACTCAATCAAAACAGATGCAAGTAATCGTAATAGGAGAAATAGGTACAAAACCGAAATATATTAATAGTTGTCAGTGCATCATATTACACAAAATCAATCGTTATAAAATTTTCCTCAGATTGTAAAAACAATGTTTTTAATCTTTTACAGATTGATAAAATCATAATATATGAAAGCACATGTTTTCTGTAAATTTCATTGAGATCATAAAAATCTATAACCTGAAGCTCTGATACCACATGTTAGATATTTTAACATGAACATTAATAAAAGGATCTTTGATTTTGTATGATCCACAATAATAAACAATAATAGTGGAAGACGTACATTTCTCCATCTGTTTGATGAAGAAATAAATCTGGCTATGAGAGAAGGATCACCCTAGCAACTTGGCCTCACTAGTGTCTCCCGATGGCTAGAGGCACTCTAATGTTGTAAGTGAGAACCCTTTAACCCCTCAGTCCTATTTATAGATTTCTGGCCATTATGAAATCTAAGTCTTTGAGTTTGACTATAATTAGAGATAAGAGTTAATCTTATCTCTTAGGAGTTTAAATCTCATTATAACTCTAACAATATTTAAAACTCTATCAGATATGGGTGAGTGGGACATAGAGTTCAAATAGAACTCTTACAAGTCATCCTTGAGTAGATTCCAAGCGAATTTCATATGTAAAGACTTTTGCGTTTCCTCTAGATCCCGTAGACCTAAACCCCCTGTTGTGAAAACGAAGACAATAAAGTGAAAATAAATGCACGAAATTAAACAATCACACACGACACAGTATTTACGTGGTTCGGCAAATTGCCTACGTCCACGGGAGCTGCAGAGGATTTTTATTTCTTGAGGAATCACAATACAATGATGTAGAACGGCTACTGTTCACTCAGACACAGTGCAAGACAAAACAAAAACAATATATATATGTTGTACGGCGGAAACCCTAATTCTGGTGAATTAGCGATGTTCGCTCGAGCGGCGTGTCGAGCCCGCGTCGAGCGAACTTGTTTGCCGCAATTGCTCGAGCCGTGAGTCGAGCGGCTCCTCAAGCGAAGCTCTCTGACTTCCCTCCGCTCGAGCCGTGAGTCGAGCGGTCATCGAGCGAACCTCTCTGTCCCGCAATTGCTCGAGCGGTCTGTCGAGCTTCCTTCGAGCGAAGCTCTCTGACTTCCCTCCGCTCGAGCCGTGAGTCGAGCGGTCATCGAGCGAACCTCTCTGTCCCGCAATTGCTCGAGCGGTCTGTCGAGCTTCCTTCGAGCGAAGCTCTCTGTCTTGTGTTCGCTCGAGCGGCTAGACGCTTCGCTCGAGCGGCGTGAACCAGACTCCACAGACTCAACAATTCTCCCACTTGGAGACTGGTACACCCACATGTCGTCCTCTGCCACAAACATGATATCCTCCACCTCTGCAACTCACAGCTCCTGGCTTCATGCTAGAAGACCAACTGAAGTTGCGCACAACTTCAGTTTCTCAAGTGTAACACCCTTTGTCAACATATCAGCAGGGTTCTTACTTCCACAAATTTTCTAAAGTAGCAACTGTCCATCATCCAACAATGATCGTATAAAGTGATACCTGATCTGAATGTGTTTAGTCCTGGAATGAAATGCTGGATCTTGGCAAGGAATATGGCACTCTGGCTGTCACTGTAGAGGGTGCCATTCTGATTCTTTTTAGCCAATTCCTCCAAGAAGCCCTGTATCCAAACCATCTCCTTTGCAGCTTCTGAAACTGCAATATACTCAGCTTCTGTAGTAGACAAAGAAACTGTCTTCTGTAGATTAGAGCCCCATGAAACTGCAGTACCACCAGAGTGTAGACAAACCCTGTGGTACTTTTTCTGCTATCAATATCTCCAGCCAAATCAGCATCAACATAGCCTTGTACCTCTAAGCCCTCTCCTGAGAAACACAAGCACGTTTCTGAGGAGCCTTTTAAGTACCTCAAAATCCACTTCACTGCTTCCCAATGTTGTTTTCCAGGATTACTCATGTATCTACTCACAACTCCCACTGCATGGGCAATATCTGGTCTAGTGCAAACCATAGCATACATGAGTGACCCAATAGCTGAGGCATAAGGAACCTTACTCATATAGTCTTGTTCCTCCTCTGACTTTGGTGCCTGATCCTTGCTGAGTCTGAAGTGACTTCCTAAGGGTGTGCCAACTGACTTGGCCTTGTCCATACTGAACCGGTTGAGTACCTTTTTCACATACTCAGCCTGTGAAAGTCTCAACGTGCCTCTGATTTTGTCTCTAGCAATTCTCATGCCAAGGATTTGTTTTGCAGCTCCCAAATCCTTCATTGCAAAATGCTCTGACATCTGCTTCTTCAAACTATTGATCTCATCAATACTAGCCCCTGCAATGAGCATGTCATCCACATATAGCAACAAAATAATATAAGAATTGTCAAACTGTCTAACATAGCAACAATGATCTGCCTGACATCTGATGTACCCTGCACTGCACATGAAACTATCAAATTTCTTGTACCACTGTCTGGGAGCTTGTTTCAGGCCATACAAGCTCTTCTTTAGTCTGCAAACTGAACCTTCCTTTCCCTGTACCACAAACCCCTTAGGTTGGTGCATGTAGATGTCTTCTTCAAGATCTCCATGAAGGAAAGCTGTCTTCACATCTAGCTGCTCAAGAAATAGATCTTCAGTAGCAACCATAGCCAAAACTAGCCTGATGGTTGTGATCTTTACCACAGGAGAAAAGATCTCAGAATAGTCAATGCCCTGTTTCTATTGGAAGCCTTTTACAACAAGTCTGGCCTTGTATCTCTTACTGCCATCATGCTCAGTTTTCACCCGGTACACCCACTTGTTGTGTAATGCCTTCTTCCCTGATGGAAGTTTTGTCAACTCCCATGTCTGATTCCCTAACAGGGAATCCATCTCATCCTTCATGGCCAACTCCCACTTGCTAGAATTTTCATCTTGCAAGGTTTCTTGGTAACTTTGTGGTTCTCCACCATCTGTCAACAAAATGTAATTCAAAGAAGGTGAGAAACGTTGTGGAGGACGTATAGTCCTAACTGACTTTCGAACTGCAGCTATTGGAGTGGACGGCTCTGGATCTGATTGCGGAATAATGGGAATGGGTGTGCTGGACCCACTCTCCCCGTCACTCACATCTCTACACTGCACTGTGACCTCTGGTAGATCATCCAAACTCACAAACTCAGACTCCTGAGGGGCTGCTTCAGCAACTGTACTGGACTTGTCCTTGTACACAATCTTCTCATTGAAGATCACATTTCTGCTTCTTATAATCTTCCGACCCTGATCATCCCAGAAACGATAGCCAAATGCCTCGTCTCCATAGCCAATAAAATAACATTTCCTTGACTTAGCCTCAAGCTTATTACGAGCATCAGAATCAATAAGAACATAAGAAAGACAGCCAAATATTTTAAGATGAGAAAATTTGACCTCTTTCCCGCTCCAAGTCTCCTCAGGCAATCCACAATCCAAAGGAACTGATGGTCCTCTGTTTATCAAATATACTGCAGTGCTAACTGCATCTGCCCAGAAAGTAGGTGGTAGCCCAGCGTGCAGCCTCATGCTTCAAGCACGCTCATTTATGGTTCTGTTCATACGTTCAGCAACTCCATTTTGCTGTGGTGTCCCAGGAATGGTCTTCTCCATTCTGATTCCCTGAGTTGCACAATATTCCTTGAACCCGCCATCAATATACTCACCACCATTATCAGACCTCAAGCATTTCAACTTCAAGTCTGTTTCATTCTCAACCATGGCTTTCCAATTTTTGAACACATTAAATACATCAGATTTATGTTTCAGAAAATAAACCCATACCTTCCTGCTGTGATCATCAATAAAAGTGACATAGTAGCGAGAACCTCCAAGAGATGCCACTGGGGAAGGTCCCCACACATCAGTGTGCACAAGATCTAGTCTCTCTGACTTCAGTGTTCTACCACTCTTCAAGAAACTGACCTTCTTCTGTTTCCCCATAATACAGCTCTCACACATACTGAGATCAACTGCCTTCAGTTCTGGTAGCTTGCCTCTAGACAGGAGTTCCTTCATGCCCTTCTGACTCATATGGCCAAGCCTGCAATGCCACAAGTCTGCTGTGCTCTCTACAACGGTAGTGGCAATAGTGTTATTCAAACCAGTAGTCATATAGAGTGTACCAGTTTTCTTACCCCGAGCCAGTACTAGTGCCCCTTTGGTGACCTTCCAGGTGCTGTCTGAGAACACTACTGAGTGGCCACAATCATCAAGTTGCCCAACAGAAATAAGGTTCTTCTTTAACTCAGGGATGTGTCTGACCTTTTGCAAGGTCCATTTGTTCTTGTGAGGGAGTACGATGTCGATGTCTCCCATTCCAATTACATTCAAGGCTTCTCCATCAGCCAAATACACCTTTCCAAAGTCACCCGCAACATAGTTTTGCATTATCTCCCGGTGGGAAGATGTATGGAAAGATGCCCCTGAATCAAGTATCCAGTCATCAACTGAACTATGAACTGCAAGCAATAGTGCATCATGTAATTCTTCAGTTACCACATTAGCACTATCGTTTTCTGTCTTCTTGGGATTTCTGCAATTCTTCTTTATGTGGCTAGCCTTGTCACAATTCCAACAAATTGCCTGCTGGCCAGGTCTCATCTTGCTCTTGCTCCTGTTCTTTGATTTTGATCTGCCTCTGTATAAGTTCCTGTCTTGTGCTCTTCCCCGAGAGTCAACATTCAGTGCTGAACTCAAAGCTGAGGTCTCACCTGAATCTCTCTTGCGTACCTCCTCAGTCAAAATCAAATCACGGATGTCATCATATTTCAATTTTGACTTACCAGCAGAATTGCTAACAACCATTCTCATGGCTTCCCAACTATTTGACAGTGATGCCAATAGTATCAATGCACGTATCTCATCATCAAATTCAATTTCAACAGACGACAATTGATTTGTGATAGTATTGAAATCATTCAAATGCTGTGCAACAGACGTACCATCCGACATCTTTAAATTAAATAACTTCTTCATCAGATGTACCTTATTATTTGCTGACGGCTTTTCATACATACCTGATAAAGCCGCTATGAGATCCGCAGTCGTCTTCTCTTTGATGACGTTGTGTGCAACGGATCTCGACAGGGTTAAACGAATAACCCCCATGACCTGTCGATCCAACAGAGTCCAATCAGCAATTGACATGCTGTCCGGCTTCTTCCCCAACAATGGAAGATGGAGTTTCTTCCCATAGAGGTAATCCTCTATCTGCATTCTCCAATACCCATAATCCGTGCCATCGAATTTCTCGATCCCCGATACTCTCACTTCTTCTCCAGCCATCGTTTTTCTCAGACCCGAACCTTGGCTCTTGATACCAATTGTTGTGAAAACGATGACAATAAAGTGAAAATAAATGCACGAAATTAAACAATCACACACGACACAGTATTTACGTGGTTCGGCAAATTGCCTACGTCCACGGGAGCTGCAGAGGATTTTTATTTCTTGAGGAATCACAATACAATGATGTAGAACGGCTACTGTTCACTCAGACACAGTGCAAGACAAAACAAAAACAATATATATATGTTGTACGGCGGAAACCCTAATTCTGGTGAATTAGTGATGTTCGCTCGAGCGGCGTGTCGAGCCCGCGTCGAGCGAACTTGTTTCCCGCAATTGCTCGAGCCGTGAGTCGAGCGGCTCCTCAAGCGAAGCTCTCTGACTTCCCTCCGCTCGAGCCGTGAGTCGAGCGGTCATCGAGCGAACCTCTCTGTCCCGCAATTGCTCGAGCGGTCTGTCGAGCTTCCTTCGAGCGAAGCTCTCTGACTTCCCTCCGCTCGAGCCGTGAGTCGAGCGGTCATCGAGCGAACCTCTCTGTCCCGCAATTGCTCGAGCGGTTTGTCGAGCTTCCTTCGAGTGAAGCTCTCTGTCTTGTGTTCGCTCGAGCGGCGTGAACCAGACTCCACATACTCAACACCCCCTTCAGAAACCGACTTACAAAGTTTGTGCCACGCACACCATTTCTTTTTTGGCGATCCATCCACTTCACCCCCAAAAAAGGCGCCAAGTATAAGATTAATGGAGGAAAAAACCAACTTAGGCACCTGTAAAACTGAAAGAAGATAAACTGGCATACTTGATAAAACATGCTTAAGGAAAGTGAGTTTATCTCCTGCCGAGAGTAGTCTCATCTTCCATCCACTTACTTTCTCACGTATCTTATATATAAGTTCTTCCAGGTGTCTACCAGTTAACTTGCCACTAACTATGTTCACCCCTAAGTATTTAAACGGGAAGCTACCTTCTTCGAAGCCCGTGATATTGAGAACTTCTCTTCTTTTAGCTGGTGTAATGTGTTTTGAGAACAAGATGGCCGACTTCTCCTTATTAGCTTTTTGCCCAGACCACTGTTCATACAATGCCAGGACTTTAAACAGGGCTTTAATAGATCTCTTTGCTCCATTATTGAAAATCACTATGTCATCCGCATATAACAAGTGGGAAATTGAGGGCGTCCCTTTAGGTTGAGAGTAACCTCCAATAGATCCATTCTCATATTTCCTTTTTAACATCCTTGTGAAAACTTCCTCCACTAGAATAAATAAATATGGCCATAGGGGGTCCCCTATCGAAGTCCTCTTTCCCCCTTAAAGAACCCTTTTACGGTTCCATTCAGGAGAATGGAATACCACGGTGTTGTAATACAAATCTTGATCAGTCCAGAAACCTCTTTCGAGAAACCAAAGGATGCCAGAGCATGTAACAAAAAGTTCCAGTTCATGTGGTCGTACGCTTTGGACATGTTCACTTTTAATATCACATTACCTCCGATCTTCTTTTTATGAATGGACTGGGGCATTTCTTGAGTCAGACTTATGTTTTCAAAAATGTTCCTCTTGGGAATGAAGGCCCCTTGTTCCTGAGATATTACCCTCGACAGTAGATGTGTGATCCGTGCTATAATAATTTTTGAGCAAATTTTATTTACCACGGAACATAGGCTTATAGGCCTAAATTTCTCAAACCGGGTTGGCTGTTGTACTTTGGGAATGAGGGCCACATACGATGCCGTATAAACCTTGGTAGTTGTTTTCCTTCAAAGAATTCCTTTACGGCATCCACCACATCCCCTTGTACAAATTCCCAGCATGCTCTGAAAAAACCCGAGCCAAAACCGTCTGGTCCCGAACTACTTTCCACTGGGATATTGAAAAGGGCCTGCTGAATTTCTTCCACCTGCTGGGCGCTTGGTGATTTCTTTATTCTCCTCTTCCGTTATGTATTTGTCAATAAACGGGCTCAACTCTGGAAGCTCCCCCTCGCCTTCGTGGCTTAATAACTCTTGGAAATATTGGACAGCTCCTTCATGAACCGCCTCTAGACACTGGTATAAAGTTCCATCAACTTTGAGCATTTGTTTTACTTGAGTTTGCTGCCTTCTTCAGAACCGAGTGGAAGAAGCAAGTATTGTTGTCACCTTCTTTTAGCCATTTAACTTTGGCTTTTTGCGCAAGCATGGACTCCTCTCTGCTTTTCAGAATATCCAGCTCAATTTTTGAGATTAATAGGTCCTGCTCCGCCATTTCTTCATATCCCTCCTGTAGGCGAGTATCTAGGAATTCAATCCTCAGTTCTATGTCTCGGATCATAACTTCCACACGTCCAAATACATCCCTGTTCCATGTTTTATGAACTTTTTTCATGCGCTTCAGTTTAAAAGCCAGCTTCTCCAGTCCTCTTCCACGCCCTTCCTCCTTCCAACACTGTTTGACATATGGGAGAAATTCCTTGTGGTCCACCCACATCTGTTGGAAATGGAACGGAGATGGCCCATACCTTTGGCAATACTGATCACAGGAGATTATCATAGGCGAATGGTCAGAGGTGTTGCGCCCCAAGTAAGTCAGCAACGTTGGAGGGAGCCAGTCTAAAAACTTTGTATTAAAAAAACCTCGGTCTAGCCCAGCCCAACTTCTTGCTAATCCTTCTTGCCCGTTACACCATGTTAGCCTCTTTCCTTGAAAATTTATTTCAAGTAACCCATTCCCATTGATCCACGAATTAAATTCCTCCATCGCTACCCGAGGAAGATGGGCACACCCCCCCCCCCCTCGCTCATCGTCAATTCTTATAGCATTAAAGTCCCCTAAGACCATCCAAGGTAAATTCGTCTGTGCCACCTCTTCTAAGTCCCTCCATAACTGTCTACAAAGTCCATAATTACATTTAGCATATACGAATGTTATTAGGAATTCCGTGCTCCCCTCCATCATCTTGACCGAAATGAATTGATCGCTCATTCGCATGACGCTCACATTCACACTTTTATCCCATAACAGCCAAAGTTTCCTAGCTTGTGCTTGGTTAGACCAACCATTCTCCAGCCATAGTTGCTTCATAAGATTGCCCATCTTCCTCTCTTCAACGAAAGGCTCTGCTAGTGCTACAACTTTGGGATTATATTTTTTAACAAGCTTCTTCAACCTTCCCCTTGATGTGCCCAAGCCTCTGATATTCCAATACAAAATTGGACCTATCATAAATTAAGTTTTGAGGGGCAGGTAATTACCCGTTTTGTGCTTCTGGATGTGCTCAATTCTCCCTTAGCATCTCTTTTCTTTCCTCCACTAATTCTTTCCTTAGACAAGTAGTCCTTTTCTCTCCCCACTACTGCTTTTAGTCAATCTTCCTCATGATCAGACAAAGATTGGAACTCCCTCATTATTTCCCCATCTTGCTTCTCTTGCCCTGACTCATCCAAAGGCACGTCTTCAATTAGGACGACATCCTCCTCCCTTCCATCTTGTTCTTGTGTTTCATGGTCCCTTCTGTGCACATTGCCAAGCGTTTGTTTTAGGCTATCTAGTACAATCTCTTGCGTCTCCATGAAACTTTCTTCCTTGTAAACAGGGGAGTTCAAGCTGTCCATAAGGAACCGCTGCTCCTGCATACCATCTTGTAGGTCATTATTCCCTTGCACATCTTGCATTTCATTTAAGCCCTACATACCTTGGTTTTCTTTCTCTGCCAGATTTCCTTCTACTTAGCGTTTCATTCACCCTTTCACCCCGTGCAAGTCATTCCAGGTCTTCCACCGCCCCAGTCTCTATCACATCTCTTCCCACCGCCCCATTGTCCACTTGGTAATCATTTCCTCCTGTCGCTTTTGGGCCCCCTCTTAATTCACGGTACTACTTGACAACTCTCTGTTTCTCTGCCTTTTCAAGGTCTCTGTTGCTATTGTCTTTCCTACAAGTCCGTGAGTTGTGGCCCTGCATTTTACAGGAAAGGCAAAACGCTGGTAGGGTCTCAAACTCCACCTCCTGCTTGAAACCAGACCCCGATGCTCCTATCCAGAAGTAATCCATTTGTTGCCGAGAGGCATCCATTTCCAAGCAAACTCGTGCACCATTCGTTCTAGTCGCACATATTGTAGAGTTATCAGACCGAATAAAATTCCCAAGTGGCACTATCGGTATCCTGAGGATGGAATCGTGATAAAAATTTGGCTAGAAGCATTACCCTGAACAGGACTATCGAAGATTCCTCCTCCTCCGGATAACCCGGCATCCAGTGGAAAACTCTGTAAGGCACGCCATTTATCTCACTAGTCTCACGTGAAAAAGCTTTGTTGGAATCATCCTCTGATGTTAAGCGTACAAAGACGTTTCTATTTTTACTCATTGAAGAGACGACCATGGTCCCCACTAACCCCCATCTATTCCGTATGAATAGTCTTATTGCATCTAGTGTTGGCCTCTGCCTGAGAAACTTCAAGACCAGTGAATACCTAAAAGGAGCCGCTGAAGCTGCCATTTTCTAACATAAAGCATACCTGACCGTCTATGATTTCGGGGGGCCTCATCGGAAGGTTAACTTCCGGCGAAGGCTGAGGGACAACCATGACCAGGTCAGCGAAGGACCTGTTCTTCATTGTCAGCATGGGGCCTCCAGGTGGGGCCATGGAAGTGGCCATGACGGCACGAGGTCCCTCGAACGAGGAGACCTAAAAATCTCACTTTTGTCTTTTGCTGTCTTTCTCTCTCTCCTCTCACCTTGCCCCTTGCAATAGGTAGAATTAACGTTGGTTGTTATATATATCATCATGCTAAACAACATATACAAGACAATCTTTGTTGTCGATCGAATTTGCAAAAACATATCTTAGTGATCATCATGAATCAACGTGACATGTAGGATAGAACCATTACCAGGTGGCTCTTGATCACGCTTGGAATATGATCTGATCTCCATTTTATATATACAGTACTAGTACTACTTTATATCCATGAAGTATTTTAGTCATTGTGTTTTTAGAAGTGATTGATTGATAGATATATACTGTCGATTTGATAAAATGAAATAGTAAAAAATCCTTATGATCCATAGTTATTATGTCCATGCATGCTCATGTTTTGTTTTTTAAACAAGTATACCTCTTTTATTGAAGAATTAAAGAAATCTTTCAGTCATTACAACATTTCTCTGTCTGTAAATCAGTAAGTATATGTATAGGGCCCTCTTCTATCCACACCCTTTCCTCTCTCAACATGAATGCTAATTTTGCTAACTTATGACCTATGCAGTTAGCTTCCCTATGTACAAAACCGAACCCCCTAATTGACTCTCCCAACACACAAGACTGCTGCCCTTCTTAATGCCATAGCTTCAGCAATTGCTGAGTTTCTAGTGTGATCCATATATGCAGACAAACAAGCTAAAATCTCTCCCTCATGTTCTTTGATTACCACTTCCACCCCAACCTTCTTAAGTTGATCATTCACTGCAGCATCCCAGATTACATTGACAAGCCCTTCATCTGGTTTTTTCCCATTTTACAGTGCTTCTATCCACACTTCTTTCCATCTGCAACTGTTGCTGGCTTGTCTGAGCTGCTATAAATTCATCAAGCCCCCCTTTGTTGCTCTTATCACATTTCTAGGTTCTTCAAACACCCCTTTAAGCACGCATGTAATTCTCCTAAGCCAAATTCTTCTCATAATACATGCAACCACTTTTATTTCTTCACTTTCAAGCTTGGCATTTAGTTTTTCTCATAGTTGTTGGAAATATATGACAAAAATACTCCACTTTTGCACTTAACTGTCACTCTCATCCCATACATGATCTAAGGTAGCTGGGAAACTCCATAGAGCATGCACTATGGTTTCATCTTCTAACATACATATTGGGCATAAACTCGAGTCTATCACCCTTCTTTTCATCAAATTCTGTTTTGTAGGTAGGGTTCCATGGCAGGTCTTCCATAAAAAATGTTTAACCACCCACTGCATTCTTAAGCCCCATATCCACTTCCATCCCCCCATTGAATTATCACCACTTGATGTTTCCCCAGCCTCATGCAGTAGCCTTCTATGCTCAAGGTGGTAGGCACTCTTAACTGAGAACCTACCATCATTTGTTGCCCCCTAAATCTGCTTGTCTCTAACACCCCATCTACATCTAGGTGTACTTAGGATAAGGTCCCTCTCCTCCACAGAAAACAACTCATCAATCAAACTTGTATTCTACAACCTATCATCAACATTAATAAGTTGTTTTACCTTTGAATCTCTTGGCAGTATTATAGCAGTAGATTGGATCCTAGGGGACTTTTGACAAGGAAGCCACTTATCTCCCCATATGTTAACCTCACTATCATCACCCACCCTCCACCACATGCCTTCTTTAATAAGATCAATGGATGAGCACAGACTGCTCCAAATAAAAGAAGACCCAACACCCACTTTAGCCTCTAAGCAGCCAGTTCCTCGAAAATACTTTTCCTTTATAATAACTGCCACCAAAGAAGTAGGATTCTCTATTAGTCTCCAACATTGCTTAGCAAGCATAGCTTTGTTGAAATATTCTGGATCTTTGAATCCTAGACCACCCATTCCCTTGGAAGCACTCATCTTAAACCAACTTCTCCAATGTATTTTTCTCTCCTCCTGCATGTATCCGCACCAAAATTTGGCTATAAGTGACGTTAATTCTCTTCACAATCTCTTGGGAAGTCTAAAAACACTCATAGCATAAGTTGGCACTGCTTGAACAACAGCCTTAAACAACACTTCTTTCCCAGCCTCTAACAACCAAGTATTTTTCCAGTTTGAAAATTTTGCCCATACCCTCTCCTTCAGGTTTCTGAATTCAGTAAACTTTGATAAGCCAACCATGGCTGGCAACCTGAGATACTTCTCATAACTTCAACAAACTGAAACACCTGCTATACTTTTAATCTATGATATGGTCACTTGATCAGTATTTGAGCTAAAAAAGATAGTGGTCTTTTGTAGATTCAAATATTGGCCCGAGGCAGCCTCATATATCTTCAAAAGACTTTGTCTTTGCTACCATTCAGATAACTTGGCCCTACCAAAGATGAGATAGTCATCTGCAAAAAATTAGATGACTAACTTTAGTACCCTCTCTAGAGACAACAACCCCTCTTAAATTCCCTCTCTTCTCAACTACATTAATAAAAGCTGTCACACCCTCTACACATAGGATGAAAAGATAAGGGGATATGGTGTCCCCTTGTCTAATCCCCCTTGAGGGTTCTATAGTCTTCCCTGGCTCACCATTTACTAGCACAAAATTAGTCACGGATGACACACATTTCATCACTAAATTCATCCATCTTTTCCCAAACCCCATCTTCTCCATCACTGCATTCAAATAAAACCTCTCAATCCTATCATAGGCTTTGGACATATCCAATTTGAGTGTCATATTACCCACCCTTCCTTTTTGCCTTACTTTCATTGTATGGAAAGCTTCATAAGCTATTATCAAATTATCTGTTATCAGTCTTCCCTTAATAAATGCACTTTGATTATCTGAAATTATCTGAGGAATGATTTTTTGCAGCCTATTAGCCAGTACCTTGCACACCAACTTATATAAAACATTACATAGCTTGATAGGCCTAAATTCACTAGCAATTGCAGGGTTAGCCACTTTAGGGATTAAGGCAATGTAAGTACAGTTAACAATTTCCTCCAAGCTGCCATCTCCATTTAAAAAAGCCAAGATAGAATTACTTACCTCCTCTTCCACAATACTCCAATAGGCTTGATAAAAGCATGCTCCATACCCATCTGGTCCTAGAGATTTTAATGGGGCCATTTGTTTTAGAGCCTCAACCATGAACACTTTTTCAAGCTCTAAGTTCAAGCCAATATCTGATTCTTTTTTCTCCTTTAGCTAGCACAAGAGTGGAAGAATTTTGTATTTTTATCACCCGTCCAATACCAGTTCCTTTTTGCTCTCTATTGCCATTTAATATCTTCTTGCTCCAACATCAATCCTAGCTTAGCTTGAAGTTGTTTGATCACCATCACATTATAAGGACCTTCATTTTCTAATTCCTCTCTCAATCTGTCAGCTTTCTGCCTCATCTCCTTTTCATGATCCTTTTCTTTCGTATGACTCCATCTGCTCAGTTCATTTTTGCACCAGATTAACTTTTTATGGACTTTCTATAATGGATCAAAACCCCTTACACTTATCTCCCACACCCCTTCAACAACAGGTTTACCCTTCTCATCCAAGGTCCATTTAGCTTCAAATTTGAAAATCCTCCTCTTAATCCTTCATCTTGGGATCTTTAATGCCAAATCAAGAATAACTCTGCGATCTGATTGGCTTACAGTTATGGTTTCTGCTGTAGCTTCTCTATACACTTCCATCCATTTAACCTTGGCCACTGCTTGTTCCAACCTTTTCTTTGTGAAGGTGTCATCAGAGTATACTGCCTATTACTCCAAGTGTATATACTTCCCTTCCAGCCCAAATCAAGGACACCATTCACCTCTAGAGCTTGCCTGAAATCCTCCATTTGAGATTCTGGCCTTGGTCTTCGACCCCATTTCTCATCTTGATAAAGGATCTCATTAAAATCCCCAGCAATGTACCAGGGGATCTCATGGGATGGCTTCAGCAATGACAATAAGTTCCATGTGTATTTCCACTTGCAAACTTCAGGTTGGCCATAGAATCCAGTAAATTGCCAACACACCCTTTACCTTGTGTATTTTCTCTTGTGGTGGGGTCGTGCTTGACACGAGGAGCTGCGGTTTAAGGTGGAACTGATGGTTGGGGGTTGCTATCTTTTTAAGTGGCTAAAACAGAGGACTGTTTGGACATGGGCATGGTCGTGCCACTTGGTGGTTGTTGTGGCCTTGGGTGTGGGAAGGTTGTGGTTTATGGAAGGGAGTCAAGGTGGTTGCCGGTTTCAGGTGGGGCTGGGCAGTAGGGCTAGTGGCTTCAGTCGTGCAGGTGAGATCTCGGCACATGGGGTAGTTTTCTGTTCGGGTTGCTACTACAAGATGGAGGCTGGGTGGCAGTGACTATTGGTATGTGCAGGGACAATGCTGTGGAGTCTCTAGCTGGGCAACGTCAAGGATACTGATGATTGGTTCTTCAACGTACGTGGGACAAAAATAAAGGGAAAATAACTGAGAAATTTGGGACCATGTGCGGCAACCCTAATTGAGGGAGGTTCTACATGCATGAGATGATATATATATATATATATATATATATTTATAGGTGGTTGAAACCCATGGAAAAAAATAGGAAGAAACGTGCATGGGTTTAAATATCTTGAAGACAGTAGGTTCAAGGAATTTTAACGTGAATGGAACTCTAAAATTGTAACAGTTGTTTGAAATTGAATATGTTAATGCGCTTTGGTTTCATAAATAAACCGGGCCTTAATCTCATGTTCAAAATAAATCAATCGTTCAATAATATATTTGGGCCAATTACCAAGTAATAAGATTCCACTTGATCCCTAAAATATTGCATATATAATTTTAACCTAATTATCAAATCTATAAGTTTTGGAATATTGTTGGCTACGAGGTAACAGATGCTGTTGTGATGGCTCTTAACCATGGTTAGTTCCCACAAGAGATAAATCACACATTCATAACCTTGATCCCAAAGAAGAAGAAGCTTGAGATGATTTATGATTTCTGACCTATTAGTCAATGCAATCTAATCTATAAATTGATCTCAAAGGTTTTAGCAAACAGACTCAAAGAAGTGCTGCCCATTATTATTTCAAGCTCACAGAGTGTTTTCGTCCCTGGCAGGCTCATAACTAATAACATTCTTGTGGCATATGAATTGGTGCATTTCCTCAGACAGAAAAAGGTTGGTAAGAAAAGCTTTATGTCTCTAAAACTTGATATGAGTAAAGCATATGATAAGGTAGAATGGGGGTTTCTAGAAGCTGTTATGCAGAAAATGGGTTTTGGTGATAATCAGATCAAGTTGATAATGTTTTGTGTGAAATTAGTCTCTTTTTTCATATTGGTGAATGGGGTACCTCAAGGTCCTTTATTTCCATCTTGAGGCTTGAGGCAAGGGGATCCTCTATCCCCTTACCTGTTTTTGTTGTGCATAGAGGGTCTGATTACTTTAGTACAACATGCTAAAAGATTAAAACAGATAGAAGGTATTCAAATTTGCAAAGGAGCTCCTAAGCTTAATCATCTCTTATTTGCATATGATAGTGTATTGTTTTGCAGGGCCCCTTTGTAAACTTACTTAAATATTCAACAACTCCTTGATATATATGAAAGAGCATCGGGTCAAAGGGTGAATAAGGAAAAGACATCAATGGTCTTTAGCAGAAATGTCCATAGTAGCCAACAAGAGGAAATAATGAGATTCTGGGGTGTCCAACATCACCAACAATATGAAAGATATCTTGGTCTTCCTCCTATAGTGGGAAGAGGAAAGAAACAAGATTTTTTCGGATTTAAAGCAGAAAGTTTGGCACAAGTTGAATGGTTGGAAGGAGAAGCTATTATCACAATGATGCAAAGAAATACTGATCACGACAGTAGCATTGGCAATTCCAACTTACACAACGAGTTGCTTTAGAATACCAAGTACCCTTTGTAGTGAGCTCGAAAATATGATGTCAAATTTCTGGTGGGGCCAAAAGAAGGAAGAAATAAAAACTAGATGAGTTAGTTGGAAGAAAATGTGTGAGGCAAAATCATAAGGACGCATGGGATTCAAGGACTTACAAATTTTCAACCAATCCCTTCTTGCAAAACAGGCATGGAGGATTATGACTTACAAGCAAGAATCGAGGGCACCACATGAAGTATAAAAGTGGCAAAGGATATGGCATAAGTCAACATTGGTTTGTGTTCTGAGTTGGAAGGGTTGATGTCTAAGTTCTGGTGGGGCCAAAAGGATGATGAGAAAAGAATTCATTGGATTAGCTGGAGCAGAATGTGTGAGGGAAAATCCAGAGGGGGTGGGATTCAAAGATCTGAGGACTTTTAACCTTGCTTTACTAGCTAAGCAAGGTTGGAGACTTTTATAGAATGACAGTTCATTGCTGCGCAGGCTTTTCAAGGCAAGGTATTTCTCAATAATAACTATTTTAGAAGCTGGATTGGGTACTTGTCCTTCATATACATGGAGGGGAATTTGGGAAAGAAGTGGCTCAAAGCAGGTGTAGATGGCGGATTGGGGATGGAAAATCTCCTAAATTGTGGCTTGATTAGTGGGTTCGAGGTCATAAGTCTTTGGAGAGGGAAGGAGTCTTTATGAGAGAGGAAAACAGAGAAGAATCAGTAGCTTCTACCATTGATGAATCTACAAGATGGTGGAATATTGGAAAAATTAGATCTCTCTTCAATCCAAAAATTGATGAAAGTGGTGATAATCCTGGTGACATTGCAGATAAGTGGGTTTGGGCTCATGAAAGAAGTGGAAGGTTTACTGTTAGAAGCTGTTACAGTTTTATCACAAGTCATATGAAGACCCTCACAGCAGAATCTTCTAATGTTAACAGACATCAGATTTTGTGGAAGCATTTGTGGAAGATGCCAGTTCCTAATAAAATAAAAATCTTTGCCTGGCGTGCTTGTAAATAAGGGCTTCTAACTAAAGAGAATTTGTTGAAGAAACATCTGATATCAGAGGTGAAGTGCAGTTTCTGCTTTCATCAAGTTGACGATCTCCATCATGCACTTATCAGTTGTAGTCAAATTAGAAGGTTATGGTGAGAATTTAATCCTTATCTGGACAACAATGCAGGTCTTAAAGTCTTTGATGTAGCTTTAAAAATCAATTAGGAGAAGGAGAAGGAGAAGGAAAAGTTGGCGTTATTCTTTACTTTGGCTTGGGGATCTTGGTATACTAGGAGTAAGATGGAGTATGAGAAGGCCTGTTTGAGTCCAACACAAGTTGCAGGAAATGTTTTGGTTCTTATGTGTAGTCACAAGGAAGTTAAGTTGAAAGCATAAGTTCAACTTAAACATCATTTCAGTTGGAAACCACCTCCAGTTGATACGATGAAGGTTAATACAGATGGAGCTACTTTTTGTGATCTTTATAAGGCAGGGATAGGTGTGATTCTAAGAGATGACAAGGGCAATGTGGTTATGGCAGCAAGTAAGGTTGAACATGAAGTCAAGGATCAAAAGGCTATTGACCTTTTAGCCATTTTCAGAGGGCTACAATTGTGTGTAAGTATGGGTATCTCAAAGCTAATAGTGGAGAGTGAATGTTTGATACTTGTAGAACCTTTACAGCAAAACAAAATGGAAGATTCCATTCTTGGAGTACTATTTAGAGAGATCCAAAATCTTAAGAAATGTTTTGGTGAATGTTCTTTTAATCGTATCCATAGGGAGGGTAATATGGCAGCCCATAGGCTTGCTCGTAGAGCTTGGAATGTTGAGAGCATTGAGATGTGGTGTGATTGTATTCCAGACTTTATTTCTCAAGCCGTTTGGCTTGATAAATGTCTGTAATCTTCTTATTATTAATGAAGTTGATGTTTGCTATCAAAGAAAAATTCTTATGAAGATGCAGCTGCTGCTGAACTCCAAGGCGTAGCTCATGCTTAATTTATGAAAATATGATTCCTCATGATAAATTTTAGAGGAAGAGCACTGTTAGCATCTTAGTTTTATAAGAAGTATAAAGTTTCAACTTTATCTTTTTAAGTTTTGCCATTTTCTCTAAGATTTATTTATGTGAAATATTGTGAAATGGTTATCCATTTCAACAATATTTTTGTGGCACATGTGACATATTAATACATGACAAAAACTAATTCTACAAAAAATTTGACTTTTAGGGATGATACATTTTTGGAACAAAATTTATCTCGTCCCTAAAAGTCAGGCATGAAACATGTCCGAAAATCAGCCTAACTTGTAAATACCATTAAAACAATAATTTCTCATTTGAACTAAATTATGTAATGAAAATCATTAGCTCCTAAAATTGATTGACCTTGTTTGAATGGTGTTAATTCCGTTCGAATTGCAATTGGGGATTCGAAGTTTAGTGCTTGTTTGGAATTACAATAGATAATATAACTTTTAACTTACTTTTTAGTTGTAGAGCTTCAGTAATAAGAGTTAGTACTATTATAGATTTATTTACTATTTGGTAACAATATGTCTAAAGCACTTTCATTAAACAATTTACATTTGTTTGAGAAAAATAAAAAAAAAATGTTTTTTGTGGTAGAAATACCATAAAAGGTCATTTGAGGTATATCATACCTGTGATAAGATCAAAAGGCAAAACTCTAATTATCTAAAGAGTTTTGCTAGGTACAAGCGAGTTTGTGCACCATATCGCGTACCGATGATTTTTTTTATTTAAAAAAAAATATTTTGAGAGAAGAAGAAAATCTCCTATATCATGAAAATTATTTTTATCTTTAATTCACATCGTTTCGTTAAAAATATATATTATATATTAATATCGGTGCACGAATTGGTGCACGAACTTGCTTGCAAGTAGAGTTTTCCTTATCTAAAAGTTGTATGAACTTTTTCATTCATTAACAGTCTTCTTTAGAATTGAAACTACGCTCCGCATTATTTGGAAAAGCATGCGCATGACTAGGAAAACCATTACAATGATATTTTTCTTAAAAGAGCTTTTAAGGTTATTTAAGTACTTAATTTTACAACCCCTAATGCAACTCCAAACAAACCCTTAATCATGCTTAACGCACACTGCATTTTATTTCATTAAAATCGTATGTATTCAAATGATATCTCTTGACGTCAACGTATTCAAAATGCAAGTAAGTTCAATCACACTCATTGATCATTATAACAAAGAGAGTATAAATAAATAACCATTTTATTTCAATAAAATAATTTCAATAACATTACAAGCTGGGAAACATGACAAACTTAACCATACCATGATCTAATAGTTTATTGCCGGTAAGTAATATTACAAATATATCTTGAAATCTATGATTTTAGTTTAGGCAATTAGAATTGTTGCTGAAGATAGTTAACCAGATTCTTGTCCACTTGGAAGGCCTTGGTGAGAACATCTTGATTGATGGGAGGATTGGATCCAAAGACTGCGTTGGCTATGGTGATGACTCCGGGATTCTGGCTGCTTAAACCAGCAAATGCAACAGCCTTCATATTTCCCACGTTCAACTGGAAGTGAATGAGACCAATTGGGAACACAAAGACGTCTCCTTTGTTTAGAACTTTGGTGAAGAGGCGGTTACCGTCTGCATTGGATGTGACAAAGCCAACATGAAGAGTACCTTCTATGACTATAAGAAACTCAGTGCCACGAGGGTGGGTGTGGGGAGGATTTAAGCCATGTGGTGCAAAGTCGATGCGAGCCAAGGATATGCCTAGAGTGTTGAGGCCTGGTAGTTGATCCACAGTCACAGCAGTGACATTCGACCCCACTTTATTTGAGGTGTTTCCGGGAATGTTCACTGAGCGGAAGAAATCATCAGCAGTGACAAGCTTTGGGTCCTTGCAAAACTTCCCATTCACAAATACTGTAGAAAGAAAGAAAATGTTTGTTATCATCATGACTATATATACACATATTATGCACAAAATCCAATCCAAGAATATAACAATAATAATGCGTACATACCAGCAGAAGCAGGATTGTCGATTGCAACACAAAAGTCCTGCAGGGGACTAGGGTCATAGGCAGAGGCGAAGGAACAAGCAAAAGCCAACAGGACTAGAGTTACAATGGTGTACTTAGGAACAACCTTGGAGTTCATCATATCCGAGGCTATGATCTATCTCTGCGTTTAATTTAGTACTGATCTGTGTAATTAATATTGCTTGGGAGGGAATGAGAAATGTTGGATGGTCACATCCCTATTTATAGAGAGAATTTTTGTGAAATGGTCCTTGTTTTTACCATAAACGTGCAAGACTTGTCAACCCTGTAATATTCCGAGGTTATCGATTATTATTTTATTTAATGGGCCTGTGAAACATTCTTTTAAGCATTAGTGCTACTCGCACACATATATATACATTGAAAATGCAACCAAATTGGACCCCTTCAAATAGTGGAACGGTGCCATTATTCCACAAAAGAGCTAGTTTACATTGACCCAGTTCTCTCTCTCTCTCTCAAATAGGCCCCATGTACCGGCCATGATGACCACCACCATGTATATATGCAATTACAACAAGTTTCCCATTAATTCCACCTTTCAGATATTCAGAAAGATTTATTTAATTTCTTTTCCTTTCTTAGATGTAAACTCTGGCAATGTGAACCGTCTCTTTAAATATATACATCATACGAAGGATCAGAATTTTGTGTAAAATCGTCGACTACGTACGTACGTGGGTTTGAATAATACTTTAAAGATACCGTCGTTTTGTATATATGTTGTCCCATTTGTTTTGTATATATAATACTCCACATACATAGATATATACTCCATATATATATATATGTGTGCCTTTAAAATATTCTGCCTTTCTCACCTCAATATATATATTTTTAATAAGCTGTAAGAATGAACCTTTCTGATGAGTACCTCAATATTCTTCCATCATTATTTACTTGAATACGTACGATATATAAATATATATATAACAATGTGAGGACGTACGACGTGCTTGGTCTAAATGTGCGTTCTCACACGACTTTTAAATAGAAAATTGATAGTATCACTATCAAATATGTCCAATACCAAATATGTCAATTCATATATTTTTATTTTTATTTTTATTTTTTTAATGGTTAAGGAATTGACTATTAGTAAATTTATATTTTTTTAAAATTTTTTCTTAATAGTTTAGGATGTTTAAAAAATAATTAAAGAAAAATAAAAAAGAAAATAAAAAAATCATTTATACTAGTGTGCACGTTAATCTAGAAAATTGTAATATATTTATATACACACAATTTGTAAAATATAATTATATATTTATATGTATAAATATATTTATGTTTATATATATTTGAAGTGTAGTGATTTAGTATTAAAGTTGGAAAATCTAACATTGAAAAAGATTGAGAATTGAAATTAAAAAATAATAGATATATTAAATAATATTGTTCCTTACATATATTAAAAGCAAAATAAAAAATATGATAAAATTTCGAAAACAACACTCACATGAACGCGTTGTTCACGAAATGCATACTCTGTATCTCCTCTATCAAGCTATCAACCTTCTCGTTGAGGATACCTACACGATGGGTTATCTCGACGACAGACTCCTCTACAGCCATGATCTGTCGATCAATATGTGTAGTCAACTGTGAGATCACTGCATCAACCCAAGCAGGCCGCGCATCTCCCACAGATGTACTCATCGGCTACTGATAAGGGTGAAAAACGGTCCGGTCGGACCAAACGGACCGACCGTTTCGGTCTGGACCGGACCGGACCGAGACTGTCCACCATCATGCTGATTCAAGGTTATTCCACCGTCTTACTGAAAAAATAGTAATTAAAAAATTATAGAATTCATTTATATTTTTTATATTTTTTTATTTAAGTACTAACATTATCTTTTTAAAATCGCTAATGTCGCTTTGTTAGAAACGTGATGATCCTAAAAATTTTTTCCTCAATCATGTCTATGCTGCTGCTCACACTAATGAGCATAGTGAGTGGATAGATCCTGCCGCTGCAGATAATTATGTAAGCAGTGTTAATTTTTTTAAATAAATTATGCAGCATGTGAATAATTTATTTTTTATTTCTATTTATTTTAATAGGTTACTTATTAACGATGTGCTTTCTTTCAAATTGCAAGAAAAATGATGGAGATGCAGTCAGCTTCTGGGAATCTTCTCCTAGTGACATAGACATATTCACGCAAGTGCTCGGACCGCAGTCTAGTATGGCAAGAGGTTTGGGACGATCTTTCAAGCATAGAAGTTCATCCTCCTCACCTCATCGACTTCACAAATTAATAATCTTACCAAGAATTTAGAAGCTACATGGTGTGAGAATTAATATATGAAGTCGAGACAGCAAGAGTTAAGAGTCTCTCTTAGAGCGACATTCTCATTTAGGGACACGTTTGTAGGACCAACAAAGAGACCAGGAGAAAAGATTACACAGTGAAGTCCAAGAGCAAGTGTAGCGGGAGATGATAGTGCAAATGGAGCGTGTTATGTCGTTGCAACGGAATCACGGTGGGCGAGGAAAGAAGAAAAAATGAATTTTATCAATTTTATTAGGGTATATAACTAATTTTAATATCTAATTTTGAAATTTTATAAGACATTGTTAGTTGTTAATTGATGGTGTGTAATGTGATACAATTGGTATGTTTTTAAATTTTATGAAATTAGTATTTCTGATTTGTATGTTCGAATGTAAATTAAAAATGTTCGAACATTGGTTCAGATTCAAACAAACGTTCGAACGTGAATACACAAAATTATATAGTAACATTCGAATGTAGGCTTCAAAGTTCGAACGTACTCACCCCCAAATAAACAAAATGTTCGAATGATTAAACAATTCATGTTCAAACAAACCTTCAAACATACCACTTACGTTCGAACACTTCTTCGTTAACATTCGAAATAATGTGTTACCGATAAACCTGTTGCATTTGAACATTGGTCCATTCACGTTCGAACAAAGATTTGAACATTTATTGAAATTAACGTTCAGACGCATAATCGTTCGAACATAAATATGATACGTTTGAACTTGAATCAACGAACGAACTTCTGTCATTTGAACGCCAATCAGTCAGGTTGACGTTTGAACATTCAATTGGACATCCGAACATTACTTCTGTGATGGATCGCAACAGTCACAAAAAAGGAAACATTCAAACGTTACACCAAACGGAACACCTCCAACCATCACTAAAAATATTTTTAAAGACGGTTTAATAGTAAACCGTCATCAATTGTTATCTGTGACGCACATTAGGTGATGGTCGTGGTGACAGTTTCAAACCATCATCAAATATCTTTAGTGACGTTTCGGTAATTTTTTGTGACGGTTTCCTCTATCACAAAAGACAAATTGTGTTGTAGTGATGTCAAGATTAATAGAATCAATAATTAATTGTGATGTCAATAAATCGGACAAAACCGTTCGAACATCACATGTTAGAGTTCGAACGGTAAAAACGTTGTGCGCTGTTAGAGCGTTCGAACAGGCAATTCAATATTCACTATTTGCGTTCCATCATCAATTTTTTTGTTCGAACGTTTCTTCATATGTATTTGGTCGAACAGACTGGTATCGATCGACCGGCCATGAAGTACCCATTCGAACAGTCCCTCTTTGTTCGAACGTTATTTACGTCGTTTGAACAAATTTTCGAGACGAATTCAAATCGTCGCAGAAAAAAAAAATCCGTTCGAACGCAATCGAACAAATACGGACAAATATAAGAGCTAGTTGATCTTCGTTATTCCACGTACATCAACTACATACTATCGAGCGGATTTAAGAACATGAATTATGGATTCGAAGTTTAATCATGCATAATGTGTGCTGCATATGGTGAGCGTTATATAAATATAAATGGCGAAACATCCATTTTGTTTCATTAAAATCATATCATGTATGACGGTACAATAAGTGAAATAATGGAAACTAATTAATTTCATGGTGTAAAGTCGACGCGAGCCAGGGACATATATGCCGAGCGTGTTGAGGCCTAGAATTCATCCACTTACCATTACGGGAGTGACTTTTGAGAAGAGTAGATTTGTGGTAAACTCTTGATCAGCTTTTAATAAATTTGTTTATCTAATGTGGGGAGAACCATTCTTAACTACTACAAGTACTCGTAGATATTGAAAATACGGTACAAATTCGATTGCTTCAATTAATATTGTAATTTTGCTTCGGACAATCCAAAAACAAACTCGCAGATCTTGTTATCTCTATTATTTTCCTTTCCTTTTATATTGACTAAGAATTATTGTGACAGGGCCTTTTATACATTTCAAGTAATAAATTTCAGTAATAAACTCATTTGAATCCTATCCATTATATTCAAGGGTAATATATTTTTAATTCGTGCTATTATTATTTTGCCTTGGGGCAGGAAAGATGGGAGAAGCAAGGCCGGGGCCCCTTACATTAAGTGAGATCTCTCGACATTTCAATGTATTCAAAATGCAATTAAGTTCAATCACACATGTTGATGATAATAACAAAGAGACTGTAAATTATAAACAACCATTTTATTTCAATAAAATAATTTCAATGAGGTTACAAGCTGGGAAACATTGACAAACTTAATCGCACCATCTCAGGGTTTATTGCAAATATATCTTGAAATCTATGATTCTAGTTTAGGAAATTAGTTAGAACTGTTGCTGAAGATAGTTAACCACATTCTTGTCCACTTGGAAGGCCTTGGTGAGAACATCTTGATTGATGGGAGGATTGGATCCAAAGACTGCGTTGGCTATGGTGATGACCCCAGGATTCTGGCTGCTCAGACCAGCAAAGGCAATGGCCTTGGCATTTCCCACGTTCAACTGGAAGTGAATGAGACCAATTGGGAACACAAAGATGTCTCCCTTGTTTAAAACTTTGGTGAAGAGGCGGTTACCGTCTGCATTGGATGTGACAAAGCCAACATGAAGAGTACCTTCTACGACTACAAGAAACTCAGTGGCACGAGGGTGGGTGTGGGGAGGATTTAAGCCACGTGGTGCAAAGTCGATGCGAGCCAAGGATATGCCTAGGGTATTGAGGCCTGGTAGTTGTTCCACAGTCACGGCTGTGACATTCGACCCCACTTTATTTGAGGTGTTTCCAGGAATGTTCACCGAGCGGAAGAAATCATTAGCAGTGACAAGCTTTGGGTCCTTGCAAAACTTCCCATTCACAAATACTGCAGAAAGATAGAAAAGAAAATGTTTGTTATCATCATGATTATATATATGCATATTATGCACAAAATAAAATCCAAGAATATAACAATGATAATGCGTACATACCAGCAGAAGCAGGATTATCGATTGCAACACAAAAGTCCTGCAAGGGACTAGGGTCATAGGCAGAGGCGAGGGAACAAGCGAAAGCCAACAGGGCCACAGTTACAAGGGCGTACTTAGGAACAACCTTGGAGTTCATCATATTCGAGGCTATATATGATTTATCTCTGTGTTTTAGTACTGATCTGTGTAAGTAAGTAATTAATATTGGCGGGGAGGGAATGAGAAATGTTGGATGGTCACATCTCTATTTATAGAGAGGAATTAACTCATGAACTGGTCCATGTTTTTTCCATAAACGTGTCAACTCTTTAATTAATTAATCTAAGGTTATTGATTATTATTATTTTTTCTTTGATGGTGGAAACATTCTTTAACCACTAATATTGCTCGCACACATACATTGAAAATGCAACCAAATTCGACCCCTTCAAATAATGGAACGGTGCATACAGTACTTTCATTATTCCACAAATATTGAGCTGTATTACATTGACCCAGCTCTCTCTCTCTCTCTCTCTCTCTCTCTCTCTCACACTCTCTCATTCTCACAGAAAGAATTCATTTTTTTTCCTTTCTTAGATATAAACGCCGGCAATGTGAGCGTACTCCATCTCTTTAAATCGTCAATTACTGCGTACGTGGGTTTCAATAATACTTGAAGATACCATCGTTTTGTATATATGTTGTCCCATTTGTCTTGTATATATAAGTATATATACTCCATACATATATATATATATACACACACATACATATACCCATTTTTTGTGATATAAAATTAATTAACAAGTGAATAAGATAATCATTTTTTGTGATATAAAATTAATTAACAAGTGAATAAGATAATAATGTCCTGAGTTTTGATCAGCTTGGTCTAAATTTCCGTCCACATATGCCTTTAAAATATTGATCATCTGCCTTTAATTTCTCACCTTGATATATAATATTTTTTATAAGCTGTACTAAGAATATTGAGCCTTTCTCAGTACCTCGATATTCTTCCATCATTATTGACCTGAATACGATAATTAACATTAATGTGAGACCGACGTGCTTGGTCTAAATAGACTAAATCATGTACATGCGTCCTCGTGTACAGGCATTTCATCAAATAATATTAATTAATCTGCAGCCTTAATGATCACCTCAATATTTTTCTATCACTATTATTGATTCTATTGATCTCTACATTTTGCATGCAGCCATATATCCTTTTACCCATTCACATCCAAACTGTAAAAACCTGAAGTTTCTTGCAGTACGCGCGTCTAATTTATCTATGAGCGAAGCCCCTTGATCTTCTTCTTCATGGAATACTAGGATCGAGGATGTGACGAAAGAAACCTGCATGGTCTCGAGAAATTGCTATAATATTGTGTAAGTTGGAGAGTATTTACTCCCCGTTATTCTTTGACATTATGATTCACTTAGCCGTTCATTTGTCACGTGAGGCACGACTTGCAGGACCAGTCCAGTATAGATGGATGTATCCCATTAAACGATTTCTTGAAAAGTTGAAACGCACAGTGGGTAATAAGGCCCGACCAGAAGGATCAATTGCAAAAACATATACTGATAATGAGTGGTATACATTCTATTCCAAATACTTCCACGACGTTGATACAAGGTTTGATTGGCCGGAAAGAAATTTTGATGTTGACCAAGCAAGACAACAGAGCGGGTTTTCTGTATTTTCCTCACAAGTATATCCACTTGGTGCGCAGCGTGGTTATGATTTGTATGGAAGGGATGTAACGCCCCGTCCCCGAGGGTCCAAAGAGTTAACTCTTGTAAACTAAAATAATTTCTAGTAACACTTTTAAAATAAGTCATAGTCTCCATAACATAATAACCTATTTGTCCAACACAAATATCCATGTTCCTACATAAGGGCACATCAGAAGTGCCTAACTAATATACATAAACATTTCCATAAAGACTAGGAATATCCATCACTCAAAATACCAAAGCAACATGAAATATCAACACTATCAAAAGACTCTCCAAAAGCCCTTGTACCCTAAGGCACTTAGTCTTCTATGATCAACAAAACTTGCAAGTACTCCCCTATTCCAGATTTCTCATTGTTGCATCAAAATTATTTGAAACATATTATAGAGATAAGGGGTGAGTTATCAACAACTCAGTAAGCAGAGAACATATACTAGTATGCAAACATGAGCATTTACAGAATTCAGAATGCAGAATAAAAACACTTTTTATTTTCAGAATGCAGAGTCAGAACATCTTATAAAAAAAATATCAGAGCAAAGGTTCAAAAATATTCTTAATCAAAATTTCCTTGGTAGAGCATAACTGAAACATCATATTAGAACAAAATTCCATATTTAATCCCCGTGGTAGAGTTGTGCAAACTCCGTTGGCCAACTGAGTTGAAATAGAATATGAATCTTCCTCTTATCATTCTCGGAATCCCGTGTGTACACATAGGAAAGACCATGTAGAAAACCACATTGTTTCCAAAGTGGGTGCGCACCAGAAACAGAAAAGTTGGTACCAACCCAAACAGAGGCCAAAGTTTTACACACATGGTAAGGTCAGAACAGAACAGAAACATAATGTCATGCTAGAGGTTTCAGAAATTGCATCGTATTATATTAGAGTACAAAACATTTTCAGAACAAAACATAACAAAATCAGATCACAAAAATATGATTTATGCACAATTTTTCATATTTGCTCTCTTTTGCATAGTTCAGAAACAGAAAGTACTTTATTCTTATACAGAATTTCATGAGTCATGCATAAACAGATAACTAAGGTCCTTTCAAATTTCTTTTCATAACATGACATGCATATTTTTTCAAAAATCAACTTCAGCCCATTTTATTTACATTTATGGAAAGTCTAGCATAGGAACCCCGCTTACCTAGACTACTTAGCTTTCCAAAACTTTTCTGCAACAATTCCGAACAAATATTAATCGTCGCCTATAAGATAATCACGTAGTTCCCGTAAATTTCAATTGAACATGTATTTCAACATTTAAGCCTAAGCTTCTCAAATAACCAATTTTAATTCCTCAAAACTTGAAATTCTCATAACCTCAAAATATATCATCACTTTCTAAAATCATCCATATCTATTTAATAACTTCGACTAAAACATTAAAAGTCTAACTTATTTACTATCAAAGTGCAACTATAAAATTTAATACAAGATAATATAATTACAAAAATATTTGAGTCCAATTACTCATATTTATAACAGTGAAACTTTAGCTTGATAAAAAAAACAAAAAACTCAGCCCAATAAAATTACTAAAACAATTTATCAACCATAATAACAGAAGTCAAATAAAAAAAATACACAAGTCTATCAAAATAATGTATGTCTAATTAATCTCAAGCCCAGCCCACTAAAAAAATAGCTCACTAGATTTAAACACCAATAAGTTAAAACTAAGCCCATCAATATAAGTCTTGTATTTTTATTTTATTTTATGAAACTATGAAATTTCCATAGATGAAAGTCCCTATAACAGAGACAGTATACAGTGAGGATGATCCTCAATGTCTACAAAACATTCAGATAGTCCTAAGGCATTCTTGCCTAACGTGTGTGCAATTACATTTGCTTATCTTGGAATGTGTTTGATGAAGCTGTTTTCAAAACAAAGAAGCTTGGTCTTTATATCTGTAATCAGCATCCCAACAGAACTCAAATCTTCCATATGTCCTTGAATAGCCTGAACAACTTTCTTTGAATCTCCAAAATAATTTTCCTATGTCCCAGCTTAATACCAAAGATAGTAGCTTGAAGAGCAGCATAGGTCTCTGCTAGTAAAGGATCAGGGAGTAAATCTTGCCTCTTCCTCATTGTTGCCAAAATACTACCTTCATTGTCACGCACCACTATGCCAATTCATATCTTGCAATTAACCCTATACACTGTTGCATCCCAGTTAATTTTGACAAATTCAATAGGGGGAGGTACCCAATCTGCAGTCCTACCAATGGAGTTCGAAAGTCGACTGGTTACCCCTTCCTGAGATGATCTAAATTCCTATAGAAACTGAGAGGCTTGTTTCACTAAAAGATTAGGATTAGTGAAAGTGTTTCTGAAAATAAAATCATTCCTTCTCCTTCAAAGCTTCCATAACACTATTGACAGTTCCTCCATCTCCACTTTGTTTAGCTTCAAGAACATGATTTTCAGAACATCTTGAAAGTTGTTGAATGATCCCATGCTTTTTTGGATTTTCATATAGCACTGTCCCCAAACATCTCTTGCTAATATGCAGTTCCATAAAGAGTGTTCAATAGATTCTAGTTCCTACAAACATAAGGGACAAAGAGGGTCTACCAATATTTTCCTATTACATAAATTGAGTTTGGTAGGCAATATGTTAAGAGAAGCTCTCCACATAAAGGTTTTTGTTGCTGGAGGGAGTGACAATTTCCAGAGTTTGGTCCATTGCATTTTGGTTTCCTTTTGAGGTTTGGCCTTATTGTCTTCTCTGTAATTCACCTTGCAGATGATATGCACTCTTTACATTGAATTTTTCATTTGATGTACATCTCCACATTAATAAGTCTGGCCTGTTTGTGTGACTGATAGGTAGTTGATTGATGAGAACTGCTTCTTCTTTGGTAAAGATTTGATTGAATAAATTTAGATTCTAGTCCATAGTGTTTGAAATGATTAGTTCCTCAACCTTAGCATCTGCATCTAGAATGTTTATTGGACTTTGTACTGTGAAAGTTGTTGGTTGAGTCAGCCATTTGTCAGACCAAATTCTGATTGTTTTGCCATTTCCAATTCTCCAAATAGTCCCTTCTTTAAGCAAAGGCCTAGCTGAAATTAGGCTTCTCTATATAAAAGATGGACAACTACCCAGTTTGGCTTGTAAGAACTCATTGTTTGGGAAATATTTCATCTTGAGAACCTGATGCACAAGTGAGGTTGGGGATTGGAGAATTTCCCAACCTTGCTTTGCTAGTTTTGTAGTCTATTAAAAAGCCTTTCCAAAAAATTAAAGCATGCTTTTAATTAAAAGGGTAGAAAGATAAAAACACATTCTTCTTCTTAACCGATACATCTAAAATATTGTTTCCCTTTTAGTGAATTTTAACAGAGACAAACGAAGGCTAAAACATGCGCGGCGGCAGGGACTTACTCAAGGAGAAACCACGCGGCAGCGTGCGACGGCTGGACTGGGTAGGCAGTGGCGGTGCGGTTGGAGAGAGAGAGATAGGGATGAGTGAGAGAGAGAGAGAGGATGGAGAGTGAGAGATGCGTGTGTAAGAATAACAAGAAGAACAAAAGAGCTAGATTGAGAACAGAGAATTGAAAGGAATGCTCGAAAACCTCTGATGCATTTCATGTATTTCCTTTACACAGTACCATTGCTTTATGCTAAAAATGGACCAGCACGACTAACAAACTAAGGAATAATAGTACTACCTCTATTCTGTACACCACAAATAACTACCACTAACTTGACATAAAAGTACATTACAGCTCATCTATGAGAGGGGCTATGTAGTAAATTGACTGAAAGGTTGTTACAAGAGGCAGATTCATTCGATGGAGAATATGACTTCATATCAGGATCTTTGATGTTGTCATCAGCAGCTGCATCCACATGATCTGGACTAAGGGAAGGACTGATGCCATACTGCTCTAATACCCCCCCCCCCCCCCCACAAGATGGAGAATAGATGTTTTCTATTCCCATCTTGGAGAGGTGTGAGTAAAGAACATGAGAAGGTAGAGACTTTGTAAAAATATCTGCAAGCTGTGAAGTTGTGTGAGCATGGGCAGTCTTGATGCTTCCTTCTTGAATTTTGTTGCGAACAAGATGACAATCCACTTCAATGTGTTTTGTCCTCTCATGAAAAACTGGATTAGCTGCTATATGTAATGCAGCTTGGTTGTCACAAAAAAGGTCAACAGCTTGTGGGTGAGAGATGGAAAGGTCCTTGAACAACTATCTTAGCCAAGTGAATTCAGTAGAAATGGAAGCCATTGCATGATATTCTGATTCAGCAGATGACCTTGAGACGACTGTTTGTTTCTTGGATCTCCAAGAAATGAGAGAATGACCCTAGAAAATGCAAAATCCAGTGATGGACTTTCGGGTGTCTGGGCAAAAAGCCCAATCTGAATCACAGTAACCTTTAAGGTGAATGGAAGATGTAGAGGAAAGTAGAATGCCTTGGCCAGGTGCATTTTTGAGATATCTCAATACCTTGTGTGCTGCAGCAAGGTGGGAGGATGAGGGATGGTCCATAAACTGACTTAAGACTTGAATGGGATAACTGAGATCAGGTCTTGTTAAGGTTAGATAAAGTAACCTTCCAATAAGTTGTCTGTATGGAGTAGGATCAGATAAAGGTGTTCCAGAAGATTTGCTTAACTTGTGGTTTTGGTCCATGGGGAGCTTTAAGGGTTTGCAAGCTAAGAGGCCTGAATCAGCAAGGATGTCTAGAGTATATTTCCTTTGGCAGAGGTGAATTCCTTTTGGGGATCTAGCAACCTCAATGCCAAGGAAATATCTTAATGTCCCAAGGTCTTTAATCTTGAAGTGTGTGTTCAAGAAGGTCTTGAGTATTGAAATTGAATCAATAGAACTGCTGGCAACCACTATGTCATCGACATAAACAAGTAATGCAGTAAAACTGGTAGCAGTAATGAGGGTAAAGAGGCTGTAATCAGCCTTGGATTGAGTGAAATCAAATTGAACCAAGGAAGTGGAGAATTTATCATACCATTGTCGTGAGGCCTGTTTAAGCCCATAGAGACTTTTGTGTAGTTTGCAGACCTAACCAGGTTGTCCTTTGGTGTATCCAGGTGGCCTTTTCATGTATATTTCTTCATTTAGCTCCCCATTAAGGAAAGCATTGTTGACATCGAATTGGTGGAGATGCCACCCTTTGATTGCAGCCAAAGACAAGATAGTTCTAACAGTTACAATCTTGACTACTGGGGAAAAAGTTTCATGGTAATCCACCCCTTCTTGTTGAGTAAAGCCCTTAGCAACTAACCTTGCTTTCCTTCTCTCAATAGTACCATTAGAATGGTACTTGGTTTTGTATACATATTTGCATGCAATGGCAGTTTTGCCAGGGGGTAAGTCTGTGAGGGTCCATGTATTGTTAAGCTCTAATGCTTCAATTTCGGTATCCATTGCCTTACACCAGTCAAGATCCTTGGAAGCTTGTGTGTAAGTGTGTGGATCATTGTTAGAGGAGATAGTAGCAGAAAAAATAGAGAAAGCAGGAGATAAGTTGTGATAAGAGATGGAAGAGGTTAGAGGAAAAGGTATACCTGTTGGAACTGATGCCATGCTCACGGATTGAGGGGATGAGATTGAAGTTGCTTGCTGGCAATGGAAATCCTGGAGGTATTGAGGTGCTTTTCTAGTTCTAGTAGATTTCTAAGAAGAGGGGGAGATTGGGAATTTGATATTGATGGAATGGGGGAAGTGGGAGGTGAATTTATAGAAAGAACAGGTGATATGGGTGATGGTGTTTGTGGTTCTGGAGTAATTGGTAAGATAGAACTAAATGAAGGTGAGGGAGTTAAGCTAGAAGAAGATAGAGGCTGAGTTGAGACAGAAGGAGTTGGTAATGAAGAAAGTGGAGTGAAGTTGGGTTGACGAAAGGGAAACACATGTTCATGGAAGGTAACATCTCGAGAAATAAACACTGATTGGGTCTTTAGATCAAGAAGTTTATAGCCTTTTACTCCAAAGGGGTAACCAAGAAAGACACAATGTCTGCCTCGAGGTTCAAATTTCTGTCTATGTTGAGATATGGTAGAGGCAAAACAGAGACATCCTAAGATTCTCATGTGAGAATATGTAGGAGGTTTGTTGAACAGAAGCTCAAAAGGTGTTTTATTAGACAGCAAGGGGGTGGGAATCCTATTGATTATGTAGGCTGCAGTTAATATGAAGTCATTCCAATATAAGTTGGGAAGGTTAGATTGGATTTTAAGTGCTCTAGCTATATTCAACAAATGTTGGTGCTTCCTTTCTGCAATCTCATTTTGTTGTGGGGTTTCCACACAAGTTTTATGGTGAATGATTCCTCTTTTGTTAAAAAAATCTATCATTTGAAACTCAAGGCCATTATCACTTCGAAGTGTTTGAACTTTGGTTTGAAATTGGGTTTCAACCAAATTGCAGAAGGCTTCAACACAGGATCTGGTGTTTGATTTAGCCTTGAGTAAATAAATCCAAGTGCTCCTAGAATAATCATCTACAATGGTCAAGAAGTATCTTGTACCATCATAAGCTGTTATTGGATTAGGTCCCCATATGTCACAGTGGATAAGTTCAAAGATGGTTCTGCTTTTGTGAGAACTAACAGAAAAAGGAAGTCTATGATGCTTTGCAAGTGGACATACAAGACATGGATTGAGATTTGAAATGAGAGGAACATGATTTTTGATTAAGGGATCTTGTATTACATGTAATGTGGAAAAGGGTGTATGTCCCATACGACAATGTCAAATGTCTGAAACAAGATCAACAGTTTTGAAAGTAGCTGAAATAGAAATATTTTTATGCAAGGAAATGGAAAAATGGTCTAAGAGAGCTGTGGGAGACACTTGTGCAGCAAGCAGATGGTAAAGACCATTCTTCATCTCACCCATGCCAATCGTGGTCCATGACAAAATGTCCTGGATAAAACAAAATTGTGAAAGAAAGATAAAATAGCAAGAGAGTGAATTGGTTAGCTGTTTAACAGAAATTAAATTAAAATGAAAAGAAGGAACACATAACACATTGTGTAATGTTAATGTGTTGGTAATGTGGATAGTGCCAATGTGAGTGACAGGTGCAGTGTGGCCATTTGGGAGTTTAACTAGAAATGAAACTTGAGAAGTGATGGATGAAAAGAAGGTGGTGCTGCAGATCATGTGATCTGTAGCACCAGTGTCAATGATCCAAGGTGATTGTGTGGAGGTGTGTGTTGGAGTGAAAGAATTGAGACAAGAAACAATACCATTCATGGTGGAATGATGTGTACAATCTTCCTGAACATTATTGACTGAGTGATTGGCAATAGATACTTCTTTTGGCTGCAACAGAGATAACAGTTTGTGATATTGGTCTTTGGTGAAGGTCAATTTGTCATCTGAGTGGTCAGTTGGTTCGAGGGAGGTCATGTTTGCAGAAGAAAACCCTTGTGGTTTAGTTTTACCATAAAGTTTATGCCCGGGTGGATAACCATGTAACTTATAGCACTTTTCTGCTATATGACCTGTCATATGACAGTGATTACAGATGGGGGCTGGGGCATTGCCTGCCTTAAAGCAAGTCTCTAATGTATGGCCTTGAATTTTGAAGTGAGTGCAAAAGGGTCTATCTCGTTTGGGTTGGGAAAAAGGTTTAGAAAAAGATTTATATGAGGTGTTTTTGACATAAAGGGCCATTGAGTCTGCTGAGGGAAGACCAGACAGCATGATGTGTTGCATCTCTTGCTGCTGAATCATTAAGAAAATTTTATTTAAGGGAGGCAAAGGGTCCAGAAGCATGATCTGATCACGGGTAACTTGAAAGGAGTCATTTAAACCCATGAGAAATTGTATCACACAATCTCTTTGGTATCTGTCAAACAATATAGCCAACTTTCCACAGGTGCAATCAGGCATTGGATCATAAATACCAAGTTCATCCCACAGAGTTTTAAGCTTGCCAAAGTAAATACTTACAGAGTCAGTATCTTGTTGCAAACCTGATAATGGCTTTTTAACTTGAAATATTCTATGATCATTTTGTTGAGTAAATCTGTCTTTGAGTTCATTCCAAATTTGTGCAGCATTATCCACCAAAGCAATGCTGGATTTGAGTGATGGGTTGATAGAATTGTGGAGCCAAGACACAACTAAGTCATTGCACCTTTCCCATGCATCATAGAGAGGGTCAGAGTTGGATTTGGGTTTTGACAAAGTTCCATTGATGAAACCAAGCTTGTTTTTGGCACGAAGAGCTCGACACATAGCTCTTGACCAGGTTGTATAGGTTTCAGTGGTGAGAAGGTCAGGAACCAAGGGAATGGAAGGGTTATCACCATGGTCCAATCTGTATGGATTGATAATATTGTTGAAGTCAAGAAATGGGGATTTGGTGGGGGATTTGGGTTTTTCAGCAGCCATGGGAAAAAAAAATTCTCAACCTGAGGCTCTTGATACCATGTAAGAATAACAAGAAGAACAAAAGAGCTAGATTGAGAACAGAGAATTGAAAGGAATGCTCGAAAACCTCTGATGCATTTCATGTATTTCCTTTACACAGTACCATTGCTTTATACTAAAAATGGACCAGCACGACTAACAAACTAAGGAATAATAGTACTACCTCTATTCTGTACACCACAAATAACTACCACTAAATTTACATAAAAGTACATTACAGCTCATCTATGAGAGGGGCTATGTAGTAAATTGACTGAAAGGTTGTTACAAGAGGCAATTCGATGGAGAATATGACTTCATATCAGGATCTTTGATGCTGTCATCAGCAGTTGCATCCACATGATCTGACTAAGGGAAGGACTGATGCCATGCTGCTCTAATAGCGTGAGAGAGAAACAAAGAGGGAGATAACCGTGAGGCAGCAAGGCTGAGGTGGCGTGAGGTGGAAGGAGCTCTTAGTGAAGGACGGTTGCAACGGCTCAAGGTGGGAGCAATGGCTTTCTGCTACACTGCGGTGGTAAGGAGTACGACTGAGCGGACTGGGTTGCGCTCACGTGAAGACCTGCGGTATTACGCGCTACCGACACCTTGCATCCAGTGGCTTGCGATGGGATGCTCTCGGAATGGCCAAAAGAGGTGGCCTGTGCAGCTAGTGGGCACACCGAAAAGGGTCTGTAGTGGCTATTTGTCGTGATTGGAGGAGCAACCTTTTGCTCTGTTTTTGGGTTGTAAAAACAGAGGAGAACTTACAGTTTTAAAAGGGCTGGGCAATGGCTGGTGACGACGGGGAGAGGGAGAGCTAGAGCTTCCGTGGTGGTCAATAGAGGTGACACAGGGCGCAACGCGGAACTAGGGCTGAGCCGAGAACGTGGAGAGGGAGCGGTGCACGGTTAGATTTTCTTGGTGGACGGTCAGGCAAGGGCTGTGTGCATGGAAGGGATGGCTTCAAGGGGGTGCAGCTTAGAGTTTCGCTAGCGGTAGCAGAAAGGAGATCTCGGTTTGACACTTCTACAAAGAGGAGGACGAGCGACTATAAGTAGAAGACAGATAAAACCTAAAGAAAAAGGAAGGAGGGACCTGCATCATGTAAAAGGAAAACGAACATGAAACTGTTGTAGAATCGTTCCACGGAACTGGGCTCTTTAGCCTAAAAAAAGCATAATTGGCCCACGTTTTGGATTGGGATTAATGCATGGACTTTACCTTAAGTATTGGGCCACGACTCAACTTTAAAAAAAAAAATACATTTATCCCATAAATTTTTCGAGTAAAGATCCATTTGGTCCATTAAAAGATTTTAAACCTAATTATCAAACCTATTGAAAATAATTATAATCCGCCAAAAAAATATCTTTGGCCTGAACTCTCTTCCAAAAAGAAAATTTTACTCGCAATCCCAAATGGGAATTTCATAACTATAAACCCAAGAATTTGTTTTTCTTTAAATGGGCTTGGCTCGACTCGGGTGTTACAAGGGAGTTCAAGAAAGTTTAGTAGTACGTGCTAAACAATTGTCTTGAGATAGAGAGTCATTTGGAGTAAGTTCAAATTAATTGTTAATTAATATTATAATTTACTTATCAAACAAATATATGAATATACTTATCGTTGGCAATGTTTAATTTCAGTGATTATATTAACGTGCTCAAAGAATTGAGAGTAAATGATATAGACCAAAGAAATGAACAAGAGTTCTCGAAATTGTTCGAACAACGGGTAATGACAATAATATAGATGCGATTTTGCACTAAATTAAAAAATAGATTAGATTGTTCACGGTTGAATGTTTATACTTTATTTAATATGTAGGTTGTACAAATGCATAAAAGTAATCCAAACGATATATCAGATGAACTATATGCACTTGCATGTGGCCTCTCGAGACACGCTGCTCGATATTCTGCATGTATTTCTCGAGGAAGTAGGTATCACACAATTGATCGAGAACTTTATAGAAAAACACAAAATAGTAGTGTCCTTGTTGAGAGGAGTCATGATGGAGACAACTTTGATTTCTATGGAGTTATCGTAGATATAATTGGAATGAGATATGTGGGAGAGCTTGTGGTTTATATATTTAAGTGTGATTGGTGGGATTTAAGCAATCCTCGAAGGGAAAAATGCCACGATGAATATTTTTTCACTTACTAATTTTTACAACTTCCATGCAGGAGCAAAAATTAGTGTCCTATTTATAAATTTCACTTACTAATTTTTACAACTTCCATGCAGGAGCAAACTTTTATAAACAAAACAAATAGATTGAAGCTGAAGATTCATCATCATGCAAGCTCAAGATCTTTCCATCGCCTCTCTCTGAAATTGGTAATGTACTTTTTTTTTAAATTCCGTATAGTTTGTTTTTTGGAGGTACTAATTTTAATATTGACTTTTTATCTTAACAAAGTCTCTTGTAGAAAGAGTAAGACACCAATTATGATCTGAGAAAATTATATGCTGCATCACATACTAATAGTAATGGAGAATGGACTCATCCCGATGCTCGTGAGAATTATGTAAGAATAATAATTTGTTTTAATTAAACATATTTAAATTATTGTGTCAATATTAAATTTTTATTTTGTGTGAAGGATAAAATAGTTGCCTTCCGTGCTGAAACTGCATCAGATCATAATTTATCAATAAGTGATGTTGAAATTTTTACACAAGTTCTGGGTCAACGTTCAGGATATTTGAGGGGTTTGGGTCCCTGCGTAAAGCCTTCAAACCTTTCATCAACGTCAAGTACTACTACCATTGCATTAGAGAATGTGAAATCCCGGATCGAAGAATTGATTGCAAAACAACATGAGTTAAAGGCTCAATTGATGAAACAAGCAGACATGGAGATGAAAAATAAAACAACAAGAAGATCAACAAAGAGAGATGCAACTCTAAATGCAGATGCTTATGCAACAATACAAGCCTCCAAGCAATTGATTTTCGTGTTTTCTATAAATTTTAGGATTTATAAAATTCAGTACTGATAACATTATTAGTATTATTTCTATTTTATTTATTTAGTTATGACTTATTAGATTAATTTTATTTATATTGAACAATTTGTAACCTATTTTTTAAATATAAATATCTATTTGTTTTTAAATTAGTATATTCCAAGAAAATACTAACTGTTCGAATGATCTTCTAACGTTCGAACATATATACATCGGACACAACCAGTCGAGCATCACAAGTTAGAGTTCGAACGGTAGATAAATGTTGCAAACGGTTCGAACACGAACTGGCAACTCACTTTTCCCTTCCCAAATACGTTCGAATGACTTATTCAATTATAAAAATTAATATAATTAACGTTCGATCATCAATTTATTTGTTCGAACGTTTTTTCATATCTATTTGGTCGAACGGACTAGTATCGATCGACCAACCATGAAGTAACCGTTCGAACAGACATATTGTTCGAATGGTTTTTTTGTCGTTCCAACAAATTCCTGAGACGAAATTAAATTGTCCCAGAATAAAAATTTCGTTCAAACGTGATTGAACGGTCTAGCAAAATCTCGTCCTAAATGATATTTTTTGGACTTCGTCCCAAAATATCTTTTGGGACAGTGATATTGGAATGACCTTAAGACGCTTTATTTTAGTCCCAAAATATATTTTGGGACGAAAATCCAGTATTTTGGGACCAAACTTTTCGTTCCAATAGACCTTATTTGTTGTAGTATATATATTGAGATTTTGTGAAATCTCACTGTAATTTCCCCATATGTGGTTTCACATAAGTGGAGTCGTAGATTTTGATGCAGATGATAGGTACGAGTATGGAGGTCCGGCTCCGCCTAAAGGAGTGAAGATTGGGATTATTCCCCCTATGTATTTAAGTTTTAACTTTTGGCTCTTTGCTATTCTTGGGAGACTATAATATTATTTTATCTATGGTGGGAAGGCTTTTGGCTTATGAATATTAGCTTGATGATGTAATTTAATTTTCTGGTACTAGTAGAGTTAATGACTGACCTGTTAAATTTTTCATTGCGATTTATTTGCACACTTTATTGCATATTTGCACACTCTTTACGGTTACAATGCGTTGGGGTTATTTGATCCGAGTGGCCAATATCCCAGCATCACGACTACCATTAAATCACGAGCAGGAATCGAGGGCGCTACATGCAGTATAACAGTGGAAAAGGATATCGCATAAATGAACACTTCCTCAAATTTATGTCTCAATAATTCTTATGAAGATGCAGCTGTTGTTGAGCTCCAAGGTGGAGTACTCGTTCATGCTTAATTTATGAAAATATGATTCTTAGTGATAAACTTTAGAGGAAGAGCACTGTTAGCATCTTAGTTTTAGAAGAAGTATAACGTGTCATCTTTATCTTTTTTAAGTTTTACCATTTTCTCTAAGATTTATCTATGTGAAATATTTTGAAATAGTTATCCATTTAAGCAATATTTATGTGACATATTAATACATGACAATAATTCATTCTACAACAAATTTGACTTTTAGGGATGATACCTTTTTGGAACAAAATGTTTTTCTTCCTTAAAAGTTAGGCATGATGTTCGTCCAAAAAATAGCCTAACTTGTAAATACCATTAAAACAATAATTTAACGTTTGAACTAAATTATGTAATGACAATCATTTGCTCCTAAAATTGAATAACCCTGTTTGAATGGTGTCAGTTCCGTTTGAATCGTACAAAATATGTTCATGCAATGACGAATGTGTTCGAACAATTACAACAACGTTCAAACAATCTTAAATCCATTCGAACCATATCATATCCATTCGAATGGATTACATATATTATGTTTCAATGTAAATTTTAATCAAATATTGCTTAGAAAGTAGAATGCGCCAATTTGTTTTTCAATCCACAGACTCCATTCGAATGCAATAGTTTCCGTTTGAACGGAGTTTGGTTATGTTCGAATTTACAGTTAAATTTTAGAACAATTTGTCCAAAATTTTTAATGTGCTATTTTTTTAAAATTTCACTACTTTAATGTTTTTTAATTTGTTTGAACAGTCAACGATGTCCATAAAAATATAAAGCGCCCCAGACTTTTAAGATTCTAGGGCATTTTGCAACTCAGAGAGAGAGAGAGAGAGAGAGAGAGAGAGTAACATACAAAGATGGGTAAATTTTGGGAGGTGTTCTTGTGAAGCAGGGAATGAGAATAATCGTTTTTTTTTTTCTTCAAACCAATGGGATTTGTTTTTTGTAGTTTGAATATGCATTTTTTCTATACTCGACTAATGTTCTTAAAAGTGATGTTTGGTGCTCAAAAATCACTTTCTCTAGTTTGTACTTGAGGTATGCTTATATAGATTTCATTCTTGTTTTCAATTTTCTTGAAATATATAAAAGCTTGTTTTTTACTATAAATTTCTTTTTTTTTCTTTTTTTTTTCTTTTTTGGTATCTTAGATTGTTCTTTGTTGTTATAATTTTATTTATTACAAATTTTCAAATTATGTATGCTTGGTGTAGGCTAGCTTAATGTGTATATGTTGTATGTTTTGTTCTCGGAGATATTTTCTAGGCTAATATTATTATGTAGTTTGGAAATAGCACGTTATTATTGCAAAATATGTAAAATCATGTTTAGATATAATATTGAATGTTATATTTTGGGAATGAAATTTATCATCTCTAATTAAAAAAAAAAAATTGCAACTAATTGGGTTGAAATATTTGTGCCAAGAGCTTCAAGGGCAAGTCGGGATGAATTGCACTAATTAAAGTTCTAAACCCAACAATAATAAATGTTATAGAAAATATGGAGAATGATAAAGAATGGTTAAGGTTGTCAATCTCTTAGAATTAATTTAATATTTTTTAATTGTAAGCAAAAACAATTTTTTTGTTTATATATTTTTAGTGTAACATTTGAACCATTAACTATCTTGTATTTCTTATTAATTTTTGATTTTTGAGTTTCATTTGTATTTATGATCAGATTTTGTTTTTTTATAATAAAAAAATAGTCGAATGTTTAACATAAAGCCTTCTGAACAATTTACCTCATTGAAATGTAAATATAAGGGTTCGAATATAAACTAAACATTCAAACAAATAAGATGAAACCATTCGAATGTAAACTAAGAGCTCAATGGTATAGTTTTAAGCGTTTGAACGATATAGAAAATACTATTCGAACAATATAGTACATACTGTTCAAACTTCTAAGTTCCGTTCAAATAAAATTTGCCTTGTTCAAGTGAGTACTAGGGATGAAATTTTTTGTCCCAAAAACTCAAAGCCTTCTGATGCGTTAGAATGTTCGTCCCAAAAGCTCAAATCCCAAAAGTTTATCTCGTTCAAGCGGCCAGTAATTGGAACAAAAGGGGGACAAAATTTTTTTTATCTTAACGACAAAAATTTGCATCCCAAATAATCGAATTTCGTCCCAAAATGATCATGACACTTGTCTTTTTACAAACTTCTAGGTAGGTAGTACAGATTGTTTGTCCAATTATATATTGAGCGGTGCTACTCTGTCACCGGAGAAGCACCGCTCCATTTGACTGTTAGGCCATTTTGGCCTTTTCTTCTTTTTTTTTTTCTCATTTTTTTCAAATTTTTTAATATATTTAACTATTTTTAAAACATTAAAAAATACATCAATACATTAAAAATCATTTTCTTGATCATTAAGTAAAAAAATTAAATACACAAGCGGCCTTTTTGAGTTTATTTTTTAGGAATAAATAAACTCACCTAAAAAATAAACTCAGAAAAACCTACATTAACAATACATTAACAATCACTTTCTTGATCATTAAGTAAAAAAATCAAAAAAAATTAAATACACAAGCGGCCATTTTGAGTTTATAACGTACTTATGTTTTGGGTATTTCTGATTGGAACAATTCGTCGAGAAAGAGTTGTGTGTCAGAACTTTGTCTACAGAATGTATTAGTGAGAAAATACATTTTAAGAAGAGTTGAGGTGGTGGAAATAGGTACCTTCCACAATGTCAAAAAAGTATTTCCCATGAAAACTGGTCATGGCAACTACTAAATTCCACCATCACGTTTCATGACAAATGTCTTTATTTTCACCAAATCTGCTACAAAGGATGACATATTTGCGGCCAAATCTAGATGATTTCCACACCGATCTCATCATGGGAAATAGTACATTTTTCCCACGAGATAGCGTTTTGGTGGGAACAAATACGTACCTTATCTCTCCAATAATATGCCACCAAGCTCCCACCAAAGAATTTGGTGAGTAAAAAACTTTTCTCACGAAGGTGGTATGTAATCCGACCACTTTGACTCGTAAGAAAAGGCCATAAACGGTGTGCGCATAATGTTGTAATTTCTTCATCATCCTAGCTCTTCATTCCACAAACATCAACTATGTACAAGCGCGTTTAATTACAATTGGGGATTCGAAGTTTAGTGCATGCAATTTGGAATTACAATAGATAATATAAGTTTTAACATCAAAGCTTTTAGTTGTAAGACTTAAGTAATAATTAGTGTTAGTATTATTAAAGATTGAGAAATTCTTTTTGCGGTCTTGAGTGGGGGACATTCTCTCTGATAAATGATGATAAAAGGGAAAAAAATCATTTTAAAAATGTTATTATTGTAATTTTAAAACTTTTTTAAACTTAATTGTGTATGGACTTGCATGAGCAGTCCCCTTTTGGGGAATGTATGTAGACTAAAACAACGCTCCGCATTATTCAGATAAGCACGCACGTGAGGAAAACCGTTACAAAGATATTTTTATTGAAATATACTTCTCAGTTTTTGTGAGATTAAAAATTATTTTAATATGTAGCATCCAAAAAAACATAATTTTATCATTAAAGAGCTTTTAGGTTATTTAAGTACTTTTTATTACTTTCAATAAAATCGTATGTATTCAAATGATATCTCTCGACGTCAACGTATTCAAAATGCAATTAAGTTCTATCACACTCCTTGATCATTATAACAAAGAGAGTATAAATAAATAACCATTTTATTTCAATAAAATAAATTTAATAACGTTACAAGCTGGGAAACATGAACAACTTAACCATACCATGATCTAACGGTTTATTGCAGGTAATAATATTGCAAATATATCTTGAAATCTATGATTTTAGTTTAGGCAATTAGAACTGTTGCTGAAGATAGTTAACCACATTCTTGTCCACTTGGAAGGCCTTGGTGAGAACATCTTTATTGATGGGAGGATTGGATCCAAAGACTGCGTTGGCTATGGTGATGACTCCAGGATTCTGGCTGCTCAGACCAGCAAAGGCAACAGCCTTTGTATTTCCCACATTCAACTGGAAATGAATGAGACCAATTGGGAACACAAAGACGTCTCCCTTGTTTAGAACTTTGGTGAAGAGGCGGTTACCGTCTGCATTGGATGTGACAAAGCCAACATGAAGAGTACCTTCTATGACTACAAGAAACTCAGTGGCACGAGGGTGGGTGTGGGGAGGATTTAAGCCACGTGGTGCAAAGTCGATGCGAGCCAAGGATATGCCTAAGGTATTGAGGCCTGGTAGTTGTTCTACAGTCACAGCTGTGACATTCGACCCCACTTTACTTGAGGTGTTTCCGGGAATGTTCACCGAGCGGAAGAAATCATCAGCAGTGACAAGCTTTGGGTCCTTGCAAAACTTCCCATTCACAAATACTGCAGAAAGAAAAGAAAATGTTTGTTATCATCATGATTATATATATTATATACACATTATGCAGAAAATACAACCAAAGAATATAGCAATAATAATGCATACATACCAGCAGATGCGGGATTATCGATTGCAACACAAAAGTCCTGCAGGGGACTGGGGTCATAGGCAGAGGCGAGGGAACAAGCAAAAGCCAACAAGGCAACAGCTACAAGGGCGTACTTAGGAACAACCTTGAAGTTCATCATATTTGAGGCTATATATGATTTATCTCTGCGTTTTACTACTGATCTGTGTAATTAATATTGCTTGGGAGGGAATGAGAAATGTTGGAAGGTCACATCCCTATTTATAGGGAGGAATTAAGTGAACTGGTCCACGTTTTTTCCATAAACGTGTAAGACTTGTCAATCCTTTAATATTCTGAGGTTCATTATATTAATTTAATGGGCCGATGAAACATTCTTTTAAGCATTAATGCTGCTCGCACACATATATATACATTGAAAATGCAACCAAATTGGACCCCTTCAAATAATGGAACGGTGCCATTATTCCACAAAAGAGCTAGTTTACATTGACGACCCAGCTCTCTCTCTCTCTCTCTCTCTCTCTCTCTCACAAATAGACCCTGCATGTACTCATGATGACCACCACCACGTATGCAATTACAACAAGTTTCCCATTAATTCCACCTTTCAGATATTCAGAAAGATTTATTTAATTTATTTTCCTTTCTTAGATGTTTACTGAGCTGACAATGTGAACGTACCCCCATCGGATCTTTAAATATATAGATCATACGAGGATCAAAATTTTGTGTAAAATCGTCGACTACGTACGTGGGTTTGAATAATACTTTAAAGATACGGTCGTTTTGTATATATGTTGTCCGATTTGTCTTGTATATTATATAATACTACACATACATAGATATATACGTCATATATATATGCCTTCAAAATATTCTGCCTTTCTCACCTCAATATATATATATAATAAGTTGTAAGAATGAGCCTTTCTGATCATCAGAAGCTCAATATTCTTCCATAGATCATTATTGACTTGAATACGATATATATATATATATATATATATATATATATATATATATACACACTATATATATATAAACGCGAATAAGAAGGCAAATCATGTCATATAACAATTTATTCCCATTTTGTCCTCAATTTTTTATACTGTTTTCCGCTCTGTCATTGACTTCTTCTCATACGTTCTGGTTTTTATCTCGATTCTGCCAAATTTTGTTTTGCTTATTTCTTTTATTACCAACTGCACCGACTTGTTTTAAGTCTAAAATAAAGCTCTTTGGACGGAAATGCGTTGTTGCGTGTTTTTTCTAGATTAGATTTCCACCGTTTACCGCTTCGTTGTCTAACAATTTGTTTTATATTGTAAATGATAATATCTTTGTGTATATATGTTTTCATGGATGAATTCGAACTAAATTTTGGTCGGAGAAACGAGCGTAGGACTGTAGAAGAGCTGATATGTAATGCATTCCGCAAGTATAAGGCGAGGTGTCGCGTGTATTACAAGAAGTATAAGAACAAGGAAGATGCATGCCAGCATCCTTTTCAGGATGTCTGACCTGAAGATTCATCCTTTGAAGATTCATCGTCTTGCAGGCTCAAGATCTTTCCATCGCCTCTCTCAGAAATTGGTAATGTACTTTTTTTTTTATTCTATACAGTTTGTTTTCAATATTGACTTTATATCTTAACAATGTCTATTGTAGAAAGAGTCAAACACCAATTATGATCTGACAAAATTATATGTTGCATCATATACTAATAGTAATGGAGAGTGGACTCATCCCAATGCTCGTGAGAATTATGTAAGTATTATAATTTCTTTTAATTAAACATATTTAAATTATTGTGTCAATATTAATTTTATATGTTGTGTGTAGGATAAAATGGTTGTCCTCCGTGCTGAAACTGCATCAGATCATAATTCATCAACAAGTAATGTTGAAATTTTTACACAAGTTCTGAGTCAACGTTCAGGATATTTGAGGGGTTTGGGTCGCTGTATAAAGCTTTCAGGCTCTTCATGAAGTTCGAGTACTACTGCCACTGCGTTAGAGAATGCAAATTCTATGATCGAAGAATTGATTGCAAAACAGCATGAGTTAGAGGCTCAACTGACGAAAGAAGCAGACATGGAGATGCACAAAAAACAACAAGAAGATCAACAAAGAGAGATGCAACTCCAAATGCAAGAACAACAAAGACAGATGCAGCTTTAAATGTAGATGCTTATGCAACAATCCAGGCCTCCAAGCAATTAATTTTCGTTAGAAGTGTTTTTGCATATTGAACAATTATATATCATGTACTGATAATTTATTAGTATTATCAGTATTTTATTTATTTTGTTCTGACTTATTAGATTATTTTTATTTAAATTGAACAATTTGTAATGTATTTTTGAAATATAATTATCTATTTGGTTTTAAATTAACATTGTCCATGAAAATAATAACCGTTCGAACTCTCATCAAGCGTTCAAACATATATAAATCGGACAAAATCGTTCGAACATCACATGTTAGAGTTCGAACGACAAAAAAGTTGTGCGCTGTTAGAGCGTTCGAACAGGCAATTCAATATTCACTATTTGCATTCGATCATCAATTTTTTTGTTCGAACGTTTCTTCCTATGTATTTGTTCGAACATACTGGTATCGATCGACCGGCCATGAAGTACCTTTCGAGCAGTCCCTCTTTGTTCGAACGTTATTTACGCTGTTTGAACGAATTTTTGAGACGAATTCAAATCGTCCCAGAAAAAAAAAATCCGTTCAAACGCGATCGAACGGTCCAGCTTAATTTTGTCCCAATAGATATTTTTTGGGACGAATTTGTGATTTTCATCCCAAAATACATTTTCAGACAGTTTTATTAGGTCGACCTTGAGAGATTTGTTTTCGTCCCAAAAGACCTTATTTGTTGTAGTGAGTCCTTTTCGTAGCAAAACAAATAGTCACATATACCCGTTTTTCTTGTAGTGAATGTTGTAATTTCTTACACGAAGGAAACACATACGGACAAATATAAGTGCTAGTTGATCTTCGTTATTCCACGTACATAAACTACATACGATCAAGCGGGTTTAAGTACATGAATTATAGATTCGAAGTTTAATCATGCATAATGCATGCTGCATATGGTGAGCGTTATATAAATATATAAGCCGAAGCAGCCATTTTGTTTCATTAAAATCATATCATGTATGACGGTACAATAAGTGAAACAATGGAAACTAATTAATTTCAACGGAAAAATCAAATGGTTATATATCCATCTAATTAATTGCTGTCCCACCAGAGCCATTCTTGAAGGTAGTTAACCACGTATGTTCTTATCCACTTGGAAGGCCTTGGTTAGAACATCAGGCATTGATGAGAGGATTAGATCCAAAGACTGCGTTGGCTATAGTGATGACCCCAGGATTCTGGCGGCTGAGACCGGCAAAGGCAATGGGAATGGTATTTCCCACGTTCATCTAGAAGTGGATGAGACCAATTGGGAAGACAAAGACGTCTCTCTTATTCAGAACTTTGGTGAAGAGCTGGCGATTACCGTCTGCGTTGGATGTGATAAAGCCAATACGTAGAGTTGCCTCTATGACAACTAGAATCTGAGTGCTATGAGGGTGGGTATGAGGAGGTTTTAGGCCATATGGTGCAAAGTCGACGCGAGCCAGGGATATATATGCCGAGCGTGTTGAGGCCTGGAATTCATCCACTTACCGTTACGGGAGTGACTTTTGAGAAGAGTAGATTTGTGGTAAACTCTTGATCAGCTTTTAATAAATTTGTTTATCTAATGTGGGGAGAACCATTCTTAACTACTACAAGTACTCGCAGATATTGAAAATACCATACAAATTCGATTGCTTCAATTAAGATTGTAATTTTGCTTCAGACAATCCAAAAACAAACTCGCAGATCTTGTTATCTCTTTTATTTTCCTTTCCTCTAATATTGACTAAGAATTACCATGACAGGGCCTTTTATACATTTCAAGTAATAAATTTTAGTAATAAACTCATTTGAATCCAATCCATTATATTCAAGGGTAATATATTTTTCATTCGTGCTATTATTATCTTGCCTTGGGGCCGGAAAGATAGGGGAAGCAAGGCCGGGGCTCCCTACATTAAGTGATATCTCTCGACGTCTCAACGTATTCCAAATGCAATTAAGTTCAATCACACTTGTTGATGATTATATTAAACAGATTGTAAATTATAAACAACCATTTTATTTCAATAAAATAATTTCAATGAGGTTACAAGCTGGGAAACATTGACAAACTTAATCGCACCATCTCATGGTTTATTGCAAATATATCTTGAAATCTATGATTCTAGTTTAGGAAATTAGTTAGAACTGTTGCTGAAGATAGTTAACCAGACTCTTGTCCACTTGGAAGGCCTTGGTGAGAACATCTTGATTGATGGGAGGATTGGATCCAAAGACTGCATTGGCTATGGTGATGACCCCAGGATTCTGGCTGCTTAGACCAGCAAAGGCAACGGCCTTGGCATTTCCCACGTTCAACTGGAAGTGAATGAGACCAATTGGGAACACAAAGACGTCTCCCTTGTTTAGAACTTTGGTGAAGAGGCGGTTACCGTCTGCATTGGATGTGACAAAGCCAACATGAAGAGTACCTTCTATGACTACAAGAAACTCAGTGGCACGAGGGTGGGTGTGGGGAGGATTTAAGCCACGTGGTGCAAAGTCGATGCGAGCCAAGGATATGCCTAGGGTATTGAGGCCTGGTAGTTGTTCCACAGTCACAGCTGTGACATTCGACCCCACTTTATTTGAGGTGTTTCCGGGAATGTTCACCGAGCGGAAGAAATCATTAGCAGTGACAAGCTTTGGGTCCTTGCAAAACTTCCCATTCACAAATACTGCAGAAAGATAGAAAAGAAAATGTTTGTTATCATCATGATTATATATACGCATATTATGCACAAAGTAAAATCCAAGAATATAACAATAATAATGCGTACATACCAACAGAAGCAGGATTATCGATTGCAACACAAAAGTCCTGCAAGGGACTAGGGTCATAGGCAGAGGCGAGGGAACAAGCGAAAGCCAACAGGGCCACAGTTACAAGGGCGTACTTAGGAACAACCTTGGAGTTCATCATATTCGAGGCTATATATGATTTATCTCTGTGTTTTAGTACTGATCTGTGTAAGTAAGTAATTAATATTGGCGGGGAGGGAATGAGAAATGTTGGATGGTCACATCTCTATTTATAGAGAGGAATTAACTCATGAACTGGTCCATGTTTTTTCCATAAACGTGTCAACTCTTTAATTAATTAATCTAAGGTTATTGATTATTATTATTTTTTCTTTGATGGTGGAAACATTCTTTAACCACTAATATTGCTCGCACACATACATTGAAAATGCAACCAAATTCGACCCCTTCAAATAATGGAACGGTGCATACAGTACTTTCATTATTCCACAAATATTGAGCTGTATTACATTGACCCAGCTCTCTCTATCTCTCTCTCTCACAGAAAGAATTCATTTTTTTTTCCTTTCTTAGATATAAACGCCGGCAATGTGAGCGTACTCCATCTCTTTAAATCGTCAATTACTGCGTACGTGGGTTTCAATAATACTTGAAGATACCATCGTTTTGTATATATGTTGTCCCATTTGTCTTGTATATATAAGTATATATACTCCATACATATATATATATATACACACACATACATATACCCATTTTTTGTGATATAAAATTAATTAACAAGTGAATAAGATAATAATGTCCTGAGTTTTGATCAGCTTGGTCTAAATTTCCGTCCACATATGCCTTTAAAATATTGATCATCTGCCTTTAATTTCTCACCTTGATATATAATATTTTTTATAAGCTGTACTAAGAATATTGAGCCTTTCTCAGTACCTCGATATTCTTCCATCATTATTGACCTGAATACGATAATTAACATTAATGTGAGACCGACGTGCTTGGTCTAAATAGACTAAATCATGTACATGCGTCCTCGTGTACAGGCATTTCATCAAATAATATTAATTAATCTGCAGCCTTAATATTGATCACCTCAATATTTTTCTATCACTATTATTGATTCTATTGATCTCTACATTTTGCATGCAGCCATATATCCTTTTACCCATTCACATCCAAACTGTAAAAACCTGAAGTTTCTTGCAGTAAGCGCGTCTAATTTCTCTATGAGCGAAGCCCCTTGATCTTCTTCTTCATGGAATACTAGGATCGTTTTTTATTTAGCTTGAAATATATATTCTTGTACAATAATTAAGTTGGTTTTGCACATGCAGCACAATATATATTACGATATATTTGTTTGGTGGAAGGCTATCATGAGTGATTTATATATCATCATCTGGTTTGAGAAAAAAAAAATGCCCGTATAATGAGTTGCGAATGATTTTGACAATATTCTTATGCTCTAAGAAAAAGAAAGAAAAACACCATTTACTAATCCACTTTCTCTTCCTCCCATAAATACTTCGTCCTATATATTAGGAAGCATCTCAAATATTATTGATGATAATCAATTAATTCTTTTATCAAATTTTTAATTTTTCTTAAATGAAAACTCAAGATGTTTTTTCATCTTCCTTTAAGAAAATTTAATATTTTAGAAAACAAAATATATAATAAAAAGTTAATTTTATTAGTGATTGTCAAATACGTTATTATTATTATTATCATCATCTTGTTTAATCGGTAAAAAGTGGTTGAAACAGATTGGATTGGAACCTGGCCTTATTCGAATTTGTCAGGTTAGTAAAAAAATAAGATAGATGGTCGAGGATGTTTGGTCTAAGCATGCAAGAGGATGTGACGAAAGAAACCTGCATGGTCTCGAGAAATTGCAATAATATTGTGTAGAGAGTATTTACCCCCCGTTATTCTTCGACATCAAGGTTCACTTAGCCGTTCATTTGCCACGCATGTGAGACTCGACTAGCAGGACCAGTCAAGTATAGATGGATGTATCCCATTGAACGGCTTCTTGGAAAGTTGAAACGCATAGTGGGTAACAAGGCCCGACCAGAAGGATCAATTGCAAAACCATATATTGATGATGAGTGGCATACATTTTGTTCCAAATACTTCCACGACGTTGACACAAGGTTTGATTGGCCAGAAAGAAATTTTGTTGTTGACCAAGCAAGACAACGAAACGTGTTTTCTGTATTTTCCTCACAAGTATGTCCACTTGGTGCTTAGCGTGGTTATGATTTGTATGGAAAGGATGTAACGCCCCGTCCCCGACGGTCCAGAGAGTTAACTCATGTCAACTAAAATCATTTCCAGTAACACTTTTAAAATAAGCCAGTCTCCATAACATAATAACCTATTTGTCCAACACAAATATCCATGTTCCAACATAAGAGCACATCAGAAGTGCCTCGCTGATATACATAAACATTTCCACAAGGATTAGGAATATTCATTACTCAAAATACCAAAGCAACATGAAATATCAACACTACCAAAAGACTCTCCAAAAGCCCTTGTACCCTAAGGCACTTAGTTTCCATGATCAACAAAACTTGCAAGTACTCCCTATTCTTGATTTCTAGTTGTTGCATCAAAATTATTTGAAACATATTATAGAGATAAGGGGTGAGTTATCAACAACTTAGTAAGCAGAGAACATATACTAGTTTGCAAACATGAGCATATACAAAGTTCAGAATGCAGAATAAAAACACTTTTTAATTTCAAAATGCAGAGTCAGAACATCTTATAAAAAAAATAGCATATCAAAAGTTCAAAAATATTCTTATTCAAAATTTCCTTGGCATAGCATAACTGAAACATCATATCAGAACAAAATTTCATGTTTAACCCCCGTGGTAGGGTTGTGCAAGCCCCGGCGGCCAACTGAGCAGAAACAAAATCGGAATCTTCTCCTTATCATTCTCGAAGCCCCGAGTGTGCACATAGGAAAGACCATGTAGAAAACCACTTTGGTTCCAAAGTGGGTGCACCAGAAACAGAAAAGTTGGTACCAACCCAAACAGAGGCCACAGTTTTACACACATGGTAAGGCCAGAACAGAACAGAAACAGAATGTCATGCCAGAGGTTTCATAAATCGCATCATATTATATCATACTACAAAACATTTTCATAACAGAACAGAACAAAATACGATCACAAAAATATGATTTATGCACAATTTTTCATATTCGCTCTCTTTTGCATAGTTTAGAAACAGAATGCCAAAACTTTGCTCATGTCTACACCAGTCATGACAGAAACTATTTTATTCTTATACAGAATTTCATGAGTCATGCAGAAACAGATAACTGAGGTCCTTTCAAATTTCTTTTCATAACATGACATGCATATTTTTCCAAAAATCAACCTCAGCCCATTTTATTTATTTTTATGCAAAATCTAGTATAGGAACCCCGCTTACCTGGAATTCTTAGCTTTCCAAAAATTTCCTTCAATAATGCCGAACAAATATTAATTGTCGCCTTTAAGATAATCACGTAGTTCCCGTAAATTTCAATTGAACATGTATTTCAATATTTAAGCCTAAGCTTCTCAAATAACCTATTTTAATTCCTCAAAATTTGAAATTCTCATAACCTCAAAATATATCATCACTTTCTAAAATCATCAATATCCATTTAATAACTTCGACTAAAACATAAAAAATCTAACTTATTTACTATCAAAGTGCAACTATAAAATCTAATACTAGATAATATAATTTCAAAAATATTTGAGTCCAAGTACTCATATTTATAACAGTGAAACTTTAGCTTGATAAAAAAAATCTCAGCCAAATAAAATTACTAAAACAGTTTATCAAACATAATAAAATCAAGCCAAATAAAAAAAATACACAAGTCTATCAAAATGATGTATGTCTAATTAATCTCAAGACCAGCCAACTGGAAAAATAGCTCACTTGATTTAAACACCAATAAGTTAAAACTAAGCCCATCAGTATAAGTCTTGTATTCCATTAAAAAGCCTTTCCAAAAAATTAAAGCATGCTTTTAATTAAAAGGGTAGAAAGGTAAAAACACACTCTTTTTCTTAACCGATACATCTAAAATATTGTTTCCCTTTTAGTGAACTTTAACAGAGACAAAAGAAGGCTAAAACATGCGCGGCGGCAAGGACTTACTCAAGGAGAAACCACATAGCAGCGTGCGACGGCTGGACTGGGTAGGCAGTGGCGGTGCGGCTGGAGAGAGAGAGAGAGGGTGGAGAGTGTGAGATGCATGAGAGAGAAACAGAGAGGGAGATAACTGTGAGGCAGCATGGCTGAGGTGGCGTGAGGTGGAAGGAGCTCTTAGTGAAAGACGGTTGCAGCGGCTCAAGGTGGGAGCAGTGGCTTTCTGCTACGCTGCGGTGGTGAGGAGTACGACTGAGCAGACTGGGTTGCGCTCACATGAAGACCTGCGGTATTACGCGCTACCAACACCTTGCATCCGGTGGCTTGCGATGGGATGCTCTCGGAATGGCCCAAAGAGGTGGCCTGCGCTGCTGGTGGGGATACCGGAAAGGGTTTGCAGTGGCTATTTGTCGTGCTTGGAGGAGCAACCATATGCTCAATTTTTGGGTTGTAAAAACATAGGAGAACTTGCGTTTTTAAAAGGGTTGGGCAGTGGCTAGTGACGATGGGAAGAGGGAGAGCTTGGGCTTCCGTGGTGGTCAATGCAGGCGACACACGGCGCAACGCTGAACTAGGGCTGAGCCGAGAACGTGGAACGGGAGCGGTGCACGGTTAGATTTTCCTGGTGGACAGTCTGGCAAGGGCTGTGTGCATGGAAGGGATGGCTTCAAAGGGGTGCGTCTTAGAGTTTTGCTAGCGGCAGCGGAAAGGATATCTCGGCTTGACAGTTGACACTTCTACAAAGAGGAGGACGGAGCGGCACTTATACTTGGGTTTGGGATGCTTAACATACTTATAAGCTATAAGTAGAAAACAGAGTTCAAGAAAGCTCAGTGGCACGTGCTAAACAATTGTCCTGGGATAGAGAGTCATTTAAAGTAAGTTCAAATTAAACAGACTTATGCACCTTTGGCTACGAGTTCATCGCATAAAGTATCACAAGATGTGAAATAGCTTATAAAGAAGCGTTGTTTGGTATGTAATATTTAAATAATACATTTATATTGATATTATTTAATATTCTAAATGATAATATCTTTGTGTATATAGTTTTTCAAGGATGACTTCGATCTAAATTTTGGTTGGAGAGAAGAGTATAAGACTGTCGATGAGCTGATGTGTAATACATTCCGGAAATATAAGGTGAGGTGTCACGAGTATTACAAAAAGTATGAGAACAAGAAAAATGCACACCAGCATCCTTTTCAGGATGTCCGACCAGAAGATTGGGAAAATTTTTGCGACATGTTTGAGGATCCATCATATAAGGTAAATTAAATGAATTCTTTATGTGTCCTATTTATAATTTTCACTTACTAATTTTTACAACTTCCATGCAGGAGCAAAGTTCTATAAACAAAACAAATAGATTGAAGTTGAAGATTCATCATCATGCAGGCTCAAGATCTTTCCATCGCCTCTCTCTAAAATTTGTAATGCATTTTTTTTTATTCCGTATAGTTTGTTTTTTGGAGGTACTAATTTTAATATTGAGTTTATATCTTATCAATGTCTCTTGTAGAAAGAGTCAGACACCAATTATGATTTGACAAAATTATATGTTGCATCACATACTAATAGTAATGGAGAATGGACTCATCCCGATGCTCGTGAGAATTATGTAAGAATTATAATTTTTTTAATTAAACATATTTAAATTATTGTATCAATATTAAATTTTTATGTTGTATGAAGGATAAAATAGTTGCCTTCCGTACTGAAACTGCATCAGATCAGAATTCAACAAGTGATTTTGAAATTTTTAAACAAGTTATGGGTCAACATTCAGGATATTTGAGGGGTTTGGGTCGCTGCGTAAAGTTTTCAGGCTCTTCATCAACGTCAAGTACTACTTCAATTGCATTAGAGAATGTGAATTCTAGGATTGAAGAATTAATTACAAAACAGCATGAGTTAAAGGCTCAATTGATGAAACAAGCAGACATGGAGATACGCATAAAACAATAAGAAGATCAACAAAGAGAGATGCAACTTTAAATGTAAATGCTTATGCAATAATACAGGCCTCTAAGCAATTAATTTTCGTGTTTTGTATAAATTTTAGGATTTATAAAATTCAGTACTGATAACATTATTAGTATTATTTCTATTTTATTTATTTAGTTATGACTTATTAGATTACTTTTATTTATATTGAACAATTTGTAATCTATTTTTGAAATATAAATATCTATTTGTTTTTAAATTAGTATATTCCAAGAAAATACTAACCGTTCGAATGATCATCTAACGTTCGAACATATATACATCGGACACAACCGTTCGAACATCACAAGTTAGAGTTCGAGCGGTAGATAAATGTTGCGAACCGTTTGAACACATTCGAACAGACAACTCACTCTTTCCTTCCCAAACACGTTCGAACGACTTATTCAATTATAAAAATTAATATAATTAACGTTCGATCATCAATTTGTTTGTTCAAACATTTTTTCATATCTATTTGGTCGAACGGATTGGTATCGATCGACCAACCATGAAGTAACCGTTCGAACAGACATATTGTTCGAATGGTTTTTTGGTCGTTCGAACGAATTCCTGAGACGAAATTAGACCATCCCAGAATAAAAATTCCATTCAAACGTGATCGAACGGTCTAGCAAAATCTCGTCCTAAAAGATATTTTTTGGACTTCGTCCCAAAATACCTTATGGGACGAAATTGTGATTTTCATCCCAAAATACCTTTTGAAATACCTTTTGGGAAAGTGATATTGCGACGACCTTAAGACGCTTTATTTTCGTCCCAAAATATATTTTGGGATGAAAATCTAATATTTTGGGACAAACATTTTCGTCCCAAAAGACCTTATTTGTTGTAGTATATATATTGAGATTTTGTGAAATCTCACTGTAGTTTCCCCACATGTGGTTTCACATAAGTGGAATCGTATATTTTGATGCAGATGATAGGTACGAGTATGGAGGTCCGGCTCCGCCTAAAGGAGTGAAGATTGGGATTATTCCCCCTATGTATTTAAGTTTTAACTTTTGGCTCTTTGTTATTCTTGGGAGACTATAATATTATTTTATCTATGGTGGGAAGACTTTTGGCTTATGAATATTAGCTTGATGATGTAATTTAATTTTCTGGTACTATTAGTGTTAATGACTGACCTGTTAAATTTTTCGTTGCGATTTATCTTCACACTTTATTGCATATTTGCACACTCTTTACGGTTACAATGCGTTGGGGTTATTTGATCCGAGTGGCCAAAATCCCAGCATAACGACTACCGTTAAATCATGAGCAGGAATCGAGGGCGCTACATGTAGTTTAACATTGGCAAAGGATATCGCATAAATCAACACTTCCTTGAATTTATGTCTCAATAATTCTTATGAAGATGCAGTTGTTGTTGAGCTCCAAGGTGGAGTACTCGTTCATGCTTAATTTATGAAAATATGATTCTTCATGATAAACTTTAGAGGAAGAGCACTGTTAGCATCTTAGTTTTAGAAGAACTATACCGGGTCGTCTTTATCTTTTTTAAGTTTTACCATTTTCTCTAAGAATTATCTATGTGAAATATTTTGAAATAGTTATCCATTTAAGCAATATTTATGTGACATATTAATACAGGACAAGAGTCAAATTTAAGCAACAAATTTGACTTTTAGGAATGATACCTTTTTGGAACAAAATGTTTTTTGTCCTTAAAAGTTAGGATGATGTTCGTCCAAAAAACAACCTAACTTGTAAATACCATTACAACAATAATTTATCGCTTGAACTAAATTATGTAATGACAATCATTTGCTCCTAAAATTGAATAACCCTGCTTGAATGGTGTCAGTTCCGTTTGAATCGTACAAAATATGTTCATGCAATGACGAATGTGTTCGAACAATTACAACAACATTCAAACAATCTTAAATCCATTCGAACTATAACATATCCATTCGAATGGATTACATATATTCTGTTTCAATGTAAATTTTAATCAAATATTGCTTAGGAAGTAGAATGCGCCAATTTTTTTTTCAGTCCACAAACTCCATTCGAATGCAATAGTTTCCATGTGAACGGAGTTTGGTTATGTTCGAATTTACAGTTAGATTTTAGTACAATTTGTCCAAAATTTTAAATGCACTATTTTTTTAAAATTTCACTGCTTTAATATTTTTTAATTTGTTTGAACAGTCAACGATGTCCACAAAAATATATAGCACCCCAGACTTTTAAGATTCTAGGGCATTTTACAACTCAGAGAGAGAGAGAGAGAGAGAGTAACATACAAAGATGGAGAAATTTTGGGAGGTGTTCTTGTGAAGCAGGGAATGAGAATAATTTTTTTTTTTCTTTCAAACCAATGGGATTTGTTTTTTGTTGTTTGAATATGCATTTTTTCTATACTCAACTAATGTTCTTAAAAGTGATGTTTGGTGCTCGAAAATCACTTTCTCTAGTTTGTACTTGAGGTATGCTTATATAGATTTCATTCTTGTTTTCAATTTTCTTGAAATATATAAAAGCTTTTTTTTACTATAAATTTCTTTTTTTTGTTTTTTTTTTTTTTTGTTTTTTGTTTTTTGGTATCTTAGATTGTTCTTTGTTGTTATAATTTTATTTATTACAAATTTACAAATTATGTATGCTTGGTGTAGGCTAGCTTAATGTGTATATGTTGTATGTTTTGTTCTTGGAGATATTTTGTAGGCTAATATTATTATGTAGTTTGGAAATAGCACGTTATTATTGCAAAATATGTAAAATTATGTTTAGATATAATAAAGTTTGAATGTTATATTTTGGGAATGAAATATATCATCTCTAATTAAAAAAAAAATCGCAACTAATTGGGTTGAAATATTTGTGCCAGGAGCTTCAAGGGCAAGTCGGGATGAATTGCACTAATTAAAGTTCTAAACCCAACAATAATAAATGTTATAGAAAATGTAGAGAATGATAAAGAATGGTTAAGGTTTTCAATCTCTTAGAATTAATTTAATATTTTTTAATTGTAAGCAAAAACAATTTTTTTTGTTTATGTATTTTTAGTGTAACATTTGAACCATTAATTATCTTGTATTTCTTATTAATTTTTGTTTTTTGAGTTTCATTTGTATTTTTTATCAGAATTTGTATTTTTATAATAAAAAAATAGTCGAATGTTTAACATAAAGCCTTCCGAATGGGTTAGAATGTTAGTCCGAAAAGCTCAAATCCCAAAAGTTTATCTCGTTCAAGCGGCCAATATTTGGAACAAAAGGGGGACAAAAATTTTTTTGTCTTAAGGACAAAAATTTCCATGCCAAATAATCGAATTTCGTCCCAAAATGATCAAGACACTTGTCTTTTTACAAACTTCTAGGTAGGTAGAGGTTGTTTGTCCAATTATATGATGAGAGGTGCTACTTTGTCGCCTGAGCACCGCTCCATTTGACCGTTAGGCCATTTTGGCCATTTCATTTTTGTTTCCTCATTTTTTTCATATTTTTTTAATATATTTAACTATTTGTAAAAAATAAAAAAAATACATCAATACATTAAAAATCAGTTTATTGATCATTAAGTAAAAAAATAAAAAAAAATAAATACACAAGCGGCCATTTTGAGTTTATTTTTTAGAAATAAATAAACTCACCTAAAAAATAAACTCAGAAAAACCTACATTAACAATACATTAAAAATCACTTTCTTGATCATTAAGTAAAAAAAAACTCAAAAAAATTAAATACACAAGCGGCCATTTTGAGTTTATAACATACTTATGTTTTGGGTATTTCTGATTAGAACAATTCATCGAGAAAGAGTTGTGTCTCAAAACTTTGTCTATAGAATGTATTAGTGAGAAAATACTTTTTAAGAAGAGTTGAGGTGGTGGAAATAGGTACCTTCCACAATGTCAAAAAAGTATTTCCCACGAAAACTGGTCATGGCAACAACTAAATCCACCACCTCATTTCGTGACAAATGTCTTTATTTTCACCAAATCCGCTACAGAGGATGATATATTTGCAGCCAAATCTAGATAATTTCCACACTGATCTCATCGTGGGAAATAGTAATTTTTCCCCACGAGATAGTGTTTTGGTGGGAACAAATACGTACCTTATCTCTCCAATAATATGCCACCAAGCTCCCACTAAAGAATTTGGTGAGTAAAAATCTTTTCTCACCAAGGTGGTATGTAATCCGACCACTTTGACTCGTAAGAAAAGGCCATAAATGGTGTGCGCATAATGTTATAATTTCTTCGTCATGCTAGCTCTTCGTTCCAGAAACATCAACTACGTACAAGCAGGTTTAATTACAATTGGGGATTCGAAGTTTAGTGCATGCAGTTTGGAATTACAATAGATAATATAACTTTTAACATCAAAGCTTTTAGTTGTAGAACTTAAGTAATAATTAGAGTTAGTATTATTAAAGATTGAGAAATTCTTTTTGCAGTCTTGAGTGAGGAACAGTCTGATTGATAAATGGGGATAAAAGGAGAAAAAATCATTTTAAAAATGATATTATTGTAATTTTAAATTTTTTTTAAACATAATTGTGTATGGACTTGCATGAGCAGTCCCCTTTTGGGGAATGTATGTAGACTAACTCTTAAAGATTTATTTACTATTCGGTAACAATGTCTAAAGCACTTTCATTAAACATTTTACATTTGTTTGGAAAAAAATATAATTTTTTTTTTTTTTTTGTGGTAGAAATGACATAAAAGGTCATTTGTGGTAGTGTCATACCTGTGATAAGATCAAAAGGCAAAACTATAATTATCTAAAAGTTTTATGATCATTTCGTTCATTAACAATCTCCTTTAAAATTAAAACTACGCTCCGCATTATTCAGACAAGCACGCACGTGAGGAAAACCATTACAATGAAATTTTTCTTGAAATATACTTCTCAGTTTTTTTGAGATTGAAAATTATTTTAATATGTAACATCCAAAAAAACATAATTTTATCATTAAAGAGCTTTTATGTTATTTAAGTACTTTTTATTACTTTCAATAAAATCGTATGTATTCAAATGATATCTCTCGGTCAACGTATTCAAAATGCAATTAAGTTCTTTCACACTTGTTGATCATTATAACAAAGGGAGTATAGATAAATAACCATTTTATTTCAATAAAATAAATTCAATAACGTTACAAGCTGGGAAACATGAAAAACTTAACCATACCATGATCTAATGGTTTATTGCCGGTAATAATATTGCAAATATATCTTGAAATCTATGATTTTAGTTTAGGCAATTAGAACTGTTGCTGAAGATAGTTAACCACATTCTTGTCCACTTGGAAGGCCTTGGTGAGAACATCTTGATTGATGGGAGGATTGGATCCAAAGACTGCGTTGGCTATGGTGATGACTCCAGGATTCTGGCTGCTCAGACCAGCAAAGGCAACAGCCTTCATATTTCCCACGTTCAACTGGAAGTGAATGAGACCAATTGGGAACACAAAGACGTCTCCCTTGTTTAGAACTTTGGTGAAGAGGCGGTTACCGTCTGCATTGGATGTGACAAAGCCAACATGAAGAGTACCTTCTATGACTACAAGAAACTCAGTGGCACGAGGGTGGGTGTGGGGAGGATTTAAGCCACGTGGTGCAAAGTCGATGCGAGCCAAGGATATGCCTAAGGTATTGAGGCCTGGTAGTTGTTCTACAGTCACAGCTGTGACATTCGACCCCACTTTACTTGAGGTGTTTCCGGGAATGTTCACTGAGCGGAAGAAATCATCAGCAGTGACAAGCTTTGGGTCCTTGCAAAACTTCCCATTCACAAATACTGCAGAAAGAAAAGAAAATGTTTGTTATCATCATGATTATATATATTATATACACATTATGGAGAAAATACAATCAAAGAATATAGCAATAATAATGCATACATACCAGCAGAAGCAGGATTATCGATTGCAACACAAAAGTCCTGCAGGGGACTGGGGTCATAGGCAGAGGAGAGGGAACAAGCGAAAGCCAACAGGGCAACAGCTACAAGGGCGTATTTAGGAACAGCCTTGGAGTTCATCATATTTGAGGCTATATATGATTTATCTTTGCGTTTTATTTCTGATCTGTGTAATTAATATTGCTTTGGAGGGAATGAGAAATGTTGGAAGGTCACATCCCTATTTATAGAGAGGAATTAAGTGAACTGGTCCATGTTTTTTCCATAAACGTGTAAGACTTGTCAATCCTTTAATATTCTGAGGTTATCGCTAATTATATTAATTTAATGGGCCGATGAAACATTCTTTTAAGCATTAGTGCTGCTCGCACACATATATATACATTGAAAATGCAACCAAATTGGACCCCTTCAAATAATAGAACGGTGCCATTATTCCACAAGAGAGCTAGTTTACATTGACGACCCAGCTCTCTCTCTCTCTCTCTCTCACAAATAGACCCTGCATGTACTCATGATGACCACCACCACGTATGCAATTACAACAAGTTTCCCATTCATTCCACCTTTCTGATATTCAGAAAGATTTATTTAATTTATTTTCCTTTCTTAGATGTTTGCTGAGCTGACAATGTGAACGTACCCCCATCTGATCTTTAAATATATAGATCATACGAGGATCAAATTTTGTGTAAAATCGTCGACTACGTACGTGGGTTTGAATAATACTTTAAGGATACGGTCGTTTTGTATATATGTTGTCCCATCTGTCTTGTATATTATACAATACTACACATTCATAGATATATACGTCATATATATATATATATATATATATGCCTTCAAAATATTCTGCCTTTCTCACCTCAATATATATATATATATATATATATATATAATAAGTTGTAAGAATGAGCCTTTCTGATCAGTACCTCAATATTCTTCCATAGATCATTATTGACTTGAATACGATATATATATATATATATATATATATATATATATATATATAAACGCGAATAAGAAGGCAAGTGTCATATAACAATTTATTCCCATTTTGTCCTCAATTTTGTTATACAGTTTTCGGCTCTGTCCTTGACTTCTTCTCATACGTTCTAGTTTTTATCTCTATTCTACCAATTGTATAACAATTTATTTTCGGCTTTTGTCCACGATTTTCTATGCATTTTTCCGTTCTATGCTTCACTTCTCATACGTTCAGGTCTTTATCTCGATTCTGCCAAATTTTGTTTTGCTTATTTCTTTTATTACCGACAGCCCCAACTTGTTTTAAGTCTAAAATAAAGCTCTTTGGACGGAAATGCGTTGTTGCGTGTTTTTTCTAGATTAGATTTCCACCGTTTATCGCTTCGTTGTCTAACAATTTGTTTTATATTCTAAATGATAATATCTTTGTGTATATACTTTTTCATGGATGACTTCGAACTAAATTTTGGTCGGAGAGAGGAGCGTAGGACTGTAGAAGAGCTGATATGTAATGCATTCCGCAAGTATAAGGCGAGGTGTCACGAGCATTACAAGAAGTATGAGAACAAGGAAGATGCACGCCAGCATCCTTTTCAGGATGTCCGACTTGAAGAATGGGAAAAACTTTGCGACTTGTTTGAGGATCCATCATATAAGGTAAATTAAATGAATTCTTTATGAGTCATATTTGTAATTTTCACTTACTAACATTTACAACTTCTATGCAGAGCGATGTTCTAAAAACAAAACGAATAGATCGAAGTTGAAGATTCATCATCATGCAGACTCAAGATCTTTCCATCGCCTCTCTCAGAAATTGGTAATGTACACTTTTTTTATTCTATATAGTTTGTTTTTTGACTTTATATCTTAACAATGTCTCTTGTAGAAAGAGTCAGAAACCAATTATGATCTGAAAAAATTATATGTTGCATCACATACTAATAGTAATGGAAAGTGGACTCATCCCGATGCTCGTGAGAATTATGTAAGTATTATAATTTATTTTAATTAAACATATTTAAATTATTGTGTCAATATTAATTTTATATGTTGTGTGTAGGATAAAATGGTTACCCTCCGTGCTGAAGCTGCATCAGATCATAATTCATCAACAAGTGATGTTGAAATTTTTACACAAGTTCTGGGTCAACATTCAGGATATTTGAGGGGTTTGGGTCGCTGTATAAAGCCTTCAGGCTCTTCATCAATGTCAAGCACTACTGTCATTGCGTTAGAGAATGCAAATTCTAGGATCAAATAATTGATTGCAAAACAGCATGAGTTACGGGCTCAATTGACGAAACAATTAGACATGGAGATGCGCATAAAATAGCAAGAAGATCAACAAAGAGAGATGCAACTCCAAATGCAAGAACAACAAAGACAGATGTAGCTTCAAATGCATATGCTTATGCAACAATCCAGGCCTCCAAGCAATTAATTTTCGTTAGAAGTGTTTTTGCATACTGAACAATTATATATCATGTACTGATAATTTATTAGTATTATTAGTATTTTATTTATTTAGTTCTGACTTATTAGATTATTTTTATTTATATTGAACAATTTGTAATGTATTTTTGAAATATAATTATCTATTTAGTTTTAAATTAATATTGTCTATGAAAATAATAACCGTTCGAACTCTCATCAAGCGTTCAAACATATATAAATTGGATACAACCGTTCGAACATCACATGTTAGAGTTCGAACGGTAAAAAAGTTGTGCACTGTTCGAGCGTTCGAACAGGCAATTCACTATTCACTATTTGCGTTCGATCATCAATTTTTTTTGTTCGAACGTTTCTTCATGTTTATTTGTTCGAACAGACTGGTATCGATCGACTGGCCATGAAGTACCCGTTCGAGCAGTCCCTCTTTGTTCGAACGTTATTTACGTTGTTTGAACGAATTTTTGAGACGAATTCAAATCGTCCCAGAAAAAAATAATCCGTTCGAACGCAATCGAACAGTCCAGCTTAATTTTGTCCCAATAGATATTTTTTGGGACGAATTTGTGATTTTCGTCCCAAAATACCTTTTCGGACAGTTTTATTAGGACGACCTTGAGACATTTGTTTTTCGTCCCAAAAGACCTTATTTGTTGTAGTGAGTCCTTTTCGTCTCAAAACAAAGTCACATATACCCGTTTTTCTTATAGTGAATGTTGTAATTTCTTACACGAAGGAATCACATACGGACAAATATAAGTGCTAGTTGATCTTCGTTATTCTACGTACATCAACTACATACGATCGAGCGGGTTTAAGTACATGAATTATGGATTCGAAGTTTAATCATGCATAATGCGTGCTGCATATGGTGAGCGTTATATAAATATATAAGCTGAAGCAGCCATTTTGTTTCATTAAAATCATATCATGTATGACGGTACAATAAGTGAAACAATGGAAACTAATTAATTTCATATGAAAAATCAAATGGTTATATATCCATCTAATTAATTGTTGTCCCACCAGAGCCGTTCTTGAAGGTAGTTAACCTCGTACGTTCTTATCCACTTGGAAGGCCTTGGTTAGAACATCAGGCATTCATGGGAGGATTAGATCCAAAGACTGCATTGGCTATAGTGATGACCCCAGGATTCTGGCGGCCGAGACCGGCAAAGGCAATGGCAATGGTATTTCCCACGTTCATCTACAAGTGGATGAGACCAATTGGGAAGACAAAGATGTCTCTCTTATTCAGAACTTTGGTGAAGAGCTGGCGATTACCGTCTGCGTTGGATGTGATAAAGCCAATACGTAGAGTTGCCTCTATGACAACTAGAATCTTAGTGCCATGAGGGTGGGTATGAGGAGGATTTAGGCCATATGGTGCAAAGTTGACGCAAGCGAGGGATATATATGCCGAGCGTGTTGAGGCCTAGAATTCATCCACTTACCGTTACGGGAGTGACTTTTGAGAAGAGTAGATTTGTAGTAAACTCTTGATCAACTTTTAATAAATTTGTTTATCTAATGTGGGAAGAACCATTCTTAACTACTACAAGTACTCGCAGATATTGAAAATACCATACAAATTCGATAGCTTCAATTAATATTGTAATTTTGCTTCGGGCAATCCAAAAACAAACTCGCAGATCTTGTTATCTCTTTTATTTTCCTTTCCTGTAATATTGACTAACAATTACCATGACAGGGCCTTTTATACATTTCAAGTAATAAATTTAAGTAATAAACTCATTTGAATCCTATCCATTATATTCAAGGGAAACATATTTTTCATTTGTGCTATTATTATCTTGCCTTGGGGCCGGAAAGATAGGGGAAGCAAGGCCGGGCCCCCTACATTAAGTGATATCTCTCGACGTCTCAACGTATTCAAAATGCAATTAAGTTCAATCACACATGTTGATGATTATAACAAAGAGACTGTAAATTATAAACAACCATTTTATTTCAATAAAATAATTTCAATGAGGTTACAAGCTCGGAAACATTGACAAACTTAAACGCACCATCTCATGGTTTATTGCAAATATATCTTGAAATCTATGATTCTAGTTTAGGAAATTAGTTAGAACTGTTGCTGAAGATAGTTAACCAGATTCTTGTCCACTTGGAAGGCCTTGGTGAGAACATCTTGATTGATGAGAGGATTGGATCCAAAGACTGCGTTGGCTATGGTGATGACCCCAGGATTCTGGCTGCTCAGACCAGCAAAGGCAACAGCCTTGGCATTTCCCACGTTCAACTGAAAGTGAATGAGACCAATTGGGAACACAAAGACGTCTCCCTTGTTTAGAACTTTGGTGAAGAGGCGGTTACCGTCTGCATTGGATGTGACAAAGCCAACATGAAGAGTACCTTCTATGACTACAAGAAACTCAGTGGCACGAGGGTGGGTGTGGGGAGGATTTAAGCCACGTGGTGCAAAGTCGATGCGAGCCAAGGATATGCCTAGGGTATTGAGGCCTGGTAGTTGTTCCACAGTCACAGCTGTGACATTCGACCCCACTTTATTTGAGGTGTTTCCGGGAATGTTCACCGAGCGGAAGAAATCATTAGCAGTGACAAGCTTTGGGTCCTTGCAAAACTTCCCATTCACAAATACTGCAGAAAGAAAGAAAAGAAAATGTTTGTTATCATCATGATTATATATACGCATATTATGCACAAAATAAAATCCAAGAATATAACAAATGCGTACATACCAGCAGAAGCAGGATTATCGATTGCAACACAAAAGTCTTGCAAGGGACTGGGGTCATAGGCAGAGGTGAGGGAACAAGCGAAAGCCAACAGGGCCACAGTTACAAGGGCGTATTTAGGAACAACCTTGGAGTTCATCATATTCGAGGCTATATATGATTTATCTCTGTGTTTTAGTACTGATCTGTGTAAGTAAGTAATTAATATTGGCGGGGAGGGAATGAGAAATGTTGGATGGTCACATCTCTATTTATAGAGAGGAATTAACTCATGAACTGGTCCATGTTTTTTCCATAAACGTGTCAACTCTTTAATTAATTAATCTAATAATTATCGATTATTATTATTTTTTCTTTGATGGTGGAAACATTCTTTAACCACTAATATTGCTCGCACACATACATTGAAAATGCAACCAAATTCGACCCCTTCAATAATGGAACGGTGCATACAGTACTTTCATTATTCCACAAATATTGACCCAGCTCTCTCTCTCTCTCTCTCTCTCTCTCTCTCTCTCTCTCTCTCTCTCTCTCTCACTCTCACAGAAAGAATTCATTTTTTTTCCTTTCTTAGATGGAAACGCCGGCAATGCGAACGTACTCCATCTCTTTAAATCGTCAATTACTGCGTACGTGGGTTTCAATAATACTTGAAGATACCATCGTTTTGTATATATGTTGTCCCATTTGTCTTGTATATATAAGTATATATACTCCATACATATATATATATATACACACACATACATATACCCATTTTTTGTGATATAAAATTAATTAACAAGTGAATACGATAATAATGTCCTGAGTTTTGATCAGCTTGGTCTAAATTTCCGTCCACATATGCCTTTAAAATATTGATCGTCTGCCTTTAATTTCTCACCTTGATATATAATATTTTTTTATAAGCTGTACTAAGAATATTGAGCCTTTCTCAGTACCTCGATATTTTTCCATCATTATTGACCTGAATACGATAATTAACATTAATGTGAGACCGACGTGCTTGGTCTAAATAGACTAAATCATGTACATGAGTCCTCGTGTACAGGCATTTCATCAAATAATATTAATTAATCTGCAGCCTTAATGATCACCTCAATATTTTTCTATCACTATTGTTGAAGATGTGTCAAGCTTTTAAGTTTGTATTTTCATTAATGGCATTTTTTTGTAAATAGATTAATGGCAAACTTGTACGTAATATTTGAGTGATGGCAAAGTTGTAATATTGAGTAATGACAAAGTTGTAATATTTGAGTTTATATAAAAGGCTATTGCCTACGGGACGTGGGATGAAGCAGAAGAAAGAAACAACTTTACCTTTTCATTTCAACGCCGCACGCATCTCGAGAGAAACGAAGGGGTTTTTTCAAACCCTAGATTTATCAAGATCAAATTGGAGCTTGAGGAGATGATCAAGTGTATTTTATGGTATGGTTTCGTTAGAGATTCATACGAGGAAGCCAATCCATATTTTGTGCGGTGATCTATGGTTGTAAGTGATTGAAAACTCAAGTTCTTTGATGCATTCTTCAATAATAAAGACTCCTAGACTGTTCTTGCCGTGGATGTAGACCATTAGGGTCGAACCACGTAATTTATTGTGTTGATTTCGCATTTCTTTTATTATTCTTGCTCTTATGTTGATCTCCCATGAGTATAAACTGTGATTTTGGGTTTTCTAATTAGTTTAAATAGAAAACTAAACTGATCACGTTAATCATATAATTTCTTGGGATTTGGTTGTCTGATTTCAATTTCAAATTGCATATTAAAACCAGTTACGTTAATTTGGTTTTCTAAGTATTTGTTTGTGAGAGGCTGAAAATATAACAAGTGGTATCAAGAGCTTTGGTTCGATGGGGATTGCAAGGTTCGATATCGAAAAGTTTGATGGAAAAAATGACTTTGAGCTGTGGAGGATCAAGATGAAATCCCTTCTCACTCAACAGGGTCTCCAAGAAGCTCTTCTTGGAGAAAAGAAAATGGAATCTGTTGAAGAGAAGGATAAGAGAGAAATCTTGAGGAAGGCTCACAGCACACTCATTCTTTCTCTCGGAGACAAAGTTCTGAGGGAGGTAGCCAACGAAGACACCGCTGCTGGAATCTGGCTGAAATTGAAGAGCCTCTACATGACAAAATCTCTGGCCAACCGACTGTACAAGAAAACAAAGCTCTACACATTCAAGATGTCCGCAGGTATATCGATTTCTTACCATCTCGATGCTTTTAATAAAATTATTTTAGATTTAGCTAATATTGATATTAAAATTGATGATGAAAATCAAGCAATTTTATTGTTGAGTTCTCTGGATAATTCTTATACTAGTTTGAAAGAGACCATGATGTATGGGAGGGAAACACTGACCTTAGATGAGGTTCAGGCCGTATTACACTCCAGGAAATTACAAGCCATGTCTGAAATAAAATTTGAAGTTAAGGAGGGTTTGACTGTGAGAGGGAGAGCTGAAAAAATAGGTCAAAAGGGAAAGAACAGTAAAAACAATGTGAGGGGTAGGTCTAAGTCTAAAGGGAAGCAATTAAAATGCTTCCTATGTCACAAAGAGGGGCATTTCAAAAGAAATTGCCCCAATAAGAGACCTTACACAGGAAATGGGTCTAAGGAGGAGGGGGATGCCTCGGTAGTGAGTGATGGGTATGAGAGTGCCAAGGTTCTAAACGTGTCCGAGATTGATTCAGGAAAAGAATAGGTCCTTGATTCAGGATGTTCTTTTCACATGTGTCATAATAAAACATGGTTTGAAACTTTTACTAGTTTAGATGGGGGGTTCGTGATGCTTGGCAATAATAAGTCTTGTAAAATTCAGGGTATAGGGTCGGTGAGACTAAGGCTCCATGATGGTATTGAAAGACTCTTAACTGAGGTTAGATACATACCTGAATTAAAAAGGAATCTAATCTCAATAGGTGTGTTAGACCAATCCGGGTACACTTTTATATATGAATCTTGATTTTTTAGGGTTGCTAAGGGTTCACTTATCGTGATGAAAGGAGTAATTAAAAATGGCTTGTATACCCTCATTGGGAAAACTGTTATAGGTGAGGTTTCTTCTATTTTTGAGAAGGGTGAGGATAGGGTTGTTCTATAGCGCAAAAGGTTAGGTCACGTGAGTCACAAGGGACTTTTAGAACTCCATAAACAAGAGTTGCTAGGTGAGAAAAAGCTGGAAAATTTACATTTTTGTGAGGATTGTATCCTTGGGAAAGCAAAAAGGGTAAGCTTTAAAGCAGCCACTCACACTACAAAACAAACCCTGGACTATGTGCACTAGGACCTTTGGGGTTCAGCTAGGGTCAACTCACATGGAGGGGGAAGTTATTTCCTCTCTATAATTGATGACTATTCCAGAAAAGTGTGGTTGTACATTCTTAAAAATAAGAGTGACACTTTTGAAAAGTTCAAGGAATGGAAGAAATTGGAAGAAACTCAAGTAGGAAGGAAGGTTAAGAAATTAAGAACTGATAATGGGCTTGAGTATCTCTCAAGTGAATTCAATCAATTTTGTAAGAAGGAGGGTATGGCTAGGCATAAAACAGTAAGGGAAACCCCTCAACAGAATGGTCTAGCCGAGAGGATGAATAGGACCATATTGGAGAGGGTTAGATGCTTACTATCAAACTCGGGACTTCCTAAGTCTTTTTGGGCTAAAGCTGCCACAACTGCAGTCCATTTAATTAATAGGAGTCCTTCTTTAGCCATAGGGTTTAAGACTCCTCAAGAAATGTGGACTGGAAAACCTTCTAACTATGACTACTTGAGGGTGTTTGGGTGTGTTGCGTATGCTCACACCCGAACTGACAAACTGGAACCAAGAGCTATGAAGTGTATCTTTGTAGGGTACCCTAAGGGAGTAAAAGGGTACAAGTTAGGGATACATGAGCCAGGGATACAAAAGTGTATCATTAGTAGAGATGTGGTCTTTAATGAATATGAAATTGCTCGGGTTAAAACTAAAAGACTTGAACGCACTCAGGATATTAACCCAGAAAAGATAGATCTTGAGGTGGAGCAACCTTACAATAATTTGAGAAAATTAGAAGGCCAGGATGCTGAGACTCAAACTTCCACTTTAGGTGATGAGGACCAAGGTGGAGTTAGTTCATATAACTTGGTCAGGGATAGAAAAAGGAGGGTTATAAACCCCCCCCCCCCAAGAGGTATGGTCAAGCTGAGATGTCTGTTTATACTTTGACTGTAGCAGATGAAGTTATAGAAATGGATCCTAGATCCTAAAAGGAAGTCATGGAAAGTATTGAGTCTCATAACTGGGTACAGGCCATGAATGAGGAAATGGATTCTTTGAAAAATAATCATACTTGGGAAATGGTTGTTAAGCCTGAAAAGGCTAAGCTAGTAGGGTCTAAATGGATCTACAAAAAGAAAGAGGGCATACCAAGAGTTGAGGGTCCTAGGTATAAGGCTAGGCTGGTAGCAAAGGGATTCACTCAAAGGGAAGGGATAGATTTTAATGAAATTTTTTCACCTGTTGTTAAACACAGTTCAATAAGGTTAATTCTATCCTATACTGCTTATGAAGATTTACACTTGGAGCAATTAGATGTAAAAACATATTTCTTACACGGTGAACTAGATGAAACTATTTACATGCAACCCCCTGAGGGTTATGTAAATGAGTCCAACATTGATCATGTCTATTTACTTAAAAAATCATTGTATGGACTTAAACAGTCCCCAAGGCAATGGTACAAAATATTTGACTCTCATATGTTGGAAAATGGGTTTAAAAGGAGTCATTATGATGGCAGTGTGTACTTTAGGCATTCCGGGGACCACATTATCTATTTACTCTTGTATGTAGATGACATGCTTATAGCATCTAGGGATGCCGATCTAATTGAGGAAGTCAAGTGCATACTGAAAACAGAATTTGAGATGAAGGAACTTGGGCCAGCTAAGATGATATTAGGTATGGAAATAGTTAGAGATAGGAAAAGAAGACTTCTCTATCTATCTCAGAAAAACTATATCACCAAGATCCTCAACAGGTTTGGCATGTCTAATTTAAAATATGTTAGCACACCAATAGGACAACATTCAAAACTATCCATAAATCAAGCCCCTAAAACTGAGGAAGACATTAGATTTATGCAAGATATACCCTATGCAAGCATGGTAGGAAGCATCATGTATGCTATGGTGTGCTCTAGACCTGACTTAACTTATGTTGTTAGCATGGTAAATAGGTTTATGAGTAACCCTGGGAAACCACATTGGCATGCTATGAAGTGGGTATTACAATATTTAATTGGAACTCAGTGTCTAGGTTTGAGGTTTGGAGGGGATGTGCAACAAGGGAGTGAGTTAAAGGGATTTGTGGATCTGACTATGCAGCTAATTTGGATACCAGAAAGTCTTTGACTGAGTATGTATTTACAGCATTTGGAGAGGCTATTAGTTGGAAAGCTAATTTACAATTTGTAGTTGCTTTATCAACAATTGAAGTTGAATATATTGCTATGACAGAAGCAATAAAGGAGGCTATGTGGTTAAAGGGTTTTTCACATGAGTTAGGCATATTTATAGGGGTTATCACAGTTGTGATAACCAAAGCACTATACATCTAGCCAAGAATTCAGTATACCACGAAAGGTCTAAACATATAGACATTCGACTTCATTTTGTGAGAGATGTAATAGCTTCTGGAGAGGTTAAAGTAGAAAAGGTTCCAACTGAGAAAAACCCTTCTGATATGATGACAAAATCCCTACCAGCTACCAAGTTTAGGCATTGCCTAAATTTGATTAATATGGGGAGCTATTAGAGCTCGGATTACATTGCAGGAACAGTCTAGAGGAAGAAGAAGATCACTTTGCAAGGATAAAAGACTTGTCAATGTGGAGATTTGTTGAAGATGTGTCAAGTTTTTAAGTTTGTATTTTCATTAATGGCATTTTTTTGTAAATAGATTAATGGCAAACATGTAATATTTGAGTGATGGCAAAGTTGTAATATTGAGTGATGGCAAACTTGTAATATTTGAGTTTATATAAAAGGCTATTGCCTACGAGACGTGGGACGAAGCAGAAGAAAGAAACAACTTTACCTTTTCATTTCGACGCCGCACGCATCTGGAGAGAAACGAAGGAGTTTTTTCAAACCCTAGATTTATCAAGATCAAATTGGAGCTTGAGGAGATGATCAAGTGTATTTTATGGTATGGTTTCGTTAAAGGTTAATACGAGGAAACCAATCCATATTTTGTACGGTGATCTATAGTTGTAAGTGATTGAAAACTCAAGTTCTTTGATGCTTTCTTCAATAATAAAGACTCATAAACAGTTCCTGCCGTGGATGTAGACCATTAGGGTCGAACTACTTAATTTCTTGTGTTGATTTCGCATTTCTTTTATTATTCTTGCTCTTATGTTGATCTTCCATGAGTATAAACAGTGATTTCGGCTTTTCTAATTAGTTTAAATAGAAAACTAAACTGATCACATTAATCATATAATTTCTTGGGATTTGGTTGTCTGATTTCAATTTCAAATTGCATATTAAAACCAGTTACGTTAATTTGGTTTTCTGAGTATTTGTTTGTGAGAGGCTGAAAATATAACAACTATTATTGATTCTATTGATCTCTACATTTTGCATGCAGCCATCCTTTTACCCATTCACATCCAAACTGTAAAAACCTGAAGTTTCTTGCAGTACTCGCGTCTAATTTCTCTATGAGCGAAGCCCCTTGATCTTCTTCTTCTTGGAATACTAGGATCGTTTTTTATCTTGAAATAGATATTCTTGTAGAATAATTAAGTTGGTTTTGCACATGCAGCACCAATATGTATTACTATATATTTGTTTGGTGGAAGGCTATCATAAGTGATTTATATATCATCATCTGGTTTGAGAAAAAAAAAATGCCCGTATAATGAGTTGCGAATGATTTTGACAATATTCTTATGCTCTAAGAAAAAGAAAGAAAAACACCATTTACTAATCCACTTTCTCTTCCTCCCATAAATACTTCATCCTATATATTAGGAAGCATCTCAAATATTATTGATGATAATCAATTAATTCTTTTATCAAATTTTTAATTTTTCTTAAATGAAAACTCAAGATGTTTTTTCATCTTCCTTTATAAAGAAAATTTAATATTTTAGAAAAAAATATATATAATAAAAAGTTAATTTTATTAGTGATTGTCAAATACGCTATTATTATTATTATCATCATCATCTTGTTTAATCGGTAAAAAGTGGTTGAAACAGATTGGATTGGAACCTGGCCTTATTCGAATTTGTCCAGTTAGTAAAAAAATAAGATCGATGGTCGAGGATGTTTGGTCTAAGCATGCAAGAGGATGTGATGAAAGAAACCTGCATGGTCTCAAGAAATTGCAATAATATTGTGTAAGTTGGAGAGTATTTACCCCCCGTTATTCTTCGACACCATGGTTCACTTAGCCGTTCATTTGCCACGTGAGACTCGACTAGCAGGACTAGTTGAGTATAGATGGATGTATCACATTGAACGGTTTCTTGGAAAGTTGAAACGCACAATAGGTAACAAGGCCCGACCAGAAGGATCAATTACAAAAACATATATTGATAATGAGTGGCATACATTCTGTTCCAAATACTTCCATGACGTTGACACAAGGTTTGATCGGCCAGAAAGAAATTTTGTTGTTGACCAAGCAAGACAATGGAACGTGTTTTCTATATTTTCCTCACAAGTATGTCCACTTAGTGCTCAGCGTGGTTATGATTTGTATGGAAAGGATGTAACGCCCCGTCCCCGAGGGTCCAGAGAGCTAACTCATGTCAACTAAAATCATTTCCAATAATACTTTTAAAATAAGTCAGAGTCTCCATAACATAATAACCTATTTGTCCAACACAATTATTCATGTTCCTACAAAAGGGCACATCAGAAGTGCCTCATTGATATACATAAACATTTCCACAAGGACTAGGAATATCTATTACTCAAAATACCAAAGCAACATGAAATATCAACACTACCAAAAGACTCTCCAAAAGCCCTTGTACCCTAAGGCACTTAGTCTTCTATGATCAACAAAACTTACAAGTACTCCCTATTCTTGATTTATATTTGTTGCATCAAAATTATTTGAAACATATTATAGAGATAAGGGGTGAGTTATCAACAACTTAGTAAGCAGAGAACATATACTAGTTTGCAAACATGAGAATTTACAGAGTTCAGAATGCAGAATAAAACACTTTTTATTTTCAGAATGCAGAGTCAGGACATCTTATAAAAACAATATCAGAGCAAAAGTTCAAAAATATTCATATTCAAAATTTCCTTAACATAACTGAAACATCATATCAGAATAAAATTTCATGTTTAACCCCCGTGCTAGGATTGTAAAAACCCCGGAGGCCAACTGAGCAGAAACAGAATCGGAATCTTCTCCTTATCATTCTCGAAGCCCCAAGTGTGCACATAGGAAAGACCATGTAGAAAACCACTTTATTTTCAATGTGGGTGCACCAGAAACAGAAAAGTTGGTACCAACCCAAACAGAGGCCACAGTTTTACATACATGGTAAGGTCAGAACAGAACAGAAACAGAATGTCATGCTAGAGGTTTCAGAAATTGCATCATATTATATCATAGTACAAAACATTTTCAGAACAGAACAGAACAAAATACGATCACAAAAATATGATTTATGCACAATTTTTCATATTCGCTCTCTTTTGCATAGTTTAGAAACAGACTGCCAAAAATTTGCTCATGTCTACACCAGTCATGACAGAAACTACTTTATTCTTATACAAAATTTCATGAGTCATGCAGAAACAGATAATTGAGGTCCTTTCAAATTTCTTTTCATAACATGACATGCATATTTTTTCAAAAATCAACCTCAGCCCATTTTATTTATTTTTATGCAAAGTCTAGTATAGGAACCCTGCTTACCTGGATTTCTTAGCTTTCCAAAACTTTTCTTCAATAATGCCGAACAAATATTAATTCTCGCCTATAAGATAATCACGTAGTTCCCGTAAATTTCAATTGAACATGTATTTCAATATTTAAGCCTAAGCTTCTCAAATAACCTAATTTAATTCTTCAAAATTTGAAATTTTCATAACCTCAAAATATATCATCACTTTCTAAAATCATCAATGTCCATTTAATAACTTCAACTAAAACATTAAAAATCTAACTTATTTACTATCAAAGTGCAACTATAAAATCTAATACTAGATAATATAATTACAGAAATATTTGAGTCCAAGTACTCATATTTATAACAGTGAAACTTTAGCTTGATAAAAAAAAATCTCAGCAAATAAAATTACTAAAACAGTTTATAAACATAATAAAATCAAGCCAAATAAAAAAAAAAATACACAAGTCTATCAAAATGATGTATGTCTAATTAATCTGAAGCCCAGCCCACTAGAAAAATAGCTCACTAGATTTAAACACCAATAAGTTAAAACAAAGCCCATCAGTATAAGTCTTGTATTCCATTAAAAAGCCTTTCCAAAAAATTAAAGCATGCTTTTAATTAAAAGGGTAGAAAGGTAAAAACACACTCTTCTTCTTAACTGATACATCTAAATATTGTTTCCCTTTTAGTGAACTTTAACAGAGACAAAAGAAGGCTAAAACATGCGCGGCGGCAGGGATTTACTCAAGGAGAAACCACGCAGCAGCATGCGACAGCTGGACTGGGTAGGCAGTGGCAATGCGGCTGGAGAGAGAGAGAGAGAGAGAGAGAGAGAGAGAGAGAGAGAGAGAGAGAGAGAGAGAGAGAGAGGGATGAGTGAGAGAGAGAGGATGGAGAGTGAGAGATGCATGAGAGAGAAACAGAGAGGGAGATAACTGTGGTGGGGGTCGAGGTTGCCACATGTGGGGGTCGAGGGTGCCACATGTGGTATTAGAACAGTTCGGCTCTGGGTAAATCCATAAGTTGCTAAAATTGGATGGAATCATGTGTGTAGTATTTTCATTCTTAACATATAAAGTCTTGGTTTAAGCCTAGGCCACCATTGACTTTGTTAAGAATTTGAGATACTTAGACTAATTGAAGGTTTAAATGGAGAGATACCTTCTTGTATACATGAGGATATCGGTATTTGACTGAAAGTTTAATATCGCAATCTAAGTGGGGGTTGTTATATTTATTATAGTTTATGATATTAAATATGTGAATTTATTGAATGTGAGTTATTATTTATTTTCGTGAACCACTATCTCAAAGAGATGCATTTGTTCAGTGGTAATGATGTATTGTTTCAAATGAAAGGGTAGGAGTTTGAAATTCCACAAGTGCACTTTGATTTATTTTGTGGAATAAGTGATGAGACCCGCGAATTTTAACATTCTATTCTCCCATATTTTCAGTCACTTACACAATTTTGTAAAGAAAGTCTAAAGCAAAAACTTCAAAATTGCTATCTGCATTTGGTGACTTCGTTGTATCCTAGAGGTGAATTGCTTGTAACCAGGAAGCAAATTCTTTCGAGTGTGGGCAATTATCTCCTTAAAGATAGTGTTCTACATGCATCAAAGTCTCATTTCTTTTTTCAGATTACTGTATCTACACAATTTTCTTCAACAAGATTTGGGTCCCTACAGAACTAATCTCCATTCACAAGCAAAGCAGAAAGATAAGTTTGTTAAATGTTATTATCACAACAGGTATGCACTGCCCATAATATAGGTAGAAATTAAACACATGATGCCAAAAGTAACACAATCCAGATGCTAATTCAAACAATTTCCAAAACAGAGAGAACTATGTGTACAAACAATCAGCACTAGAACTGCACTTGATTGCGATACAAAATTCTTGAAGAGGACTAGGATCATAGGTAGAGGCAAATCAGAAAACCAAAGCCAAAGCCGACAGGGCCACAGTTACAAGATGTTTGGGAACACTTTTCATCATCTTTGAGGCTATCAGTATTATGTACGTATATTCTTGCTTTGGGTGAGGGGTGAAGAATGTTGCATGGGAATATGCCTAGCCATTTATGTAGGGGAGTTCTCATGAATCAGTCTATGTCTTTCCTTGCAAGGAGCTGCATGTAAGACTTGGTAGATTCTTGATCAGCTTTTAATAAATTTGTTTATCTGCTGTGCGGAGAACCATTCTTAACTACTACAAGTACTCGCAGATATTGAAAATACCATACAAATTCGATTCCTCCAATTAATATTGTAATTTTGCTTCGGACAATCCAAAAACTAACTCGCAAATCTTGTTATCTCTTTTATTTTCCTTTCCTCTAATATTGACTAAGAATTACCGTGACAGGGCCTTTTATACATTTCAAGTAATAAATTTTAGTAATAAACTCATTTGAATCCTATCCATTATATTCAAGGGTAATATATTTTTCATTCATGCTATTATTATTTTGCCTTGGGGCAGGAAAGATAGGGGAAGCAAGGCCGGGGCCCCCTACATTAAGTGATATCTCTCGACGTCTGAATGTATTCAAAATGCAATTAAGTTCAATCACACCTGTTGATGATTATATTAAACAGACTGTAAATTATAAACAACCATTTTATTTCAATAAAATAATTTCAATGAGGTTACAAGCTGGGAAACATTGACAAACTTAATCGCACCATCTCATGGTTTATTGCAAATATATCTTGAAATCTATGATTCTAGTTTAGGAAATTAGTTAGAACTGTTGCTGAAGATAGTTAACCACATTCTTGTCCACTTGGAAGGCCTTGGTGAGAACATCTTGATTGATGGGAGGATTGGATCCAAAGACTGCGTTGGCTATGGTGATGACCCCAGGATTCTGGCTGCTCAGACCAGCAAAGGCAACGGCCTTGGCATTTCCCACGTTCAACTGGAAGTGAATGAGACCAATTGGGAACACAAAGACGTCTCCCTTGTTTAGAACTTTGGTGAAGAGGCGGTTACCGTCTGCATTGGATGTGACAAAGCCAACATGAAGAGTACCTTCTATGACTACAAGAAACTCAGTGGCACGAGGGTGGGTGTGGGGAGGATTTAAGCCACGTGGTGCAAAGTCGATGCGAGCCAAGGATATGCCTAGGGTATTAAGGCCTGGTAGTTGTTCCACAGTCACAGCTGTGACATTCGACCCCACTTTATTTGAGGTGTTTCCGGGAATGTTCACCGAGCGAAAGAAATCATTAGCAGTGACAAGCTTTGGGTCCTTGCAAAACTTCCCATTCACAAATACTGCAGAAAGAAAGAAAAGAAAATGTTTGTTATCATCATGATTATATATACGCATATTATGCACAAAGTAAAATCCAAGAATATAACAATAATAATGCGTACATACCAGCAGAAGCAGGATTATCGATTGCAACACAAAAGTCCTGCAAGGGACTGGGGTCATAGGCAGAGGCGAGGGAACAAGCGAAAGTCAACAGGGCCACAGTTACAAGGGCGTACTTAGGAACAACCTTGGAGTTCATCATATTCGAGGCTATATATGATTTATCTCTGCGTTTTAGTACTGATCTGTGTAAGTAAGTAATTAATATTGGCGGGGAGGGAATGAGAAATGTTGGATGGTCACATCTCTATTTATAGAGAGGAATTAACTCATGAACTGGTCCATGTTTTTTCCATAAACGTGTCAACTCTTTAATTAATTAATCTAAGGTTATTGATTATTATTATTTTTTCTTTGATGGTGGAAACATTCTTTAACCACTAATATTGCTCGCACACATACATTGAAAATGCAACCAAATTCGACCCCTTCAAATAATGGAACGGTGCATACAGTACTTTCATTATTCCACAAATATTGAGCTGTATTACATTGACCCAGCTCTCTCTCTCTCTCTCTCTCTCTCTCTCTCTCTCTCTCTCTCTCTCAAACTGATCACCACCACGTATGCAATTACAACAACTAATTTCCCATTAATTCCTTTTAGATATTCCGAAAGAATTAATTTTTTTCCTTTCTTAGATGTAAACTCAGGCAATGTGATCATACGAGGATCAGAATTTTGTGTTAAATCGTCAATTACTACGTACGTGCATGCATGGGTTTGAATAATACTTCAAGATACCGTCGTTTTGTATATAAGTTGTCCCATTTGTCTTGTATATATAATTATACTCCATACATATATATATATATATATATATATATTACGGAACGGCCCCGGATGCGTTAGCCTTGGGGTGCACCTGACATAATGATTTCAATAAATAAATAAAAAAGTGAAAAAGTCAGTAGCTTATTTGTCTGTGAAAAAAAAATACAAGGTACTTGAAGAATGACAAAAAATAAAGATAAAAAAAAATTCTAAACTTCAGCAAAGTGTGAGCATTGGTCTGCATCCATATTGAAGTATCTATTTACTCTCTATATAATAATAAAGTATTGTTAATTTTTTATTAAAAAAAATTGAAACAAAAATAAAGGAAAATGAGTACACTGTCAGAACAAAAAGGACATGAAAAAGAGTCGTCAATTCAAGTGCGCCGCGGGACTATTTATAAGGGCATTTTGGTAAAACATGATCTTTCATTAAATTCTACAAGGAATCTACACGTCAAATGGTTAAGGGTCTTAAGGACCTTTTGGTAAAACAAGATCCTTCATAAATTCTACAAGGGAGCTACACCTCAATTGGTTAAGTGTTTTAAGGGCATTTTGGTAAAACAGAACTTAACGGACTTAACGGAAAAACAAGAAAAGTTAACAGAAAAGCAACAAATGTTACTATTCACATTTAGATAGTCACTTATTATAATAGAGTAGATATATACCGGTTTTTTGTGATAGAAAATTAATTACCAAGTGAATACGATAATAATGTGAGTTTTGATCAGCTTGGTCAAAATGTCCGTCCAAATATGCCTTTAAAATATTGATCTTTTGCATGCCTTTCTCACCTTGATATATAATATTTTTTTTATAAGCTCATGTACTAATTAAGAATGAGCCTTTCTCAGTACCTTGATATTCTTCCATCATTATTGACTTGAATACGATAATTAACAATGTGAGTGACGTGCTTGGTCTAAATAGACTAAATCATGTACATGTACTGTCCTCATACACAGGCATTTCAAATAACATTAATCTGCAGCCTTAATGATCACCTCAATATTTTTCTATTATTGATTCTATTGATCTCTACATATTGCATGCAGCCATCATTTTACCCATTCACATCCAAACTGAAAAACCTGAAGTTTCTTGTACACCGTCTTTCTCTATGAGCGAAGCCCCTTCTTCTAGCTTCTTCATGGATTAATACTAGCTAGCGTTCGAACATCACATGTTAGAGTTCGAACAGTAAAAAAGTTGCATGTTGTTCGAACGCGTTCGAACAGGCAATTCACTATTTGCGTTCGATTATCAATTTTTTTGTTCGAACGTTTCTTCATGTGTATTTGGTCGTACGGACTGGTATCGATCGACCGGCCATGAAGTACCCGTTGGAACAGTCCCTCTTTGTTCGAACGACTAACCGAGACGAATTCAAATCGTCCCCAAAAAAAATATGTTCGAACGCGATCAAACTATCCAGCTTAATTTCATCCCAAAAGATATTTTTTGGGACGAATTTGTGATTTTCATCCCAAAATACCTTTTGGGACAGTTTTATTGCGACGACCTTGGGATTTTTTTTTTTCATCCCAAAAAATATTTTGGGACGAAATGCCAGTCTTTCGGGACGAAAATTTTCGTTCCAAAAGACCTTATTTGTTGTAATGAGTCCTTTTTGTCGCAAAACAAATAGTCACAAATATCCGTTTTTCTTGTAGTGAATGTTGTAATTTCTTACATGAAGGAAACACATATGGACAAATATAAGTGCTAGTTGATCTTCATTATTCCACGTACATCAACTACATACGATCGAGCGGGTTTAAGTACATGAATTATGGATTCGAAGTTTAATCATGCATAATGTGCGCTGCATATGGTGAGCGTTATATAAATATATAAGCCGAAGTAGCCATTTTGTTTCATTAAAATCATATCATGTATGATGGTACAATAAGTGAAACAATGGAAACTAATTAATTTCATCGAAAAAATCAAATGGTTATATATCCATCTAATTAATTGTTGTCACACCAGAGCTATTCTTGAAGGTAGTTAACCACGTACGTTCTTATCCACTTGGAAGGCCTTGGTTAGAACATCAAGCATTGATGGGAGGATTAGATCCAAAGACTGCGTTGGCTATAGTGATGACCCCAGGATTCTGGCGGCTGAGACCGGCAAAGGCAACGGCAATGGTATTTCCCACGTTCATCTAGAAGTGGATGAGACCAATTGGGAAGACAAAGACATCTCTCTTATTCAGAACTTTGGTGAAGAGCTGGCGGTTACCGTCTGCGTTGGATGTGATAAAGCCAACGCCTAGAGTTCCCTCTGTGACAACTAGAATCTGAGTGCCATGAGGGTGGGTATGAGGAGGATTTAGGCCATATGGTGCAAAGTCGACGCGAGCCGAGGATATATATGCCGAGCGTGTTGAGGCCTAGAATTCATCCACTTACCATTACGGGAGTGACTTTTGAGCAGAGTAGATTTGTGGTGTTTCTAGGAATGTGTAGTCCCGATAAGAAGAAATCATCAGCTGTGGCAAGATTTGGGTCCCTACAGAACTAATCTCCATTCACAAGCGCTGCTGAAAGATAAGTTTGTTAAATGTTATTATCACAACAGGTATACACTGCCCATAATATATAGGTAGAAATTAAACACATGATGCCAAAAGTAACACAATGCAGATGCTAACTCAAACTATTTCTAAAACAAAGAGAACTACGTGTACTAACAATCAGCACTGGAACCGCACTTGATTGCGATACAAAATTCTTGAAGAGGACAAGGATCATAGGTAGAGGCAAATCAGAAAGTCAAAGCCAAAGCCAATAGGGCCACAGTTACAAGATATTTGGGAACATTTTTCATCATCTTTGAGGCTATCAGTATTCTGTACGTATATTCTTGCTTTGGGTGAGGGGTGAAGAATGTTGCATGGGAGCAGGCCTAGCTATTTATGTAGGGGAATTACTCATGAATCGGTATCTGCATGTCTTTCCTTTCAAGGAGCTGCAGGTAAGACTTGGTAAACTCTTAGTCAGCTTTTAATAAATTTGTTTATCTAATGTGGGGAGAACCATTCTTAACTACTACAAGTACTCGCAGATTTTGAAAATACCATACAAATTCGATTCTTTCAATTAATATTGTAATTTTGCTTCGGACAATCCAAAACAAACTCGCAGATCTTGTTATCTTTTTAATTTTCCTTTCCTCTAATCTTGACTAAGAATTAACGTGACAGGGCCTTTTATACATTTCAAGTAATAAATTTCAGTAATAAACTCATTTGAATCCTTCCCATTATATTCAAGTGTAATATATTTTTCATTCGTGCTATTATTTATTTATTTTTGTATATTTTGCCTTGGGGCCGGAAAGATAGGGGAAGCAAGGTCGGGGCCCCTTACATTAAGTGATATCTCTCGACGTCTCAACGTATTCAAAATGCAATTAAGTTCAATCACACCTATTGATAATTATAACAAAGAGACTGTAAATTATAAACAACCATTTTTTTCAATAAAATAATTTCAATGAGGTTACAAGCTGGGAAACATTGACAAACTTAATCACACCATCTCATGGTTTATTGCAAATATATTTTGAAATCTATGATCCTAGTTTAGGAAATTAGTTAGAACTGTTGCTGAAGATAGTTAACCACATTCTTGTCCACTTGGAAGGCCATGGTGAGAACATCTTGATTGATGGGAGGATTGGATCCAAAGACTGCGTTGGCTATGGTGATGACCCCAGGATTCTGGCTGCTCAGACCAGCAAAGGCAACGGCCTTGGTATTTCCCACGTTCAACTGGAAGTGAATGAGACCAATTGGGAACACAAAGACGTCTCCCTTGTTTAGAACTTTGGTGAAAAGGCGGTTACCGTCTGCATTGGATGTGACAAAGCCAACATGAAGAGTACCTTCTATGACTACAAGAAACTCAGTGGCACGAGGGTGGGTGTGGGGAGGATTTAAGCCACGTGGTGCAAAGTCGATGCGAGCCAAGGATATGCCTAGGGTATTGAGGCCTGGTAGTTGTTCCACAGTCACAGCTGTGACATTCGACCCCACTTTATTTGAGGTGTTTCCGGGAATGTTCACCGAGCGGAAGAAATCATTAGCAGTGACAAGCTTTGGGTCCTTGCAAAACTTCCCATTCACAAATACTGCAGAAAGAAAGAAAAGAAAATGTTTGTTATCATCATGATTATATATACGCATATTATGCACAAAATAAAATCCAAGAATATAACAAATGCGTACATACCAGCAGAAGCAGGATTATCGATTGCAACACAAAAGTCTTGCAAGGGACTGGGGTCATAGGCAGAGGTGAGGGAACAAGCGAAAGCCAACAGGGCCACAGTTACAAGGGCGTATTTAGGAACAACCTTGGAGTTCATCATATTCGAGGCTATATATGATTTATCTCTGTGTTTTAGTACTGATCTGTGTAAGTAAGTAATTAATATTGGCGGGGAGGGAATGAGAAATGTTGGATGGTCACATCTCTATTTATAGAGAGGAATTAACTCATGAACTGGTCCATGTTTTTTCCATAAACGTGTCAACTCTTTAATTAATTAATCTAATAATTATCGATTATTACTATTTTTTCTTTGATGGTGGAAACATTCTTTAACCACTAATATTGCTCGCACACATACATTGAAAATGCAACCAAATTCGACCCCTTCAATAATGGAACGGTGCATACAGTACTTTCATTATTCCACAAATATTGAGCTTTATTACATTGACCCGGCTCTCTCTCTCTCTCTCTCTCTCACTCTCACAGAAAGAATTCATTTTTTTTCCTTTCTTAGATGGAAACGCCGGCAATGCGAACGTACTCCATCTCTTTAAATCGTCAATTACTGCGTACGTGGGTTTCAATAATACTTGAAGATACCATCGTTTTGTATATATGTTGTCCCATTTGTCTTGTATATAAGTATATATACTCCATACATATATTATATATATATACACACACATACATATACCCATTTTTTGTGATATAAAATTAATTAACAAGTGAATACGATAATAATGTCCTGAGTTTTGATCAGCTTGGTCTAAATTTCCGTCCACATATGCCTTTAAAATATTGATCATCTGCCTTTAATTTCTCACCTTAATATATAATACTTTTTATAAGCTGTACTAAGAATATTGAGCCTTTCTCAGTACCTCGATATTCTTCCATCATTATTGACCTGAATACGATAATTAACATTAATGTGAGGCCGACGTGCTTGGTCTAAATAGACTAAATTAATCATGTATATGCGTCCTCATGCACAAGCATTTCATCAAATAATATTAATCTGCAGCCTTAATGATCACCTCATATTTTTCTATCACTATTATTGATTCTATTGATTCTACATTTTGCATGCAGCCATCATTTTACCCATGATTCACATCCAAACTGAGAAAATTCAATGATGATCTACCTTTCTCACCTTGATCTCTACTGATCCTAGGTTTCAGGAATATTACCTACATGATCATCATATGTTTTTTACAGCGACAATTAACGTTGGTTGTTATATCATCATGCTAAACTACAGTACAGTACTACTATATATCCATGAAGTATTTTAGTCATTGTGTTTTTAGAAGTGATTGATTGATAGATATATACTAGTATCGATTTGATCAAATGAAATAGGAAAAGATCCTTATCCTTAGTTACTATGTCCATGAATGCTCATGTTGGTTCCCGCGTTGTTTTTTTTTAATTTTTATAATAAAACAAACTATCATTCATATTAAAAAAGTGATTACAAACATTAATCAAGCCACACAGGTTGAGAAATAAAATCTGGAATACAATCTCACCACATCATTAAGCTTTCAACATTACAAGCAAACCTAACAAGCCTATGAGCAACCTCATTACCCAATCGGCTTACATGTTGAATAGAGCAATCTTCAAATAACATCACTCTTTCTGACTTCATGCAGTAGAATACCATTACATGTAAACTCTGGCAATGTGAACCGTCTCTTTAAATATATACATCATACGAAGGATCAGAATTTTGTGTAAAATCGTCGACTACGTACGTACGTGGGTTTGAATAATACTTTAAAGATACCGTCGTTTTGTATATATGTTGTCCCATTTGTTTTGTATATATAATACTCCACATACATAGATATATACTCCATATATATATATGTGTGCCTTTAAAATATTCTGCCTTTCTCACCTCAATATATATATTTTTAATAAGCTGTAAGAAAGAACCTTTCTGATGAGTACCTCAATATTCTTCCATCATTATTTACTTGAATACGTACGATATATAAATATATATATAACAATGTGAGGACGTACGACGTGCTTGGTCTAAATGTGCGTTCTCACACGACTTTTAAATAGAAAATTGATAGTATCACTATCAAATATGTCCAATACCAAATATGTCAATTCATATATTTTTATTTTTATTTTTATTTTTTTAATGGTTAAGGAATTGACTATTAGTAAATTTATATTTTTTTAAAATTTTTTCTTAATAGTTTAGGATGTTTAAAAAATAATTAAAGAAAAATAAAAAAGAAAATAAAAAAATCATTTATACTAGTGTGCACGTTAATCTAGAAAATTGTAATATATTTATATACACACAATTTGTAAAATATAATTATATATTTATATGTATAAATATATTTATGTTTATATATATTTGAAGTGTAGTGATTTAGTATTAAAGTTGGAAAATCTAACATTGAAAAAGATTGAGAATTGAAATTAAAAAATAATAGATATATTAAATAATATTGTTCCTTACATATATTAAAAGCAAAATAAAAAATATGATAAAATTTCGAAAACAACACTCACATGAACGCGTTGTTCACGAAATGCATACTCTGTATCTCCTCTATCAAGCTATCAACCTTCTCGTTGAGGATACCTACACGATGGGTTATCTCGACGACAGACTCCTCTACAGCCATGATCTGTCGATCAATATGTGTAGTCAACTGTGAGATCACTGCATCAACCCAAGCAGGCCGCGCATCTCCCACAGATGTACTCATCGGCTACTGATAAGGGTGAAAAACGGTCCGGTCGGACCAAACGGACCGACCGTTTCGGTCTGGACCGGACCGGACCGAGACTGTCCACCATCATGCTGATTCAAGGTTATTCCACCGTCTTACTGAAAAAATAGTAATTAAAAAATTATAGAATTCATTTATATTTTTTATATTTTTTTATTTAAGTACTAACATTATCTTTTTAAAATCGCTAATGTCGCTTTGTTAGAAACGTGATGATCCTAAAAATTTTTTCCTCAATCATGTCTATGCTGCTGCTCACACTAATGAGCATAGTGAGTGGATAGATCCTGCCGCTGCAGATAATTATGTAAGCAGTGTTAATTTTTTTAAATAAATTATGCAGCATGTGAATAATTTATTTTTTATTTCTATTTATTTTAATAGGTTACTTATTAACGATGTGCTTTCTTTCAAATTGCAAGAAAAATGATGGAGATGCAGTCAGCTTCTGGGAATCTTCTCCTAGTGACATAGACATATTCACGCAAGTGCTCGGACCGCAGTCTAGTATGGCAAGAGGTTTGGGACGATCTTTCAAGCATAGAAGTTCATCCTCCTCACCTCATCGACTTCACAAATTAATAATCTTACCAAGAATTTAGAAGCTACATGGTGTGAGAATTAATATATGAAGTCGAGACAGCAAGAGTTAAGAGTCTCTCTTAGAGCGACATTCTCATTTAGGGACACGTTTGTAGGACCAACAGAGAGACCAGGAGAAAAGATTACACAGTGAAGTCCAAGAGCAAGTGTAGCGGGAGATGATAGTGCAAATGGAGCGTGTTATGTCGTTGCAACGGAATCACGGTGGGCGAGGAAAGAAGAAAAAATGAATTTTATCAATTTTATTAGGGTATATAACTAATTTTAATATCTAATTTTGAAATTTTATAAGACATTGTTAGTTGTTAATTGATGGTGTGTAATGTGATACAATTGGTATGTTTTTAAATTTTATGAAATTAGTATTTCTGATTTGTATGTTCGAATGTAAATTAAAAATGTTCGAACATTGGTTCAGATTCAAACAAACGTTCGAACGTGAATACACAAAATTATATAGTAACATTCGAATGTAGGCTTCAAAGTTCGAACGTACTCACCCCCAAATAAACAAAATGTTCGAATGATTAAACAATTCATGTTCAAACAAACCTTCAAACATACCACTTACGTTCGAACACTTCTTCGTTAACATTCGAAATAATGTGTTACCGATAAACCTGTTGCATTTGAACATTGGTCCATTCACGTTCGAACAAAGATTTGAACATTTATTGAAATTAACGTTCAGACGCATAATCGTTCGAACATAAATATGATACGTTTGAACTTGAATCAACGAACGAACTTCTGTCATTTGAACGCCAATCAGTCAGGTTGACGTTTGAACATTCAATTGGACATCCGAACATTACTTCTGTGATGGATCGCAACAGTCACAAAAAAGGAAACATTCAAACGTTACACCAAACGGAACACCTCCAACCATCACTAAAAATATTTTTAAAGACGGTTTAATAGTAAACCGTCATCAATTGTTATCTGTGACGCACATTAGGTGATGGTCGTGGTGACAGTTTCAAACCATCATCAAATATCTTTAGTGACGTTTCGGTAATTTTTTGTGACGGTTTCCTCTATCACAAAAGACAAATTGTGTTGTAGTGATGTCAAGATTAATAGAATCAATAATTAATTGTGATGTCAATAAATCGGACAAAACCGTTCGAACATCACATGTTAGAGTTCGAACGGTAAAAACGTTGTGCGCTGTTAGAGCGTTCGAACAGGCAATTCAATATTCACTATTTGCGTTCCACCATCAATTTTTTTGTTCGAACGTTTCTTCATATGTATTTGGTCGAACAGACTGGTATCGATCGACCGGCCATGAAGTACCCATTCGAACAGTCCCTCTTTGTTCGAACGTTATTTACGTCGTTTGAACAAATTTTCGAGACGAATTCAAATCGTCGCAGAAAAAAAAAATCCGTTCGAACGCAATCGAACAAATACGGACAAATATAAGAGCTAGTTGATCTTCGTTATTCCACGTACATCAACTACATACTATCGAGCGGATTTAAGAACATGAATTATGGATTCGAAGTTTAATCATGCATAATGTGTGCTGCATATGGTGAGCGTTATATAAATATAAATGGCGAAACATCCATTTTGTTTCATTAAAATCATATCATGTATGACGGTACAATAAGTGAAATAATGGAAACTAATTAATTTCATGGTGTAAAGTCGACGCGAGCCAGGGACATATATGCCGAGCGTGTTGAGGCCTAGAATTCATCCACTTACCATTACGGGAGTGACTTTTGAGAAGAGTAGATTTGTGGTAAACTCTTGATCAGCTTTTAATAAATTTGTTTATCTAATGTGGGGAGAACCATTCTTAACTACTACAAGTACTCGTAGATATTGAAAATACGGTACAAATTCGATTGCTTCAATTAATATTGTAATTTTGCTTCGGACAATCCAAAAACAAACTCGCAGATCTTGTTATCTCTATTATTTTCCTTTCCTTTTATATTGACTAAGAATTATTGTGACAGGGCCTTTTATACATTTCAAGTAATAAATTTCAGTAATAAACTCATTTGAATCCTATCCATTATATTCAAGGGTAATATATTTTTAATTCGTGCTATTATTATTTTGCCTTGGGGCAGGAAAGATGGGAGAAGCAAGGCCGGGGCCCCTTACATTAAGTGAGATCTCTCGACATTTCAATGTATTCAAAATGCAATTAAGTTCAATCACACATGTTGATGATAATAACAAAGAGACTGTAAATTATAAACAACCATTTTATTTCAATAAAATAATTTCAATGAGGTTACAAGCTGGGAAACATTGACAAACTTAATCGCACCATCTCAGGGTTTATTGCAAATATATCTTGAAATCTATGATTCTAGTTTAGGAAATTAGTTAGAACTGTTGCTGAAGATAGTTAACCACATTCTTGTCCACTTGGAAGGCCTTGGTGAGAACATCTTGATTGATGGGAGGATTGGATCCAAAGACTGCGTTGGCTATGGTGATGACCCCAGGATTCTGGCTGCTCAGACCAGCAAAGGCAATGGCCTTGGCATTTCCCACGTTCAACTGGAAGTGAATGAGACCAATTGGGAACACAAAGATGTCTCCCTTGTTTAAAACTTTGGTGAAGAGGCGGTTACCGTCTGCATTGGATGTGACAAAGCCAACATGAAGAGTACCTTCTACGACTACAAGAAACTCAGTGGCACGAGGGTGGGTGTGGGGAGGATTTAAGCCACGTGGTGCAAAGTCGATGCGAGCCAAGGATATGCCTAGGGTATTGAGGCCTGGTAGTTGTTCCACAGTCACGGCTGTGACATTCGACCCCACTTTATTTGAGGTGTTTCCAGGAATGTTCACCGAGCGGAAGAAATCATTAGCAGTGACAAGCTTTGGGTCCTTGCAAAACTTCCCATTCACAAATACTGCAGAAAGATAGAAAAGAAAATGTTTGTTATCATCATGATTATATATATGCATATTATGCACAAAATAAAATCCAAGAATATAACAATGATAATGCGTACATACCAGCAGAAGCAGGATTATCGATTGCAACACAAAAGTCCTGCAAGGGACTAGGGTCATAGGCAGAGGCGAGGGAACAAGCGAAAGCCAACAGGGCCACAGTTACAAGGGCGTACTTAGGAACAACCTTGGAGTTCATCATATTCGAGGCTATATATGATTTATCTCTGTGTTTTAGTACTGATCTGTGTAAGTAAGTAATTAATATTGGCGGGGAGGGAATGAGAAATGTTGGATGGTCACATCTCTATTTATAGAGAGGAATTAACTCATGAACTGGTCCATGTTTTTTCCATAAACGTGTCAACTCTTTAATTAATTAATCTAAGGTTATTGATTATTATTATTTTTTCTTTGATGGTGGAAACATTCTTTAACCACTAATATTGCTCGCACACATACATTGAAAATGCAACCAAATTCGACCCCTTCAAATAATGGAACGGTGCATACAGTACTTTCATTATTCCACAAATATTGAGCTGTATTACATTGACCCAGCTCTCTCTCTCTCTCTCTCTCTCTCTCTCTCTCACACTCTCTCATTCTCACAGAAAGAATTCATTTTTTTTCCTTTCTTAGATATAAACGCCGGCAATGTGAGCGTACTCCATCTCTTTAAATCGTCAATTACTGCGTACGTGGGTTTCAATAATACTTGAAGATACCATCGTTTTGTATATATGTTGTCCCATTTGTCTTGTATATATAAGTATATATACTCCATACATATATATATATATACACACACATACATATACCCATTTTTTGTGATATAAAATTAATTAACAAGTGAATAAGATAATCATTTTTTGTGATATAAAATTAATTAACAAGTGAATAAGATAATAATGTCCTGAGTTTTGATCAGCTTGGTCTAAATTTCCGTCCACATATGCCTTTAAAATATTGATCATCTGCCTTTAATTTCTCACCTTGATATATAATATTTTTTATAAGCTGTATACTAAGAATATTGAGCCTTTCTCAGTACCTCGATATTCTTCCATCATTATTGACCTGAATACGATAATTAACATTAATGTGAGACCGACGTGCTTGGTCTAAATAGACTAAATCATGTACATGCGTCCTCGTGTACAGGCATTTCATCAAATAATATTAATTAATCTGCAGCCTTAATGATCACCTCAATATTTTTCTATCACTATTATTGATTCTATTGATCTCTACATTTTGCATGCAGCCATATATCCTTTTACCCATTCACATCCAAACTGTAAAAACCTGAAGTTTCTTGCAGTACGCGCGTCTAATTTATCTATGAGCGAAGCCCCTTGATCTTCTTCTTCATGGAATACTAGGATCGAGGATGTGACGAAAGAAACCTGCATGGTCTCGAGAAATTGCTATAATATTGTGTAAGTTGGAGAGTATTTACTCCCCGTTATTCTTTGACATTATGATTCACTTAGCCGTTCATTTGTCACGTGAGGCACGACTTGCAGGACCAGTCCAGTATAGATGGATGTATCCCATTAAACGATTTCTTGAAAAGTTGAAACGCACAGTGGGTAATAAGGCCCGACCAGAAGGATCAATTGCAAAAACATATACTGATAATGAGTGGTATACATTCTATTCCAAATACTTCCACGACGTTGATACAAGGTTTGATTGGCCGGAAAGAAATTTTGATGTTGACCAAGCAAGACAACAGAGCGGGTTTTCTGTATTTTCCTCACAAGTATATCCACTTGGTGCGCAGCGTGGTTATGATTTGTATGGAAGGGATGTAACGCCCCGTCCCCGAGGGTCCAAAGAGTTAACTCTTGTAAACTAAAATAATTTCTAGTAACACTTTTAAAATAAGTCATAGTCTCCATAACATAATAACCTATTTGTCCAACACAAATATCCATGTTCCTACATAAGGGCACATCAGAAGTGCCTAACTAATATACATAAACATTTCCATAAAGACTAGGAATATCCATCACTCAAAATACCAAAGCAACATGAAATATCAACACTACCAAAAGACTCTCCAAAAGCCCTTGTACCCTAAGGCACTTAGTCTTCTATGATCAACAAAACTTGCAAGTACTCCCCTATTCCAGATTTCTCATTGTTGCATCAAAATTATTTGAAACATATTATAGAGATAAGGGGTGAGTTATCAACAACTCAGTAAGCAGAGAACATATACTAGTATGCAAACATGAGCATTTACAGAATTCAGAATGCAGAATAAAAACACTTTTTATTTTCAGAATGCAGAGTCAGAACATCTTATAAAAAAAATATCAGAGCAAAGGTTCAAAAATATTCTTAATCAAAATTTCCTTGGTAGAGCATAACTGAAACATCATATTAGAACAAAATTCCATATTTAATCCCCGTGGTAGAGTTGTGCAAACTCTGTTGGCCAACTGAGTTGAAATAGAATATGAATCTTCCTCTTATCATTCTCGGAATCCCGTGTGTACACATAGGAAAGACCATGTAGAAAACCACATTGTTTCCAAAGTGGGTGCGCACCAGAAACAGAAAAGTTGGTACCAACCCAAACAGAGGCCAAAGTTTTACACACATGGTAAGGTCAGAACAGAACAGAAACAGAATGTCATGCTAGAGGTTTCAGAAATTGCATCGTATTATATTAGAGTACAAAACATTTTCAGAACAAAACATAACAAAATCATATCACAAAAATATGATTTATGCACAATTTTTCATATTTGCTCTCTTTTGCATAGTACAGAAACAGAAAGTACTTTATTCTTATACAGAATTTCATGAGTCATGCATAAACAGATAACTAAGGTCCTTTCAAATTTCTTTTCATAACATGACATGCATATTTTTTCAAAAATCAACTTCAGCCCATTTTATTTACATTTATGGAAAGTCTAGCATAGGAACCCCGCTTACCTAGACTACTTAGCTTTCCAAAACTTTTCTGCAACAATTCCGAACAAATATTAATCGTCGCCTATAAGATAATCACGTAGTTCCCGTAAATTTCAATTGAACATGTATTTCAACATTTAAGCCTAAGCTTCTCAAATAACCAATTTTAATTCCTCAAAACTTGAAATTCTCATAACCTCAAAATATATCATCACTTTCTAAAATCATCCATATCTATTTAATAACTTCGACTAAAACATTAAAAGTCTAACTTATTTACTATCAAAGTGCAACTATAAAATTTAATACAAGATAATATAATTACAAAAATATTTGAGTCCAATTACTCATATTTATAACAGTGAAACTTTAGCTTGATAAAAAAAACAAAAAACTCAGCCCAATAAAATTACTAAAACAATTTATCAACCATAATAACAGAAGTCAAATAAAAAAAATACACAAGTCTGTCAAAATAATGTATGTCTAATTAATCTCAAGCCCAGCCCACTAAAAAAATAGCTCAGTAGATTTAAACACCAATAAGTTAAAACTAAGCCCATCAATATAAGTCTTGTATTTTTTTTTTATTTTATGAAACTATGAAATTTCCATAGATGAAAGTCCCTATAACAGAGACAGTATACAGTGAGGATGATCCTCAATGTCTACAAAACATTCAGATAGTCCTAAGGCATTCTTGCCTAACGTGTGTGCAATTACATTTGCTTATCTTGGAATGTGTTTGATGAAGCTGTTTTCAAAACAAAGAAGCTTGGTCTTTATATCTGTAATCAGCATCCCAACAGAACTCAAATCTTCCATATGTCCTTGAATAGCCTGAACAACTTTCTTTGAATCTCCAAAATAATTTTCCTATGTCCCAGCTTAATACCAAAGATAGTAGCTTGAAGAGCAGCATAGGTCTCTGCTAGTAAAGGATCAGGGAGTAAATCTTGCCTCTTCCTCATTGTTGCCAAAATACTACCTTCATTGTCACGCACCACTATGCCAATTCATATCTTGCAATTAACCCTATACACTGTTGCATCCCAGTTAATTTTGACAAATTCAATAGGGGGAGGTACCCAATCTGCAGTCCTACCAATGGAGTTCGAAAGTCGACTGGTTACCCCTTCCTGAGATGATCTAAATTCCTATAGAAACTGAGAGGCTTGTTTCACTAAAAGATTAGGATTAGTGAAAGTGTTTCTGAAAATAAAATCATTCCTTCTCCTTCAAAGCTTCCATAACACTATTGACAGTTCCTCCATCTCCACTTTGTTTAGCTTCAAGAACATGATTTTCAGAACATCTTGAAAGTTGTTGAATGAACCCATGCTTTTTTGGATTTTCATATAGCACTGTCCCCAAACATCTCTTGCTAATATGCAGTTCCATAAAGAGTGTTCAATAGATTCTAGTTCCTACAAACATAAGGGACAAAGAGGGTCTACCAATATTTTCCTATTACATAAATTGAGTTTGGTAGGCAATATGTTAAGAGAAGCTCTCCACATAAAGGTTTTTGTTGCTGGAGGGAGTGACAATTTCCAGAGTTTGGTCCATTGCATTTTGGTTTCCTTTTGAGGTTTGGCCTTATTGTCTTCTCTGTAATTCACCTTGCAGATGATATGCACTCTTTACATTGAATTTTTCATTTGATGTACATCTCCACATTAATAAGTCTGGCCTGTTTGTGTGACTGATAGGTAGTTGATTGATGAGAACTGCTTCTTCTTTGGTAAAGATTTGATTGAATAAATTTAGATTCTAGTCCATAGTGTTTGAAATGATTAGTTCCTCAACCTTAGCATCTGCATCTAGAATGTTTATTGGACTTTGTACTGTGAAAGTTGTTGGTTGAGTCAGCCATTTGTCAGACCAAATTCTGATTGTTTTGCCATTTCCAATTCTCCAAATAGTCCCTTCTTTAAGCAAAGGCCTAGCTGAAATTAGGCTTCTCTATATAAAAGATGGACAACTACCCAGTTTGGCTTGTAAGAACTCATTGTTTGGGAAATATTTCATCTTGAGAACCTGATGCACAAGTGAGGTTGGGGATTGGAGAATTTCCCAACCTTGCTTTGCTAGTTTTGTAGTCTATTAAAAAGCCTTTCCAAAAAATTAAAGCATGCTTTTAATTAAAAGGGTAGAAAGATAAAAACACATTCTTCTTCTTAACCGATACATCTAAAATATTGTTTCCCTTTTAGTGAATTTTAACAGAGACAAACGAAGGCTAAAACATGCGCGGCGGCAGGGACTTACTCAAGGAGAAACCACGCGGCAGCGTGCGACGGCTGGACTGGGTAGGCAGTGGCGGTGCGGTTGGAGAGAGAGAGATAGGGATGAGTGAGAGAGAGAGAGAGAGGATGGAGAGTGAGAGATGCGTGTGTAAGAATAACAAGAAGAACAAAAGAGCTAGATTGAGAACAGAGAATTGAAAGGAATGCTCGAAAACCTCTGATGCATTTCATGTATTTCCTTTACACAGTACCATTGCTTTATGCTAAAAATGGACCAGCACGACTAACAAACTAAGGAATAATAGTACTACCTCTATTCTGTACACCACAAATAACTACCACTAACTTGACATAAAAGTACATTACAGCTCATCTATGAGAGGGGCTATGTAGTAAATTGACTGAAAGGTTGTTACAAGAGGCAGATTCATTCGATGGAGAATATGACTTCATATCAGGATCTTTGATGTTGTCATCAGCAGCTGCATCCACATGATCTGGACTAAGGGAAGGACTGATGCCATACTGCTCTAATACCCCCCCCCCCCCCCCCACAAGATGGAGAATAGATGTTTTCTATTCCCATCTTGGAGAGGTGTGAGTAAAGAACATGAGAAGGTAGAGACTTTGTAAAAATATCTGCAAGCTGTGAAGTTGTGTGAGCATGGGCAGTCTTGATGCTTCCTTCTTGAATTTTGTTGCGAACAAGATGACAATCCACTTCAATGTGTTTTGTCCTCTCATGAAAAACTGGATTAGCTGCTATATGTAATGCAGCTTGGTTGTCACAAAAAAGGTCAACAGCTTGTGGGTGAGAGATGGAAAGGTCCTTGAACAACTATCTTAGCCAAGTGAATTCAGTAGAAATGGAAGCCATTGCACGATATTCTGATTCAGCAGATGACCTTGAGACGACTGTTTGTTTCTTGGATCTCCAAGAAATGAGAGAATGACCCTAGAAAATGCAAAATCCAGTGATGGACTTTCGGGTGTCTGGGCAAAAAGCCCAATCTGAATCACAGTAACCTTTAAGGTGAATGGAAGATGTAGAGGAAAGTAGAATGCCTTGGCCAGGTGCATTTTTGAGATATCTCAATACCTTGTGTGCTGCAGCAAGGTGGGAGGATGAGGGATGGTCCATAAACTGACTTAAGACTTGAATGGGATAACTGAGATCAAGTCTTGTTAAGGTTAGATAAAGTAACCTTCCAATAAGTTGTCTGTATGGAGTAGGATCAGATAAAGGTGTTCCAGAAGATTTGCTTAACTTGTGGTTTTGGTCCATGGGGAGCTTTAAGGGTTTGCAAGCTAAGAGGCCTGAATCAGCAAGGATGTCTAGAGTATATTTCCTTTGGCAGAGGTGAATTCCTTTTGGGGATCTAGCAACCTCAATGCCAAGGAAATATCTTAATGTCCCAAGGTCTTTAATCTTGAAGTGTGTGTTCAAGAAGGTCTTGAGTATTGAAATTGAATCAATAGAACTGCTGGCAACCACTATGTCATCGACATAAACAAGTAATGCAGTAAAACTGGTAGCAGTAATGAGGGTAAAGAGGCTGTAATCAGCCTTGGATTGAGTGAAATCAAATTGAACCAAGGAAGTGGAGAATTTATCATACCATTGTCGTGAGGCCTGTTTAAGCCCATAGAGACTTTTGTGTAGTTTGCAGACCTAACCAGGTTGTCCTTTGGTGTATCCAGGTGGCCTTTTCATGTATATTTCTTCATTTAGCTCCCCATTAAGGAAAGCATTGTTGACATCGAATGGGTGGAGATGCCACCCTTTGATTGCAGCCAAAGACAAGATAGTTCTAACAGTTACAATCTTGACTACTGGGGAAAAAGTTTCATGGTAATCCACCCCTTCTTGCTGAGTAAAGCCCTTAGCAACTAACCTTGCTTTCCTTCTCTCAATAGTACCATTAGAATGGTACTTGGTTTTGTATACATATTTGCATGCAATGGCAGTTTTGCCAGGGGGTAAGTCTGTGAGGGTCCATGTATTGTTAAGCTCTAATGCTTCAATTTCGGTATCCATTGCCTTACACCAGTCAAGATCCTTGGAAGCTTGTGTGTAAGTGTGTGGATCATTGTTAGAGGAGATAGTAGCAGAAAAAATAGAGAAAGCAGGAGATAAGTTGTGATAAGAGATGGAAGAGGTTAGAGGAAAAGGTATACCTGTTGGAACTGATGCCATGCTCACGGATTGAGGGGATGAGATTGAAGTTGCTTGCTGGCAATGGAAATCCTGGAGGTATTGAGGTGCTTTTCTAGTTCTAGTAGATTTCTAAGAAGAGGGGGAGATTGGGAATTTGATATTGATGGAATGGGGGAAGTGGGAGGTGAATTTATAGAAAGAACAGGTGATATGGGTGATGGTGTTTGTGGTTCTGGAGTAATTGGTAAGATAGAACTAAATGAAGGTGAGGGAGTTAAGCTAGAAGAAGATAGAGGCTGAGTTGAGACAGAAGGAGTTGGTAATGAAGAAAGTGGAGTGAAGTTGGGTTGACGAAAGGGAAACACATGTTCATGGAAGGTAACATCTCGAGAAATAAACACTGATTGGGTCTTTAGATCAAGAAGTTTATAGCCTTTTACTCCAAAGGGGTAACCAAGAAAGACACAATGTCTGCCTCGAGGTTCAAATTTCTGTCTATGTTGAGATATGGTAGAGGCAAAACAGAGACATCCTAAGATTCTCATGTGAGAATATGTAGGAGGTTTGTTGAACAGAAGCTCAAAAGGTGTTTTATTAGACAGCAAGGGGGTGGGAATCCTATTGATTATGTAGGCTGCAGTTAATATGAAGTCATTCCAATATAAGTTGGGAAGGTTAGATTGGATTTTAAGTGCTCTAGCTATATTCAACAAATGTTGGTGCTTCCTTTCTGCAATCTCATTTTGTTGTGGGGTTTCCACACAAGTTTTATGGTGAATGATTCCTCTTTTGTTAAAAAAATCTATCATTTGAAACTCAAGGCCATTATCACTTCGAAGTGTTTGAACTTTGGTTTGAAATTGGGTTTCAACCAAATTGCAGAAGGCTTCAACACAGGATCTGGTGTTTGATTTAGCCTTGAGTAAATAAATCCAAGTGCTCCTAGAATAATCATCTACAATGGTCAAGAAGTATCTTGTACCATCATAAGCTGTTATTGGATTAGGTCCCCATATGTCACAGTGGATAAGTTCAAAGATGGTTCTGCTTTTGTGAGAACTAACAGAAAAAGGAAGTCTATGATGCTTTGCAAGTGGACATACAAGACATGGATTGAGATTTGAAATGAGAGGAACATGATTTTTGATTAAGGGATCTTGTATTACATGTAATGTGGAAAAGGGTGTATGTCCCATACGACAATGTCAAATGTCTGAAACAAGATCAACAGTTTTGAAAGTAGCTGAAATAGAAATATTTTTATGCAAGGAAATGGAAAAATGGTCTAAGAGAGCTGTGGGAGACACTTGTGCAGCAAGCAGATGGTAAAGACCATTCTTCATCTCACCCATGCCAATCGTGGTCCATGACAAAATGTCCTGGATAAAACAAAATTGTGAAAGAAAGATAAAACAGCAAGAGAGTGAATTGGTTAGCTGTTTAACAGAAATTAAATTAAAATGAAAAGAAGGAACACATAACACATTGTGTAATGTTAATGTGTTGGTAATGTGGATAGTGCCAATGTGAGTGACAGGTGCAGTGTGGCCATTTGGGAGTTTAACTAGAAATGAAACTTGAGAAGTGATGGATGAAAAGAAGGTGGTGCTGCAGATCATGTGATCTGTAGCACCAGTGTCAATGATCCAAGGTGATTGTGTGGAGGTGTGTGTTGGAGTGAAAGAATTGAGACAAGAAACAATACCATTCATGGTGGAATGATGTGTACAATCTTCCTGAACATTATTGACTGAGTGATTGGCAATAGATACTTCTTTTGGCTGCAACAGAGATAACAGTTTGTGATATTGGTCTTTGGTGAAGGTCAATTTGTCATCTGAGTGGTCAGTTGGTTCGAGGGAGGTCATGTTTGCAGAAGAAAACCCTTGTGGTTTAGTTTTACCATAAAGTTTATTCCCGGGTGGATAACCATGTAACTTATAGCACTTTTCTGCTATATGACCTGTCATATGACAGTGATTACAGATGGGGGCTGGGGCATTGCCTGCCTTAAAGCAAGTCTCTAATGTATGGCCTTGAATTTTGAAGTGAGTGCAAAAGGGTCTATCTCGTTTGGGTTGGGAAAAAGGTTTAGAAAAAGATTTATATGAGGTGTTTTTGACAGAAAGGGCCATTGAGTCTGCTGAGGGAAGACCAGACAGCATGATGTGTTGCATCTCTTGCTGCTGAATCATTAAGAAAATTTTATTTAAGGGAGGCAAAGGGTCCAGAAGCATGATCTGATCACGGGTAACTTGAAAGGAGTCATTTAAACCCATGAGAAATTGTATCACACAATCTCTTTGGTATCTGTCAAACAATATAGCCAACTTTCCACAGGTGCAATCAGGCATTGGATCATAAATACCAAGTTCATCCCACAGAGTTTTAAGCTTGCCAAAGTAAATACTTACAGAGTCAGTATCTTGTTGCAAACCTGATAATGGCTTTTTAACTTGAAATATTCTATGATCATTTTGTTGAGTAAATCTGTCTTTGAGTTCATTCCAAATTTGTGCAGCATTATCCACCAAAGCAATGCTAGATTTGAGTGATGGGTTGATAGAATTGTGGAGCCAAGACACAACTAAGTCATTGCACCTTTCCCATGCATCATAGAGAGGGTCAGAGTTGGATTTGGGTTTTGACAAAGTTCCATTGATGAAACCAAGCTTGTTTTTGGCACGAAGAGCTCGACACATAGCTCTTGACCAGTTTGTATAGGTTTCAGTGGTGAGAAGGTCAGGAACCAAGGGAATGGAAGGGTTATCACCATGGTCCAATCTGTATGGATTGATAATATTGTTGAAGTCAAGAAATGGGGATTTGGTGGGGGATTTGGGTTTTTCAGCAGCCATGGGAAAAAAAAATTCTCAACCTGAGGCTCTTGATACCATGTAAGAATAACAAGAAGAACAAAAGAGCTAGATTGAGAACAGAGAATTGAAAGGAATGCTCGAAAACCTCTGATGCATTTCATGTATTTCCTTTACACAGTACCATAGCTTTATACTAAAAATGGACCAGCACGACTAACAAACTAAGGAATAATAGTACTACCTCTATTCTGTACACCACAAATAACTACCACTAAATTTACATAAAAGTACATTACAGCTCATCTATGAGAGGGGCTATGTAGTAAATTGACTGAAAGGTTGTTACAAGAGGCAATTCGATGGAGAATATGACTTCATATCAGGATCTTTGATGCTGTCATCAGCAGTTGCATCCACATGATCTGACTAAGGGAAGGACTGATGCCATGCTGCTCTAATAGCGTGAGAGAGAAACAAAGAGGGAGATAACCGTGAGGCAGCAAGGCTGAGGTGGCGTGAGGTGGAAGGAGCTCTTAGTGAAGGACGGTTGCAACGGCTCAAGGTGGGAGCAGTGGCTTTCTGCTACGCTGCGGTGGTAAGGAGTACGACTGAGCGGACTGGGTTGCGCTCACGTGAAGACCTGCGGTATTACGCGCTACCGACACCTTGCATCCAGTGGCTTGCGATGGGATGCTCTCGGAATGGCCAAAAGAGGTGGCCTGTGCAGCTAGTGGGCACACCGAAAAGGGTCTGTAGTGGCTATTTGTCGTGATTGGAGGAGCAACCTTTTGCTCTGTTTTTGGGTTGTAAAAACAGAGGAGAACTTACAGTTTTAAAAGGGCTGGGCAATGGCTGGTGACGACGGGGAGAGGGAGAGCTAGAGCTTCCGTGGTGGTCAATAGAGGTGACACAGGGCGCAACGCGGAACTAGGGCTGAGCCGAGAACGTGGAGAGGGAGCGGTGCACGGTTAGATTTTCTTGGTGGACGGTCAGGCAAGGGCTGTGTGCATGGAAGGGATGGCTTCAAGGGGGTGCAGCTTAGAGTTTCGCTAGCGGTAGCAGAAAGGAGATCTCGGTTTGACACTTCTACAAAGAGGAGGACGAGCGGCTATAAGTAGAAGACAGATAAAACCTAAAGAAAAAGGAAGGAGGGACCTGCATCATGTAAAAGGAAAACGAACATGAAACTGTTGTAGAATCGTTCCACGGAACTGGGCTCTTTAGCCTAAAAAAAGCATAATTGGCCCACGTTTTGGATTGGGATTAATGCATGGACTTTACCTTAAGTATTGGGCCACGACTCAACTTTAAAAAAAAAAATACATTTATCCCATAAATTTTTCGAGTAAAGATCCATTTGGTCCATTAAAAGATTTTAAACCTAATTATCAAACCTATTGAAAATAATTATAATCCGCCAAAAAAAATATCTTTGGCCTGAACTCTCTTCCAAAAAGAAAATTTTACTCGCAATCCCAAATGGGAATTTCATAACTATAAACCCAAGAATTTGTTTTTCTTTAAATGGGCTTGGCTCGACTCGGGTGTTACAAGGGAGTTCAAGAAAGTTTAGTAGTACGTGCTAAACAATTGTCTTGAGATAGAGAGTCATTTGGAGTAAGTTCAAATTAATTGTTAATTAATATTATAATTTACTTATCAAACAAATATATGAATATACTTATCGTTGGCAATGTTTAATTTCAGTGATTATATTAACGTGCTCAAAGAATTGAGAGTAAATGATATAGACCAAAGAAATGAACAAGAGTTCTCGAAATTGTTCGAACAACGGGTAATGACAATAATATAGATGCGATTTTGCACTAAATTAAAAAATAGATTAGATTGTTCACGGTTGAATGTTTATACTTTATTTAATATGTAGGTTGTACAAATGCATAAAAGTAATCCAAACGATATATCAGATGAACTATATGCACTTGCATGTGGCCTCTCGAGACACGCTGCTCGATATTCTACATGTATTTCTCGAGAAAGTAGGTATCACACAATTGATCGAGAACTTTATAGAAAAACACAAAATAGTAGTGTCCTTGTTGAGAGGAGTCATGATGGAGACAACTTTGATTTCTATGGAGTTATCGTAGATATAATTGGAATGAGATATGTGGGAGAGCTTGTGGTTTATATATTTAAGTGTGATTGGTGGGATTTAAGCAATCCTCGAAGGGAAAAATGCCACGATGAATATTTTTTCACTTACTAATTTTTACAACTTCCATGCAGGAGCAAAAATTAGTGTCCTATTTATAAATTTCACTTACTAATTTTTACAACTTCCATGCAGGAGCAAACTTTTATAAACAAAACAAATAGATTGAAGCTGAAGATTCATCATCATGCAAGCTCAAGATCTTTCCATCGCCTCTCTCTGAAATTGGTAATGTACTTTTTTTTTAAATTCCGTATAGTTTGTTTTTTGGAGGTACTAATTTTAATATTGACTTTTTATCTTAACAAAGTCTCTTGTAGAAAGAGTAAGACACCAATTATGATCTGAGAAAATTATATGCTGCATCACATACTAATAGTAATGGAGAATGGACTCATCCCGATGCTCGTGAGAATTATGTAAGAATAATAATTTGTTTTAATTAAACATATTTAAATTATTGTGTCAATATTAAATTTTTATTTTGTGTGAAGGATAAAATAGTTGCCTTCCGTGCTGAAACTGCATCAGATCATAATTTATCAATAAGTGATGTTGAAATTTTTACACAAGTTCTGGGTCAACGTTCAGGATATTTGAGGGGTTTGGGTCCCTGCGTAAAGCCTTCAAACCTTTCATCAACGTCAAGTACTACTACCATTGCATTAGAGAATGTGAAATCCCGGATCGAAGAATTGATTGCAAAACAGCATGAGTTAAAGGCTCAATTGATGAAACAAGCAGACATGGAGATGAAAAATAAAACAACAAGAAGATCAACAAAGAGAGATGCAACTCTAAATGCAGATGCTTATGCAACAATACAAGCCTCCAAGCAATTGATTTTCGTGTTTTCTATAAATTTTAGGATTTATAAAATTCAGTACTGATAACATTATTAGTATTATTTCTATTTTATTTATTTAGTTATGACTTATTAGATTAATTTTATTTATATTGAACAATTTGTAACCTATTTTTTAAATATAAATATCTATTTGTTTTTAAATTAGTATATTCCAAGAAAATACTAACTGTTCGAATGATCTTCTAACGTTCGAACATATATACATCGGACACAACCAGTCGAGCATCACAAGTTAGAGTTCGAACGGTAGATAAATGTTGCAAACGGTTCGAACACGAACTGGCAACTCACTTTTCCCTTCCCAAATACGTTCGAATGACTTATTCAATTATAAAAATTAATATAATTAACGTTCGATCATCAATTTATTTGTTCGAACGTTTTTTCATATCTATTTGGTCGAACGGACTAGTATCGATCGACCAACCATGAAGTAACCGTTCGAACAGACATATTGTTCGAATGGTTTTTTTGTCGTTCCAACAAATTCCTGAGACGAAATTAAATTGTCCCAGAATAAAAATTTCGTTCAAACGTGATTGAACGGTCTAGCAAAATCTCGTCCTAAATGATATTTTTTGGACTTCGTCCCAAAATATCTTTTGGGACAGTGATATTGGAATGACCTTAAGACGCTTTATTTTAGTCCCAAAATATATTTTGGGACGAAAATCCAGTATTTTGGGACCAAACTTTTCGTTCCAATAGACCTTATTTGTTGTAGTATATATATTGAGATTTTGTGAAATCTCACTGTAATTTCCCCATATGTGGTTTCACATAAGTGGAGTCGTAGATTTTGATGCAGATGATAGGTACGAGTATGGAGGTCCGGCTCCGCCTAAAGGAGTGAAGATTGGGATTATTCCCCCTATGTATTTAAGTTTTAACTTTTGGCTCTTTGCTATTCTTGGGAGACTATAATATTATTTTATCTATGGTGGGAAGGCTTTTGGCTTATGAATATTAGCTTGATGATGTAATTTAATTTTCTGGTACTAGTAGAGTTAATGACTGACCTGTTAAATTTTTCATTGCGATTTATTTGCACACTTTATTGCATATTTGCACACTCTTTACGGTTACAATGCGTTGGGGTTATTTGATCCGAGTGGCCAATATCCCAGCATCACGACTACCATTAAATCACGAGCAGGAATCGAGGGCGCTACATGCAGTATAACAGTGGAAAAGGATATCGCATAAATGAACACTTCCTCAAATTTATGTCTCAATAATTCTTATGAAGATGCAGCTGTTGTTGAGCTCCAAGGTGGAGTACTCGTTCATGCTTAATTTATGAAAATATGATTCTTAGTGATAAACTTTAGAGGAAGAGCACTGTTAGCATCTTAGTTTTAGAAGAAGTATAACGTGTCATCTTTATCTTTTTTAAGTTTTACCATTTTCTCTAAGATTTATCTATGTGAAATATTTTGAAATAGTTATCCATTTAAGCAATATTTATGTGACATATTAATACATGACAATAATTCATTCTACAACAAATTTGACTTTTAGGGATGATACCTTTTTGGAACAAAATGTTTTTCTTCCTTAAAAGTTAGGCATGATGTTCGTCCAAAAAATAGCCTAACTTGTAAATACCATTAAAACAATAATTTAACGTTTGAACTAAATTATGTAATGACAATCATTTGCTCCTAAAATTGAATAACCCTGTTTGAATGGTGTCAGTTCCGTTTGAATCGTACAAAATATGTTCATGCAATGACGAATGTGTTCGAACAATTACAACAACGTTCAAACAATCTTAAATCCATTCGAACCATATCATATCCATTCGAATGGATTACATATATTATGTTTCAATGTAAATTTTAATCAAATATTGCTTAGAAAGTAGAATGCGCCAATTTGTTTTTCAATCCACAGACTCCATTCGAATGCAATAGTTTCCGTTTGAACGGAGTTTGGTTATGTTCGAATTTACAGTTAAATTTTAGAACAATTTGTCCAAAATTTTTAATGTGCTATTTTTTTAAAATTTCACTACTTTAATGTTTTTTAATTTGTTTGAACAGTCAACGATGTCCATAAAAATATAAAGCGCCCCAGACTTTTAAGATTCTAGGGCATTTTGCAACTCAGAGAGAGAGAGAGAGAGAGAGAGAGAGTAACATACAAAGATGGGTAAATTTTGGGAGGTGTTCTTGTGAAGCAGGGAATGAGAATAATCGTTTTTTTTTTTCTTCAAACCAATGGGATTTGTTTTTTGTAGTTTGAATATGCATTTTTTCTATACTCGACTAATGTTCTTAAAAGTGATGTTTGGTGCTCAAAAATCACTTTCTCTAGTTTGTACTTGAGGTATGCTTATATAGATTTCATTCTTGTTTTCAATTTTCTTGAAATATATAAAAGCTTGTTTTTTACTATAAATTTCTTTTTTTTTCTTTTTTTTTTCTTTTTTGGTATCTTAGATTGTTCTTTGTTGTTATAATTTTATTTATTACAAATTTTCAAATTATGTATGCTTGGTGTAGGCTAGCTTAATGTGTATATGTTGTATGTTTTGTTCTCGGAGATATTTTCTAGGCTAATATTATTATGTAGTTTGGAAATAGCACGTTATTATTGCAAAATATGTAAAATCATGTTTAGATATAATATTGAATGTTATATTTTGGGAATGAAATTTATCATCTCTAATTAAAAAAAAAAAATTGCAACTAATTGGGTTGAAATATTTGTGCCAAGAGCTTCAAGGGCAAGTCGGGATGAATTGCACTAATTAAAGTTCTAAACCCAACAATAATAAATGTTATAGAAAATATGGAGAATGATAAAGAATGGTTAAGGTTGTCAATCTCTTAGAATTAATTTAATATTTTTTAATTGTAAGCAAAAACAATTTTTTTGTTTATATATTTTTAGTGTAACATTTGAACCATTAACTATCTTGTATTTCTTATTAATTTTTGATTTTTGAGTTTCATTTGTATTTATGATCAGATTTTGTTTTTTTATAATAAAAAAATAGTCGAATGTTTAACATAAAGCCTTCTGAACAATTTACCTCATTTAAATGTAAATATAAGGGTTCGAATATAAACTAAACATTCAAACAAATAAGATGAAACCATTCGAATGTAAACTAAGAGCTCAATGGTATAGTTTTAAGCGTTTGAACGATATAGAAAATACTATTCGAACAATATAGTACATACTGTTCAAACTTCTAAGTTCCGTTCAAATAAAATTTGCCTTGTTCAAGTGAGTACTAGGGATGAAATTTTTTGTCCCAAAAACTCAAAGCCTTCTGATGCGTTAGAATGTTCGTCCCAAAAGCTCAAATCCCAAAAGTTTATCTCGTTCAAGCGGCCAGTAATTGGAACAAAAGGGGGACAAAAATTTTTTTATCTTAACGACAAAAATTTGCATCCCAAATAATCGAATTTCGTCCCAAAATGATCATGACACTTGTCTTTTTACAAACTTCTAGGTAGGTAGTACAGATTGTTTGTCCAATTATATATTGAGCGGTGCATCTCTGTCGCCGGAGAAGCACCGCTCCATTTGACTGTTAGGCCATTTTGGCCTTTTCTTCTTTTTTTTTCTCATTTTTTTCAAATTTTTTAATATATTTAACTATTTTTAAAACATTAAAAAATACATCAATACATTAAAAATCATTTTCTTGATCATTAAGTAAAAAAATTAAATACACAAGCGGCCTTTTTGAGTTTATTTTTTAGGAATAAATAAACTCACCTAAAAAATAAACTCAGAAAAACCTACATTAACAATACATTAACAATCACTTTCTTGATCATTAAGTAAAAAAAATCAAAAAAAATTAAATACACAAGCGGCCATTTTGAGTTTATAACGTACTTATGTTTTGGGTATTTCTGATTGGAACAATTCGTCGAGAAAGAGTTGTGTGTCAGAACTTTGTCTACAGAATGTATTAGTGAGAAAATACATTTTAAGAAGAGTTGAGGTGGTGGAAATAGGTACCTTCCACAATGTCAAAAAAGTATTTCCCACGAAAACTGGTCATGGCAACTACTAAATTCCACCATCACGTTTCATGACAAATGTCTTTATTTTCACCAAATCTGCTACAAAGGATGACATATTTGCGGCCAAATCTAGATGATTTCCACACCGATCTCATCATGGGAAATAGTACATTTTTCCCACGAGATAGCGTTTTGGTGGGAACAAATACGTACCTTATCTCTCCAATAATATGCCACCAAGCTCCCACCAAAGAATTTGGTGAGTAAAAAACTTTTCTCACGAAGGTGGTATGTAATCCGACCACTTTGACTCGTAAGAAAAGGCCATAAACGGTGTGCGCATAATGTTGTAATTTCTTCATCATCCTAGCTCTTCATTCCACAAACATCAACTATGTACAAGCGCGTTTAATTACAATTGGGGATTCGAAGTTTAGTGCATGCAATTTGGAATTACAATAGATAATATAAGTTTTAACATCAAAGCTTTTAGTTGTAAGACTTAAGTAATAATTAGTGTTAGTATTATTAAAGATTGAGAAATTCTTTTTGCGGTCTTGAGTGGGGGACATTCTCTCTAATAAATGAGGATAAAAGGGAAAAAAATCATTTTAAAAATGTTATTATTGTAATTTTAAAACTTTTTTAAACTTAATTGTGTATGGACTTGCATGAGCAGTCCCCTTTTGGGGAATGTATGTAGACTAAAACAACGCTCCGCATTATTCAGATAAGCACGCACGTGAGGAAAACCGTTACAAAGATATTTTTATTGAAATATACTTCTCAGTTTTTGTGAGATTAAAAATTATTTTAATATGTAGCATCCAAAAAAACATAATTTTATCATTAAAGAGCTTTTAGGTTATTTAAGTACTTTTTATTACTTTCAATAAAATCGTATGTATTCAAATGATATCTCTCGACGTCAACGTATTCAAAATGCAATTAAGTTCTATCACACTCCTTGATCATTATAACAAAGAGAGTATAAATAAATAACCATTTTATTTCAATAAAATAAATTTAATAACGTTACAAGCTGGGAAACATGAACAACTTAACCATACCATGATCTAACGGTTTATTGCAGGTAATAATATTGCAAATATATCTTGAAATCTATGATTTTAGTTTAGGCAATTAGAACTGTTGCTGAAGATAGTTAACCACATTCTTGTCCACTTGGAAGGCCTTGGTGAGAACATCTTTATTGATGGGAGGATTGGATCCAAAGACTGCGTTGGCTATGGTGATGACTCCAGGATTCTGGCTGCTCAGACCAGCAAAGGCAACAGCCTTTGTATTTCCCACATTCAACTGGAAATGAATGAGACCAATTGGGAACACAAAGACGTCTCCCTTGTTTAGAACTTTGGTGAAGAGGCGGTTACCGTCTGCATTGGATGTGACAAAGCCAACATGAAGAGTACCTTCTATGACTACAAGAAACTCAGTGGCACGAGGGTGGGTGTGGGGAGGATTTAAGCCACGTGGTGCAAAGTCGATGCGAGCCAAGGATATGCCTAAGGTATTGAGGCCTGGTAGTTGTTCTACAGTCACAGCTGTGACATTCGACCCCACTTTACTTGAGGTGTTTCCGGGAATGTTCACCGAGCGGAAGAAATCATCAGCAGTGACAAGCTTTGGGTCCTTGCAAAACTTCCCATTCACAAATACTGCAGAAAGAAAAGAAAATGTTTGTTATCATCATGATTATATATATTATATACACATTATGCAGAAAATACAACCAAAGAATATAGCAATAATAATGCATACATACCAGCAGATGCGGGATTATCGATTGCAACACAAAAGTCCTGCAGGGGACTGGGGTCATAGGCAGAGGCGAGGGAACAAGCAAAAGCCAACAAGGCAACAGCTACAAGGGCGTACTTAGGAACAACCTTGAAGTTCATCATATTTGAGGCTATATATGATTTATCTCTGCGTTTTACTACTGATCTGTGTAATTAATATTGCTTGGGAGGGAATGAGAAATGTTGGAAGGTCACATCCCTATTTATAGGGAGGAATTAAGTGAACTGGTCCACGTTTTTTCCATAAACGTGTAAGACTTGTCAATCCTTTAATATTCTGAGGTTCATTATATTAATTTAATGGGCCGATGAAACATTCTTTTAAGCATTAATGCTGCTCGCACACATATATATACATTGAAAATGCAACCAAATTGGACCCCTTCAAATAATGGAACGGTGCCATTATTCCACAAAAGAGCTAGTTTACATTGACGACCCAGCTCTCTCTCTCTCTCTCTCTCTCTCTCTCTCTCTCACAAATAGACCCTGCATGTACTCATGATGACCACCACCACGTATGCAATTACAACAAGTTTCCCATTAATTCCACCTTTCAGATATTCAGAAAGATTTATTTAATTTATTTTCCTTTCTTAGATGTTTACTGAGCTGACAATGTGAACGTACCCCCATCGGATCTTTAAATATATAGATCATACGAGGATCAAAATTTTGTGTAAAATCGTCGACTACGTACGTGGGTTTGAATAATACTTTAAAGATACGGTCGTTTTGTATATATGTTGTCCGATTTGTCTTGTATATTATATAATACTACACATACATAGATATATACGTCATATATATATATATATATATATATATATATGCCTTCAAAATATTCTGCCTTTCTCACCTCAATATATATATATAATAAGTTGTAAGAATGAGCCTTTCTGATCATCAGAAGCTCAATATTCTTCCATAGATCATTATTGACTTGAATACGATATATATATATATATATATATACACTATATATATATAAACGCGAATAAGAAGGCAAATCATGTCATATAACAATTTATTCCCATTTTGTCCTCAATTTTTTATACTGTTTTCCGCTCTGTCATTGACTTCTTCTCATACGTTCTGGTTTTTATCTCGATTCTGCCAAATTTTGTTTTGCTTATTTCTTTTATTACCAACTGCACCGACTTGTTTTAAGTCTAAAATAAAGCTCTTTGGACGGAAATGCGTTGTTGCGTGTTTTTTCTAGATTAGATTTCCACCGTTTACCGCTTCGTTGTCAAACAATTTGTTTTATATTGTAAATGATAATATCTTTGTGTATATATGTTTTCATGGATGAATTCGAACTAAATTTTGGTCGGAGAAACGAGCGTAGGACTGTAGAAGAGCTGATATGTAATGCATTCCGCAAGTATAAGGCGAGGTGTCGCGTGTATTACAAGAAGTATAAGAACAAGGAAGATGCATGCCAGCATCCTTTTCAGGATGTCTGACCTGAAGATTCATCCTTTGAAGATTCATCGTCTTGCAGGCTCAAGATCTTTCCATCGCCTCTCTCAGAAATTGGTAATGTACTTTTTTTTTATTCTATACAGTTTGTTTTCAATATTGACTTTATATCTTAACAATGTCTATTGTAGAAAGAGTCAAACACCAATTATGATCTGACAAAATTATATGTTGCATCATATACTAATAGTAATGGAGAGTGGACTCATCCCAATGCTCGTGAGAATTATGTAAGTATTATAATTTCTTTTAATTAAACATATTTAAATTATTGTGTCAATATTAATTTTATATGTTGTGTGTAGGATAAAATGGTTGTCCTCCGTGCTGAAACTGCATCAGATCATAATTCATCAACAAGTAATGTTGAAATTTTTACACAAGTTCTGAGTCAACGTTCAGGATATTTGAGGGGTTTGGGTCGCTGTATAAAGCTTTCAGGCTCTTCATGAAGTTCGAGTACTACTGCCACTGCGTTAGAGAATGCAAATTCTATGATCGAAGAATTGATTGCAAAACAGCATGAGTTAGAGGCTCAACTGACGAAAGAAGCAGACATGGAGATGCGCAAAAAACAACAAGAAGATCAACAAAGAGAGATGCAACTCCAAATGCAAGAACAACAAAGACAGATGCAGCTTTAAATGTAGATGCTTATGCAACAATCCAGGCCTCCAAGCAATTAATTTTCGTTAGAAGTGTTTTTGCATATTGAACAATTATATATCATGTACTGATAATTTATTAGTATTATCAGTATTTTATTTATTTTGTTCTGACTTATTAGATTATTTTTATTTAAATTGAACAATTTGTAATGTATTTTTGAAATATAATTATCTATTTGGTTTTAAATTAACATTGTCCATGAAAATAATAACCGTTCGAACTCTCATCAAGCGTTCAAACATATATAAATCGGACAAAACCGTTCGAACATCACATGTTAGAGTTCGAACGACAAAAAAGTTGTGCGCTGTTAGAGCGTTCGAACAGGCAATTCAATATTCACTATTTGCATTCGATCATCAATTTTTTTGTTTGAATGTTTCTTCCTATGTATTTGTTCGAACATACTGGTATCGATCGACCGGCCATGAAGTACCTTTCGAGCAGTCCCTCTTTGTTCGAACGTTATTTACGCTGTTTGAACGAATTTTTGAGACGAATTCAAATCGTCCCAGAAAAAAAAAATCCGTTCGAACGCGATCGAACGGTCCAGCTTAATTTTGTCCCAATAGATATTTTTTGGGACGAATTTGTGATTTTCATCCCAAAATACATTTTCAGACAGTTTTATTAGGTCGACCTTGAGAGATTTGTTTTCGTCCCAAAAGACCTTATTTGTTGTAGTGAGTCCTTTTCGTAGCAAAACAAATAGTCACATATACCCGTTTTTCTTGTAGTGAATGTTGTAATTTCTTACACGAAGGAAACACATACGGACAAATATAAGTGCTAGTTGATCTTCGTTATTCCACGTACATAAACTACATACGATCAAGCGGGTTTAAGTACATGAATTATAGATTCGAAGTTTAATCATGCATAATGCATGCTGCATATGGTGAGCGTTATATAAATATATAAGCCGAAGCAGCCATTTTGTTTCATTAAAATCATATCATGTATGACGGTACAATAAGTGAAACAATGGAAACTAATTAATTTCAACGGAAAAATCAAATGGTTATATATCCATCTAATTAATTGCTGTCCCACCAGAGCCATTCTTGAAGGTAGTTAACCACGTATGTTCTTATCCACTTGGAAGGCCTTGGTTAGAACATCAGGCATTGATGAGAGGATTAGATCCAAAGACTGCGTTGGCTATAGTGATGACCCCAGGATTCTGGCGGCTGAGACCGGCAAAGGCAATGGGAATGGTATTTCCCACGTTCATCTAGAAGTGGATGAGACCAATTGGGAAGACAAAGACGTCTCTCTTATTCAGAACTTTGGTGAAGAGCTGGCGATTACCGTCTGCGTTGGATGTGATAAAGCCAATACGTAGAGTTGCCTCTATGACAACTAGAATCTGAGTGCTATGAGGGTGGGTATGAGGAGGTTTTAGGCCATATGGTGCAAAGTCGACGCGAGCCAGGGATATATATGCCGAGCGTGTTGAGGCCTGGAATTCATCCACTTACCGTTACGGGAGTGACTTTTGAGAAGAGTAGATTTGTGGTAAACTCTTGATCAGCTTTTAATAAATTTGTTTATCTAATGTGGGGAGAACCATTCTTAACTACTACAAGTACTCGCAGATATTGAAAATACCATACAAATTCGATTGCTTCAATTAAGATTGTAATTTTGCTTCAGACAATCCAAAAACAAACTCGCAGATCTTGTTATCTCTTTTATTTTCCTTTCCTCTAATATTGACTAAGAATTACCATGACAGGGCCTTTTATACATTTCAAGTAATAAATTTTAGTAATAAACTCATTTGAATCCTATCCATTATATTCAAGGGTAATATATTTTTCATTCGTGCTATTATTATCTTGCCTTGGGGCCGGAAAGATAGGGGAAGCAAGGCCGGGGCTCCCTACATTAAGTGATATCTCTCGACGTCTCAACGTATTCAAAATGCAATTAAGTTCAATCACACTTGTTGATGATTATATTAAACAGATTGTAAATTATAAACAACCATTTTATTTCAATAAAATAATTTCAATGAGGTTACAAGCTGGGAAACATTGACAAACTTAATCGCACCATCTCATGGTTTATTGCAAATATATCTTGAAATCTATGATTCTAGTTTAGGAAATTAGTTAGAACTGTTGCTGAAGATAGTTAACCAGACTCTTGTCCACTTGGAAGGCCTTGGTGAGAACATCTTGATTGATGGGAGGATTGGATCCAAAGACTGCATTGGCTATGGTGATGACCCCAGGATTCTGGCTGCTTAGACCAGCAAAGGCAACGGCCTTGGCATTTCCCACGTTCAACTGGAAGTGAATGAGACCAATTGGGAACACAAAGACGTCTCCCTTGTTTAGAACTTTGGTGAAGAGGCGGTTACCGTCTGCATTGGATGTGACAAAGCCAACATGAAGAGTACCTTCTATGACTACAAGAAACTCAGTGGCACGAGGGTGGGTGTGGGGAGGATTTAAGCCACGTGGTGCAAAGTCGATGCGAGCCAAGGATATGCCTAGGGTATTGAGGCCTGGTAGTTGTTCCACAGTCACAGCTGTGACATTCGACCCCACTTTATTTGAGGTGTTTCCGGGAATGTTCACCGAGCGGAAGAAATCATTAGCAGTGACAAGCTTTGGGTCCTTGCAAAACTTCCCATTCACAAATACTGCAGAAAGATAGAAAAGAAAATGTTTGTTATCATCATGATTATATATACGCATATTATGCACAAAGTAAAATCCAAGAATATAACAATAATAATGCGTACATACCAACAGAAGCAGGATTATCGATTGCAACACAAAAGTCCTGCAAGGGACTAGGGTCATAGGCAGAGGCGAGGGAACAAGCGAAAGCCAACAGGGCCACAGTTACAAGGGCGTACTTAGGAACAACCTTGGAGTTCATCATATTCGAGGCTATATATGATTTATCTCTGTGTTTTAGTACTGATCTGTGTAAGTAAGTAATTAATATTGGCGGGGAGGGAATGAGAAATGTTGGATGGTCACATCTCTATTTATAGAGAGGAATTAACTCATGAACTGGTCCATGTTTTTTCCATAAACGTGTCAACTCTTTAATTAATTAATCTAAGGTTATTGATTATTATTATTTTTTCTTTGATGGTGGAAACATTCTTTAACCACTAATATTGCTCGCACACATACATTGAAAATGCAACCAAATTCGACCCCTTCAAATAATGGAACGGTGCATACAGTACTTTCATTATTCCACAAATATTGAGCTGTATTACATTGACCCAGCTCTCTCTCTCTCTCTCTCTCACAGAAAGAATTCATTTTTTTTTCCTTTCTTAGATATAAACGCCGGCAATGTGAGCGTACTCCATCTCTTTAAATCGTCAATTACTGCGTACGTGGGTTTCAATAATACTTGAAGATACCATCGTTTTGTATATATGTTGTCCCATTTGTCTTGTATATATAAGTATATATACTCCATACATATATATATATATACACACACATACATATACCCATTTTTTGTGATATAAAATTAATTAACAAGTGAATAAGATAATAATGTCCTGAGTTTTGATCAGCTTGGTCTAAATTTCCGTCCACATATGCCTTTAAAATATTGATCATCTGCCTTTAATTTCTCACCTTGATATATAATATTTTTTATAAGCTGTACTAAGAATATTGAGCCTTTCTCAGTACCTCGATATTCTTCCATCATTATTGACCTGAATACGATAATTAACATTAATGTGAGACCGACGTGCTTGGTCTAAATAGACTAAATCATGTACATGCGTCCTCGTGTACAGGCATTTCATCAAATAATATTAATTAATCTGCAGCCTTAATATTGATCACCTCAATATTTTTCTATCACTATTATTGATTCTATTGATCTCTACATTTTGCATGCAGCCATATATCCTTTTACCCATTCACATCCAAACTGTAAAAACCTGAAGTTTCTTGCAGTACGCGCGTCTAATTTCTCTATGAGCGAAGCCCCTTGATCTTCTTCTTCATGGAATACTAGGATCGTTTTTTATTTAGCTTGAAATATATATTCTTGTACAATAATTAAGTTGGTTTTGCACATGCAGCACCAATATATATTACGATATATTTGTTTGGTGGAAGGCTATCATGAGTGATTTATATATCATCATCTGGTTTGAGAAAAAAAAAATGCCCGTATAATGAGTTGCGAATGATTTTGACAATATTCTTATGCTCTAAGAAAAAGAAAGAAAAACACCATTTACTAATCCACTTTCTCTTCCTCCCATAAATACTTCGTCCTATATATTAGGAAGCATCTCAAATATTATTGATGATAATCAATTAATTCTTTTATCAAATTTTTAATTTTTCTTAAATGAAAACTCAAGATGTTTTTTCATCTTCCTTTAAGAAAATTTAATATTTTAGAAAACAAAATATATAATAAAAAGTTAATTTTATTAGTGATTGTCAAATACGTTATTATTATTATTATCATCATCTTGTTTAATCGGTAAAAAGTGGTTGAAACAGATTGGATTGGAACCTGGCCTTATTCGAATTTGTCAGGTTAGTAAAAAAATAAGATAGATGGTCGAGGATGTTTGGTCTAAGCATGCAAGAGGATGTGACGAAAGAAACCTGCATGGTCTCGAGAAATTGCAATAATATTGTGTAGAGAGTATTTACCCCCCGTTATTCTTCGACATCAAGGTTCACTTAGCCGTTCATTTGCCACGCATGTGAGACTCGACTAGCAGGACCAGTCAAGTATAGATGGATGTATCCCATTGAACGGCTTCTTGGAAAGTTGAAACGCATAGTGGGTAACAAGGCCCGACCAGAAGGATCAATTGCAAAACCATATATTGATGATGAGTGGCATACATTTTGTTCCAAATACTTCCACGACGTTGACACAAGGTTTGATTGGCCAGAAAGAAATTTTGTTGTTGACCAAGCAAGACAACAAAACGTGTTTTCTGTATTTTCCTCACAAGTATGTCCACTTGGTGCTTAGCGTGGTTATGATTTGTATGGAAAGGATGTAACGCCCCGTCCCCGAGGGTCCAGAGAGTTAACTCATGTCAACTAAAATCATTTCCAGTAACACTTTTAAAATAAGCCAGTCTCCATAACATAATAACCTATTTGTCCAACACAAATATCCATGTTCCAACATAAGAGCACATCAGAAGTGCCTCGCTGATATACATAAACATTTCCACAAGGATTGGGAATATTCATTACTCAAAATACCAAAGCAACATGAAATATCAACACTACCAAAAGACTCTCCAAAAGCCCTTGTACCCTAAGGCACTTAGTTTCCATGATCAACAAAACTTGCAAGTACTCCCTATTCTTGATTTCTAGTTGTTGCATCAAAATTATTTGAAACATATTATAGAGATAAGGGGTGAGTTATCAACAACTTAGTAAGCAGAGAACATATACTAGTTTGCAAACATGAGCATATACAAAGTTCAGAATGCAGAATAAAAACACTTTTTAATTTCAAAATGCAGAGTCAGAACATCTTATAAAAAAAATAGCATATCAAAAGTTCAAAAATATTCTTATTCAAAATTTCCTTGGCATAGCATAACTGAAACATCATATCAGAACAAAATTTCATGTTTAACCCCCGTGGTAGGGTTGTGCAAGCCCCGGCGGCCAACTGAGCAGAAACAAAATCGGAATCTTCTCCTTATCATTCTCGAAGCCCCGAGTGTGCACATAGGAAAGACCATGTAGAAAACCACTTTGGTTCCAAAGTGGGTGCACCAGAAACAGAAAAGTTGGTACCAACCCAAACAGAGGCCACAGTTTTACACACATGGTAAGGCCAGAACAGAACAGAAACAGAATGTCATGCCAGAGGTTTCATAAATCGCATCATATTATATCATACTACAAAACATTTTCATAACAGAACAGAACAAAATACGATCACAAAAATATGATTTATGCACAATTTTTCATATTCGCTCTCTTTTGCATAGTTTAGAAACAGAATGCCAAAACTTTGCTCATGTCTACACCAGTCATGACAGAAACTATTTTATTCTTATACAAAATTTCATGAGTCATGCAGAAACAGATAACTGAGGTCCTTTCAAATTTCTTTTCATAACATGACATGCATATTTTTCCAAAAATCAACCTCAGCCCATTTTATTTATTTTTATGCAAAGTCTAGTATAGGAACCCCGCTTACCTGGAATTCTTAGCTTTCCAAAAATTTCCTTCAATAATGCCGAACAAATATTAATTGTCGCCTTTAAGATAATCACGTAGTTCCCGTAAATTTCAATTGAACATGTATTTCAATATTTAAGCCTAAGCTTCTCAAATAACCTATTTTAATTCCTCAAAATTTGAAATTCTCATAACCTCAAAATATATCATCACTTTCTAAAATCATCAATATCCATTTAATAACTTCGACTAAAACATAAAAAATCTAACTTATTTACTATCAAAGTGCAACTATAAAATCTAATACTAGATATTATAATTTCAAAAATATTTGAGTCCAAGTACTCATATTTATAACAGTGAAACTTTAGCTTGATAAAAAAAATCTCAGCCAAATAAAATTACTAAAACAGTTTATCAAACATAATAAAATCAAGCCAAATAAAAAAAATACACAAGTCTATCAAAATGATGTATGTCTAATTAATCTCAAGACCAGCCAACTGGAAAAATAGCTCACTTGATTTAAACACCAATAAGTTAAAACTAAGCCCATCAGTATAAGTCTTGTATTCCATTAAAAAGCCTTTCCAAAAAATTAAAGCATGCTTTTAATTAAAAGGGTAGAAAGGTAAAAACACACTCTTTTTCTTAACCGATACATCTAAAATATTGTTTCCCTTTTAGTGAACTTTAACAGAGACAAAAGAAGGCTAAAACATGCGCGGCGGCAAGGACTTACTCAAGGAGAAACCACATAGCAGCGTGCGACGGCTGGACTGGGTAGGCAGTGGCGGTGCGGCTGGAGAGAGAGAGAGAGGGTGGAGAGTGAGAGATGCGTGAGAGAGAAACAGAGAGGGAGATAACTGTGAGGCAGCAAGGCTGAGGTGGCGTGAGGTGGAAGGAGCTCTTAGTGAAAGACGGTTGCAGCGGCTCAAGGTGGGAGCAGTGGCTTTCTGCTACGCTGCGGTGGTGAGGAGTACGACTGAGCAGACTGAGTTGCGCTCACATGAAGACCTGCGGTATTACGCGCTACCAACACCTTGCATCCGGTGGCTTGCGATGGGATGCTCTCGGAATGGCCCAAAGAGGTGGCCTGCGCTGCTGGTGGGGATACCGGAAAGGGTTTGCAGTGGCTATTTGTCGTGCTTGGAGGAGCAACCATTTGCTCAATTTTTGGGTTGTAAAAACATAGGAGAACTTGCGTTTTTAAAAGGGTTGGGCAGTGGCTAGTGACGATGGGAAGAGGGAGAGCTTGGGCTTCCGTGGTGGTCAATGCAGGCGACACACGGCGCAACGCTGAACTAGGGCTGAGCCGAGAACGTGGAACGGGAGCGGTGCACGGTTAGATTTTCCTGGTGGACAGTCTGGCAAGGGCTGTGTGCATGGAAGGGATGGCTTCAAAGGGGTGCGTCTTAGAGTTTTGCTAGCGGCAGCGGAAAGGAGATCTCGGCTTGACAGTTGACACTTCTACAAAGAGGAGGACGGAGCGGCACTTATACTTGGGTTTGGGATGCTTAACATACTTATAAGCTATAAGTAGAAAACAGAGTTCAAGAAAGCTCAGTGGCACGTGCTAAACAATTGTCCTGGGATAGAGAGTCATTTAAAGTAAGTTCAAATTAAACAGACTTATGCACCTTTGGCTACGAGTTCATCGCATAAAGTATCACAAGATGTGAAATAGCTTATAAAGAAGCGTTGTTTGGTATGTAATATTTAAATAATACATTTATATTGATATTATTTAATATTCTAAATGATAATATCTTTGTGTATATAGTTTTTCAAGGATGACTTCGATCTAAATTTTGGTTGGAGAGAAGAGTATAAGACTGTCGATGAGCTGATGTGTAATACATTCCGGAAATATAAGGTGAGGTGTCACGAGTATTACAAAAAGTATGAGAACAAGAAAAATGCACACCAGCATCCTTTTCAGGATGTCCGACCAGAAGATTGGGAAAATTTTTGCGACATGTTTGAGGATCCATCATATAAGGTAAATTAAATGAATTCTTTATGTGTCCTATTTATAATTTTCACTTACTAATTTTTACAACTTCCATGCAGGAGCAAAGTTCTATAAACAAAACAAATAGATTGAAGTTGAAGATTCATCATCATGCAGGCTCAAGATCTTTCCATCGCCTCTCTCTAAAATTTGTAATGCATTTTTTTTTATTCCGTATAGTTTGTTTTTTGGAGGTACTAATTTTAATATTGAGTTTATATCTTATCAATGTCTCTTGTAGAAAGAGTCAGACACCAATTATGATTTGACAAAATTATATGTTGCATCACATACTAATAGTAATGGAGAATGGACTCATCCCGATGCTCGTGAGAATTATGTAAGAATTATAATTTTTTTTAATTAAACATATTTAAATTATTGTATCAATATTAAATTTTTATGTTGTATGAAGGATAAAATAGTTGCCTTCCGTACTGAAACTGCATCAGATCAGAATTCAACAAGTGATTTTGAAATTTTTAAACAAGTTATGGGTCAACATTCAGGATATTTGAGGGGTTTGGGTCGCTGCGTAAAGTTTTCAGGCTCTTCATCAACGTCAAGTACTACTTCAATTGCATTAGAGAATGTGAATTCTAGGATTGAAGAATTAATTACAAAACAGCATGAGTTAAAGGCTCAATTGATGAAACAAGCAGACATGGAGATACGCATAAAACAATAAGAAGATCAACAAAGAGAGATGCAACTTTAAATGTAAATGCTTATGCAATAATACAGGCCTCTAAGCAATTAATTGTCGTGTTTTGTATAAATTTTAGGATTTATAAAATTCAGTACTGATAACATTATTAGTATTATTTCTATTTTATTTATTTAGTTATGACTTATTAGATTACTTTTATTTATATTGAACAATTTGTAATCTATTTTTGAAATATAAATATCTATTTGTTTTTAAATTAGTATATTCCAAGAAAATACTAACCGTTCGAATGATCATCTAACGTTCGAACATATATACATCGGACACAACCGTTCGAACATCACAAGTTAGAGTTCGAACGGTAGATAAATGTTGCGAACCGTTTGAACACATTCGAACAGACAACTCACTCTTTCCTTCCCAAACACGTTCGAACGACTTATTCAATTATAAAAATTAATATAATTAACGTTCGATCATCAATTTGTTTGTTCAAACATTTTTTCATATCTATTTGGTCGAACGGATTGGTATCGATCGACCAACCATGAAGTAACCGTTCGAACAGACATATTGTTCGAATGGTTTTTTGGTCGTTCGAACGAATTCCTGAGACGAAATTAGACCATTTCAAACTTGATCGAACGGTCTAGCAAAATCTCGTCCTAAAAGATATTTTTTGGACTTCGTCCCAAAATACCTTATGGGACGAAATTGTGATTTTCATCCCAAAATACCTTTTGAAATACCTTTTGGGAAAGTGATATTGCGACGACCTTAAGACGCTTTATTTTCGTCCCAAAATATATTTTGGGATGAAAATCTAATATTTTGGGACAAACATTTTCGTCCCAAAAGACCTTATTTGTTGTAGTATATATATTGAGATTTTGTGAAATCTCACTGTAGTTTCCCCACATGTGGTTTCACATAAGTGGAATCGTATATTTTGATGCAGATGATAGGTACGAGTATGGAGGTCCGGCTCCGCCTAAAGGAGTGAAGATTGGGATTATTCCCCCTATGTATTTAAGTTTTAACTTTTGGCTCTTTGTTATTCTTGGGAGACTATAATATTATTTTATCTATGGTGGGAAGACTTTTGGCTTATGAATATTAGCTTGATGATGTAATTTAATTTTCTGGTACTATTAGTGTTAATGACTGACCTGTTAAATTTTTCGTTGCGATTTATCTTCACACTTTATTGCATATTTGCACACTCTTTACGGTTACAATGCGTTGGGGTTATTTGATCCGAGTGGCCAAAATCCCAGCATAACGACTACCGTTAAATCATGAGCAGGAATCGAGGGCGCTACATGTAGTTTAACATTGGCAAAGGATATCGCATAAATCAACACTTCCTTGAATTTATGTCTCAATAATTCTTATGAAGATGCAGTTGTTGTTGAGCTCCAAGGTGGAGTACTCGTTCATGCTTAATTTATGAAAATATGATTCTTCATGATAAACTTTAGAGGAAGAGCACTGTTAGCATCTTAGTTTTAGAAGAACTATACCGGGTCGTCTTTATCTTTTTTAAGTTTTACCATTTTCTCTAAGAATTATCTATGTGAAATATTTTGAAATAGTTATCCATTTAAGCAATATTTATGTGACATATTAATACAGGACAAGAGTCAAATTTAAGCAACAAATTTGACTTTTAGGAATGATACCTTTTTGGAACAAAATGTTTTTTGTCCTTAAAAGTTAGGATGATGTTCGTCCAAAAAACAACCTAACTTGTAAATACCATTACAACAATAATTTATCGCTTGAACTAAATTATGTAATGACAATCATTTGCTCCTAAAATTGAATAACCCTGCTTGAATGGTGTCAGTTCCGTTTGAATCGTACAAAATATGTTCATGCAATGACGAATGTGTTCGAACAATTACAACAACATTCAAACAATCTTAAATCCATTCGAACTATAACATATCCATTCGAATGGATTACATATATTCTGTTTCAATGTAAATTTTAATCAAATATTGCTTAGGAAGTAGAATGCGCCAATTTTTTTTTCAGTCCACAAACTCCATTCGAATGCAATAGTTTCCATGTGAACGGAGTTTGGTTATGTTCGAATTTACAGTTAGATTTTAGTACAATTTGTCCAAAATTTTAAATGCACTATTTTTTTAAAATTTCACTGCTTTAATATTTTTTAATTTGTTTGAACAGTCAACGATGTCCACAAAAATATATAGCACCCCAGACTTTTAAGATTCTAGGGCATTTTACAACTCAGAGAGAGAGAGAGAGAGAGAGTAACATACAAAGATGGAGAAATTTTGGGAGGTGTTCTTGTGAAGCAGGGAATGAGAATAATTTTTTTTTTTCTTTCAAACCAATGGGATTTGTTTTTTGTTGTTTGAATATGCATTTTTTCTATACTCAACTAATGTTCTTAAAAGTGATGTTTGGTGCTCGAAAATCACTTTCTCTAGTTTGTACTTGAGGTATGCTTATATAGATTTCATTCTTGTTTTCAATTTTCTTGAAATATATAAAAGCTTTTTTTTACTATAAATTTCTTTTTTTTGTTTTTTTTTTTTTTGTTTTTTGTTTTTTGGTATCTTAGATTGTTCTTTGTTGTTATAATTTTATTTATTACAAATTTACAAATTATGTATGCTTGGTGTAGGCTAGCTTAATGTGTATATGTTGTATGTTTTGTTCTTGGAGATATTTTGTAGGCTAATATTATTATGTAGTTTGGAAATAGCACGTTATTATTGCAAAATATGTAAAATTATGTTTAGATATAATAAAGTTTGAATGTTATATTTTGGGAATGAAATATATCATCTCTAATTAAAAAAAAAATCGCAACTAATTGGGTTGAAATATTTGTGCCAGGAGCTTCAAGGGCAAGTCGGGATGAATTGCACTAATTAAAGTTCTAAACCCAACAATAATAAATGTTATAGAAAATGTAGAGAATGATAAAGAATGGTTAAGGTTTTCAATCTCTTAGAATTAATTTAATATTTTTTAATTGTAAGCAAAAACAATTTTTTTTGTTTATGTATTTTTAGTGTAACATTTGAACCATTAATTATCTTGTATTTCTTATTAATTTTTGTTTTTTGAGTTTCATTTGTATTTTTTATCAGAATTTGTATTTTTATAATAAAAAAATAGTCGAATGTTTAACATAAAGCCTTCCGAATGGGTTAGAATGTTAGTCCGAAAAGCTCAAATCCCAAAAGTTTATCTCGTTCAAGCGGCCAATATTTGGAACAAAAGGGGGACAAAAAATTTTTTGTCTTAAGGACAAAAATTTCCATGCCAAATAATCGAATTTCGTCCCAAAATGATCAAGACACTTGTCTTTTTACAAACTTCTAGGTAGGTAGAGGTTGTTTGTCCAATTATATGATGAGAGGTGCTACTTTGTCGCCTGAGCACCGCTCCATTTGACCGTTAGGCCATTTTGGCCATTTCATTTTTGTTTCCTCATTTTTTTCATATTTTTTTAATATATTTAACTATTTGTAAAAAATAAAAAAAATACATCAATACATTAAAAATCAGTTTATTGATCATTAAGTAAAAAAATAAAAAAAAATAAATACACAAGCGGCCATTTTGAGTTTATTTTTTAGAAATAAATAAACTCACCTAAAAAATAAACTCAGAAAAACCTACATTAACAATACATTAAAAATCACTTTCTTGATCATTAAGTAAAAAAAAACTCAAAAAAATTAAATACACAAGCGGCCATTTTGAGTTTATAACATACTTATGTTTTGGGTATTTCTGATTAGAACAATTCATCGAGAAAGAGTTGTGTCTCAAAACTTTGTCTATAGAATGTATTAGTGAGAAAATACTTTTTAAGAAGAGTTGAGGTGGTGGAAATAGGTACCTTCCACAATGTCAAAAAAGTATTTCCCACGAAAACTGGTCATGGCAACAACTAAATCCACCACCTCATTTCGTGACAAATGTCTTTATTTTCACCAAATCCGCTACAGAGGATGATATATTTGCAGCCAAATCTAGATAATTTCCACACTGATCTCATCGTGGGAAATAGTAATTTTTCCCCACGAGATAGTGTTTTGGTGGGAACAAATACGTACCTTATCTCTCCAATAATATGCCACCAAGCTCCCACTAAAGAATTTGGTGAGTAAAAATCTTTTCTCACCAAGGTGGTATGTAATCCGACCACTTTGACTCGTAAGAAAAGGCCATAAATGGTGTGCGCATAATGTTATAATTTCTTCGTCATGCTAGCTCTTCATTCCAGAAACATCAACTACGTACAAGCAGGTTTAATTACAATTGGGGATTCGAAGTTTAGTGCATGCAGTTTGGAATTACAATAGATAATATAACTTTTAACATCAAAGCTTTTAGTTGTAGAACTTAAGTAATAATTAGAGTTAAAGATTGAGAAATTCTTTTTGCAGTCTTGAGTGAGGAACAGTCTGATTGATAAATGGGGATAAAAGGAGAAAAAATCATTTTAAAAATGATATTATTGTAATTTTAAATTTTTTTTAAACATAATTGTGTATGGACTTGCATGAGCAGTCCCCTTTTGGGGAATGTATGTAGACTAACTCTTAAAGATTTATTTACTATTCGGTAACAATGTCTAAAGCACTTTCATTAAACATTTTACATTTGTTTGGAAAAAAATATAAATTTTTTTTTTTTTTTGTGGTAGAAATGACATAAAAGGTCATTTGTGGTAGTGTCATACCTGTGATAAGATCAAAAGGCAAAACTATAATTATCTAAAAGTTTTATGATCATTTCGTTCATTAACAATCTCCTTTAAAATTAAAACTACGCTCCGCATTATTCAGACAAGCACGCACGTGAGGAAAACCATTACAATGAAATTTTTCTTGAAATATACTTCTCAGTTTTTTTGAGATTGAAAATTATTTTAATATGTAACATCCAAAAAAACATAATTTTATCATTAAAGAGCTTTTATGTTATTTAAGTACTTTTTATTACTTTCAATAAAATCGTATGTATTCAAATGATATCTCTCGGTCAACGTATTCAAAATGCAATTAAGTTCTTTCACACTTGTTGATCATTATAACAAAGGGAGTATAGATAAATAACCATTTTATTTCAATAAAATAAATTCAATAACGTTACAAGCTGGGAAACATGAAAAACTTAACCATACCATGATCTAATGGTTTATTGCCGGTAATAATATTGCAAATATATCTTGAAATCTATGATTTTAGTTTAGGCAATTAGAACTGTTGCTGAAGATAGTTAACCACATTCTTGTCCACTTGGAAGGCCTTGGTGAGAACATCTTGATTGATGGGAGGATTGGATCCAAAGACTGCGTTGGCTATGGTGATGACTCCAGGATTCTGGCTGCTCAGACCAGCAAAGGCAACAGCCTTCATATTTCCCACGTTCAACTGGAAGTGAATGAGACCAATTGGGAACACAAAGACGTCTCCCTTGTTTAGAACTTTGGTGAAGAGGCGGTTACCGTCTGCATTGGATGTGACAAAGCCAACATGAAGAGTACCTTCTATGACTACAAGAAACTCAGTGGCACGAGGGTGGGTGTGGGGAGGATTTAAGCCACGTGGTGCAAAGTCGATGCGAGCCAAGGATATGCCTAAGGTATTGAGGCCTGGTAGTTGTTCTACAGTCACAGCTGTGACATTCGACCCCACTTTACTTGAGGTGTTTCCGGGAATGTTCACTGAGCGGAAGAAATCATCAGCAGTGACAAGCTTTGGGTCCTTGCAAAACTTCCCATTCACAAATACTGCAGAAAGAAAAGAAAATGTTTGTTATCATCATGATTATATATATTATATACACATTATGGAGAAAATACAATCAAAGAATATAGCAATAATAATGCATACATACCAGCAGAAGCAGGATTATCGATTGCAACACAAAAGTCCTGCAGGGGACTGGGGTCATAGGCAGAGGAGAGGGAACAAGCGAAAGCCAACAGGGCAACAGCTACAAGGGCGTATTTAGGAACAACCTTGGAGTTCATCATATTTGAGGCTATATATGATTTATCTTTGCGTTTTATTTCTGATCTGTGTAATTAATATTGCTTTGGAGGGAATGAGAAATGTTGGAAGGTCACATCCCTATTTATAGAGAGGAATTAAGTGAACTGGTCCATGTTTTTTCCATAAACGTGTAAGACTTGTCAATCCTTTAATATTCTGAGGTTATCGCTAATTATATTAATTTAATGGGCCGATGAAACATTCTTTTAAGCATTAGTGCTGCTCGCACACATATATATACATTGAAAATGCAACCAAATTGGACCCCTTCAAATAATAGAACGGTGCCATTATTCCACAAGAGAGCTAGTTTACATTGACGACCCAGCTCTCTCTCTCTCTCTCTCTCACAAATAGACCCTGCATGTACTCATGATGACCACCACCACGTATGCAATTACAACAAGTTTCCCATTCATTCCACCTTTCTGATATTCAGAAAGATTTATTTAATTTATTTTCCTTTCTTAGATGTTTGCTGAGCTGACAATGTGAACGTACCCCCATCTGATCTTTAAATATATAGATCATACGAGGATCAAATTTTGTGTAAAATCGTCGACTACGTACGTGGGTTTGAATAATACTTTAAGGATACGGTCGTTTTGTATATATGTTGTCCCATCTGTCTTGTATATTATACAATACTACACATTCATAGATATATACGTCATATATATATATATATATATATATATGCCTTCAAAATATTCTGCCTTTCTCACCTCAATATATATATATATATATATATATATATATAATAAGTTGTAAGAATGAGCCTTTCTGATCAGTACCTCAATATTCTTCCATAGATCATTATTGACTTGAATACGATATATATATATATATATATATATATATATATATATATATAAACGCGAATAAGAAGGCAAGTGTCATATAACAATTTATTCCCATTTTGTCCTCAATTTTGTTATACAGTTTTCGGCTCTGTCCTTGACTTCTTCTCATACGTTCTAGTTTTTATCTCTATTCTACCAATTGTATAACAATTTATTTTCGGCTTTTGTCCACAATTTTCTATGCATTTTTCCGTTCTATGCTTCACTTCTCATACGTTCAGGTCTTTATCTCGATTCTGCCAAATTTTGTTTTGCTTATTTCTTTTATTACCGACAGCCCCAACTTGTTTTAAGTCTAAAATAAAGCTCTTTGGACGGAAATGCGTTGTTGCGTGTTTTTTCTAGATTAGATTTCCACCGTTTATCGCTTCGTTGTCTAACAATTTGTTTTATATTCTAAATGATAATATCTTTGTGTATATACTTTTTCATGGATGACTTCGAACTAAATTTTGGTCGGAGAGAGGAGCGTAGGACTGTAGAAGAGCTGATATGTAATGCATTCCGCAAGTATAAGGCGAGGTGTCACGAGCATTACAAGAAGTATGAGAACAAGGAAGATGCACGCCAGCATCCTTTTCAGGATGTCCGACTTGAAGAATGGGAAAAACTTTGCGACTTGTTTGAGGATCCATCATATAAGGTAAATTAAATGAATTCTTTATGAGTCATATTTGTAATTTTCACTTACTAACATTTACAACTTCTATGCAGAGCGATGTTCTATAAACAAAACGAATAGATCGAAGTTGAAGATTCATCATCATGCAGACTCAAGATCTTTCCATCGCCTCTCTCAGAAATTGGTAATGTACACTTTTTTTATTCTATATAGTTTGTTTTTTGACTTTATATCTTAACAATGTCTCTTGTAGAAAGAGTCAGAAACCAATTATGATCTGAAAAAATTATATGTTGCATCACATACTAATAGTAATGGAAAGTGGACTCATCCCGATGCTCGTGAGAATTATGTAAGTATTATAATTTATTTTAATTAAACATATTTAAATTATTGTGTCAATATTAATTTTATATGTTGTGTGTAGGATAAAATGGTTACCCTCCGTGCTGAAGCTGCATCAGATCATAATTCATCAACAAGTGATGTTGAAATTTTTACACAAGTTCTGGGTCAACATTCAGGATATTTGAGGGGTTTGGGTCGCTGTATAAAGTCTTCAGGCTCTTCATCAATGTCAAGCACTACTGTCATTGCGTTAGAGAATGCAAATTCTAGGATCAAATAATTGATTGCAAAACAGCATGAGTTACGGGCTCAATTGACGAAACAATTAGACATGGAGATGCGCATAAAATAGCAAGAAGATCAACAAAGAGAGATGCAACTCCAAATGCAAGAACAACAAAGACAGATGTAGCTTCAAATGCATATGCTTATGCAACAATCCAGGCCTCCAAGCAATTAATTTTCGTTAGAAGTGTTTTTGCATACTAAACAATTATATATCATGTACTGATAATTTCTTAGTATTATTAGTATTTTATTTATTTAGTTCTGACTTATTAGATTATTTTTATTTATATTGAACAATTTGTAATGTATTTTTGAAATATAATTATCTATTTAGTTTTAAATTAATATTGTCTATGAAAATAATAACCGTTCGAACTCTCATCAAGCGTTCAAACATATATAAATCGGATATAACCGATCGAACATCACATGTTAGAGTTCGAACGGTAAAAAAGTTGCGCGCTGTTCGAGCGTTCGAACAGGCAATTCACTATTCACTATTTGCGTTCGATCATCAATTTTTTTTGTTCGAACGTTTCTTCATGTTTATTTGTTCGAACAGACTGGTATCGATCGACTGGCCATGAAGTACCCGTTCGAGCAGTCCCTCTTTGTTCGAACGTTATTTACGTTGTTTGAACGAATTTTTTAGACGAATTCAAATCGTCCCAGAAAAAAATAATCCGTTCGAACGCAATCGAACAGTCCAGCTTAATTTTGTCCCAATAGATATTTTTTGGGACGAATTTGTGATTTTCGTCCCAAAATACCTTTTCGGACAGTTTTATTAGGACGACCTTGAGACATTTGTTTTTCGTCCCAAAAGACCTTATTTGTTGTAGTGAGTCCTTTTCGTCTCAAAACAAAGTCACATATACCCGTTTTTCTTATAGTGAATGTTGTAATTTCTTACACGAAGGAATCACATACGGACAAATATAAGTGCTAGTTGATCTTCGTTATTCTACGTACATCAACTACATACAATCGAGCGGGTTTAAGTACATGAATTATGGATTCGAAGTTTAATCATGCATAATGCGTGCTGCATATGGTGAGCGTTATATAAATATATAAGCTGAAGCAGCCATTTTGTTTCATTAAAATCATATCATGTATGACGGTACAATAAGTGAAACAATGGAAACTAATTAATTTCATATGAAAAATCAAATGGTTATATATCCATCTAATTAATTGTTGTCCCACCAGAGCCGTTCTTGAAGGTAGTTAACCTCGTACGTTCTTATCCACTTGGAAGGCCTTGGTTAGAACATCAGGCATTCATGGGAGGATTAGATCCAAAGACTGCATTGGCTATAGTGATGACCCCAGGATTCTGGCGGCCGAGACCGGCAAAGGCAATGGCAATGGTATTTCCCACGTTCATCTACAAGTGGATGAGACCAATTGGGAAGACAAAGATGTCTCTCTTATTCAGAACTTTGGTGAAGAGCTGGCGATTACCGTCTGCGTTGGATGTGATAAAGCCAATACGTAGAGTTGCCTCTATGACAACTAGAATCTTAGTGCCATGAGGGTGGGTATGAGGAGGATTTAGGCCATATGGTGCAAAGTTGACGCAAGCGAGGGATATATATGCCGAGCGTGTTGAGGCCTAGAATTCATCCACTTACCGTTATGGGAGTGACTTTTGAGAAGAGTAGATTTGTAGTAAACTCTTGATCAACTTTTAATAAATTTGTTTATCTAATGTGGGAAGAACCATTCTTAACTACTACAAGTACTCGCAGATATTGAAAATACCATACAAATTCGATAGCTTCAATTAATATTGTAATTTTGCTTCGGACAATCCAAAAACAAACTCGCAGATCTTGTTATCTCTTTTATTTTCCTTTCCTGTAATATTGACTAACAATTACCATGACAGGGCCTTTTATACATTTCAAGTAATAAATTTAAGTAATAAACTCATTTGAATCCTATCCATTATATTCAAGGGAAACATATTTTTCATTTGTGCTATTATTATCTTGCCTTGGGGCCGGAAAGATAGGGGAAGCAAGGCCGGGCCCCCTACATTAAGTGATATCTCTCGACGTCTCAACGTATTCAAAATGCAATTAAGTTCAATCACACATGTTGATGATTATAACAAAGAGACTGTAAATTATAAACAACCATTTTATTTCAATAAAATAATTTCAATGAGGTTACAAGCTGGGAAACATTGACAAACTTAATCGCACCATCTCATGGTTTATTGCAAATATATCTTGAAATCTATGATTCTAGTTTAGGAAATTAGTTAGAACTGTTGCTGAAGATAGTTAACCAGATTCTTGTCCACTTGGAAGGCCTTGGTGAGAACATCTTGATTGATGAGAGGATTGGATCCAAAGACTGCGTTGGCTATGGTGATGACCCCAGGATTCTGGCTGCTCAGACCAGCAAAGGCAACAGCCTTGGCATTTCCCACGTTCAACTGAAAGTGAATGAGACCAATTGGGAACACAAAGACGTCTCCCTTGTTTAGAACTTTGGTGAAGAGGCGGTTACCGTCTGCATTGGATGTGACAAAGCCAACATGAAGAGTACCTTCTATGACTACAAGAAACTCAGTGGCACGAGGGTGGGTGTGGGGAGGATTTAAGCCACGTGGTGCAAAGTCGATGCGAGCCAAGGATATGCCTAGGGTATTGAGGCCTGGTAGTTGTTCCACAGTCACAGCTGTGACATTCGACCCCACTTTATTTGAGGTGTTTCCGGGAATGTTCACCGAGCGGAAGAAATCATTAGCAGTGACAAGCTTTGGGTCCTTGCAAAACTTCCCATTCACAAATACTGCAGAAAGAAAGAAAAGAAAATGTTTGTTATCATCATGATTATATATACGCATATTATGCACAAAATAAAATCCAAGAATATAACAAATGCGTACATACCAGCAGAAGCAGGATTATCGATTGCAACACAAAAGTCTTGCAAGGGACTGGGGTCATAGGCAGAGGTGAGGGAACAAGCGAAAGCCAACAGGGCCACAGTTACAAGGGCGTATTTAGGAACAACCTTGGAGTTCATCATATTCGAGGCTATATATGATTTATCTCTGTGTTTTAGTACTGATCTGTGTAAGTAAGTAACTAATATTGGCGGGGAGGGAATGAGAAATGTTGGATGGTCACATCTCTATTTATAGAGAGGAATTAACTCATGAACTGGTCCATGTTTTTTCCATAAACGTGTCAACTCTTTAATTAATTAATCTAATAATTATCGATTATTATTATTTTTTCTTTGATGGTGGAAACATTCTTTAACCACTAATATTGCTCGCACACATACATTGAAAATGCAACCAAATTCGACCCCTTCAATAATGGAACGGTGCATACAGTACTTTCATTATTCCACAAATATTGACCCAGCTCTCTCTCTCTCTCTCTCTCTCTCTCTCTCTCTCTCTCTCTCTCTCTCTCTCACTCTCACAGAAAGAATTCATTTTTTTTCCTTTCTTAGATGGAAACGCCGGCAATGCGAACGTACTCCATCTCTTTAAATCGTCAATTACTGCGTACGTGGGTTTCAATAATACTTGAAGATACCATCGTTTTGTATATATGTTGTCCCATTTGTCTTGTATATAAGTATATATACTCCATACATATATTATATATATATACACACACATACATATACCCATTTTTTGTGATATAAAATTAATTAACAAGTGAATACGATAATAATGTCCTGAGTTTTGATCAGCTTGGTCTAAATTTCCGTCCACATATGCCTTTAAAATATTGATCGTCTGCCTTTAATTTCTCACCTTGATATATAATATTTTTTTATAAGCTGTACTAAGAATATTGAGCCTTTCTCAGTACCTCGATATTTTTCCATCATTATTGACCTGAATACGATAATTAACATTAATGTGAGACCGACGTGCTTGGTCTAAATAGACTAAATCATGTACATGAGTCCTCGTGTACAGGCATTTCATCAAATAATATTAATTAATCTGCAGCCTTAATGATCACCTCAATATTTTTCTATCACTATTGTTGAAGATGTGTCAAGCTTTTAAGTTTGTATTTTCATTAATGGCATTTTTTTGTAAATAGATTAATGGCAAACTTGTACGTAATATTTGAGTGATGGCAAAGTTGTAATATTGAGTAATGACAAAGTTGTAATATTTGAGTTTATATAAAAGGCTATTGCCTACGGGACGTGGGATGAAGCAGAAGAAAGAAACAACTTTACCTTTTCATTTCAACGCCACACGCATCTCGAGAGAAACGAAGGGGTTTTTTCAAACCCTAGATTTATCAAGATCAAATTGGAGCTTGAGGAGATGATCAAGTGTATTTTATGGTATGGTTTCGTTAGAGATTCATACGAGGAAGCCAATCCATATTTTGTGCGGTGATCTATGGTTGTAAGTGATTGAAAACTCAAGTTCTTTGATGCATTCTTCAATAATAAAGACTCCTAGACTGTTCTTGCCGTGGATGTAGACCATTAGGGTCGAACCACGTAATTTATTGTGTTGATTTCGCATTTCTTTTATTATTCTTGCTCTTATGTTGATCTCCCATGAGTATAAACTGTGATTTTGGGTTTTCTAATTAGTTTAAATAGAAAACTAAACTGATCACGTTAATCATATAATTTCTTGGGATTTGGTTGTCTGATTTCAATTTCAAATTGCATATTAAAACCAGTTACGTTAATTTGGTTTTCTAAGTATTTGTTTGTGAGAGGCTGAAAATATAACAAGTGGTATCAAGAGCTTTGGTTCGATGGGGATTGCAAGGTTCGATATCGAAAAGTTTGATGGAAAAAATGACTTTGAGCTGTGGAGGATCAAGATGAAATCCCTTCTCACTCAACAGGGTCTCCAAGAAGCTCTTCTTGGAGAAAAGAAAATGGAATCTGTTGAAGAGAAGGATAAGAGAGAAATCTTGAGGAAGGCTCACAGCACACTCATTCTTTCTCTCGGAGACAAAGTTCTGAGGGAGGTAGCCAACGAAGACACCGCTGCTGGAATCTGGCTGAAATTGAAGAGCCTCTACATGACAAAATCTCTGGCCAACCGACTGTACAAGAAAACAAAGCTCTACACATTCAAGATGTCCGCAGGTATATCGATTTCTTACCATCTCGATGCTTTTAATAAAATTATTTTAGATTTAGCTAATATTGATATTAAAATTGATGATGAAAATCAAGCAATTTTATTGTTGAGTTCTCTGGATAATTCTTATACTAGTTTGAAAGAGACCATGATGTATGGGAGGGAAACACTGACCTTAGATGAGGTTCAGGCCGTATTACACTCCAGGAAATTACAAGCCATGTCTGAAATAAAATTTGAAGTTAAGGAGGGTTTGACTGTGAGAGGGAGAGCTGAAAAAATAGGTCAAAAGGGAAAGAACAGTAAAAACAATGTGAGGGGTAGGTCTAAGTCTAAAGGGAAGCAATTAAAATGCTTCCTATGTCACAAAGAGGGGCATTTCAAAAGAAATTTCCCCAATAAGAGACCTTACACAGGAAATGGGTCTAAGGAGGAGGGGGATGCCTCGGTAGTGAGTGATGGGTATGAGAGTGCCAAGGTTCTAAACGTGTCCGAGATTGATTCAGGAAAAGAATAGGTCCTTGATTCAGGATGTTCTTTTCACATGTGTCATAATAAAACATGGTTTGAAACTTTTACTAGTTTAGATGGGGGGTTCGTGATGCTTGGCAATAATAAGTCTTGTAAAATTCAGGGTATAGGGTCGGTGAGACTAAGGCTCCATGATGGTATTGAAAGACTCTTAACTGAGGTTAGATACATACCTGAATTAAAAAGGAATCTAATCTCAATAGGTGTGTTAGACCAATCCGGGTACACTTTTATATATGAATCTTGATTTTTTAGGGTTGCTAAGGGTTCACTTATCGTGATGAAAGGAGTAATTAAAAATGGCTTGTATACCCTCATTGGGAAAACTGTTATAGGTGAGGTTTCTTCTATTCTTGAGAAGGGTGAGGATAGGGTTGTTCTATAGCGCAAAAGGTTAGGTCACGTGAGTCACAAGGGACTTTTAGAACTCCATAAACAAGAGTTGCTAGGTGAGAAAAAGCTGGAAAATTTACATTTTTGTGAGGATTGTATCCTTGGGAAAGCAAAAAGGGTAAGCTTTAAAGCAGCCACTCACACTACAAAACAAACCCTGGACTATGTGCACTAGGACCTTTGGGGTTCAGCTAGGGTCAACTCACATGGAGGGGGAAGTTATTTCCTCTCTATAATTGATGACTATTCCAGAAAAGTGTGGTTGTACATTCTTAAAAATAAGAGTGACACTTTTGAAAAGTTCAAGGAATGGAAGAAATTGGAAGAAACTCAAGTAGGAAGGAAGGTTAAGAAATTAAGAACTGATAATGGGCTTGAGTATCTCTCAAGTGAATTCAATCAGTTTTGTAAGAAGGAGGGTATGGCTAGGCATAAAACAGTAAGGGAAACCCCTCAACAGAATGGTCTAGCCGAGAGGATGAATAGGACCATATTGGAGAGGGTTAGATGCTTACTATCAAACTCGGGACTTCCTAAGTCTTTTTGGGCTAAAGCTGCCACAACTGCAGTCCATTTAATTAATAGGAGTCCTTCTTTAGCCATAGGGTTTAAGACTCCTCAAGAAATGTGGACTGGAAAACCTTCTAACTATGACTACTTGAGGGTGTTTGGGTGTGTTGCGTATGCTCACACCCGAACTGACAAACTGGAACCAAGAGCTATGAAGTGTATCTTTGTAGGGTACCCTAAGGGAGTAAAAGGGTACAAGTTAGGGATACATGAGCCAGGGATACAAAAGTGTATCATTAGTAGAGATGTGGTCTTTAATGAATATGAAATTGCTCGGGTTAAAACTAAAAGACTTGAACGCACTCAGGATATTAACCCAGAAAAGATAGATCTTGAGGTGGAGCAACCTTACAATAATTTGAGAAAATTAGAAGGCCAGGATGCTGAGACTCAAACTTCCACTTTAGGTGATGAGGACCAAGGTGGAGTTAGTTCATATAACTTGGTCAGGGATAGAAAAAGGAGGGTTATAAACCCCCCCCCCCAAGAGGTATGGTCAAGCTGAGATGTCTGTTTATACTTTGACTGTAGCAGATGAAGTTATAGAAATGGATCCTAGATCCTAAAAGGAAGTCATGGAAAGTATTGAGTCTCATAACTGGGTACAGGCCATGAATGAGGAAATGGATTCTTTGAAAAATAATCATACTTGGGAAATGGTTGTTAAGCCTGAAAAGGCTAAGCTAGTAGGGTCTAAATGGATCTACAAAAAGAAAGAGGGCATACCAAGAGTTGAGGGTCCTAGGTATAAGGCTAGGCTGGTAGCAAAGGGATTCACTCAAAGGGAAGGGATAGATTTTAATGAAATTTTTTCACCTGTTGTTAAACACAGTTCAATAAGGTTAATTCTATCCTATACTGCTTATGAAGATTTACACTTGGAGCAATTAGATGTAAAAACATATTTCTTACACGGTGAACTAGATGAAACTATTTACATGCAACCCCCTGAGGGTTATGTAAATGAGTCCAACATTGATCATGTCTATTTACTTAAAAAATCATTGTATGGACTTAAACAGTCCCCAAGGCAATGGTACAAAATATTTGACTCTCATATGTTGGAAAATGGGTTTAAAAGGAGTCATTATGATGGCAGTGTGTACTTTAGGCATTCCGGGGACCACATTATCTATTTACTCTTGTATGTAGATGACATGCTTATAGCATCTAGGGATGCCGATCTAATTGAGGAAGTCAAGTGCATACTGAAAACAGAATTTGAGATGAAGGAACTTGGGCCAGCTAAGATGATATTAGGTATGGAAATAGTTAGAGATAGGAAAAGAAGACTTCTCTATCTATCTCAAAAAAACTATATCACCAAGATCCTCAACAGGTTTGGCATGTCTAATTTAAAATATGTTAGCACACCAATAGGACAACATTCAAAACTATCCATAAATCAAGCCCCTAAAACTGAGGAAGACATTAGATTTATGCAAGATATACCCTATGCAAGCATGGTAGGAAGCATCATGTATGCTATGGTGTGCTCTAGACCTGACTTAACTTATGTTGTTAGCATGGTAAATAGGTTTATGAGTAACCCTGGGAAACCACATTGGCATGCTATGAAGTGGGTATTACAATATTTAATTGGAACTCAGTGTCTAGGTTTGAGGTTTGGAGGGGATGTGCAACAAGGGAGTGAGTTAAAGGGATTTGTGGATCTGACTATGCAGCTAATTTGGATACCAGAAAGTCTTTGACTGAGTATGTATTTACAGCATTTGGAGAGGCTATTAGTTGGAAAGCTAATTTACAATTTGTAGTTGCTTTATCAACAATTGAAGTTGAATATATTGCTATGACAGAAGCAATAAAGGAGGCTATGTGGTTAAAGGGTTTTTCACATGAGTTAGGCATATTTATAGGGGTTATCACAGTTGTGATAACCAAAGCACTATACATCTAGCCAAGAATTCAGTATACCACGAAAGGTCTAAACATATAGACATTCGACTTCATTTTGTGAGAGATGTAATAGCTTCTGGAGAGGTTAAAGTAGAAAAGGTTCCAACTGAGAAAAACCCTTCTGATATGATGACAAAATCCCTACCAGCTACCAAGTTTAGGCATTGCCTAAATTTGATTAATATGGGGAGCTATTAGAGCTCGGATTACATTGCAGGAACAGTCTAGAGGAAGAAGAAGATCACTTTGCAAGGATAAAAGACTTGTCAATGTGGAGATTTGTTGAAGATGTGTCAAGTTTTTAAGTTTGTATTTTCATTAATGGCATTTTTTTGTAAATAGATTAATGGCAAACATGTAATATTTGAGTGATGGCAAAGTTGTAATATTGAGTGATGGCAAACTTGTAATATTTGAGTTTATATAAAAGGCTATTGCCTACGAGACGTGGGACGAAGCAGAAGAAAGAAACAACTTTACCTTTTCATTTCGACGCCGCACGCATCTGGAGAGAAACGAAGGAGTTTTTTCAAACCCTAGATTTATCAAGATCAAATTGGAGCTTGAGGAGATGATCAAGTGTATTTTATGGTATGGTTTCGTTAAAGGTTAATACGAGGAAACCAATCCATATTTTGTACGGTGATCTATAGTTGTAAGTGATTGAAAACTCAAGTTCTTTGATGCTTTCTTCAATAATAAAGACTCATAAACAGTTCCTGCCGTGGATGTAGACCATTAGGGTCGAACTACTTAATTTCTTGTGTTGATTTCGCATTTCTTTTATTATTCTTGCTCTTATGTTGATCTTCCATGAGTATAAACAGTGATTTCGGCTTTTCTAATTAGTTTAAATAGAAAACTAAACTGATCACATTAATCATATAATTTCTTGGGATTTGGTTGTCTGATTTCAATTTCAAATTGCATATTAAAACCAGTTACGTTAATTTGGTTTTCTGAGTATTTGTTTGTGAGAGGCTGAAAATATAACAACTATTATTGATTCTATTGATCTCTACATTTTGCATGCAGCCATCCTTTTACCCATTCACATCCAAACTGTAAAAACCTGAAGTTTCTTGCAGTACTCGCGTCTAATTTCTCTATGAGCGAAGCCCCTTGATCTTCTTCTTCTTGGAATACAAGGATCGTTTTTTATCTTGAAATAGATATTCTTGTAGAATAATTAAGTTGGTTTTGCACATGCAGCACCAATATGTATTACTATATATTTGTTTGGTGGAAGGCTATCATAAGTGATTTATATATCATCATCTGGTTTGAGAAAAAAAAAATGCCCGTATAATGAGTTGCGAATGATTTTGACAATATTCTTATGCTCTAAGAAAAAGAAAGAAAAACACCATTTACTAATCCACTTTCTCTTCCTCCCATAAATACTTCATCCTATATATTAGGAAGCATCTCAAATATTATTGATGATAATCAATTAATTCTTTTATCAAATTTTTAATTTTTCTTAAATGAAAACTCAAGATGTTTTTTCATCTTCCTTTATAAAGAAAATTTAATATTTTAGAAAAAAATATATATAATAAAAAGTTAATTTTATTAGTGATTGTCAAATACGCTATTATTATTATTATCATCATCATCTTGTTTAATCGGTAAAAAGTGGTTGAAACAGATTGGATTGGAACCTGGCCTTATTCGAATTTGTCCAGTTAGTAAAAAAATAAGATCGATGGTCGAGGATGTTTGGTCTAAGCATGCAAGAGGATGTGATGAAAGAAACCTGCATGGTCTCAAGAAATTGCAATAATATTGTGTAAGTTGGAGAGTATTTACCCCCCGTTATTCTTCGACATCATGGTTCACTTAGCCGTTCATTTGCCACGTGAGACTCGACTAGCAGGACTAGTTGAGTATAGATGGATGTATCACATTGAACGGTTTCTTGGAAAGTTGAAACGCACAATAGGTAACAAGGCCCGACCAGAAGGATCAATTACAAAAACATATATTGATAATGAGTGGCATACATTCTGTTCCAAATACTTCCATGACGTTGACACAAGGTTTGATCGGCCAGAAAGAAATTTTGTTGTTGACCAAGCAAGACAATGGAACGTGTTTTCTGTATTTTCCTCACAAGTATGTCCACTTAGTGCTCAGCGTGGTTATGATTTGTATGGAAAGGATGTAACGCCCCGTCCCCGAGGGTCCAGAGAGCTAACTCATGTCAACTAAAATCATTTCCAATAATACTTTTAAAATAAGTCAGAGTCTCCATAACATAATAACCTATTTGTCCAACACAATTATTCATGTTCCTACATAAGGGCACATCAGAAGTGCCTCAATGATATACATAAACATTTCCACAAGGACTAGGAATATCTATTACTCAAAATACCAAAGCAACATGAAATATCAACACTACCAAAAGACTCTTCAAAAGCCCTTGTACCCTAAGGCACTTAGTCTTCTATGATCAACAAAACTTACAAGTACTCCCTATTCTTGATTTATATTTGTTGCATCAAAATTATTTGAAACATATTATAGAGATAAGGGGTGAGTTATCAACAACTTAGTAAGCAGAGAACATATACTAGTTTGCAAACATGAGAATTTACAGAGTTCAGAATGCAGAATAAAACACTTTTTATTTTCAGAATGCAGAGTCAGAACATCTTATAAAAACAATATCAGAGCAAAAGTTCAAAAATATTCATATTCAAAATTTCCTTAACATAACTGAAACATCATATCAGAATAAAATTTCATGTTTAACCCCCGTGCTAGGATTGTAAAAACCCCGGAGGCCAACTGAGCAGAAACAGAATCGGAATCTTCTCCTTATCATTCTCGAAGCCCCAAGTGTGCACATAGGAAAGACCATGTAGAAAACCACTTTGTTTTCAATGTGGGTGCACCAGAAACAGAAAAGTTGGTACCAACCCAAACAGAGGCCACAGTTTTACATACATGGTAAGGTCAGAACAGAACAGAAACAGAATGTCATGCTAGAGGTTTCAGAAATTGCATCATATTATATCATAGTACAAAACATTTTCAAAACAGAACAGAACAAAATACGATCACAAAAATATGATTTATGCACAATTTTTCATATTCGCTCTCTTTTGCATAGTTTAGAAACAGACTGCCAAAAATTTGCTCATGTCTACACCAGTCATGACAGAAACTACTTTATTCTTATACAAAATTTCATGAGTCATGCAGAAACAGATAATTGAGGTCCTTTCAAATTTCTTTTCATAACATGACATGCATATTTTTTCAAAAATCAACCTCAGCCCATTTTATTTATTTTTATGCAAAGTCTAGTATAGGAACCCTGCTTACCTGGATTTCTTAGCTTTCCAAAACTTTTCTTCAATAATGCCGAACAAATATTAATTCTCGCCTATAAGATAATCACGTAGTTCCCGTAAATTTCAATTGAACATGTATTTCAATATTTAAGCCTAAGCTTCTCAAATAACCTATTTTAATTCTTCAAAATTTGAAATTTTCATAACCTCAAAATATATCATCACTTTCTAAAATCATCAATGTCCATTTAATAACTTCAACTAAAACATTAAAAATCTAACTTATTTACTATCAAAGTGCAACTATAAAATCTAATACTAGATAATATAATTACAGAAATATTTGAGTCCAAGTACTCATATTTATAACAGTGAAACTTTAGCTTGATAAAAAAAAATCTCAGCAAATAAAATTACTAAAACAGTTTATAAACATAATAAAATCAAGCCAAATAAAAAAAAAATACACAAGTCTATCAAAATGATGTATGTCTAATTAATCTGAAGCCCAGCCCACTAGAAAAATAGCTCACTAGATTTAAACACCAATAAGTTAAAACAAAGCCCATCAGTATAAGTCTTGTATTCCATTAAAAAGCCTTTCCAAAAAATTAAAGCATGCTTTTAATTAAAAGGGTAGAAAGGTAAAAACACACTCTTCTTCTTAACTGATACATCTAAATATTGTTTCCCTTTTAGTGAACTTTAACAGAGACAAAAGAAGGCTAAAACATGCGCGGCGGCAGGGATTTACTCAAGGAGAAACCACGCAGCAGCGTGCGACAGCTGGACTGGGTAGGCAGTGGCAATGCGGCTGGAGAGAGAGAGAGGGATGAGTGAGAGAGAGAGGATGGAGAGTGAGAGATGCATGAGAGAGAAACAGAGAGGGAGATAACTGTGGTGGGGGTCGAGGGTGCCACATGTGGTATTAGAACAGTTCGGCTCTGGGTAAATCCATAAGTTGCTAAAATTGGATGGAATCATGTGTGTAGTATTTTCATTCTTAACATATAAAGTCTTGGTTTAAGCCTAGGCCACCATTGACTTTGTTAAGAATTTGAGATACTTAGACTAATTGAAGGTTTAAATGGAGAGATACCTTCTTGTATACATGAGGATATCGGTATTTGACTGAAAGTTTAATATCGCAATCTAAGTGGGGGTTGTTATATTTATTATAGTTTATGATATTAAATATGTGAATTTATTGAATGTGAGTTATTATTTATTTTCGTGAACCACTATCTCAAAGAGATGCATTTGTTCAGTGGTAATGATGTATTGTTTCAAATGAAAGGGTAGGAGTTTGAAATTCCACAAGTGCACTTTGATTTATTTTGTGGAATAAGTGATGAGACCCGCGAATTTTAACATTCTATTCTCCCATATTTTCAGTCACTTACACAATTTTGTAAAGAAAGTCTAAAGCAAAAACTTCAAAATTGCTATCTGCATTTGGTGACTTCGTTGTATCCTAGAGGTGAATTGCTTGTAACCAGGAAGCAAATTCTTTCGAGTGTGGGCAATTATCTCCTTAAAGATAGTGTTCTACATGCATCAAAGTCTCATTTCTTTTTTCAGATTACTGTATCTACACAATTTTCTTCAACAAGATTTGGGTCCCTACAGAACTAATCTCCATTCACAAGCAAAGCAGAAAGATAAGTTTGTTAAATGTTATTATCACAACAGGTATGCACTGCCCATAATATAGGTAGAAATTAAACACATGATGCCAAAAGTAACACAATCCAGATGCTAATTCAAACAATTTCCAAAACAGAGAGAACTATGTGTACAAACAATCAGCACTAGAACTGCACTTGATTGCGATACAAAATTCTTGAAGAGGACTAGGATCATAGGTAGAGGCAAATCAGAAAACCAAAGCCAAAGCCGACAGGGCCACAGTTACAAGATGTTTGGGAACACTTTTCATCATCTTTGAGGCTATCAGTATTATGTACGTATATTCTTGCTTTGGGTGAGGGGTGAAGAATGTTGCATGGGAATATGCCTAGCCATTTATGTAGGGGAGTTCTCATGAATCAGTCTATGTCTTTCCTTGCAAGGAGCTGCATGTAAGACTTGGTAGATTCTTGATCAGCTTTTAATAAATTTGTTTATCTGCTGTGCGGAGAACCATTCTTAACTACTACAAGTACTTGCAGATATTGAAAATACCATACAAATTCGATTCCTCCAATTAATATTGTAATTTTGCTTCGGACAATCCAAAAACTAACTCGCAAATCTTGTTATCTCTTTTATTTTCCTTTCCTCTAATATTGACTAAGAATTACCGTGACAGGGCCTTTTATACATTTCAAGTAATAAATTTTAGTAATAAACTCATTTGAATCCTATCCATTATATTCAAGGGTAATATATTTTTCATTCATGCTATTATTATTTTGCCTTGGGGCAGGAAAGATAGGGGAAGCAAGGCCGGGGCCCCCTACATTAAGTGATATCTCTCGACGTCTGAATGTATTCAAAATGCAATTAAGTTCAATCACACCTGTTGATGATTATATTAAACAGACTGTAAATTATAAACAACCATTTTATTTCAATAAAATAATTTCAATGAGGTTACAAGCTGGGAAACATTGACAAACTTAATCGCACCATCTCATGGTTTATTGCAAATATATCTTGAAATCTATGATTCTAGTTTAGGAAATTAGTTAGAACTGTTGCTGAAGATAGTTAACCACATTCTTGTCCACTTGGAAGGCCTTGGTGAGAACATCTTGATTGATGGGAGGATTGGATCCAAAGACTGCGTTGGCTATGGTGATGACCCCAGGATTCTGGCTGCTCAGACCAGCAAAGGCAACGGCCTTGGCATTTCCCACGTTCAACTGGAAGTGAATGAGACCAATTGGGAACACAAAGACGTCTCCCTTGTTTAGAACTTTGGTGAAGAGGCGGTTACCGTCTGCATTGGATGTGACAAAGCCAACATGAAGAGTACCTTCTATGACTACAAGAAACTCAGTGGCACGAGGGTGGGTGTGGGGAGGATTTAAGCCACGTGGTGCAAAGTCAATGCGAGCCAAGGATATGCCTAGGGTATTAAGGCCTGGTAGTTGTTCCACAGTCACAGCTGTGACATTCGACCCCACTTTATTTGAGGTGTTTCCGGGAATGTTCACCGAGCGAAAGAAATCATTAGCAGTGACAAGCTTTGGGTCCTTGCAAAACTTCCCATTCACAAATACTGCAGAAAGAAAGAAAAGAAAATGTTTGTTATCATCATGATTATATATACGCATATTATGCACAAAGTAAAATCCAAGAATATAACAATAATAATGCGTACATACCAGCAGAAGCAGGATTATCGATTGCAACACAAAAGTCCTGCAAGGGACTGGGGTCATAGGCAGAGGCGAGGGAACAAGCGAAAGTCAACAGGGCCACAGTTACAAGGGCGTACTTAGGAACAACCTTGGAGTTCATCATATTCGAGGCTATATATGATTTATCTCTGCGTTTTAGTACTGATCTGTGTAAGTAAGTAATTAATATTGGCGGGGAGGGAATGAGAAATGTTGGATGGTCACATCTCTATTTATAGAGAGGAATTAACTCATGAACTGGTCCATGTTTTTTCCATAAACGTGTCAACTCTTTAATTAATTAATCTAAGGTTATTGATTATTATTATTTTTTCTTTGATGGTGGAAACATTCTTTAACCACTAATATTGCTCGCACACATACATTGAAAATGCAACCAAATTCGACCCCTTCAAATAATGGAACGGTGCATACAGTACTTTCATTATTCCTCAAATATTGAGCTGTATTACATTGACCCAGCTCTCTCTCTCTCTCTCTCTCAAACTGATCACCACCACGTATGCAATTACAACAACTAATTTCCCATTAATTCCTTTTAGATATTCCGAAAGAATTAATTTTTTTCCTTTCTTAGATGTAAACTCAGGCAATGTGATCATACGAGGATCAGAATTTTGTGTTAAATCGTCAATTACTACGTACGTGCATGCATGGGTTTGAATAATACTTCAAGATACCGTCGTTTTGTATATAAGTTGTCCCATTTGTCTTGTATATATAATTATACTCCATACATATATATATATATATATATATATATATATTACGGAACGGCCCCGGATGCGTTAGCCTTGGGGTGCACCTGACATAATGATTTAAATAAATAAATAAAAAAGTGAAAAAGTCAGTAACTTATTTGTCTGTGAAAAAAAAATACAAGGTACTTGAAGAATGACAAAAAATAAAGATAAAAAAAAAATTCTAAACTTCAGCAAAGTGTGAGCATTGGTCTGCATCCATATTGAAGTATCTATTTACTCTCTATATAATAATAAAGTATTGTTAATTTTTTATTAAAAAAATTGAAACAAAAATAAAGGAAAATGAGTACACTGTCAGAACAAAAAGGACATGAAAAAGAGTCGTCAATTCAAGTGCGCCGCGGGACTATTTATAAGGGCATTTTGGTAAAACATGATCTTTCATTAAATTCTACAAGGAATCTACACGTCAAATGGTTAAGGGTCTTAAGGACCTTTTGGTAAAACAAGATCCTTCATAAATTCTACAAGGGAGCTACACCTCAATTGGTTAAGTGTTTTAAGGGCATTTTGGTAAAACAGAACTTAACGGACTTAACGGAAAAACAAGAAAAGTTAACAGAAAAGCAACAAATGTTACTATTCACATTTAGATAGTCACTTATTATAATAGAGTAGATATATACCGGTTTTTTGTGATAGAAAATTAATTACCAAGTGAATACGATAATAATGTGAGTTTTGATCAGCTTGGTCAAAATGTCCGTCCAAATATGCCTTTAAAATATTGATCTTTTGCATGCCTTTCTCACCTTGATATATAATATTTTTTTTATAAGCTCATGTACTAATTAAGAATGAGCCTTTCTCAGTACCTTGATATTCTTCCATCATTATTGACTTGAATACGATAATTAACAATGTGAGTGACGTGCTTGGTCTAAATAGACTAAATCATGTACATGTACTGTCCTCATACACAGGCATTTCAAATAACATTAATCTGCAGCCTTAATGATCACCTCAATATTTTTCTATTATTGATTCTATTGATCTCTACATATTGCATGCAGCCATCATTTTACCCATTCACATCCAAACTGAAAAACCTGAAGTTTCTTGTACACCGTCTTTCTCTATGAGCGAAGCCCCTTCTTCTAGCTTCTTCATGGATTAATACTAGCTAGCGTTCGAACATCACATGTTAGAGTTCGAACAGTAAAAAAGTTGCATGTTGTTCGAACGCGTTCGAACAGGCAATTCACTATTTGCGTTCGATTATCAATTTTTTTGTTCGAACGTTTCTTCATGTGTATTTGGTCGTACGGACTGGTATCGATCGACCGGCCATGAAGTACCCGTTGGAACAGTCCCTCTTTGTTCGAACGACTAACCGAGACGAATTCAAATCGTCCCCAAAAAAAATATGTTCGAACGCGATCAAACTATCCAGCTTAATTTCATCCCAAAAGATATTTTTTGGGACGAATTTGTGATTTTCATCCCAAAATACCTTTTGGGACAGTTTTATTGCGACGACCTTGGGATTTTTTTTTTTCATCCCAAAAAATATTTTGGGACGAAATGCCAGTCTTTCGGGACGAAAATTTTCGTTCCAAAAGACCTTATTTGTTGTAATGAGTCCTTTTTGTCGCAAAACAAATAGTCACAAATATCCGTTTTTCTTGTAGTGAATGTTGTAATTTCTTACATGAAGGAAACACATATGGACAAATATAAGTGCTAGTTGATCTTCATTATTCCACGTACATCAACTACATACGATCGAGCGGGTTTAAGTACATGAATTATGGATTCGAAGTTTAATCATGCATAATGTGCGCTGCATATGGTGAGCGTTATATAAATATATAAGCCGAAGTAGCCATTTTGTTTCATTAAAATCATATCATGTATGATGGTACAATAAGTGAAACAATGGAAACTAATTAATTTCATCGAAAAAATCAAATGGTTATATATCCATCTAATTAATTGTTGTCACACCAGAGCTATTCTTGAAGGTAGTTAACCACGTACGTTCTTATCCACTTGGAAGGCCTTGGTTAGAACATCAAGCATTGATGGGAGGATTAGATCCAAAGACTGCGTTGGCTATAGTGATGACCCCAGGATTCTGGCGGCTGAGACCGGCAAAGGCAACGGCAATGGTATTTCCCACGTTCATCTAGAAGTGGATGAGACCAATTGGGAAGACAAAGACATCTCTCTTATTCAGAACTTTGGTGAAGAGTTGGCGGTTACCGTCTGCGTTGGATGTGATAAAGCCAACGCCTAGAGTTCCCTCTGTGACAACTAGAATCTGAGTGCCATGAGGGTGGGTATGAGGAGGATTTAGGCCATATGGTGCAAAGTCGACGCGAGCTGAGGATATATATGCCGAGCGTGTTGAGGCCTAGAATTCATCCACTTACCATTACGGGAGTGACTTTTGAGCAGAGTAGATTTGTGGTGTTTCTAGGAATGTGTAGTCCCGATAAGAAGAAATCATCGGCTGTGGCAAGATTTGGGTCCCTACAGAACTAATCTCCATTCACAAGCGCTGCTGAAAGATAAGTTTGTTAAATGTTATTATCACAACAGGTATACACTGCCCATAATATATAGGTAGAAATTAAACACATGATGCCAAAAGTAACACAATGCAGATGCTAACTCAAACTATTTCTAAAACAAAGAGAACTACGTGTACTAACAATCAGCACTGGAACCGCACTTGATTGCGATACAAAATTCTTGAAGAGGACAAGGATCATAGGTAGAGGCAAATCAGAAAGTCAAAGCCAAAGCCAATAGGGCCACAGTTACAAGATATTTGGGAACATTTTTCATCATCTTTGAGGCTATCAGTATTCTGTACGTATATTCTTGCTTTGGGTGAGGGGTGAAGAATGTTGCATGGGAGCAGGCCTAGCTATTTATGTAGGGGAGTTACTCATGAATCGGTATCTGCATGTCTTTCCTTTCAAGGAGCTGCAGGTAAGACTTGGTAAACTCTTGGTCAGCTTTTAATAAATTTGTTTATCTAATGTGGGGAGAACCATTCTTAACTACTACAAGTACTCGCAGATTTTGAAAATACCATACAAATTCGATTCTTTCAATTAATATTGTAATTTTGCTTCGGACAATCCAAAACAAACTCGCAGATCTTGTTATCTTTTTAATTTTCCTTTCCTCTAATCTTGACTAAGAATTAACGTGACAGGGCCTTTTATACATTTCAAGTAATAAATTTCAGTAATAAACTCATTTGAATCCTTCCCATTATATTCAAGTGTAATATATTTTTCATTCGTGCTATTATTTATTTATTTTTGTATATTTTGCCTTGGGGCCGGAAAGATAGGGGAAGCAAGGTCGGGGCCCCTTACATTAAGTGATATCTCTCGACGTCTCAACGTATTCAAAATGCAATTAAGTTCAATCACACCTATTGATAATTATAACAAAGAGACTGTAAATTATAAACAACCATTTTTTTCAATAAAATAATTTCAATGAGGTTACAAGCTGGGAAACATTGACAAACTTAATCACACCATCTCATGGTTTATTGCAAATATATTTTGAAATCTATGATCCTAGTTTAGGAAATTAGTTAGAACTGTTGCTGAAGATAGTTAACCACATTCTTGTCCACTTGGAAGGCCATGGTGAGAACATCTTGATTGATGGGAGGATTGGATCCAAAGACTGCGTTGGCTATGGTGATGACCCCAGGATTCTGGCTGCTCAGACCAGCAAAGGCAACGGCCTTGGTATTTCCCACGTTCAACTGGAAGTGAATGAGACCAATTGGGAACACAAAGACGTCTCCCTTGTTTAGAACTTTGGTGAAAAGGCGGTTACCGTCTGCATTGGATGTGACAAAGCCAACATGAAGAGTACCTTCTATGACTACAAGAAACTCAGTGGCACGAGGGTGGGTGTGGGGAGGATTTAAGCCACGTGGTGCAAAGTCGATGCGAGCCAAGGATATGCCTAGGGTATTGAGGCCTGGTAGTTGTTCCACAGTCACAGCTGTGACATTCGACCCCACTTTATTTGAGGTGTTTCCGGGAATGTTCACCGAGCGGAAGAAATCATTAGCAGTGACAAGCTTTGGGTCCTTGCAAAACTTCCCATTCACAAATACTGCAGAAAGAAAGAAAAGAAAATGTTTGTCATCATCATGACTATATATACATATATTATTCACAAAATACAATCAAAGAATATAGCAATAATAATGCGTACATACCAGCAGAAGCAGGATTCTCGATTGCAACACAAAAGTCCTGCAGGGGACTGGGGTCATAGGCAGAGGCGAGGGAACAAGCGAAAGCCAACAGGGCCACAGTTACAAGGGCGTACTTAGGAACAACCTTGGAGTTCATCATAATTGAGGCTATATATGATTTATCTCTACGTTTTAGTACTGATCTGTGTAAGTAAGTAATTAATATTGGAGGGGAAGGAATGAGAAATGTTGGATGGTCACATCTCTATTTATAGAGAGGAATTAACTGATCATGAACTGGTCCATGTTTTTTCCATAAACGTGTAATACTTGTCTACTCTTTAATTAATTAATCTAAGGTTATCGATTTTTATTATTTTTTCTTTGATGGTGGAAACATTCTTTAACCACTAATATTGCTCGCACACATACATTGAAAATGCAACCAAATTCGACCCCTTCAATAATGGAACGGTGCATACAGTACTTTCATTATTCCACAAATATTGAGCTTTATTACATTGACCCGGCTCTCTCTCTCTCTCTCTCTCTCACTCTCACAGAAAGAATTCATTTTTTTTCCTTTCTTAGATGGAAACGCCGGCAATGCGAACGTACTCCATCTCTTTAAATCGTCAATTACTGCGTACGTGGGTTTCAATAATACTTGAAGATACCATCGTTTTGTATATATGTTGTCCCATTTGTCTTGTATATAAGTATATATACTCCATACATATATTATATATATATACACACACATACATATACCCATTTTTTGTGATATAAAATTAATTAACAAGTGAATACGATAATAATGTCCTGAGTTTTGATCAGCTTGGTCTAAATTTCCGTCCACATATGCCTTTAAAATATTGATCATCTGCCTTTAATTTCTCACCTTAATATATAATACTTTTTATAAGCTGTACTAAGAATATTGAGCCTTTCTCAGTACCTCGATATTCTTCCATCATTATTGACCTGAATACGATAATTAACATTAACGTGAGGCCGACGTGCTTGGTCTAAATAGACTAAATTAATCATGTATATGCGTCCTCATGCACAAGCATTTCATCAAATAATATTAATCTGCAGCCTTAATGATCACCTCATATTTTTCTATCACTATTATTGATTCTATTGATTCTACATTTTGCATGCAGCCATCATTTTACCCATGATTCACATCCAAACTGAGAAAATTCAATGATGATCTACCTTTCTCACCTTGATCTCTACTGATCCTAGGTTTCAGGAATATTACCTACATGATCATCATATGTTTTTTACAGCGACAATTAACGTTGGTTGTTATATCATCATGCTAAACTACAGTACAGTACTACTATATATCCATGAAGTATTTTAGTCATTGTGTTTTTAGAAGTGATTGATTGATAGATATATAGTACTAGTATCGATTTGATCAAATGAAATAGGAAAAGATCCTTATCCTTAGTTACTATGTCCATGAATGCTCATGTTGGTTCCCGCGTTGTTTTTTTTTAATTTTTATAATAAAACAAACTATCATTCATATTAAAAAAGTGATTACAAACATTAATCAAGCCACACAGGTTGAGAAATAAAATCTGGAATACAATCTCACCACATCATTAAGCTTTCAACATTACAAGCAAACCTAACAAGCCTATGAGCAACCTCATTACCCAATCGGCTTACATGTTGAATAGAGCAATCTTCAAATAACATCACTCTTTCTGACTTCATGCAGTAGAATACCATACATAGCTTTTTTTTTTTTTTTTTTTTTGAACCAGAAAAAGACTTTCTGTATTACCTCAGATCTTGACTACAAACTTTGTCTTTCAGTACAAAAGAATAGATGCCCGAAGGCCCTTCCTCGATCCAAACTTTCTCCTCCCTAAATGTAAATGCTATCCTAGCAAGTGTATGAGCTACATTATTACATTCTCTATAAGTATGTTGTATATACCAGTTCTGTCTATTGTATAGAATCAATTTGATGTCTTCCACTAGCTGTCCATGCCATTCCCAACTACAACTCGAGCTATTAACATACTTGATCACAGACAAAGCATCCCCTTCAAAGATGGCCTTGGCCCAATTCAACTCAGCACACACCTTTAGAGGTTCCCACAAAGCATACAACTCAGCAGTAGCACTATTACTCAAACCTTCCATTGGATTACAAAGGGATAACAACACTTCACCCTCCTCATCTCTCACCACTACTCCCAGTCCCATCCTTTTCTTCTCTGAATTCATAGCTGCATCCCAATTTACTTTAACAAACCCCTCATCAGGCCTCTTCCATCTAGCCACTCTACGATTCCTTTGTCTTACATTTCTATCAATGCCCCTATCCACCTGTTCTTCTTGTACTCTGCCAGGTTTTCTTGAGCATGTATGAACAACTCAGTAGGAGCTTTAAGCCTTCCTTCAAAAACATAGATATTTCTCCTCAGCCAAATATTCCTCATCACAGTAGCAACAAGGTCCAGCACCTCCTTTAGTAATTTCACTACCATAGATTGCCACAGCCCCCAAAAATCACCTCCCACTCGAAGCCACTTCTGAACAGGACTAGATTTATCAGCCCATACATCTACTGCTGCACTGCAACTCTAGAGAACATGGCCAACTGTCTCAACTTCCAACCCACACACAGGACATAGTGGATTATCCACCACACCCCTTATAGCTAGGTTTTGTCTTGTAGGTAAACTATTACTGACAGCCTTCCTTATAAACATCTTCACATGAGTTTCAGGGGTATTCAGTTTCCACAGACTTTTCTAGCCATCCTTTCCCACGTACAACCCAGATGGAACCCCTTTCCCTCTCCTTTTCCTGTCCATCTCTAGGTGGCATGCACTTTTCACACTAAACATCCTGTCTTTTGCATAGGCCCAGATCCTTCTGTCTGGGGAATTTGCATGGCTTATAGGAAGCCCACACACCACATCTGCTTCCTCTTCCATCAGGGTATCCCTCACTAGCTTCTGGTTCCACATACCACACTCAATCAACTCATTAACCCTTGCATCCTCACTTAGGTTCTTCACAGGAGATTGTATGCTGAACAAAGATGGCTTAGGAATCCACTTATCACCCCAAATCCTCACCTGCTCCCCATTCCCTATCCTCCTTACCAATCCCTCTTTTAGTAGTTCAAGGGAACCCCATAAACTCTTCCAAATTTTTGATGGTCCACAACCCAGCTTAGCCTTTAATAAATCAGAGTGTTTGAAATATTTTTCCTTCAATACATTTGCCGCTATTGAATCAGGCATATTAAGCACTCTCCAACACTGCTTAGCAAGCAAGGCTTGGTTGAAACTCTCGAGTTCTCTAAACCCCAAACCTCCTGCTGATTTTGCAGCCCCCCAACTTTGCCCAACTCTTCCATTGTATCTTCCTATCATTTTGTTTAAAACCCCACCAGAATCTCGCCATTAAAGCTGCAATTTCTTTACATAATCTTTTTGGGAGTTTGAAAACACTCATATGGTATGTGGGAACTGCTTGTATCACTGCCTTCAAGAGGATTTCTTTACCTGAGGGAGATAAAAACTGGTTTTTCCAGTTGATAATTTTATTCCACACTCTATCTTTAATCCCTCTAAAGGTGTTATATTGAGACCTTCCCACCATAATTGGTAACCCCAAGTACTTCTCACAATTATTATGCACCACAACACCCACATCCCTTGCAATTCTACTCCTCACCTCTCATAGAGTATTTGAGCGAAAGAACAGAGAAGTTTTCTGTCTATTCAAGCTTTGCCCCGATGCTTGCTCATATACCTCAAGCACCCTCTTAATCCTCCTCCATTCCTGTCAATTGGCTTGCCCATAAATGATACAATCGTCAGCAAAGAGCATATTTGTGATCTTTACGCCCCCTCTAGTAATAGAAACCCCATTCAAGTCCCCTCTAGCCTCAGCCTGATTTAATAAGCAACTCATGCCCTCACCACAGATGAGAAAAAGGTAGGGAGACAAAGGGTCCCCCTGCCCCAACCCCCTTGATGGAAATATAGTAGCTCTTGGTTTCCCATTCACCAAAATGGCAGTTAACACAGAGGTCACGCATTGCATAATTAACTCCACCCATCTGTCCCCAAACCCCATCTTAACCATAACAGCCTTCAAATAATCCAATTCGACTCTATCATATGCTTTAGAAATGTTGAGTTTTAAAGCCATACTCCCCCTTATCCCCTTCTACCTTACTTTCATAGAATGCAAGATTTCATAAGCTACTATTATATTGTCATAAATAAGTCTCTCATGAATGAATGCACTCTTGTTCTTTGAAATAACATCATTGAGAACCACTTTTAGTCTATTAGCAAGAGTCTTTGCAACAATTTTATACATCACGTTACACGGACTAATAGGCCTAAAATCTCCCACTCTTTTTTGCTCTTTTACTTTAGGAATCAATGCAACATGAGTATGGTTGACATTCTTCAACATACCTCCACCCCTCAGGAAACTAAGAGCAGCAGCACACACATCTTCCCCCTCTATGTTCCAATAGGTTTGGTAAAAACATGCCCCATAGCCGTCTGGCCCTGGGGATTTCAGAGGCCTTATTTGATGTAAAGCATCTTCAACTTCTTCTTTTGTGAACTCCCTTTGCAAAGCATCATTCATTTCATCCGTGACTCTAGGTTCCATCTGGTGCAAGCAAGAGTCAATAGCTGCTCTTGGAGGTGCTGAAGTTTTAAAAACTTCTGAGTAATACACATAGAAAGCCCCAGCAATGCCCTCTTGCTCCTCTCATAGCCTGTTTTGCGTGTCTATCACTGCCTGAATCTGGTTTCTCCTCCTCCTCTGTGATGCACATACATGGAAAAACTTGGTGTTTTTATCACCAAGCCTATACCAATTTCTTTTAGCCTTATGCCTCCACTTAACATCTTCCCGCACTAACAGCACCCTGACCTTCTTTTGTAATTCTTTTATTTCCCCAACCTTTTCAGGTCCCTCTTCATCTTGCAATTTTTTAATCCTCCCCATCATCTTCTTTATATCTTTCCCTCTACTACCATCTTTATTTCTTGCCCGCTTTTTCAGCATTCCACTACAGGATAGTAACAGATTCTGAACCTTCAACCAAGGATCACTACCATACCTTTTATCTACCCATCCACTCTTAACTACTTCTTCACACTCATTATCTTTTACCCAACTAGCTTCTAATTTGAAATTTCTAACTCCCTTCCAAAGGCTACAAGGAACATCCACAATGGATAATAAAACTGGTCTATGGTCAGAGCTCCTAACAGTGAGTCCCACCACCTTTACTATTTTAAAAACATCTCTCCATCTCTGGTTTGCCACAAATATGTCGAGCCTTTCTTTTGTAAAGGTTGAATCATTGTGTCTATTACTCCAAGTAAATGGGCATCCCACATATCCCAAATCTATCAAACAATTTTCCTCTAATACTGCTCTAAACTGCTCCATCAGCCTCTCCTCATGCTGTCTACCCCCTTCCTTCTCCTCTTGGAGTAATATTTCATTAAAATCTCATGCTACACACCATGCCTCCCCACTCCTAGGCTTCAAAGAAGACAACAGCTCCCAAGACAGCTTTCTCTTTGACGCGTCAGGATGACCATAGAACCCAGTAAAAAACCACTTATCCCTTCCTCCATCATTCTTTATCAGACTATGTATGTGCCATTGAGAATAATTTAAGATTTCCAGATCCACATCCCTATCCCAAAACAAAGCTAGTCCTCCCCTCTTCCCAACAGGTTCAACTACAAAACAACCCTCCATGCCTAATCTTCACTTCAAACCTTCCACCCTACCTACTTTGATCATAAGTTCAATTAGAAACAAAACTTTTGGCTTATTCTCCTTTACCATCAGGTAAAGGTCCTTAACTGTTCGAGGGTTGCCCAGTCCTCTGCAGTTCCAACTTAACCAACTCATAATGTGTGGTGGGGCTGGCTAGCAGCCTCCACCATACTTGAAAAAACAACCACACCCTCCTCACACTCTTTCCTCATTTTTTTTCTTTGTACCTTCCCTAACCCCCAGAACAATCCCCTCACATACAGTCCTTTTAGCAAGTAAGGAAGACATAGACCCTTCACTCCCTAAACTTTTCCCACGGGCTCTCCTCTTCCAACTCCCAGCCTTCCCTTTCAACAAACCCCTATGTTCTCCCTCTAAACCCTCATTCCCTTTATCTTGTACCAATATAGCATCCACATCACACTCAGTATAAATAGACTCATTGCTACTAATAATTGGTGCCAAGCAAGGAACCACAAAACCTCCTCCATCAATCCCCTTCGCCTCCCCCTAACTCTCCTCTTGTGAAACTTTCATCTTCAAACAGCTCATCCCCTCTCTACCACTCCTCCCCTCCCCCTCCCTAACACTTAGCAGAATCTCAGGTCCTCCAGTATGGGTTCCTTCACTATCCCCTCCCAATTCAGATTGAGGATCGCCACCCCCGCCCCCCCAAAATCCTCCCTCCTCTCTACTTTCCTCCTTCTTCCAGCAAACTTAGCTCTCAGCCAAGGGCCATATTGAGCTAGATCCCCCCCTCCCCATTCTGCATACATCCCTGATCCCTATGCACAATACAACCACATTGGAGACAAATCTTAGGTAATTTCTCATACTGGAAAGGTATCCACATACTTTCACCATTCACATTAATAGTTCATCCTCTAGCTAAGCTCTTCCTCAAATCTAACTCCACCTTCACCCTCAACATCTTCCTCCTGGACCTTAACTTCCCTCACCTCCCCAACAGTAGCCCCAACCATCTCCCCCATCTTCCGATTCATGCAATCCAACTGTAGATTAAACATTTGAACCCAAAAACATTCATGGTAGAAATCTACTAAATGGATCTGAGCATTGCCAACATAAGGTTTTAGAACCAGCAAGTAATTATCGAACAACCATGGACAACCCCCCAACACTTTACTCTTATCCCTCACATTGGTGAAAGAAATGACAAAACAGTTTTGCCCAAGGTCTTGAAAAACCATTGGTCGACTCACCTTCCAGATCTTATCCATCATAGCCCTAATGATCTCCTTCCCGATCCTCCGCTCTGCAAACACCTTCCTAATCAGGCTCCTCTCCCCCTTCCTTCTTGCTTCATCGCTATCACTAGCTTGAAACTCGATTGGCAAACTTTCCTCCTCACTCAAATTGAGCCTCTCCCAGATCTTCTTAAGCCCCTCCATTGTCCTCCCTCTGCCCGCCGTAGCCAGTAGGAGGACTTCTCAGCCTTCACCTCATCACGTTTCACCACCCATCGCCCTCAAGAAGACGACGAGAGAGAAAATGGTTGAGAGAAGAATACTTGGTTTACTACTTATTTTTCTACCATACATAGCATATGAATCATCTTTAGCTTGCAATTCCCTCACCATGAGTAAAAATTCACTTTCCACCATGAGTCTATTGATCCCCATCGTTGCACAAAATTGCATGCCCGAAATATAGCTAGTAACTCTATGGATTCAGGCTCAGCTACAGTAGGTTCCTGCATACTTGTTGACATAACAATGTCACCCCTCTCATCTCGAAGCACCACCCCCAACACCTGCCCTGTATGGATCACTAAACATAACACCATCCACATTTAATTTCAAAGCTCCAGCAGGTGGAGGTTGCCATCCAAAATAGTCCCTAGTCTTCATAATAGGTAGGTCCTTACAAACTACAAAGCTCCTCTGTAATGACAATGCATGCTCGATGACTTGTCTAGGCTCCATATTCTCTTTGTCGTGAATCATCTTATTTCTCCTGAACCAAACACCCAAGCCACTGAGAAAAACAATGCCAAATCTTCCATACTTCCTCTTGTTTTCAATTTCATTATAGCCTCCATCATGGATAGTTGTGAATTCATGGGCAAAAATTCTTTCCAATACTTCTTAATAGACTGAAAATGCAATATGGCATGCGGCAAGTCTTCCAATACACTTTTACATAAACAACAAACCCCCTTTGTACTGACATTCTTCTCGCTCAGATTATGTTGATTTGGAATACTCTCCGTACATAATCTCCATGCAAAGACTTTAATCTTGTTTGGCACGTTCATCTTGCAAATAGACTTCCATAAAGCATGTTGCTGCTTAGTATCAGAACACTCCCCTTCTTGACCATGTAATTTGTCTTTGATCAGTCTGTACATACTTCTCACAATAAATTTTTCACTTTTTCCATAACCCCATATCCACTTATCAGAATGGTTGCCAGGACAGATGATAAGCTTCAAGACTTCAGCTGAAACATTTGGATTGAATAGAGCTCTAACTTTATCTACTTTCCACCAGTTTGTATCTTTATCAATCAAGCTATCCATTGTTTCCTCCCATTGTTCTTCACTACTCATAGACAATATTTTTGTACAAAGAGCTTGATGCCCCGGGATCCAGCAGTCCTCCCATATTTTTGCCCTTTGTCCATCCCCTATCCTCCATCTACAACCTTGAATCAACCAGTTCTTTGCTTCCCATAAACCCCTCCAAGCATAGGCGGGGTTATACCCCAACCCTGCATCAAAGAACTGACCCTTGGAGAATCTTGCATGAGGAGGATTCTCTACTTCATAAAATTTATAAGGCTCGATATTTCAAAAGAATAGAATTCTAAGGTTAAAAGATGAGTCAGGCAGTTGGGAGGAGGGAGATGCTCATAATTGTTTGATTAAGGAGTATTTCAAGAATATTTTTATTGCTTCCTTTGAGAGGGGCAAAGGGCCTTTGATCTCTGTCTCCACATCATCTCTTCCTTCTCTAACCACTTATGCACTTCTTCTCTAGCTTCTTCACAACTTTCTTTATTATCATACACAAGATCTGTGTCTTGTACGTGCTTCAAATTCTGTCTTGCCCTTTGTAATTGCTTATAAACATTCCCAAACTTCACACGGTTCCATACTGTCAATTTTTTACTACACTCAAAAATCAAATCCATCACCTTATGAAAGCTATAGTTCTCAATTCCCCTCCTCCAAGTATTTGCAACAATATCATCACAACCCTTCTCACCAATCCACATTGCCTCGAATCTAAACAATTTTTCTTTCCTCTACTCCACCAATCTTACTGCTGTTTCAAGCCAAATTGGTAAGTGGTCTAAGTAAGCCACTACCCCATGAGTTACTCTAGCATGTGGAAATAGATCTTCCCAATGAGAATTAGCCAAAAATATGTCAAGCCTTTCACTAATACTACGACCTTCCCCCCTTCTATTACACCATGTAAATTGTGGTCCACTGAAGCCCATATCCTTCAAAGCACAGTCAATAAATACATTTTTAAAATCAGCTATCTGCCTTTCGAGCCTTAGTCCCCCCCCCCCTTTTTAATCTTAATCTAATATCTCATTCAAATCCCCAAACACTAACCATGCTTCCCCCTCCCTCCTAGAACAAGATCTCATCACCTCCCAAGTTCCATGTCTAAGACTTGTTTCTGGATGCCCATACACCCTCGTAACATACCATGTACCCTCAACTCCCTCAATACAAGCATCGATATGAAATTTGGAAAATTTCAAAACAATAAAATTTACTTCCTCATACCACAACATTGCAATACCCCCGCTCCTACCCACACAATCAACAGCAAGACAATTTGCAAAACCCAACAAATACTGACATTTCTCAAAGTCACGAACATGCAATCTGGTCTCTTGCAGAAACAAGATACTGAGCTCTTCTTTCTTCACTAAATCGGGAAGAATCCGAATGCCCCGTGGGTTCCCAAGCCCACAGGCATTCCAACTGAGGAGTTTCATGGCTCCCAGCAGGGTTGAGCGTCAAACACCGCCGATACCAAATCATTGGACAAAACTTCATCCTCCTAATGTCACTGCCTTGAAACAACCATCTTTGATGCACTCCTTTGATCTTCCTCACCCTCCCTCAGCTCCCTTCATCTTTTCAGAACTAGTTTCAACTGAGCCTTAAACAGCCTTTTTTGAGAGTTGCTTACTTGCAAAATCCTCTTCCATTTTCTACCCATGGAGACATCATGCTTTAATAGCCTCTCGGGCCTATTACTCACCTGAGACACCCATGTCAGAGCCCATTTGTAAAGCCCCTTGTTCAGGCCCACATGAATCATCCTCCCCAACCCCTTTACTCCTCCTCGTAACCGTTACATCCTTAACTGAAGTTTGAAAACTCTTTTCTTTCGTTTCCCCACCATCTCCTCCATTCAACGTACACATCTCCTCCGTGTTTTTCCTCCCCTTCTTTAGGCAGTTTTGTACCCATTTGGATAAACTCCAAAGATCTCACCTCCTCTGAATTTGTTGTTTGAGAATCTTTTGCAGATTTCTCACCAATCACTACTGAACTAGACGACTATCTATTTTCCCTCACCGGAGCAGCCATCGGATCAAAAAACTCTGGTCCCATCTTCTTATCATGCCAAAATCCTCCCCGACCACTGAAAGGAGCAGCTCTCATCCACTAACCATATGGTAATCCATCTTCGAATTTGCTTGGACTCATTTTCTAGAGAACACAATCTTTGTGGCTATGGCCCAGTCGTCCACAGCAATAGCACAAATTTGGTAAGCGTTCGTAAGAGAACCGTACCCATAAAGGCTCCCATTTTCCCAGATTGATCTACTTTCCTCGAAGAAGAGGTTTCGTGATATCCAGCTTTATCCTTACTCGCATGAATCCCCATTTCATCTCCCCCTCTTCTAAATCCACCTCTACCACTTCACCCACCGCTTTCTCGATCAAATTTCCCACCTAATCATTACGAGCTGTAAGAGGTAAATCATGAAGCCAGATCCAGAACAATGCCTCTGGGATTTGAATTTGGTCGAATATCATCAAATTCTATCAACATGAAAATAGAATTGAGATCTCTGAATCTTATACTTTTTGCAAGTCTCCATACTTTCCTCATCGTTGCTTTATCCTTCATTTTTTACAGCTTCAAAACCAATATCTTATACCAAACTGTGTCATTATTTGAACTAGGTGAAAAGTGACTTCAAGTGTTTCCGAAATGCAGGCTACCCACTGTATGCCCAGCTATGCACGATCTTTGGAGCGTCAGTCGCCACCGGCACATTTCACAGTCCAGCAGCCAAACCAATGGAAGACGGTGATGAGAAGCGTCGCCTTGATGCTGAGATGCGAAGCCCCACATTGGGCACACATGCCATTGATATTTCCATGGGGACTTCGGGTCCTTCAACACACATGTTTCACCCCCGTAAACAAAAGGGACAGGCCAACCCATCTCAGGAAGACTTATGCACACAAAACACGTCTGTTGCACGCCGCAAGTGCTACGAGGGCTGGGTTGAGGCTTCCGCAACAAAGTGGAGCAAGGGGTCTGCGCCAAAAATGGACAGCGATGACGACCTTGATATCTTTAGGCGTTGTGTCACTTTGCTGGTGGAGATTGAGCCCAAGTTGCTAGAGGATAATTGGTTGTGTGCCTATGCCGTGCTCCATGATTCACCAGCTGAGCGGCAGGGCTTTTTACATATGAATGGCGAGTATCGGCGATTGTGGGCCATGCGTTGTTGACTTCTATAATTTCGGTCAGCTCTATGTTTTTATTTAAAAACACCTGTTTCTTGTTTTTCCATTGTTCTCTATTTTTACATGTTTATGTGATTTATGATTGGCCAACCCTCAGGCTGTACCTGCTGGCCAACCTGAATTTTTGTGCTTATCATGTCTATACTTGAATTCTGGTTTTTGATTTGTTAGCAGACATTGAATACACGTATAAATATTTCTTGTATATCTTTTTTTGGTACGTTCACCTATTTGTTATGTGTGTAGAAATATCTTAACTTGTTCAAGACTATACCTGTATCTGGGAATCCTATGTGGGGTGTGTCAGAATTAGGTCCAATGTATAGGTTAGAGGTTTTGTCACATAAATGCCAAGAGATCTGCTATACGTCAACCTACAGCCGGCGCACACTTCACATGATTTTTTTTTTTTTTTTTTTTACACTCAATGCATTGAGTGTGCGCCGGCTGTAGGCTGCAGCAAATATTTTTCCAAATGCCAAAGGGGGAGATTGTTAATGTAAAAATGAGTGTGTTAGCATATTTTTGTGAAAACATTTGTTAAATTGTTTTGTAACAAGTGTTGAAGTGTGTAAAAGTGAAAGTGGGTCAAACGGCTCGAGCAGAACTCATACAGAGAGTTCGCTCGACAGGAGCTCGACAGGGCACTCGAACAAAACTGGCCCAAGAAGTCCGCTCAACTCTCTCGCTCGACATAGAGCTAGAGCAGTGACCAAGCAGAGAGTTCGCTCAACCCTCACTCGACATAGCACTCAAGCGAAGATCATCCAGAGAGTTCGTTCAACCCTCGCTCGACTTGGAGCTTGAGCAGCTTCTAAAGTACAACGTGCGCTCAACGCGTGCTTGACACCTCGCTCGAACAAATGTTCAGACAACTTAATTTTTCTATGATTTGAGCACCATGCTTCTTGGTAGGTAAAAAAGGAACATTTTATTCTGCCCTTTGTGTGGAGAAACTGAGCTAAAACAGAGCCTTTTCCAAGAGCACTTGAGAGATACTCTCTTACACATTCAAAGTTGATTCTCTCTTGGAAAATACATCTCCATCAAATCACACTTAAGATCAAATATATTTTAGTCCACTGGTGTAGACGTGTTCATTGGCTGGAAGGTTTTCGGAGCTGCTATTGATGAAGAGATCGAGAGGTTCTCGTGGGAAGCTATAAAAAGGTCAGAGTTCCGGCACTGCATGCGTGTAGAGATCAAGTGGGTCACTCATGGTGTTACAATTCAAGTTTAGCTATTGCAAAGGTTTTGTGAGTGTTTCTAAATTGGTTGTAACAAACTAAAGTTTCTATAATGGATTTGAGGTGGTGACTTACACCTGGAGTGGTTTTAGATTTTGAAGACGTTCTTCAAATGAATTTCCACTTCGTGACCAAATCTCTGTGTTGATTATTTGTGTGTTTTATTCTATTGATTAATTATTTGTCTAACAACTTTTTGAATAGACCATTAAAATTAAATTACACCTATTCACCCACCCCCCCCCCCCACCCTCCCCCCCCCCCACCCTCTAGGTGTTGAGTTGGATAGAACCACTACTTTTTCATTGTCAAATATGTTTATAGGTGGCTACGGGCAAATAAAAGACAATCTAGATAGTCTTCTGAGGCTCAGTTGCACAAGAAATTGTGGGAAGCCATTTGGAGTTTGAAGATGCAACATAGAGTCAAGATATTCTCTTGGCGTGCTTGTTTAGAGTGCTTACCTTCTCAAGGGGTTGCTGCCTATGTGATTCTGAAACCGAAACTTTGACTCATGTTTTACTGCATTGTCCAAGTATTGTTGGGTTATGGAAAACTTATCTACCTGTGATGGCTAATACTGATTGCAATCAATCTATTTTTAATGTTGCGGTGTAGGTGAGAACTTTAGGAGGATTGGAGGCTTTGGCAATCTTTTTTACCATAGCATCGAGCTTGTGGTTCTAGAGGAATAAAAAACTGCATGAAAATGAGTTGAATAGAACATGCGTTGATAATGCATAAAATGATTGTGGAAGTGAAGACACAACATGGTTCAGATCTGAAAACTTTTTGTGGATGGAAGTTACCACCAATGGGATTCTTGAAGCTTAGTGTTGATGGTGCGACTTTTCAACATCTTCATAGAGTTGGTGTTGGAACTATTTTGCAAGATGCACAAGGGAAAGTTCTTATGGCTGCTAGCAAGGGAGAATGGGAGGTGGATCAATCAGAGGTTATAGAGTTCCTGGCGATCCTGCACCGATTACAAGGCTCGACTCCAATACGATGCGAGCACAAGTCAACCCATAACTCCTGCCTATCGCTCCGATTACATTTTGCATAAATGAAATGACATAAAAAAACCTAATTTCCGGCTTCAACACGAGCCAAAATAAATTGAGAGCTCATGCCAGCAATTCGAACCACTACGGTATTATTCCAGAGTAACCAAACTTTCCCACCAACAGCTTCATTTGACGTGCCATTCTCAAAATTCAAACACCTCATCAAACTTTGAGCTTGATCAAAACTAGTAAAAGGTTCCATTAAAACAACAATAACAGGTTTCAGAGACCCAATCAACTTATTTAACCGACCTTTAGAGGTTCGAATCCCTCTAATATTCCATACAAAGATGGAACCAATCATAATGAAAATTTAGTGGTTCGGGTTTGAACCCAAGTAGAACTCCTGACTTTCACAAACTGTTTTTTCATATATGTTTTTTTAGCAGCGAGATCCCCCTCCTACTCCGTATGATAGTCCTTCTGCTGAGGCAAAACATTTAAATCAAGATCAGGTTCAGGATCTGAAACTGATATCCCTTCCAAAATAAATTGATCTCTGGTTTTAGGACTCTCATGCACTTGTGCCTCTGCGGCATACAAAGAAGACCTTGCTTCAAGGCGCACTTCCTCTGTTTCGGTTAATATCTCAAGTAATTGGTGTGCAAGTGCATCCTGAATAGGAATCATAAGACACATCTGCTCCAAAGTAAGAACATTAGACTGCACCTGCGAGAAAACATCAAGCTACATAAGAGGGCCTACAGCCACACCAGACTGGCCATTAACCTGAGAAACCACACTCTGCATATGAACCAACGAAGAGTCACTAGGTTGCACCCTTAGAAGGGCGCCCATCTGCAACTCAGACGATGAAGGCTACACCAAGGAAGCTCATCAATAATCTTTCCAGAACTCATCTGACCAGCCACGTCAGAAACCACCACCAAACTCATATCCATCTGAATATTCAATGGCCACCTGCCTCTAGTTCCTTCTCGGACTCATTTTGAATCACAACATTCTGAACTACCTCATTCTCTTAGCCTTCATATCCTCTCCAGTAGGATTACATTTTTGCCGAACCCAGGACTTCTCCCCATTCACAGCCTTCCCAGCACTACACGTACGGGAATTATGTCCCTGCACTTTACATCTACAACAGAAAGCAGGAAGTGTTTCATATATAATATCTTGTTTACGGCTTGAGGGCATACCAGGGACCCCAATCCAAAAAAAAAGAATTGGTTGTACCGCCACATCCATCTCCAAGCATAAATGAGCTCCATCCGTGCGAGTCACACACCGAGGAGGATTATCTCTTCTGATGAACTTACCAATAGGTGCAATGAAAATACATAAAAAAGACTCATGATAGAAGTTTGAAGGCAAACCTGGGAGCACTATCCAAACCGGAACCATGGAAGGTTCCTCATCTTCACTAAAAACAGGTGTCCAGTGGAACGCACAGTAGAAAACTCCATCGATGTCGCAAGCTTCACGAGACAGCGCTTTCAAAAAATCATCCTCAGACGATAAACGAAAAAAGTCGTTGCGAGGACGCCACATAGTAGAGGCTACTGGGGTGCCTTCTAGACCCCATTGGCAGCGTATGAAAGCTCTAATGGCATCCAATGAGGGACGGTTTCTGATAAACTTCAGGACAATGGAAAATTTGAAAGGATCAGCCGAACGTGAGATCTCTCCTCTTTCAAAACTGAAAGCATAACGTGCCATCCACGCTCTTAGGCATACGAGATGGGACGAAAACCTCTGGGAGAGATTGGGGCACAGCCGCAGCGAGTTCTGCAAAGGAACGTCACCGAGCAGAAGAAATCATCAGCAGTGACAAGCTTTGGATCCTTGCAAAACTTCCCATTCACAAATACTGCAGAAAAAAGAAAATGTTTGTTATCATCATATGACTATATATACACATATATATTATGCACAAATGAGCCTTTCTAATCAGTACCTTAATATTCTTCCATCATTATTAACTGTACGTAGAGATTTTGATAATATTTAATCTGCACCCTTTATCACCTCAATATTTTTCCATCACTATTAATTATTGATTCTATTAATCTCTACTTTTTGCAGCCATCAATTAGTACCCATTGATCACATCCAAACTAAAAAAACCAAAAAAAACCAAAAAAAAAAAAAAAAAAAACAGAAGTTTCTCGTCTCTCTATGAGCCAAGCCCCCTTTTCTTCTTCAGGGAATTCCATCCATTAATAGGTTCATTTTTATTTAACTTGAAATAGATACTATCTATTTACAAGTGTAAAATATTATATTATATATTTTTTATCATTATATTATATTTTTTAAAATGATTGAAGATGAGAAAATTTAAAATAAAAAATATTTTTTTTTTTTATAAATATTACCTAGCTACATGATCATATGTTTTTTTCAACGAGAATTAACGACGTTGGACGTTGTTTTATATCATTAATGTGCAAAACATGAACGACATAGCCTACGTAATGCTGCTAATGCAGGCCATTACTTATATGTATATATGATAGTACTACGAGTGATCCCCGGCCTGGTGCTGAATTTGCAAAAAAAATATCTTATAAAACTGGAAAAATGCACGCTAGCTAGAAGAATAAGCATTTTTCTTGTAACGTGACATCAATGACATTTGCATGCAACCCTACACCAGATATTAGCCATCCCAAAGTTGGCTAACTGTGTGGTCACAAGGTGTACTTGTAGGTTCTTTTATTCATATATATATGCTATTATGACTGTTAGGTACTTAATTATATGAGAAATATTTTAATCATAAAAAAAGTATATAAAAATAAATTTAATATATACTTCTAAATGAGCTTTAAATTTCATTTATATTATGGCTTAGATAATTATATCGCATTAATTTTGACATGTCGATCAAACCGATCGATGGATTAGTGTATATATATATATATATACACCAGGCTAGCTAGCTTTGGATCATCATCTCCATAATAAATAATTAAAGTCTTAGGTTTAAATAATAAAAAAATGGTAAATAGATAAGGTGAACATGAGATATATCGAGGTCCGATGACTCTTTGATACGTTAGTACTTCATGTTCTTATTCAGTTGGATGGGGCCGGCCGGGTCAAATCAAGATCAACTGCACTAAAGACTAGATACAAAATATCGATCGGACTGCACCAAGGGTGGTTCTTAATTAGTTTTCAGACGATCCAAAACTTTAATTTAGGGACATAAAAGATCTAGAACTAGAAGTCGCTCAAGCAGTGGTGGTCGGCTAGCTTTTTAAGCGGTAAAGTTAAAGAACTTTGGAAACTTCACGCCTCGCATGGCATGATATCTACGCCGCCATTCCCAATTGCATAGAAAAAAGTGTATATATTTTAAGAAATGATATTTAGAATTGTGAGTATGTAAGCGTTGTACAATCACTTTGAAAAAAATGAATAAATATAAGATCCAATAAAAAAATTAATTTTTTAATAATAAATTCTACTTTTTTTCAAAACGACTACATAACGCTTATGCATTCCACAACTAGCATTACTCGTATATTTTAGTCCATCCATCGATCACTTAATATTTAAATCCATTCCTAACAGCTTAGAATGGCAATGATTAGTCCATCACTCATCTAGCTTTTGCCGCCGTTGCCCTTAATTCCTTTCCCATCAAGAGATCCAAGAGGCAAGAGCCTCTCTCTCTCTCTCTCTTTCTCTCTCTGCTTTTGTTGATGGTTTCTGCTTCGTTTCATCGATCGTCAGGGCGCACACACAAAATGAGAAGAAACAAAGGAATTTGAAGCATAAATTGGTTTCAACCAGCTTTTGACATGGTCAAGTATAGCACCACATCTTTCTATTCTTAGCTTTCAAGAATATTAGATACAAATCTTCACCTCTAAATCTTTTCCACGAAGAATATATATTTAAGCATCCAATATTCTTGTTTATCTAGACTTTAACTAGCTTATACTCGAAATGAAAACGAGAGAAAATAGAAAAATAAAATCCCATGTAGAATCTTTCAAAAGAAAAAATAAATCTTAATTAGAAAAAATTGATTAACTCAATAAAAAAACATAAAAAGTAACAAATAAATCTTATGTAATTGATCATCTCTCTAATTGATTTAACACATTTCTGATATATTTTTTCTCAAAACTCGACTTTTATTGAACTTCTCTATGATTTTTGCTTTTTTTTTTTTTTTTTGGAATCTTTTGGCTCCCAATCAAGCCCTTTATTTTCATAGTAAGTCATTGATTTATAAAGATGTTAGTAATGTTCCCTAATTACCAAAAAGGTATTCATTAGCATGAGGTTTTTTTTCTTTTTTTTTTTTTTTTTTTGCTTGAGTATTCTTATGATAATGTTTCTAAATATATATGTTGATATTGGGATTTTTTTTTTTTTTTAAATTCTGTTATGCTTGAGTTTACTTTATGATGACAAAGCTTCCTGTACTCCATCTGATCTTTTGATTTCTAGTATTGCTAGTGAGACATAAGTCATCCAAATTCTCATCCTATTTTTACATAAGAATTATTTCACATACTCTCTTTATACTCACTTTTTATCTTTATTAGTTTATAAATAGCAAAATCTGATCTTTCGAGTGTTCATAAAATTAAAGATTTTTGGAGTCCAATTTGTTTCCCATATATATACTTACATTGTTTATTGAAAATAATGATTATAATTGCTTCTAAGAATCTAAAGCAAGTTTGTAAAACCAAATTTAATAAAATTCTCTCTAAATTAGTAATTTCCCAATAAAGATTAAATGAGCTATCAATTGAAAATGTGGTATAAAGTCTTAATTAGTAATTATGCTTTGCAAACGATAAAAAAAAATTAATAAAAATATAATATAAAAACAAAAATTAAAATAATTTTATAGAATTTTATTTTATAAATATATATCTACCTATATATATAAAGAGCCTATCTAACGGCAAATTCTTGTTTTAACGGTTCCTATGATTTTCCCGTTAAAAGTAATTCCTCTCCGTTAAAAGTCATTCACATCCGTTAAATAGCTTCATTTTCAATTTTATACCCATTGATTGCGTCTTTTACGTCATCCGCATTTCAATTTTTATGATACCCCTTTATTGACTCTTAAGACCATTTATTGATTGTGAGAATTGAATATATTAAACGGGTGTTTTTTCACCCAATCATTGAATATATTAGACCATTTATCAGTTTCTGCCGATTCAAGTACATGCATATCATTCTGAGATTCAATATTATTCTGCAGCTGCCGTTACAAAATTCTAATTAATAATTACATATAAAAAAAATACAAATACAAAATTTAAATAATAACACATACTATTCTCCTAAAATAACCTTCTCATAAAATACTCATCAAGCCGACGAAGAAATTCCCCGTTTCTCTTGAGTTTGTATTCATCATTCCTCCTGTATCTCCTTGAGTTATCTTTGTACTCTTGGAAGCTACTAGAGACTTGCATATACAAATGCTGCTGGATTTGAGGTAATATTTAGTTTCTTTATCAATCTTATGTTTAACTGTTTGAATGAAAAAAATCATATTCTGATTGAAACATCTACAACTGCATATTCACAATTCCCCCTTTTCTCCTGGAGTTGTATTCATCTTTGTACTCTTGGAAGCTACTAGAGACTTGCATATACAAATTCTGCTGGATTTGAGATAATATTTAGTTTCTTTATCAATCTTATGTTTAACTATTTGAATGAAAAAAATCCTATTCTGATTGAAACATTTACAACTGCATATTCACAGTTTATCTTTCTTATATGGTCTGTTTCTCTCAAATCAGTTGTCTGGAAGCAGTGCAGTGGTGATAAAATCTGAAGGAAACATTGAAAAGGTGATAAAGTATGAATGAAACATTGAAAAGGTCAGTCTAACCACTTTTTGTGTGTTTATAGTATATCTATAGTCTACTTATGTTTTAGGTTTATAGTTTGTGTCTAATGTTTATAGTATATCTATAGTCTAGAAGCTCAAACACAACCCAGATATGTATACAGAATTCTAACTTGATACAATTCAAAATTCTAGAGTAATTTAATTGTACCAAACAATTCAAATATATAACTTCAGGACTTGTATAGAGAAATAGACATAAATTTACAGAAAATTCTAATTCTAACATCATAGGATTAAACACCATCATAATAGAATGGGAAGAAAAAAATCAAAAAAAAAAAAGCGCTGAGTGGATTTAAAGAATCAAAAATAACAAGTAGTATCATACATTCAGATAGAAGCAAAAACCAAAACACAAAACAAAATAACAAGAAGAATCATACATTCAGATTTAAAGAAGCAAAAACCAAAAAAAAAAAAAAAAAAAGATCAGAAGAAGGAACAAAAAAAAAAAAAACTCCACCTTTCCCGTGTAGGGGATGGCCTCACGGTGGCACAGCTGGTAAAAACAATTACCTAATCATTTTAAACTAGAAAATTTGATAAGAATAAAATAATTAGATGCAGCTTGGATTGATGATTTAAAATAATAATAATAATAAAAACAAGCTTGAAATTAGAAAAGCCCTTAACCAAACTGCAGGAACTACTAGCTAATTGACATGAAATACGCAAGTGAGAAAAGTGACTTTATTATAAGATATTATAACATGCATGCATGTGATCATCATCTAAAGTTTATAAGCAATTGACAAATCGAAAAAAAAAAATGGAGAACAAAAACCCAACAAGCATAAAAATGAAATAAGAAAATCCACACGAAACGGGAAAAAAAATCAAAACATCCTTCAGATTCCAAAAAATGGTTCATACTGACGAACAAAAATCCAACAAGCAGATTCACATCCAAAAAACATGGAGAACAAATACCCAACAAGCAAAAAAATTAAATAAAAAAATCCACACGAAAAAAAAAAAAAACCATCCTTTTCTCAGGAACCAAACATATTCATTCAGAAAGAGAGAGAGGGAGTGAAAGAAAGTACCAGATGAACAGAGCCACAACCCATCCCAATTCCAAAAATTAACTGCAAACACCAATTAATTGAAATGGATCTGAAGACATGGTCCATGCCCTTGTAGTAGATGAGATCATTAAAATGGAGCACAAAAATCCATGCAAATTAAGCCTTAACAAGAAATCCGAAAGCTTGCAAGAAAACGTTATCTGCAGATAAATTGAAGACATGGTACTCTGCAAACTTTTGTTGAAAACTCAAAAGTATAGAACTAAACCTGAGAACTATTACGTATGCCAAAATCCTGAAGCACAGAGTGATCGGGAGGGATGAGAAATCTAGAGAGAGAGAAATCTAGAGAGAGACAGAGAGAGAGGGGCTCTATTGAGCCGAAAACAATGGAGCTTCTCCCGTAAGATAGAGAGAGAGAGAGAGAGAGAGAGAGAGAGAGAGAGAGAGAGAGAGAGGCTGCGGGTAAAGTGTATGCAGTATCCGTGTGTTGTGCTTTACTATGTGTAAGCGAACCGTGGATGTACTTCTAAGTTGTGTTTTCTTAGTTGGAGTGGACAGGCAAGATGAGATTGTAGAGGGTGACGCGGATTGTAATAACTTAAATGCATCTCAACTGATTTTAATTCATCATTATAATTTTTTTAAATTACAAAATAAAATATAATAAATAAATTAAATCTTTTAAATTTTTAAAATATTAATAATATTATAAAATAATATTCTAATAATATTAAAAAATAAAATTTCTACCGAATTGATTTTTTTTTTAATATTTCTTTTACTTAATAATTAAGAAAGTGTTTACTTAATGATTAATTTTTTTAAAGAAAAAAATTTAATTACTATTCCTACATGAATTTCTTACCAAAAATTTTCATCGAATTGCATTTTTTTAATTTTTTTTTTTTACTTAATTATTAAGTAAAGTAAGTGTTTTTAAATGAATTTGTGATTTTATTTATTTTTAAAAAATATTTAAAATGTTTAAAAAAATGATTGAAAAAAAAGAAAAGGAAAAAGAAAAAAAATACATTTACCCTTTCAGTGAGGATTCTCTGTAAGAACCCTCAGAAAATGAAACACACTTTAGTTTCCAAGCACTTCCATATATTAAAAAAATAAAATTTTGTAAGTCATTTTTACTCAACAAAAGTTTGTGCCCTAGACTTGAATAAAGATAGCAACTAGAAAGGAATAAAGTAAATGTCAGCATAACTCTAAAGTTCAAAAATGTCACCTACTCAAATATTACAATAAATATTGTCATTGTAATTGCTAAAAAATATTAAAAAATATGCAAAAAAATATAATAAACAAATTAAATATTTTTAAATTTTAAAATATTAATTAATAATATTAAAAAATAATATTCTAACAATATTAAAAAATAATTTTCTTACCAAAAATTTCCACCAAATTGTATTTTCTTTTTTTATTTTTCTTTTACCTAATAATTAAGTAAGTGTTTACATAATGATTAATGTTTTTAAAAAAAATTAATTATTATTCCTACATAAATTTCTTACCAAAAATTTCCACCGAATTGCATTTTTAAAATTTTTTTTTTTACTTAATGATTAAGTAGGTGTTTTTGAGTGGTGACGCGGATTGTGATAGAACCTAAATGTATCTCAACTAATTTTAAATCATCATTACAATTTTTTTAAATTTCAACACAAAATATAATAAACAATTAAATATTTTAAAATTTTAAAATATTAATAATATTAGAAAATAATATTCTAACAATATTAAAAAATAAGTTTCTTACCGAAATTTCCATTGAATTGTATTTTTTTTAATTTTTCTTTTACTTAATAATTAAGTAAGTGTTTACTTAATGATTAATTTAAAAAATAATTAATTAATTAATTACAATTCCTACATGAATTTCTTACTAAAAATTTTCACCGAAGTGCATTCTTTTAATTTTTTTTTTAACTTAATGATTAAGTAAGTGTTTTTAAATGAATTTGTGATTTTGTGATTTTATTTCAAAAATATTCAAATTTAAATTAATATATTCAATGCATTTAAAGTGCTAAGGCATATGTTGAACTGGACGATAATACTGGAAAGATAGCTGCTATTATGTTTGGTGAAGTAGCAGAAGAGGCATTTGGTTGTTCAGCAGTTGAGTTGATGGAGAATTCTGGAGAGGTATCCTTTAAAACTTTTATTCAAAAATTGAGTTTGATTATAATGAGTTAATTAAAAATAAAATTAGGATTTAATTAATTATGTAAAGCTATTCATTTTTTTTTTTTTTTGTAGGAATATCAACCATATATTAAAAGCGTTGCAGAAAAATTATCAACAAAAATATGAAAGATTCAAGTTTATGCAGATCCAGAGAAACTGAAGGAGAAAAAACATAAGCATTTTAATGTCCTCTCTATCGAGGCAATGGAAGATGAGAGAAATGCTGGATCATCATCTTAGAATCAAAATTATCTCAAATAAATTTCATAAGACTATGGATAATGTTTATTTACAAGACCATGATATAGTTTCTATTAATGCTCTTCATTTACTTGTGGTGTCCACTTGTAATGAAATTAGCAGCTACTATTGTTCTATACTCAGTTAATAAAAAAATAATTCTTAAAAAAATTAAAATATAAACTAAGCAAACGTGCATTGGACGTTGCTTTTACCTAGTATATATATATATATATATATTGTTCTATACTCAGTTAATAAAAAAATAATTCTTAAAAAAATTAAAATATAAACTAAGCAAACGTGCATTGGACGTTGCTTTTATCTGATATGTATATATATGTACATATATATATATATATTTATGCCTTAAAGTTTTCGCCTTATGCCCAACAAGCTATTGAGCCGGCCTTGCCGGCATGTTTCCAATGTTGGACTTATATAGTTTACTCTTGTTTTCGATTATTCTAGGAACCATATCGGATACAAAATCTTGGTTCCTTTCATTTTTTGGGGGAAGTAATCGAGGATTAATTGTTCGTTTTCTTTTCCTGAACAGGACAGGAATATATCTTCGGTTATTTGGCGAAACGAAGCCATGAAAGTTGGAGATGCTGCTGCGGGAGCAGTGTTGGGAGAGATATTTAATGGTTCGTGTAAAGTAATAACGCATGTAACAAAAAGAACCATTCAGTTCCAATCCTATTTGGAAGGCCTCAAATCTACGCTGTCTAGACTAGAGGTATTGATCGAAGATATTCGACAGTCACACGAAGAGTTAGGTCTTTCCCCGGGAGGAGAAATAAAGGCATTGGTCGAGTTGGTGAAGAAGGGAGAGAAGCTTGTAAATGAGTGCTCGAATCTCAAGTGGTGGAAACAGAGCATCAGATTCGCTTACGCGGACAAACTCCGGAACCTGGACAAGGAAGTTCTGGTGTTCTTTCAGAGGGACATCATGGCTCGGATTATGAGGGATTTGTCGGAGACTCAGAAGTTGGTGATTGAAATTCGTGAGAGAGTGAATCCTACCGAGAGGAGTACTATTGATCATGGCGAAGGGGAAGGATCCGCCTTCCATGGAGATCATGAAGAAGATATTGCAGCTACTGCTGAGCCGGAAGGATGATCTTGATCTCGTGTCCATGCATATAGCGACGGATCGAGGATGACGGATGACCACGTTTGTGAAAAAACTAAGATTTCTTCAGGACGAGGAAACCGATCGCTGTCTATCTTGATTTTAGATCTTTTAAGTGAAGGGAATTTAATATACGAGAGTTGTTAATTCACAGATCGAAATGGTTTATATATAATTTATTTTATATAATCGTTTTGAATAAAATATTTTTCTTAATATATTAACTCAGCAAAGTAGTTTTATTCTTTTATAAATGAATAACGCTAAATGCAGTCGCAAGCAGGTCTCGCGCATCGGTACGTAGGACTACTATTAGTAGTACACTGTATGGGACAGAGTGAGGGCCCTTCTCACCTCCTACAAGTCGCCCGACGAAGTCAATGGGTTGATACACGGAAGCTTCCTCCGAGCTTTTGGACTTGTCGAGTTTTTGTTCACTTTGGTTTCTTAGGTATTTGATACGAAAATCTTTGCTTCCTATAAGTTTCACGTGTTATTGGAGCTTAGGGTTTATAGCGAAGGAAAGAAATGGAAAATATGGTCTTGGGCGCTGCTTTTGGAAAAGTATTTTCGGAATTGTATGAGGCAGTGAAGGATGTGGTGATGAAAAACGTTGAGTTCGATGCTATTCTCGATCGCCTCAAATCCACGCTAGAGGTATTAGAGCGTTTGATCAAAGACATACAAAGGGCAAATAGAGAATTGGATCGCCCAGAAGAGGAAATTCCGAGAGGCTTGATTGAAAAGATGAAGAAAGGCGCTTCTCAAGTTAAGGAGTACTCGAAGCTCCCGCGGTGGAAATTCATCTCGAGATTCATGTACGCGAACGAACTTTGCAAGTTGGAAAAGGACCTCATTAGGTTCTTTCAGCTTGAGGCGCAAGCAATGAATTGGAGAAATGTGTTGCAGATTTTGTTGGGGATGAAAATCAGTCGTGGTTGGTCCTTCTGCGCGGTTCCTGGACACCAAGGGGACTTCATCGTTGGGTTCGAGGTGCCTTTGAAGGAGTTGAAAATGCATCTGCTCAAGGAGGAGCTGAATATGCTTGTGGTGACTGGTCCCCCAGGATGCGGGAAGACCACTTTGGTGAAAATGCTACGTCACGATGAGCAAATTAAAGGTATCTTCCTTCCTCAAATCTTTTTCTTTTCTGTGAAATTTGACACTTAAACCAATGATCTGTCTCACTGCCCTTGCTAATTTGGGTTCATTCATTACATGATTGGTGGCATTTGTCTCAGAAGATTTCTCTTTTAATTTGATCTTCTTAACTGATCTTTTTCTGGGATTGGGTTTTGGAGTTCCGTTCCTATCTTCATGTTATGTATAATTGAGAGATGTTTAGTCCACAGAAATATTTTACAAAAATGAGTTCACAAACCGAGGGTTTTCGATGATAGCTTTGTAACTGCATCTCATTTGTATATACAGGCATATATAAGGACATTTCTTTTGTCCCCATTTCAAGAAATCCAAACCTGCAGGTTATTGTGGAAAAACTATTCCATAAGGCCACGAATCAAGTGCCTGAGTTTGTAAGTGATGAAGATGCAATCGACCAGCTAGAGCAACTGCTGAATCAGATTAATGGTCATGTACTGTTGATCCTGGATGATGCCTGGTCTGGATCAGAATCCGTTCTTGAAAAGTTTATTAAGATTTCAAAAATGCCAAATTGCAAGATTCTAGTGACTTCGAGAACTGCTTTTACAAGATTTGACTTTACATACAAATTGAAAAAATTAAGTCCTGAAGATGCAATGGAACTTTTTCGACACTCAGCAAACTTGAAAGAGAACAGATCTCAAATTCCAGAGAAACTTATCAAAAAGGTACATTTATGCTTGCTTGTATAGCTAGGACATTGGCCAATATGCGTTACGTCCTCAACCTTCAAACAAGAACTGATTTGTTTAGTGGCCTTGGATTGCAGATTGTGAAAAGCTGTGGGGGGTTCCCACTGGCACTTGAAGTGGTCGGGAGATCACTCCGAGGGCGGTCTGCTTCAGTCTGGCTCAGTAGAGAGACGAAATGCTCTAGTGGTCCTATTATCGATTCTGAAGAGGAACATTTGTTTGTTTGTCTCAGGCAAAGCATAGATTTCAAAGACAATGAGATCATCATCCAGAAATGTTTCATGGACCTTGGATTGTTTCCTGAGGACCAAAAGATCCCCGTTGCAGCCCTGATTGATATGTGGTTAGAATTATACGATCTAGGTCCAGATGTCCGTGCCATCAAAACACTAGATGACATCGCCATCCGGAATCTGGTTAGTCTTTTGGTCATAAGGTATGATCTGGCTTTTTCTTTGTAACTCAATATTCTTTCAAGGCCGATATCTTCTCGTTTTTATATAAGTTGATAGATTTGAGATGCCATGACTATCTAGCTATATAGCCAAATTACTTTTTTCATACTAGCCTATGCATCTCCCTGAAAGATATAAGAATAAAGGGAAAGTTTTACCAACCGGAACTAATGGGGATTTTCCACTATTCTCTTTACCTTTATGCAGTTTGTCTAATAGATGTTTGACAACTTGAGTTTGATTATCTTTAATCACAAATTCATAATGCCACTTCTTTTATCACTTTGATTAGTCTTTTATTTCACTGGATGATCAAGAAAGTTATATTTTCTTTTGTGAAAACTGAAGAACTTGAATCTCTTCCAAGCATTTATTTTCATAATTACCAGGAAAGATGCAAGCGAGGTTGGTCGCTACTGCAGTGAAGACTTCGTTCTACAACATGCTGTTCTTAGAGAGCTAGCTATCTTTCAGAGTAGTCAGAAGCCAATAGAACAGAGAGAAAGACTGATTGTAGACATTAATGAAAACAATCTTCCCAAGTGGTGGGTGGAACAGGGGCAGCAATTACATCTCAGCGCCCAATCCCTTTCTATCTCAACTGGTAATTGGTTCGTCATTCTCAAGAGGAACTGTCACACACATACACACAAATTATGTCCTAAATAATAATATTTAGCACCTAGTCACACCATCTTTTTTTTCTTTTTTGTCAGATGAGAAGTTCTTATCAATGTGGAGTGAAATACTACCGCTTAAAGTCGAGATTCTAGTTTTGAATTTTCGGACAAAGAACTACACCTTACCCGAGTTTGTGGCCAAAATGGATAGACTGAAGGTTCTAATTGTCACAAATTATGGTTTCTCCTCAACTGAATTAGGTAATTTTCAGCTACTTGGGTCTGTACCCAATCTGAAGAGAATCAGATTGGAGAAGGTTTCGATTCCCTTTGCAAAACCCCAGTAGAATTGAAGAGTTTGAAGAAAATATCCCTGTTTATGTGTCATGTTGGTCAGGCTTTCAAGAATTGCAGTATCCAGATTACAAATGCGATGCCAAATTTAAGGGAGATAAACATTGACTATTGCAATGATCTGGTGGAATTGCCTGTTGGGCTGTGTGATATTGTCACCCTCCAAAAATTCAGCGTCAGCAACTGTCATAAGTTGTCTGCATTGCCAGAAGGGATTGGAAAGCTGGTGAATTTGGAAGTGCTAATGCTCCGGTCATGTACTAGTACTGCTTTGTCGGAGTTGCCACAATCAATCAGAAGCCTCCATAAATTAAACCTTCTTGACATATCCGACTGCCTAAGCATTATCAAGTTGCCCGAACACATTGGCGAGTTGCGTAATTTGAAGGAGTTTCACATGAAAGGGTGCTTGAGATTGCACAATATGCCGTTGCCACCATCAATCATGGATCTTAAGGAGCTGGAGCTTGTGACATGTGACGAAGTTATCAAGGCCAAGTTTTGGGAGCCTATCAAGAAGGAATTTCTTACCAATCTAGAGATAAAGGTGCCTGAAAAAGATATCAACTTGAATTTTCTTCTCTGAGAATACTATAGAGCACTTGTAGATGGATTTAAGTTGTGTCAGCAATTGGGTTTGAGGAATATTTTGGTGGAATCGGATTAAAGTGTTGTGTTGGATGGTTCTTGTCGGGAGTTTGCAGATTTTGGTATTAATGGGAGTTTTGGAAGGAAGCTTAGTAGCTCATCTACTCACTTAATGCTCAGGTGTGATTAGTCTTTCGAGAAACGAATATGGTGGCAGATTTTTTGGCAAAGGAAGGTACCGGGAGCGTTTCTTTCCATTTTATTGGGGATAGTTATGATAAGGGTCGGTTTTGTGGTCTTGTGTGTACTGATAGTTTGGGGCTTACCTTATATTCGGTCAAGATAGAATTTTTATCGGGTTTGTACAAAATAGTTTTGGGTCTTTATTTCTTTTAATGTTTGGGTTTGGTCTATATGTAATTCCAACTGTCTGGATTGTTACCATGGTTTTTCTCCGCTATAAATAAAGATTTTTAATAAAATTTAGGTTAAAAAAATAAATAAAATATATATATAATTAAAAAAAAAAGTATACTTGAGTATAATATTAACTTCGTTCTTTGTTTCCTTTGCCTGTTCATCTGAGAGTGCATTGTTTCATATATATGAGCCCCCCTGGACCTGAAAGTGTATTAGTACACCCAAAAAACAAACGACAAGTTTGAGATTTACATCGTACATATCATGTTGTATGCAATTCCTTTTTTTAAGTCATTGTTGCATTGATATAAATTATAATTATATGAGGGGGTATGCGTCCTAAAACTGAACTCCTTATAGGATTGACAATTGTAGAAAATAATAATTTAAAAAGGTGAGTAATAGATCTAACAAATTCGATATGACCCATGTTCCTTGCTCGTGAAGTAAGAAACCCCGGGGTAGCATCTGTCTAAATGGTAGATTAGATCTGGTTTGGTTATACAGATAAGATAAGATAAAAAATCTATAAATAGTAGTGAGATAATTTGTTCATAGTAATGAAATAATTTGAGTTAAAATATTTTATGGGATTCTGAAAAATGAGTGAGAAAAAATTGAATAAAAATATTATAAAATTAAAATATTGTTATAATAAAAAATTTTAATATTATTTTTTGTTTTGAATTTTGAAAAAGTTGAATTTTTTTTTTTTTTTTTTTGTATTTTATTTGAAAGTTTGAAAAAATTGTAATGATTAGATGAAAAGTTTAAAATTAAAAAGTATTTGAATTTAAATGGTGTTTGCATATTGAAATGAGATGGTATGTGATTGTGGTTTGAGGGAAACAAAAAAAAAAAAAAGCAATCGAATTTGTTGTTTTGGTATTGCCGACAAAGATCTTCATTTCTTCTTCCTCTAAATTTTCAATAAAGGAAAGTCAAAACATAGTTACACAACTAGAATTATAATATTAGAGCACCCGTGGCTATAGTTTTTCATAGAACTATATGAAAGCATTCTATGCATGTTTCGATTAGAGACATTTTCAGCTATAACATGATACTTTTGTCTTTGATTGTTAGCTTCTCAACTTCTTTCCAAACATACAAAACTTCTCATCTCGACATATTAACAACACATTAATTTAAAATGGGGGCTTACACTTTCATAAATATCATTAAAAATATACTATTTTAAAGTGAGGTCTACGTTTTCACAAAGACTTATAAAACTTTCAACTCAACTATTTTTTTTTTAACTCTTCATAAAAAACTTCTCATCTCTTAACATCCAAGCAATACCTTAAGATATAACATGAACATGACAATATTTAAGATAAATAAATATATATATATATATATATTGATATCTTGCAAGTGTAACACATGAATATAATGTTGTTTATAACCAGAATTGCTATTCATTGTTTCATTGTGTTAAAATTAAGGTTTCAAGGTTTTTCTCCTTGAGTTGAGGAAGATGGTGAAGAGGGGAAAGGAGCTCGTCGAGAAATGCTCGAATCTCAGGTGGTGGAAACAGGCGTGAGATTCGTTTATGCGGAAAAACTCTGGAAGCTGGACAAGGACCTTCTCGTCTTCTTTAAGAGGGACATCATGGCACGGATTACGAGTGATGTGTCAGAGACTTTGAAATTGGTGAAGGAAGTTGACGACAGAGTGAAAGTTTGCGAGACGAGTGGTCATGGTGAAGAAGGGGACGAACCTATGTCCCATGGAGGTGAAGATCATGGCAACTGCTGATGAGGTGGTGCTCCTGCTTGTATCGACAGCACCCGGATCGAGGATACCGGAAGACTACCTCTATGAAAATGATGAAAAGGAAACTGAAGATTTCTAGGGACTATCTGCTCGAAGTAGTTCAAAATTTAATAAATAATACTAAAATAGTCTGAGAGAAATATTTTATTAGATATTGAGAAAAAAAAAAGAAATAAATTAAATGAAAATATTATAAAGTTAAAAGAGATTATTTGAACATAATTTTTAATATTAATTTTGTATTGAAGTTTGTAAAAATTATATTATTTTCATGTTTTGTTTTGAAATTTATAAAAATTGTATTGATTTTTATGTTTAAATAATAATTAGATGAAAAAGTTAAAATTTTAAATTTAAAAAATATTTTGTGTTTGAGTGATATTTGATAATGAAATTTTGATAATTTCATATCACATCTCTCTGTCCAAATGTCCCTTAGTCTTTTAAGAAAATAAAATTTTCATTTATATATGAATTTTAGTTTTAGAAAAGAAATCCGAATGTGATTTAGGGGATGGTTGGGGAATGAGATGAGATAATAAATCTGTGAAATAGTTTGAGTTATGATGTTTTATAGAGTTTTGAAAAATGAGAGAAAAAATTGAATAAAAATATTATAAAATTAAAATATTGTTATAATATAATTTTTAATATTATATTTATTTTAGAATTTGAAAAAAGTTGAATTATTTTTTATATTTTATTTAAAAGTTTAGAAAAGTTGTAATGATTAGTTTGAAAGTATTTATATTTTAGTAATATTTGAGAAGGAAATAAGAAAAAATTAGATGAGATGGGATTGTGTGAGTAGTTGCGGCCATCAATTATTGGACTTTGAGCAATACGAAACTTATGATATGGCATTAGTAGGAAAGTCACGTGCTTGTTAGAATATCTAACTCATTTCATTTACAGTTTTGCTAGAGGCAATCGGGGGTGGGGACTCCCAGGGAATCCCTCACCTCCGGAGAATCGGATGATGATGTGGCATTATTGACGTTAGATGAGATGATAAAATAAAATTAAAAATAAAATAAAATTCATCGACTGAAACATAATGGAGGAAAATTTCGTCTTCTTAGTTCTTTCAACACAGCCCTCTACTGGAAATTTCATCTTCATCTTCTTTCCCTTTTTCATCTTCGACTTCTTTTCCTTTTTCAAAACAGCCTTCTAGTGGAAATAAATTTAAACTACAAATAAAATGTAACAGCTCCCAAAAACTTCTTTCAACACACTTACAAAAAAAAAATCTTTCAACAATAAAAACCCATCACTCACGACCCAGGAAAAATTGAAAATGAAAAAGAACTTGGCCTCTTCTTTCACAGCATTACGAATTGAAAACTACAGAGTCCGAGTCAGACCTTGAAATCCCCAATGCATAAACCAGAAAAAACTTCTCTAACCGGTGCTGGGCAATCTTGGAATCAATAAATCTCTTCCTTTCCTACTCATCACGAAGACGAAGACGAAGACGCAAGATTCACACGAAGAATGAGCTCTGTTTTGGTTTGAATGTCTGAATATCTTTCTTCAGATTTCGTATGTATTTTTATTCACATAGCAAGAGTATTCTCACTTCTGGTCTCATTATTTGCAACACTTCAGACTTGCCAATAGCAAACATTTTTTTATTCACCTGATAATTACAAAAGATTCCACCCAAAAAAAAAAAGATCGAAAAAATAGAGAAATAAAATATTAGGGACACAAGAACAAGGGAAGTGTTGGAGAAGACGAAGACGGTGATTTCGAGTGTTCGTGTGGGTTCCGTGGGTCTGTGGGTCGGTGGGTTGGTAGAGACCACGACGACTGAATGTGGAGAAGACGAAGATTGGGCTGCAGCAGGCTTCGACTTCGTGGGGCGACGACTTCGTGGAGGACGATGAGGGTTCTGTGGATGTAGAAGACGAAGAAACGAAGACATAGTGAAGAGTAGCATTTGTGGGGATGAACGAAGACAGAGTGAAAACAACGTCGTTGCTTTACCACATCGGACACGATGCCGTGGGGGTCCCCCAGGGCGGTTGCGAGTAGTATTTTTGTTTCATTTAATCCTTACAATTTTTTTAAACTCACGTAAAATATAATAAAAAATTCAACTTTTTCAAATCTCAAAATAAAAATAATATTAAAAAATAATATAATATTTTATTCAACTTTCAACTTTTATCTCATCTCAACTCACTATCTAAACCTCTCCTACAAAGATAGATCTCTTCGACAAATATTTGGTTGGTATAATGGTCGCAAATGTTAGTTGATAGATTGAATAGTCGAAGATACATAAGAGAGATGTGCAGATATACTTCACCGCTATCGAGTGTTGTATCACTTGATTGATTTATTACCAACTTCATCAAAGTTGTATTTCTTGATTATCTATAGAAAGGACAAAAATGGATAATATTTTTACGTAATTCGTGACACAAAAAAGTTCGTATCAAAGCATTCCAAGTTTTTATACTTTTGTGTAAAAAAAAATTAACGGAATATATTATTAAGTCAGCAACAAATCTGGAAATTTCTTCCTCTGATTTTATTTGTCCCCATTGCAATTGCAGGGGAGAGAACCAGAGCACGAGAAAAAGCACCCAGATCAGGAGGATCATTGCAAGGCTCAAGGTGAGCCTTTTTCCCTCGTGAGTAATTATACAAGAAATGAAAATACCCAAACAGCCAAATCCCATTGGAAATTGTACGGGAACTACATTCATCTACTCAGCCAAAACACAACGAAAAATATAAAGCATAATGTGAAAATAAGAAACAAACAAGAGTTCAACAGGTAAGGGAGGAGGATTAGCTTACAACATCATCCAGCAGTCCAAAAATATATGTACTTCAAGGGACATTACTAATACCTAACAAGATGCACTTGTAAAATTTCCTAGCACTACTAACACTATGTTGCGGACCGAGGAATCGGACTCCAAGTGCGTGCTGTCTATACCAAGCTCACAGCACTTGAGTTCACATTGCGTAGACTATCTCCCCACTGCTGTCGATATCAAGCTCAGAGTCGGACCCCGAGTCGGACTCCAGATAAACCATGTCATCATCCAGATCCGGGTTGTCTATCAAATACTGGTCGAGGTTACGAGTCCCAACAGCAGGTATGGTTGCCTCAGCAATTAAATGCATGATCACATCAATGCTCTGCATCGGTTGGTCGGCTTCTTGAAACTGGTTGCCCATCGTCCTTTCGTCCATCAAGTCTGCCGGGAGATTCTTCAAAAACCACTCATGGTTCTTGATTTCAGTAATGGTGATCCTCTGTTGCATTTAGGTTGTCATAAGCATCAGCTTACTGTGCAAGTTAAATCCATACTTTTTTACTCTAACCGCGTCCCAAACCAACAAGTAGCATTCAACTTTCTATAACACCGAACCCAGATGGTGATATTTTCTAATTACAATTAGAAAATCCGGCATGTCCAAAAGCTTAAGTTGGTGGGCAAAAACATTCCTACTTATATATTTTAAATCTAGCACCTGCTCAAAAAACACAAAAAGAAAAAACATGCTAAAATAAACCTAAAAGGTGACTGAACTCCAATTCCGTTTTCATAAAAATTTCAGGTTTCATCAAGAATGGGTACTAGTTGCCACTAGGATTCAAACACCAAAAGTTCAATTACATGAACAGACAATGTGTTAAAAGACACCACCACTTTTGGGGTTGGGGAGGGGTGGAAACAACGTTTCCTTCTGAAATTGGATGTTCATAAATGATTCTAGAGTCAAATTGTTGGTTTTGGCTTTCTGCACGGTAATTTGAAGAGTGTATACAATCAAGCAATTAGCAATGCTGAGCAAGAGAGCAAGAGGAAGTCAAAAAAACAAAAGACAAATAATCATGTACGGGTCTAGAACAGAAATCTATCAACAAAAACGTGCTCCATATAGGAATGGAAAAATGTATAACCACATTTTGAAATTTCTGACATTTATAGGCACCCAAGCAGAGTAAGGAAAAATGTATAACCACATTTCTCAAGCTGTTTCTTAGAACAGGAAATACCAATGCATTTGTAGGAAAACAAAAACAGCATTCTGGGAAACAATAAATCACTAACCGCTACAGGATCTGAAACAAAAATTCTTGAGATGAGGTTGCGACACTCAAGAGATATTTGAACAGAGTCTGGAATGGAATACTGGAGACTTAGAACTCTCTGCATGGAAACAATAAAAACATGTTATGCATAGGAATATACCTCAAGTCGTATAAAAACATGAATTAATAACTAGGCCAACTGATATACTTGGATAGTCTTGCAGAAATCCTTTGGTTTATCAGGATCCTCAAAAGGATATGCTCCCACCAGCATCACGTATAAGGTCACCCCACATGACCATACATCGGCAATCTGATATTTTATGCAATACCAATGTCAAAACAGAAGCTCTTTAATTTGAGGATCACATTGCAATATGACTAAGAAATTAAACGGAGTAACTACATGCTTTTCAACTTAAGTAGAATCCAAAGAGCATACACTGGGAAAAAGAACAGCAACAGAGAGTTTTTCAAGGAGGCTTGGAGTAAACAGCAACGGGAATAGTTTTTCTAAGTAAACATAATGTATTTAATCCAGTTTAAGCTCCAATTCCAAACTTTGGGAAAAACAAGAAATACACTAAGCTAATGCATTCAAGGAAGAAAGCAACTAATTGAATGAGACCCAATTTACCTTGCCATCATACTCTTTCCTTAGCAGTACTTCCGGAGCAATGTAAGCAGGAGTTCCCACAGTTGACTTTGGTTGTGAATGAAGCACAGAAGACTGATAAAAGCACCCATAATCAGAACCAGTGTGAAATGCATGTCATTAACAGGTTCAAAGATCTCAAAATAAAGAGTCTAAATATTTTGTATTACATATCCATATTTGAATGCTTCGGAAGCGAGTTTGGAATCAGAATTGAATGTGGGCGTGTCTGTTAACGTTATGTTTCTTTTTTTAAGATTTACTTGTAATGAAAAGATATATAAAAACTTCTAACTTCGTCAAAATCATCTGATTCTAATAATGAAGTTTTTTCATGAGAAACAAGAGCCTATCCGAAAATAGGTAGAGCACCTATAATGAAACCCCCCCCACCCCCCCCCCCCCCCCCCACCCCAAACAAAAAAACTCTCAACTCAATCCTTAAAAAGAAAAGTACAACCATTACCTTGGAATACCCAAAATCACATATCTTCAACCGAGGAGCTGGGCTTCCATCCAACAGAGTGTTTTCCAGTGTCAAGTCACGGTGACATACTTGCTTCATCAAGAAACAGAATATTAAGTATTCTTCATAAACTATCAAGTTTCCATGCAGAAAATAGGGGGGAAAAAAAAAAGTTCCAATACCATTGCATGGCAGTAGCTAACTCCAGATATAAGTTGTTGAAAGAAAAAGCGTGCCTGCAGCACAAAATAATAATAAATCAGTGATCAAAAGAACTTCATTTGCCTAAAGAAATGGAATTAGAAAAATATTGTATAAAGCACCTCATCCTCACTAAAACGTCCTGCACTGCATATTCGATCAAAAAGCTCTCCACCAGATGCATATTCCATAACAATTGCCAGATGAGTTGGGGTTAAAATCACCTATATCAATTTGTATGTACAAAAGTGATTAAGCTGTCATATCTTTTGCCAGCCATTTAAGCTCAAAAGTGTAAAAACTAAGCTAACCTCTTTAAACTGAACAATGTTGGGGTGCCTCAGAGACCTGTGATTAATGATTTCTCTTCGAACATTTTCATCTATCTGAAACCAAAAAAATAAAAAAGTCTCATTGAAATCTATCTGAAACAAATAGTCCTACAATGAGAACGAGGGTCCATAAAATTTATCATCTCACAATCAATGTATCTTTCCATAAATATTAAATTAAGAAAATGGAAAAAGTTCAAATTAAATCCTCTCTACTTATATCCCCCAACCACTTCTTCAACACTATATTCGGGAATTTGGAGGGGAACGAGAGGAGAGGATAAGGGAAGGAGAGAGAGGAGAACAGAAGATAGGAGAGGGATCCCTTGATTCGATTATTAGTAAATAAACCCGCTTAATGCACTGAAAAAGTTTAAGATGGCTGACCTGCTTGCTTGCTGGAAGGGTATCCAAGGTTGTCCCCAGGTGGCAGCAGCATGGAAGATGATACCATTGTGCAGTATGTGGTGTATTTGGACGAAAAGGAATGTGTAGTGCTTTGAAGATAGGGAGCGAACAATGGCTGAGCTTCAGAATACACTTTACTCCTATGGTTTTCAGCCATTGTTCTTAATGGAAACAATGTGCATGATTTTTTATCTTTAATTTAGTGCTTTTAGAATGTATTTAGGCGTTTTCTTCTGTATACTCCCTGTGTACATGGGCTATGCCTATTTTTCATTCATATCAATTAAGCTTACTTCTTACTTATAAAAATAAAAGATTTTTTTTTACAAGTATAATAGTTTAAGATGGATAATTAGAAATACTACATGTAATCTTTTAAAATGTTCTAAAGATGTTTACAATGTTATAAATGTAGATGCAAAAGTTTGGCTAGAGCCTAGGACTAGCTAACTAAGTTGATAAGTTTGGATAAGACTCGGTGACTAAGATGATAGACTTCATCTTATTTTTGGTTTTGTAATTTAGATGAATGTAAAATACTTGACTTTATCTATAACTATTTTGAGTTTATCTAGAAGTGGAAGTGTTTTGGATAAGTCAAGAGTGTGAAAATCGAGTTCCAAGGGGTTTGCAATTATCCAGAGAAGAATTTGAATAGGAAACTGGTATTGCTGAGAAGATTTAGTGTCAGGTGTCAGCATCCCATTAGAAGAGTCTCTCGTGACAAAGTCATTCTGTCAGCAAAGTCCTACTGCAATTCAAACTGCTTTTAGATTGTTTATTTAAGGAAACCTATTGGTTAGGATCTGTAGAAATTCGGTTCTGAATAATTTTTAGAGCACTTTCCATTACATATTTTGGTGAGAAAATTCATGGGAGAATTTTCATATTGTTTCTTTTAAAGAGTGTAATCGTTGATCCAAGATTGAGATTGAGTGATCGTGATTCAGACACTAGAGTCCTAGGAGAAAAGCCAATATTTGAAGATTTTCAGAGGTTCTGACTACTACTGTAGTAGAGACAAACAAGTCATTTGTCTGGTCAAGTAAGAGTATCAATTAACAAAGATTTTATAATTGAAACTTGCTTGTAATTGATTTTCAAATAATAAAATTGAATTTTCTGGGTTTGGCTGCCCCGTAGGATTTTACCTTTAAAGAGTTCTTTAAAGGGTTTCCCTTCGTTACCAATCTTAGTGTTATGCAATTTATATACTTTATGTTATTGCTTTATTATAAAATAATTGCATGGTTGACGACTAACCAATTTGTTGAATGAATTGGTAGATCTTTGTGTTACGATACAGGGACATTTTGGTAATTTCAATAAATAAAAAACTGAGAAACCCATCACCAAGAATCTGTTTTTCTTGCAATATCATCAAGCAAATGGAGTTAGTCATGTCTCTATTTTCAAGTTTTTTTTTTTTTATAGCAGACTCAGACTTATCTGTTGAACTGATGTATATTTTTTATGTCAAGTAAAGAACCCTATTAATAATCAGTTTAGCGTCAAGGATTTTCTTCATTTCTATTTTATGTATTGGACTTTTTTGGTCAGTTCGCTGTGCTGAACTCAGATAAGATGAAGTTAGTGATTTCTGAATTTTCTATTTTATCATAGCCTCACTAAAATATAATATAAACTTGTCAGTGGACTATCGTTTTATATGTATATTATCACTAAAATACCGGGTATAAATAATATTTTTATCAATACAAAAAAAAAGTCCACGGGAATAAGGGCCGATGCAATTCATATGTGATGAGACCTTCAAGCTTCCAAAATTTGTTAGTTATGAGAGGATTATGCAAATTCACAAGAACAAAGTTATATGCTTCCAAATTATATTTATTTATAGGTAAAATAAGTTTTATCGAATCAAATAAATAAGTGTAGCCAAAGTACAAAAAGAAGTACACAAAAGAGAACACCTAGTTTTTTTTTTATAAGTTAAAAGAGAACACCTAGTTTTTTTTTTTATAAGTTAAAAGAGAACACCTAGTTACTGGTAAGGAGTTAGAAGTTGATACAAGAAATTCATGGAAGCTAGCTCCATTGAATAATAGCAGATGCCGAAAGAAATAATGTGTGGAAAAAGGAACTTCTAAGCTCATCCAAAGAGTGCTCCCGACTGTCCATTCATTTCAAGTCAAATGCACCACATCAGACATAAAGGAATCATTCTTCAAGCACCAGCCATCAGGGGGTTGTCTTGAAAGCCTCTTCAATAAGCAAAAAGATCCACAACCTCCGAGGCATCACCCATGCAAGTCTAGTCCTGCTAAAAATTTCATCTCATAATACCCTTACAACCCCATGGTGAAGTAACAAATGATCTACAGGTTAACCATTTTTTTTGCACATATAGCACCAATCCGTAACAACAAGCCCACGCTTCCTCAAGCTGTCCATAGTCAAGATTTTCCCAAGAGAGGCAATCTAAGCAAAAAAAAAGCAACTTTGGAAGGCACCTTACTCATTCATATGCACTTCCAAGGTAAAGGAATATGGTTCTGACATGAAAAAACCTTGTACAAAGATCAAACAGTGAACTTCTTAATCCCATAATGCAACCAAAGCATCTTGTTCACATCAACACTACCAATGCTGTTGAAAAAGTTGGAAACAGCACAAATTTCCCAGTCCTGAGAAGCTCAAGAAAACAAACATTCCACAGTAAAGAGCCACGAGAGCTGTCCAAAAGATCCAACACTGAAGACTTATCAAAAAAAAAAGGATCCAACACTGAAGCCTCCTAATAAGAGCAATCCAGAAAAAGGAAGTCAATATAGCCTTGAGGGCCAAATTCGGTTAGTTGAAAATTCAATACCTCAGCTTTTGCTGGTTTGCAAAAAACCACCTCAGTTTTTCCAACTCGCAACATTTATACCTGAGATCTCAAAATTTTGCAATTAGCCACTTCCGCCATATCTTCCAAACCTATCCCCTCCGTCTCCCCTCATATCTTCTCACCTTCCCAAAAAACACATGCACACAGGATACAAATGATAATCACCATCCCCCTTCTCCTATCCTCTCCCTCCTTCCAAACCTATTCTTAGGATCAATAACAAAAAGAAAGACTGTTTAACCTGGATTAATTAATTCCCTCTAGTTTCAGTTACAATCAGAGCTTCTTGGAGAGGCCTTCTTCGATTAATTGATTTCCTCTTACTTCGGGTACAATCCGAGCTTCATTCAAGCAGTCAACAAGAAAAACCAAGATGTCCTTGGATTACTTGGATCTTGAAAGGTGGACAAACTCTGATAGAGACACGATCTGCATGTTATACGATTCGGATCAAAGGTGAATCGTCTTCATTTATTGAATTTTGATTAGAAGAACTTCATTTTTTCTTTAAATTTGCGATGTGGAGTTCAATATCTGTTTGGTGAATGTAATTCTGTCATCTTCATTTCTGTTGTTCAGTTTTTTGTCATCTTAATGCTGCATTTCAAGATTGTTTATGTTTTCATCTTCATTCTGCTTGGGGAAAATAATGCTTCTTTGATTGCTGAATTGTCATCATTATTTCTGTTGTTCAGTTTTTCCCAACTGCAACTCTACTCCGCCAACGAGCTTGGCGAGCGGAGCTGAATTGAGCTTATTTTGGAGTCCAAAAACGAGATCAGAGCTCTGAATTCCAAATCAGAGTTGGAGCCCACCCCCACACAATTTTTTTTAGAGAGGTGTTGGGTTATATCATCAGGTACAAGGTGATTTGGCGAACGTACACGATTAAACCCACCATAAATACACCAAAATTAAAGAAAGTACACCAATTATGTCAATCGCCGAATTATGATTACGAAGTACAGACCAACGACCTAATTTTCATAAATAGAAGTTCAAATAGAAAATGAAGTAAAACACTAGTTTATGAATATCCGAAACTGACCTTCTCTCCCCGCTCGATGTACTTGACGGCGACGAGCTCCTTGGTTTGCTTGTCTCTCATCAGCCTGGCGACCCCGAAACTACCAGAACCGATATCTCGGACTAAATCGTATCGATCGCTATCGTGCATAATCGGCAAGTCTGTACCCGGCCCGACTGCTATCGCGGCCCGATCCATTTGTACTCTCCGGCTTTGACCTAACCAAACTTGATCACATTAGAGAGATGTAAAAACGGCTAGGGTTCTTTAAATCGTAATCGCTGCAGACAACTTAGGTCGGTTTGGAGAATCGGCCGTCGGAGGTCAGCGGACTCACTCCGGGTGAGTCGGTAGTAGAGAAGGTCAAAACTCCGTCAGGGCGTTTCGGTGAGGTTTCGAAAAAGTGCTGTAGATTTTCGTGATCGGAGACGGAGTAATGCTCCGAAATGACGTTGAATTTAAAGACTTTTGTCAGGGTGATGTAAATGATGTTGTAAAAAGAACGGTACAAAGTGAATGAGACAAGAAGCGGTGTCGGTACGTGACCAGACGGTGCCGTCTCAAGCTGAACAGCTAACTCTGTAGCTGTGGCTTTTTTAAATGACTATAATATCCCCGGTTTCGATACAAATTGAGCTGTGCGGATTTGGATGTATCCGTCGCTCCCATGATAGATAGATAGATAGATAGATTACTTTTCCCTTTGAAGAACCTCCAAAAGAGCACCTAATTAATATAAGATTTCTATTTTTTTAAATTGAGTAATGCTACCAACAAGTATGGGAGTACGTAATTATTGTATAATTTTTTTAAAAAAGAACGAGATTTATTATTAAAAAATTAATTTTTTATGTAGATCATATATTTATTTATTTTTTCAAAAAGATTGTCCATTATTTATGCACTCAACTACTTCAAATATTATTTCTCTTTTAAATTTATGGGGTGTAAATTCTCAAATGTTTTAAAATTTAAAAAAACTTAACGAGTTAATCAAAAATCATGGAAAACCATCGTCTTGTCTTAATTTTAAAAAAAATGATATTTATAATCGTAGAGTGTGCAAGTATCGCGTAATTTTTTAAAAAAAAAAATGAGTAGATACAATATCCATATAAAAAATTAAAAATTAAAAAAATTATTTTTTTAATAATATCTCACTCTTTTTTAAAAAGATTGCACGATATTTGTGTACTCTAAGACTCTCTGTAACATTACTCAATTTAAAAATCTCAAGTGAGAAGAAATAGACATACAAAATAGATTTAACAATATTTATTACTCATTTAATATTATTTAAAATATTTATACGAGGGTCGATCAATAAATGTTGCAGTACTACTGAATATGTCTGTTTTGCTCTCACTTTAGCTCGTCATATTCAAATAAGAACTTAAATTGATTTTGATCCACGAATCCTTGTGAAACTAAGCTAGAATATATGAATAAGAAATGTATTAAAAATAAACTAATAAAAGATAACACATATATTGATTTAATATAAAAATAAAAAGTCGTGCTAGTGTGCCGCCCAACCATCAAAGCTGGGCGTACCTAAAGATATTTTTTTAGTTTTATTTTTTTTCTTTTTTACATTTTTTTAATATTTTTAAAAAATAAAAAAAATATAACAATACACTAAAAATCATTTTCTTAATTATTAAGTAAAAAAATTTAAAAAATGAATACATAATCAGTTAAAATGAGGAGGCAAACTCAGGCGGTATGCTAGCATTTTCCAAAAATAAAACTAGCATCGATTCAGTGTCAACAAAATATATATATATATATATATATATATATATATATATGGGAATAGTCACAAAATAGTTCTTTCTTAATATATTTTAAATTCCAACTCAATCGGATATCAAATTAGAATGAAAAAAAAAATCGTAACTTGTAAGTGTAATAAGAATTTAAGTCGAGAATCTCAAATTGAATTTGAAAACAATGATTGAAAAGTGAAGATCGCATTATGAAATGTGTAATGTTGCATAATACTCTCGTTTCCCTACATAAAATATGGCATTTTTTTATTACATTTAGATTAATTTGTATTTTATTTTTAAATAAAACTTTAAAAGTTAATAGAGAATCCTAGAATAAAACTAGGATGAAAATGTAATATATAGAATTGTTTTTATAAATATCGAGAATATTTTGATAAGAGAAGTGTTACAAACACAAAGATATTTTATAAAAATAAACTCACATAGCAACAGACAGTTTTCTCAAGGTGAATGTAGATGGTGCAATGTTTGCTGATTTGAATAGAGCAGGAGTTTGGATTGTTCTAAAAGATATGAGTGGAGGAATTGTGATTGCTACTAGTAAAAAGGAAGAGGACGTTGATGGGGCAGCAACTATAGAGTCTATTGCTATGTTGAGAGGCCTACAATTATACCTTCCACTTGGTATTTCTAAATTAATCCTTGAATGTGATTGTTTGGATGTAGTATGGGAGTTGCAATCAACGGAGGAATCGTGGGCTGGTGTTGGTAATTTGATCAATGAAGCTAAGTGCTAATAAGGCGTTTCCGGAGGGTCGTGGCCAACATGTTAGTTGGATTGGGAATGGAGTTGCTCATTCTTTAGCTAGATATGCTTGGAACATTGTTGACATTAATGTTTGGTGGGAGCAGATCCCTTCTTTTGTTAGTCATGCACTTTGGCTTGATACCAATTGATGTAATGTTGCTATTTCAATGAAGTTTCTTTTATCAAAATAAATAAATAAACTCACAAATTGACGTATTTTCATATGATACATTTATTCTATTTTACGATAAAAATAATTTTATAATCCGACGTATCACATCAAATCATATCAGTTTATAAATTTATTTTTTAAAAATTATTTTGTAACTAAAATATTTTTCATTTGATAACTATCGAGATCTTGCTCTAATTAGAACAAGAGCACTGGCTTTAGTTAAATAATTGAAAGTGTATTATTTAACTTTAATACTAATGTGAGAGAATTTGAACAAATTAACTAAATAATATTAGAACATCATCGATAAGCGATCGAGCGAAGGAAAGTTTCTGACTTCCAAGCATTATTTGCCGAAAAAAAAAATGAGGCAATAATTCAGTGTATATCGGGAGTATGAAATCCGAAACCTTAGCCTTTGAAAAACTTATTTCTTTGATTTTTCACCTTGTTTTTCTCTGCCATCTCTGCCTAAAAAATAAGGGGAATGATACTTCTACACCTCATTTATTATTATTTTATTATTCAATAATTTTTTTGTTCATTTTGTTATTTAAATTTGGATTAAAAATCTCAAAAAATAATCTTCTTGCATGATCTAACAAAAAATAAAAGTAAAAGAATGTCAATTTTTATAAAATTGAATTTATTTTGAATTAAATCACATGATTACGTTGATTGATTGAATTTATTTTCTGTTAGATTATGCAAAAAGATTATTTTCTGAGATTTTTAATCCAAATTCAAATAGCAAAACGAACAAAAAAAAAAAGCTGGATAGTAAACTAATAGTATAGGAGATGTAAGTCTATCATTACACAAAAAAGAATACGGAACAAAAGACTATAAGGTTGTGGTTCTTTTTTTTTAATAAAATATAAGATTGTGTTTTGATGCTTAGCTGATGTCAGATGATATGAGTTAATTTGTAAATAATAATATTTTATAAGTCGTATTGAAATGTTCTTGAATATAAATAGATTGAGATATATATTTGAATGTACGAAATAAATTGAAATGAGTTTAATTTTTTTTTTAAATCACATCAATAATTAATTTAAGATAAATTAAACTCAACAACCAAACACAACTTTAAGAGACTAGTGACTAACGGGATAAGATTCTACATGGCAGGCAGAATTTTATTCGGAATATTCCACCTGATTCTAACAAGGCGGCTTGTCGCAACGACATCGTTGTGCTTAAGAATTAAATCGAGGGGAGCTACCAAAACTAGGAGTGTAATCGGTCTGGTCCGGTCTAATTTTGGACAAAACTTAGGACCGATTCGGTATGTACCGGTTTTACATTTTCTAAAACCGATTACGCACCGGCTACCCTCCTAAACAGGTACATCCGGTTTTACCGGTTTTCCGGTTTTAATAAAATGCAAATTTAACATAAAAATCTGTTTATTAAAAAAAAATTGATTTACTGTTTTATTAAAAATATGTTATTATTTACAGAAATCTGCTAAGTAAAAAAAATTTGCTATAAAAAATCTGCTTTATAAAAAGTGGAACAAAATGGAAGATGTCAGTGCATGCCCTAACAGATTCTATAAGTCAAGTAAGATGTCATATAATGGCTTAAATGACCAACAAATTCTATAAGTGGAAAATAATGCCCCAAGTCTGCAATAGACTATTGATCTTCTTATATGTCCTAAAAATCTGACAGTTTTGCAATAACAGAGATTATATGTATTAGAGAGTAAGAGTTTCATAATAACAGTCTAACAGATGATAAATTAGGTCTCATATGGATTTTTTGTTCCTCAATCGTCTAAGATGTTTTCAAGGCTAACATCTATGTTTTTTGCATGCACAAAAAACAAGTGACACCATGCATGCAAGACATGGAATACTTTTGTTTGGTTGCAGTGAAAAATACATTTGTGTTTGTCTAACTTACTAGTACTCTTCACTTATCAGGCTATTCATTTCCCCTTTATGCAATTTTATAATTGTACTATGTGCCGATAGATTTATATGGGTATTTTACTCCAATACTTTGTGCTGCCTGATGATGAATTTGGACACATGATAGGTTCCTTATGAGATCAACAAAAGATGATAGTACACATACTCATTTGCAGGAGCATTACAGATCAATAAAATCAATGATAGTACATACTTTGTGTGGGATACACACGAAATTTTTTATTAATAAAATCAAGAAAATCAATTAATCTACAGGAGGCAAGAGCATACCCACATCCCAATTCCAAAATACATCAAAAACCACAAAAGGACCAACAAACAACATCGATTCAAAACCAAAATCAACGCCATCAAAAGACTAAAAACCGGAGAGAGAGAGACAGTACCAATCGGGAATCAGTGAAAAGACGTGACGGAGGGGATGAAGAGAACTTCGATGGAGTCACGGAGGTGTCGCGGAGGCGTCAGAGGGGCTAGAGGGGGGGGATGCGACGGAGGGAGGGCTAGGGTTGTCGCCTTTCGGGGGAGGGGGAAGTGAAAGTGAAAACTGAAAACTGAGGGATTTTGGGTTGGGGCTGAAAACTAACGTTGAAATGGTGCCATTTGGATTGAAATTGGACCCAAACGGTGTCGTTTCAATAGATGGTTTATTTAAATTGCGTGAAACGGCGTCGTTTCATGCAACTCAGTTTCAAAATTCCCCCCCCCCCCCCGGGGAGCTTAAATGGCGCCGTTTAGGTCTTGCTTTATACTAAACAGCGCCGTTTTGTGTTTGACAGATGAGGTATAGTATTATTCTTTTATCTTTTTTGCACATAATTTAATTAAAAAAATTATTTAAATTACTAAAATTAAAATTAAGTAAACTAGTCAATGTGGATTATTTAATTAAGTGATTAAAAAAGTAATTAATTATAATTATATTTATGATGTTAATTGCTAATTTGTTCTTAACTTAGAGTTAGAGTATGTCAATGAATTAATATTATGAATTTATGGTAATTGTCAATTTATTAAGTTTTTTAGTTTTCACATTTTGTATATGATTACATTTAGTTAATTACATTAATATTTGTAATTGCTTTATACTAAATAACTATAGGCTATACCAATATTAATAGTGACATCCATATTATATATAGTAGACGTATAGTGAACTTAATACTATTAGTTAGGGTTGTGCATAATGGGCCGTAAGCCCGATCCGTCCGAAAGAACCGACTTCCCCAACCCGTGAAAGACGGGTTCATCAGGTCAAATGTATGATACCGGGTTTTAGATAAAACAACCCATCGAATCTGTCGAAACCGATTTTGAACTGAAGACGAAAACACATTGAACTGAAGACGAAAACACTATTCTCTCCACTGCAAAAACCCTAATCACTGTCGCCAGTCACAAAGTTCATCGCAGAGGTGCATCACTGCATTCTGTGTGTGTGTGTGTGTGTGAGATTTAAGTTTTCTACTTGGGTCTGACAGAATGCGACCAAAATCAGTTGCATAAACAGTGAAATTTTCCTATCATCTACTACTGAATCCTTTGAGAGAATTTTCAAAAGGGGTGGAGGGATCAATCTGGGTAACGCTCGATTGTGGCGTTCCGTGGCTTGTCAAACTATAAATTGATCATATCCTACAAATTTAAGCAAAAATAGAGATAAACACAAAATCATGCAACAAAAGTTAATGACAACTCATTGACCATGAACCATAATCCTTGATTAACGATGGGGTTTGAGAAATGAAGCGCAGCCCTTCACTTCCTTCATCTTCTCTTTTGTTGTTCTTTGATTCTTTGGATACATCGCTGGGATTTCTTGGGTTATTATTTGCATCCTTCATTCTTCATTCTCAAAATAAAAAAAGCAAGTTGCAGAGAAAAATCGTATGAAGACAGGTCACCAACGTTTAATTAAAAAAAAAAAAGACCCGGCCCCGCACAGTACGGTACGAGTCGGACCGGTTTGGCACGCAAATAGTGTCGTTTCGGGTCGAACCCGGTTGGATGGTATCAGGTTGCAGCCCTACTATTAGTCTATTATACATATATTTTGCTATAACTCTAATATATTATAATAATATTAATATTAGTTATAGTGATTTGGTATAACTATAGTCTATATTAGACTATTAGTATTAGTTATAAACTTATATATTAGTATAGCTATATATATATTTTACGTTTAAAAATTAAAGCATACGATCAATTAAATTTTCATCTTTAAGAATAAAATTTTATTTTATAAATTATAATAACATTATCTTATATATAATTATATTAATAACATATGATCAAACAATTTACATTAAGATTGACATTTTATGTTATAATTTATAAATTATAATATGAAATTATTTTGATATATAATTATATATATTATATATAAAAATTTCACATATAATTATATATTATATATAAAACTTATATATAAAAAATATTTTGTGTAATATTAATTTTGTATAATATATATAATATTAATTTTTATATTTTTTTTCCCAACCAGTCCAGTCCGGTCTGGAAAATTGTAGAATCGGAACCAGACTGGTTTCGGCCAGTTTGCATAATACAAGAACCGGTCCCAGACCAGACTGGTTCAAAACCGGGCCACTCGATTCCGTCTGGTTTTCCAGTTTAAAATTACACCCATAATAATAATATATAACTATAGTCTATATTAGACTATTAGTATTAGTTAGACAATATAATAGTATTAATATTAGACTATTAGTATAGCTATATATTAGTATTAGTTATATATTAGTATAGATATAATATAAATATAACTATAGTCTATATTACAATATAAGTATAACTATAGCAATATTGAGTTCGTTAATTGTTATATTAGTATTTGTTAATTATTAGTGAGTTTAATTTATTATAACTATATTATTAGTATTATTATAGTGATAGTATTAGTATAGTAATTATAGTGATAGTATTAGTAATTAGTATTACCATATCATTATTTTATATGTGATTATTTAGTATAGTGATTATTTAGCTATATATAGTATATTAGTATTAGTTATACATTAGTATAGCTGTAAATAAAATGTTATTAATAATTTAAATGTATATTTTATGTTTAAAGCATATGATCAATTAAATTTTCATTTTTAAGATTACAATTTTATTTTATAAATTATAATAACATTATCTTATATATAATTATATTAATAACATATGATCAAACAAATTATAAATGTTTATATTTATGATTAATATTTTATGTTATAATTTATAAATTATAATATAAAATTATTTCATATATGATATATATAATTATATATATTATATATAAAAGTTTTATATATAATTATATAAAACTTATATGTAAAAAATATTTTGTATAATATTAATTTTGTATAAAACTTATATTATATACATATAAAATGTTATTTTTTATTTTTTCGAATGGGCCGGTCCGGTCCCGGAAACCATGGAACCAAGACCGGACCGGGTCTGGCTGGTTTCACGGTTACAAGAACCGGTCCCGAACGTGACCGGTTCAAAACTGGGCCAACCGGACCGGTTTCTCGGTTCAAATTTACACCCCTAGTCAAAACAAACGTCTGCATATGTCTTTTTTTTTATATATGGAAACAGACTCATTTCATTAATGAATCGAAGTTACAATTATGACTTATCAATACATGAAAAATTCAGACTATAAACCAAACTATACATCAGCTCTGGGGCTTCCCCACACACAAATTCCTTTGTGGCGGACATTGTCTTAATTTCTCAAAAAACTCTCTCCTAACAGAGAAAGCGTTCTGTAAAACAGAACTTAAAGGTCATTTCCATCCTCCCAAGGAGAAAAAGTACGAGACACTGCTATAGAAACCAAATCCAATAGCCTATTTATATTTTATTAATAACTAAAGTAACAAAAACCTACAAATAAAACACATTAACAACTACAGAACCACAAACACCGACGTGAACTTGGACGTCACACCCACCGCAAGCATTGGCATCTCGAGCCCAGACGGCACGAGCACCTAACTTACGCACAGACAAAACAGCCTCCACTATGCAGGTAGTACCTACGCACGAGCATTGGCCGTACGACCACCGACCGTAGCATCGCTCGCCACTCTCGAACAACTCTTGCCCCAGATTGCGTTTGTCTACTTGTTTGAGAAAAAAAATGAGGTCCACATGAAAAAAATTCACCCTTAGACGGTAGATTTTATTTGTTTAAAAAAAGTTGTATAAAATTTGTACATCGAGCCTAGTTTGTTTTTACAGATAAAATAAGTTGAATTGAGATTAAAACTAAAAGTTGAATAAAATAATGTTATAATATATTTTTTTAATATTATTTTTATTTTGAGATTTGAAAAAGTTAAATTATTTATTTTATTTTATGTGAAAATTTAAAAAAGTTATAATGATTAGATGAGATGAGTTAAGAGGAGTTGTGAATACAAACAAGACAATAACAAATGAAATCTGTATCTAAAATAACTCAAATTTAAATATATATACTATCAACCTAACCAAATTTAATTTATAAAAAAAATTATTTGATTATATATATATATATATATATATATATATCTCTTATTTGAAGCGAGTTTTTTTAAAAAATATTGACTTATCAATAAAAAAAAGCACTTAAATATAATTTAAGGAAATTTTGGATTTCTTGCTCCCATTTATCTTCCAATTTCGTATTTGATAAAACAAAATCGAGAATATTATTATAATAAAATTCAAGACAAATAATAGGATTGCTTGAGCTTGAGAGAATATGTTTGTTCATCCCAAGAATGAACAAGCTTTCTAGAGATATTCGTTGGAAGGTATTTTCACTTATTTTGGGTTTAGGTCTATACCTTACAAAATGATACACATATACTTTTTTTTCATAATACGTTATACATCATATTTTAAACGAGTGATATCATAAAAAAAAAAATGAATACTTATATATATCAGTCACTATTCACCCCACACTTATTTTTTTTTTCCATTTAATGTAGGGTGTTTTTCATAATGTGTGAGATGATAAATAGTAACTAATAAAAATAATTTAAAAACAATATATATATTTTAAACGAGTGAATTTTTGTAATGTAATTTGTAAAAACAACGCGTTTTACAAAAATACTCCCAATTTAAAATATGATTATACATAGAATTATTAAAAAGTGTTGTAAATATATATTTCCCAGTCAAATGTCTTTTGCTTAAATATACTCACTTTCTTTTCTTCTTTTCCTGAACTTTTTGAATCAATGCAAGAGCCACAGATAAGGTTGTGGGCGCAACGAATAGAACATGGAATTTATGTCCTAACTTGTCAACAAGAATTAGATGCATGCATTTGTATTCTGCACGCACATACTAGCCATTGCATTGTTTTGAGATGATCCCAACCGTTCACATTTTCTTTCTAATATATATAGTAATAATAATAAAATAACATTGATATAACTATTTTCCAACTCAACTAGCATATATAATAACTTAACTTTCATAAAAATATTGCATTTTTTTATTAGAATTGCAAATTTAATATAACTTCCCTCCATCTAAAATTCAAAAAGAGTCGTGCTAGGACCACCGAGAGTGGCCCCAAAGATTTATACCGAGAAGTACAAAATGCACTTTTTTATTTTTTTAAAACATTTTTTAAATCCATTTAAATATTTTTTTAAAAATTACACAAACTCATTTAAAAACACTTTCTTAACAATTAATTAAAAAAAAGAGAATCGGTAGCTTTTGTCGGGATGCATCCTCGGTAGATGCATCAAACGACTTGGGCATTTATAAACTGATTCTTATAATTTTTTATTTTTTTTGTAATCTAAATATTTCTAGTATATGTTTATTGTGACGATGAAATTAAGAGGCATGTAACCATAACCTTTCCCTTTTAATATGTTCATTCACTCGTATAAAGTTCCCTCGCTGGGCTCTTTGTTGTTTACTTAGTAATCAAGTAATTATTTTTTAATGATTTTGTGATTTTTTTTAAATATTTAAAAATATTAAAAAAATATATGTAAAAAAAAAACAAAAAACAAACACCAATTACACTAGTGGGAGAGCCAACAGCGGTGGTTATCGAACCACTCTAAATTTTGTCACACGTAACACATTATTCTTTAATTTTGTTTATTCGGTTATTTATAATGTGTAAAATATGTCAGTGAGATGACACAACATGATGTGTGAATAGTAATGAAATAATTAAATCAATATGTTAAATAGAATTTTAAAAAATAAAAATCGAAATAAAGTTGAATAAAAATATTATAAAATAAAAATATTATTGCAATATAATTTTTTTTTAAATTTAAAAAAATTGAATTATTTTTTGTAATTTATTTGTAAATTTGAAAAAGTTGAGAAAGTTGAAAATTTAAAATTAAAAAGTGTTTATATTTGTGATGTTTAGATATTGAAATGAAATTGTATAAGATCAAATGACTTAAAATGATTTTGCTATCCAAACCAAGTCTAAAAATAATATATTATCACTAGTAAATTTTTCATCTTCAATTGCATGGATTGATATATTTTATTCATTATCTCTATTGATTTCTCGTTAGAAAATTAACTATAAATAACGTATTTGTCTTTAATTGACTAAAATATCGCATTAATATGTTATATTAGTTTAGAAAAATATTTTAGTCACAAAATTTTTTTATAAAAATAATTTTACAAGCTAACATAATTTGATATATTATGTTATATTATAAAATTAATTTTATTATAAAATAAATCTAATAAATCAAATAAAATCATACAAATTTATAAATCTAGTTATACAAAATGAGAAATGATACTTGCAGTTGTGAGTGTGCAAGCGTCATGCAGTCGCTTTGAAAAAAGTGAATAAATATGGTATCTACATGAAAAGAAATTAATTTTTTAATAATAGATCTCATTCTTTTTCAAAGCAACTGCATAGCGTTTACATTTCACGACTATATGTAACATTATTCATACAAAATTTACGCACACTCTTTCCATTAATCAATCCATAGCTGACATATAGCACTACGTGACAATTCTCTAGTTAATTTTTTATTGATATCCATTCTCGTGCTACACCCACCGCGACTCGTAAAGAGTTCTTACGAATCGTTATCCAGTCGGTCATTCAGACACGTTTGTTACGTGATAGTGTCCGAAGTTGCCGAAACTTTCTCAGTTCAACCCACCCACCAGCAACTGCGAGGAAGCAAACGAACATTGAAGATAAATACGAGGGCAAATCCGTCCACTTGAAAACTCTAAGAAAAGGGCACAATTTAGGAGTGGGCCCCACTTTTGTTTCATTGTAACGAGAAAACGAAAATGGGATGAAGCTTGAGAGAGAGAGAGAGAGAGAGAGAGGTCTTTTGGTTTATTTCCATATTTGTCCTCTTTTCGACGCCTAATTCCATTCCCCCATTTCGGTTCCCTCTCGGAATCCTTTTCTCGGTAGCTACCTGAGAGTCGCAGAGACCGAGACCCAAAGCCGACTAGAAACAAAGGAAAATGGTATCGGACTCGGAGCTTATTGCTCGGCTCCGGGAGTTTCTACGGAGCTCGGACCTGAACACGACGACCACGGCAACCGTGCGCCGGAAGCTCGAGGAAGATTTCGGCGTGGATTTGACGGACAAGAAGGCGTTTATAAGGGAACAGGTGGACTTGTTCCTGCAGAGCGAGCATGCGAGAGCCGAAGAAGATGGTGAAGCTGAAGACGACGAAGAAGGAGAAGACGATCAGACGGCAGCGAAGTCTAAATCGGAAGAAACCGGTGGTTCTGATTCTCACGACGAGGATGATGAAGAAGAAGTTCAGGAAAAGAGTAATGGGAAGGGTAAAAGACGGTCAGTTTTTATTTATTTTCACAGCGCGCATACAAAATTTACGTTACTTGTTTCTGCATTTGAATTGGTTGTTGACAAAAGTTATTCTTATTTTTTCTGTAAATTGAAAATTCCTGTAGAGTTAAGGTCGAGTGTGCATAAAAATCGCTTGTTATAGAGGGAATGATTTTTTAACGCAAATTGTGTGCGTGTTTGTTGGCCATGATAAACAGAAATGTCTCCTTAGGGCATTATAGCTTTTGGTATAAGTAATTAATTTGCACATAAATATTTATAGGGGTTTAGAAACACACAAAAGTTCAAACTTTGTTAGGTTTTTCTGTTTTGATTTAATTATGTTGGTCAGTTGTAGTTGTTAGTTTGAGAAATTTGGGAAAATTATGGTTCTAATTTCTAAATGTTGTTACTATGTGCATTGTGTGTTTCAAAAGGTATTGATGAAGTGCATTAGGGGTTTTCCTCAAGAAAGTGCATTTTCACGTTATTCATTGCTTAGTGTAGCAGCAAAGTCACATTAGGGCCCCTAGTTTACATCCACGACTTATTGATCATTGGAAAGGCCACCCTTTCTTTTTAAATATGATAGTAAAAGTGAGGAAGGAGATCGTGATTAGCAGATACTGAGAGCATCTGTTTTTATTTGGACAGGTTCTTGAGAAAATCACGTGTCCATCATTCCCGTCAAGCATCTCCATCAGACTAATCATAGATGTTCTACAACGAACAATGATTTTGTGAATAATGATTCTCCCCTTCAGATTTCCCTTTTAATTTATTAATCAAGTCTCCAAACTTTATCAGGTGAACATTTTAAAAGGAAGATGGATAAAATGGATCTTTTTTTTTTTCATTCAATTCCCCGTATGTTATGTTTCGATAAGTTTATCATGTTTTTCAACTTGCTTCAGCTGAGAATATTTCTTTAATCCTTTACGTTATGATTTCAAGAAAATATTTTCAGAATATGTTTAATTCATGAAAGGAAGGTCCTTTTATTTAAAAAGGAAGGTCCTTTTATTTTCTCACTCTTTGAGTAATTCAATTTAAATGGCTGCAATTTATTAAAACAGTCTTTCCTTTGCTTTATAAAAAAATATCCAGAGACGGTATTTTTGTCTGAAATGATAAATTCATTGATTGATCGAAAGCGCAAGCTACAGCTCCCTCCTTTGCATTCTGCTTGCTTTCAAAGTATTATGTCATTCAGAGATATCAGGCTTTCCTATGTTTGATTTTTTTGTCTTTCAGTTTTGGCAAGTACACTTGAAATTCTCGGGGAACTGAATCTTCTTTATTCTGTTCTTGGCCTGGAATTAAGATGAACCAGGTTTGGAGTTTTTTCCTGAAAGAATCCCTTCATTAAAAATGACCGTTTTCCCAATGCTGATCCCACCAAATTGGAGTCATGGGATGACCTTTGCTATTGCACCAAACAAGAATCAATTGATATGGCCTCTAACTTAGGGCTGGTTTGGTTACACAAAACCAAACCATGTCATCTCATATAATCATTACAACTTTCTCAAACTTCCACAAAAAATATAATAAACAATTTAATTTTTTCAAATTCCAAAATAAAAATAATATTAAAAATTTATATTATAACAATATTTTATTCAACTTTCAACAAAACATTTCATCTCATCTCATCTGAACTGTGTAACCAAACGAGGTCTTAGTTTCGTTATCCTGAGTGAAGATTTAGGAGTATTGGTCAAAAGGCTACACATTTTGAAAGAATATCTTTCTTCTAATCTAAAAATCTCCAAGTGGCTTCACAGAAAAAAGCAGCCTCTCTTCTTTACTAAAGACGTGTTATCTGAAGTTGCATTCCAGACACCATCTTAAATATATAAGATCTTTGTTTCCCTCCACTTGTCACTGACTCGGGGGGGGGGAGTGAGAAATCTTTTCCCAAAACTTAATTTTTCATGTATTGGGTAACTTTTTGGTTGTCTCTGCAATGTCGGAAATTGTTAATTTATTTTGAAATTTGTTTTAGAATTGTTTATGTTGTTATCTTAATTTTTCTTGATAAATTTCCCATATTTTCTTTTAACTCAAATGATATCGTGTGTTTAACTGGAATTTCTATTTTCTACATTGGCATGCATGATTGTAAGTGTCAACAGACACTTCACTTCACATGTAAAACTGATCATTGGCTTTCCTTAAAATTCAGGTCGAACAAGCAAAAAGGTGAGGTAAAGAAGAGAGGGGGTGGTTTTAGCAAATTATGTGGCCTTTCTCCTCAGCTTCAGGAATTCCTTGGGAAGTCTGAAATGGCGAGGACTGAGGTATATTAAGAAAGTAATGGAGAAGTTAGTTGCAATTTTCATTAGTTAATCATGTGGTTTTCAGGAAGCTTCTTTACTGTAAAATCATCCATTTTTTTTAACATGGTTCCAGGTTGTCAAGCAGCTGTGGGCCTATATTAGAGAAAATAATTTGCAAGACACTAATAATAGGCGGAATATAAACTGTGACGAACCGTTGCATACCCTTTTTGGTGTTAATTCCATTGACATGTTCCAGATGAATAAGGCCTTGTCAAAGCATATCTGGGCGTTGGACTCAGGTGATGGGATGCTGTAACCCCTTTATTATTTTTATTTTTTCAATTGGTGTTGGACCTGGAAATGGTGAATAGAAAATTATTTCTTGTTCTATTTTCACTGTGTTCCTTTTGTTGACTTTCTTTTACCCATTAGAATGCAGACTAGTGGTCAAAGGGCTTGGGATGAGCTGTAGATGCAGACATCCTGGGTTCGATTCCACACTAGGCGTTCCCCTGAATTACCTAATGCATGGGTCTGGCAGGTGGGGTCGTGCATCTTAGGTCTACTCCCAGCCACGCTATTTGAAAAAAAAAAGGCTGTGGTCCTTTGAGAAGGATTGTGTAATTAACAGCTTCAATGATCCCATCGTGTCTTGTTGAATAAGAAAGAATATCTTATTAATTTCATGACCACTCTGATGCTTTGTTATATCAATTGATGCCTCAAACTATCATCTACCTTCTAGTTTCAGCCTCATGTAAATTCTTGAAATGTTCTTTTGCTATCTTTCTTGATATAGTTGTGCCGGTCAAATCAACGCAGAAGGACAAGCAACGGAAACAAGAAAGAGAAGAAGGTAGGATCATTTAATTCCTTGTATAGATTATATTATAATGCTTTGTTGTAAATGCTGCTTTGAGTTGATAGTTGGAGTACCAATTGCCTTCTCCTCACCTATTGCATATTGAATCATTGATGATGGTGGTATAACGCTTAGCTCAAAATTTATATTTTCTATGTGTGTTTCACATCTAAGTTGAAACTCATTTAAATATGTATTAGATTAGGTCTTTTAGTGTAGTGGGAGTCTATTTGATAAAAGCTTCGCTGGGTGCGCAGATCCACTGGGGTTTGTAGCACTTGTGAATTTGACTAGATTCAACGAGAAAAAAGTATATGCTGCTTATTTATATCTAAACAGCATATACCAGTCAATTACTTGTCACATTATGGAATTCTTATTATATACCTATCTTGATCTCGATTTCAGATCAAGATGAGCCAAAAAGGAAGGAAAAAAGGCAGAAGGGAGGGAAATCAGGTTTTCTTGCTCCGCTTCAACTTTCGGATGCCCTTGTGAAGTTCTTTGGTACTGGAGAAAGTGAATTATCACGGTCTGATACTGTAAAGAGAATATGGGACTATATAAAGCAAAACAACCTTCAGGTGTGTTGTTTCTTGCCTTGGTGCAACACTATGATTACTTTGTAGTTAAAGATTTATATCTCATATATCTGATATCCTGGAATACAGACTTTTTATTCCTTCTACCGTGCTGGTTCCTTGATTAGGGTTCAGTGGCTTCCTTTTTCAAATTTTATATCGCTGCATGAGAAGATTTGAAATCACGTCCACTTCTTGATTAATTTTGCTAAGTTTGAAATCATGCTACCCTTTTGGGTTGAGAAAATTACTTGTACCCATTCAGAAATGAGGATCACTAAGACCTTGTGTGCAAGTTTATGTGATGTGCTTGGCCCTTGCTTTCTGAGTTTATCCATTTCCTTCTTGGTTTAAAAACCTTTTTTTTTTCCTAATAAATGAAATATCGATACAAAAGGATGCCAGAAAAGGGTGCATCTTCCAGGAGGTACACCAAATGGAAGATGAACCAGTTATTTTCACTTTTCTGACCATTTGGAACTTATAAGTGGACTATGTGCGGAATTGTGGGCTTCATAATGAAGTGGAATGTAGTGTACTTCTAATATATAGCAGTCTTACTTGTCAAAACAAACCAACCAAAAAAAAAAAAAAAAGTATATAGCAGTCTCGAGTATGAGATTAAGTTATTGGTAGGGGTTACTTTGAATCTTCAGCCGATCACCCTTTCATTGCAACTTGAGATTGAACTTTTGAATTCATCTTAATAACGTTTTTTTTTTTTTTTGCCAGGGGGTTGGTGGATTTTGCCATCACTATGCTTTAGTTAAAAAGCTTTGCTTAATATGGCCTTTTTATTTTTATTTTTTATATATAGGTACTATGGCCTCTTTTTTGTGATTTTGTAGTTAGAAATTCACTCAAAATGTGTTCTTTGCTTGTTCATGAAGGACCCATCTGACAAAAGGAGAATAATATGTGATGAGAAGCTGAAAGAACTCTTTGACGTTGACTCCTTTACTGGTTTCACAGTATCAAAACTCCTGGTTTCTCATTTCATCAAGACAGAACAGTGAGTTTCACAGATACTCTTCTTGTGAAGCCTAACGGAATGGAAGTTTTGCTCCTAGGTCTTTTATCTTTATGCACTGCCCACAAATAGAGCAAACAGAAAATATTTTGCGAAGGAAAAAGAAAAAAAAAAGGGGTCTTTTTTTCTCTGGCACTTTTTACGACTTCTTCACGTCTTTTGTAGCTTTTGGAAAACTATTTATTTTCTTTCGTTTCTGAAAGATGTGAATGACAAAGGACAATGTTGAACTATTCTTTTGTGCTTCTGATTCTCTCGTTCAATAGACTGAACAACTTAACATGCCAACTGCACAAGGAATATCTGGTCAGTGCAAGTATGTGTATACATCAAGTTTCCTATTACAGAATCATAAGGAATTTCTTCCATATGTTCTCACATTCATTCCATGAGCATTGCATTAGGCTGAATTTATCCCGTTTCCCCGTTTCTAAATTGAAGCAACAGTTAAACATGAGTTCTTTCGTTTGGATTCAAAGATGAGTTGAGATGGTTTTAGATGAGTTGAATAAAATATTATTAGAATATTATTTTAATAATAATATTATTTTGGGATTTAAAAAAGTTGAATTGTTTATTATATTTTGTGTGCGAATTTGAAAAAGTTGTAATGATGAGATGAGATGAGTTGAGGTGAGTTTTGAATTCAAACGGGGCATTTCTCTATAACGACTCTCTTGTATATATTAGTTTTCAAGCTTCCTCTCTTATATCTTTCATTGACAATTATATATTGCTTGTTGGTAGTGATCTTAGTTTATTACACAGAATCTAATAGATCGTTGTGGTTTTGATGGTTTCATTATAATTTGGAATTGTATCGAATGGATGTGAAAAAATTGTCTTCTTGAATGAGGTTAGAAGAAAAAGTCTAGTCTACACTTTAGGATCAACCAAAAACGACAAGCAAAAAAATGTATATTTCCAATATCGATGATTTGCAAAACAAAGTTTGGCATCCGGTTTGCTATGTTGATGAGGGACCTATTTCACGTGTAAAATTATGGCAGTAGGACCATCAGTACTCATGACCAAAAACGACAAGCCAAGAGAAAGAAAAAATAAATAAAAATTTCCTATATCGATTAGCATATGGCATGAAATGATTATTATATAAATAAAAAATAACTTTTCAATAATTTGTTTCAGAATAATTATTTTCATAAGTTACTATTCATTATCCTACAGTCATATCTATATTTTATGAAAAAAAAAAACTATTATCTGTGGGGTGTAGAGGTGAATAGTGGCTGATGTATAATAAAATTCTTTATTTCAAGTGATAAGAACGAAATGATATTTTTATTCTTAAAATCGTCTAAAAAGTAATGGAAAAAAAACATAGCAAACTTACTTTTGAGATATGAGCATTAAGCTTACTCATGACACACGTGAACCAAGATTTCATTTATCCAAATAAAAGGAAAAAAGAGCCTTGATTTTAAAGGATGGTTGCAAATAGTTGTAGCGACTTTGCATGGATGGAAAAGCATAAATTCTATTTGTCTCAAGATAAAATAATAATAATAATAATAATAATATTATTATTAAACAAAACCAGCCTCACAGCCTCTGCCCGTCCCTAAACAAAGAATCCTTATCTCTATAAAAATTAAAAACTCGCAAATCATTTCATCTTCTCACCTGTGCCTGTGGTTGAGCGAATTCGCTTTAACACGTGTCACTACCATCGTATGATAGGAATCAAAACGATTACCTCGTGAGAAGACGATAAAGCATTCAAGAATCTCACCGCTCACCACGTGTCCGTGTCTTGTTGGAAGTGACAACCTTCTTTTGCCATCACCGCTAGTTTTCACCACCGTCCATTTTCTAACGAGGAAGTGCTTGTCTAAAAAATATTTTATAAAAATATAAATTTTATAAAGTATTAGATCTACATATTATATAGTGATAAGTTTAACGTGATCTATTAGATTGTAAAATTCTTTCTATTATTAGATAAATTTAACTTATTACATTCTTTATATGTATAGCAAATATTTTATGTTTGATAAAGATGATTTTAATTCATTTCATCTAATCATTATAATTTTCTTATATTTCTACATAAAATATAATAAATAATTTAATTTTTTTAAATCTTAAAATAATAATAATATTAAAAAAATAATATTTTATTAAATTTTTAACTTTTATTTCAACTCATTATCCAAATCTCAATGATCCAAATGAAAAAAGAATGGAATAATATTGTGAAATTGACTAATTTTCTCAGATTTGTAAAATTATGCACTAACGCGTAAGTCAACGACGACGACGTCGCGATGCTTTCAGTTTCATACTTTACATAACCCCAAGAATCTCGATTCTTGCCTAGCCAAATCTATGTGAATAGTTAAATTTTGGCTAAGAGTAATTTTACATACAATCGTGAAATACGTAAACACCGCATAATCGTTATGAAAAATAGTAGAGTCCACTATTAAAAAATTAATTTTTTTAATGTAGATCCCATGTTTTATTTATTTTTTTAAAAACGATTACACGACAGTTGCACAATTCACAGTGACAAATATATTTTCTCTTTCGCTAAATAGCTTAAAAGTAATTTGTATCGAAGTAGTGAAAACTTTAATATTTTATTTTTGAACTACAGTAAATTTATCTTTTTTTTTCATATTTAATTAGTTATTATTCATCTCTAAAATAATATTTTATTCTAAAAATATTCCCAATGACTACTATTGGATAATTAAATTGAGGAAAAAAATAGTTAAAAAATAATAATTTTAAGTAAAAATTAAATTATTAATTAATATATGGAGTATATTTGTAAAATATAAAAATTAAAAGAAATATTATTATTTTGACTTTTGGATGGATAGTCATTAACCTCCAAAGGTTTTTCAACTTTTAGTCAAATTTTAGACTTGACAATGGTCTAATACTCTTAAACCTATTTGGATGTTGAGCTGAGTTGAGATGAGTTGAATTCTTTATGAATAGTATTGAGTTAAGATAGTAGAGTGAGTTTTGTAGGACTAAATAAAATGAGTTTAGATGTGTTTAGATATTAAGATAAGTTAAGATGTATTTATGAGAAGTTAAAAAAAAGTTGTGGGTCCTGCATGTAAAAATTTGTTGAGTTAAAAAAAGTTGTGGATCCCACGTGTAAAGAGATTTTGAATTGAAATAAATTTAATAATTTGAGAGTTAATATTTAGATATTAGATTCAATTTAAAATTAAACTAAGGGTGGTGCTACTCCCACTGTGGGAGCTCCCGCTAATTATTTTCTAGTTTTTTTTTTGGCTTATTTTTTAGTTTTTATATGTATTTTTTTAACATTTTTAAATATTTTTAAAAAAATAAAAAAATTATATTATTATTAAAAAATACTTATAGTAAAAATAAATAAAAAAATCTAAGGAGAGGTTTAGATTCAAAACCCATCTCAACTTATCTCAACTCATCTCATCATTACAACTTTCTCAAATTCTCACACAAAATATAATAAATAATTCAACTTTTTCAAATCTCAAAATAATTTTCTTAAATTCTCACAACAAATATAATAAATAATTTAACTTCTATTTTACTATTTATAAACCATCTCTAACCCAAATCCAAATCTCTCCTGATGATAACTTCCAACGGAAAGAACCAGCAAGAAGATTAGCATTTTCCTTTACTTGAACAAAACTGAATTTATCTCAGTTAGAATGTAAATTCCAAACCGCCCTTAATTTACAGCCACCGAATCCAAAGATTCCCGCAACACACTCCATCAACCACTCGGCGAGTCCCAAGCGAGTTTATTGTCGAGTTGGCTCCAAGACGCGACGACGCGAATGCGACTTTCCGAATCCAAACTTGTTATGGATCTCAATATATCAATATATATATATATAATTGAGTTTTCCTGTTCTTCGCTATCAGCTGTTATCTTGGCCTAAATATGATATAGACCCAGAAACACAAAAAATATTTGAGAGAGTGAGAGATGGAACTAACCCTTGATTTGAGCAGGGTCTTCGTCCCCAAAACCATCTCCGAACTCGTCAGAGAAATTTCAACCGCCGGAAATAGCTCAGAGAAACTGTCAAAGCTTCATGATTGTGTGCAAAGATTGGAAGATGAACGAAGCAAGATTGAAGGTTTCAAACGCGAGCTTCCTCTCTGTATGCATCTTTTAAACGATGGTGGGCTCTCTCTCTCTCTGTTTCGTTTTTTAAAAAATGTTTTGGGAGGTTTAGTTAATATTTAATGAACTTTTGTGGTGGGTACGAAGCTATTGGGAGGTTGAAGGAAGCAGCAATGCATTGTATGGAAAGCGACTGCGATGACAAGAAGAATTGGATGAACTCTGCTCAGCTCTGGATCACCGGTCCCGACTATGATTACAAGAAAGAAGAATCAGCTTCAGAAGCAAAATTGGTGATTTTTAATATTCAAAGCACTTAACAACTTCTCTCAAATTTGTGGGGAATCAAATTTCAAATGTTATTTTATTATTTGTGGTAGCATGGTGAAGAAGACGATTGGTCTGTACTGGAGAACCCGATTCAGCCACAAAGTAACCGAAACATGGGAGGGAATTTTCCGTCATTGAAGGAAGAGAACGAGGTTTCACAAGTCACTAGCCTTTCGCTTATGACTCCACTGCCTGAACTGAATCCAAGCGATTCGGTTTCCAAAAGAAGAACCTCTTTTGGTTGTAGAGGTAGTAATTCTGGTTCATCTTTGTTAACAGAACCACCTAGGAAACAAAGGCGGTACTGGTCGCCGCAGCTGCACCGATGTTTCCTCGAGGCTGTCCAACAACTTGGGGGAGAGCAGGGTGAGTGAGGCCTTGTAACTCAATAGCGTGGAAAAGAAAATTTTTCTTGGACTTCGGTCTTTTCAGTTTGATTACTTGCTTTGTTTGACGGTTAGTATGCATAAAAGGAAATGTGTAATGGCAGTAAAGTTCTGGGTTTCTTTCTTAGGTCTTTCTTAAGTTCTGCAAATGTCGCAAATGGATATTATTTTAAATTTGCACCCGAAAGTTGAAACCATTGTTAGGAACCACAAGGTGGCGATTTCATTGTTTTATGACATGCCCAGAAGGCATATCAGTAGGACTGTCTTTCTGAAATTATTACTTAAGAAGTTAAAAAACAAACCAAAAAGTAGTTCTAAATTCCATTGAAGCATGGTTCTATGGCCTCCCTTTTATTGATAATTATTGAAGTTTAGTTATTATTTTACATCACTTTATTTTGTACAAGGAAAAGGTTCTTAGGCCCTCTCTGTGGCCGTACTTATTTGTTTGGATGGTTCTCCTTTGCAGTGGCCACCCCTAAACAAATTAGAGAACTCATGCAGGTGGATGGTCTAACAAATGATGAAGTGAAAAGCCATTTGCAAGTGGGTATTCATGGCCTGTTTTCTCAAGTTTTATCCTATGTAATTCCTTCCTCTCTTTTGTTTAAGGTGATTTATTTAGATATCATGGCATGGCAGAAATATAGACTTCATGTCCAAAGACGTGCATCTTCTTCATCTGCAAATGGTTTATGGATGGCCCAAGATCAACACAGAAAACGCTCAAATACAAACACCTCTCAGTCTGGTTCCCCAAAGGGTACCCTTCTTGCTGGTGTGTCTGCTAAAGATCTATTTAGTATTGGAGACAACAGCAAGGAATCAGAAGCAGATGAGGAATCAGATGGTCATAGCTGCAAAGGTGGGCTTCAAGAGCCATGAGAAGATTGTGCAGTCTCTCATTAAACCCCCAAGAGGTTTCAGATACAAATACCCATTGGGGATTCAGAACTTATGAACATATAATTACTATTATTGACACAGAGAGAAGAGTTCATAATTTCATACTAACGTTGTTTTTTCTCCTTTCTTTTCTGGAGGAACTACTTCATAGAAAGGTGATAAGGTAGTTTGTTCTGTTTTTTAAGAGGTTTTATGCTATGGCCATAGGGGACTGTATGAACTCTAAAGAGAGACGACAGTCTTTTTTCAAATGATGCTATCTGAAACATGTCTGAATTTAACTTCCTTGCAGTTATATGTGATCTGATGTCCTAATTTGAGGTTTGATTTTGCCTGCCCATGTCGCTTTATTCTTGCTCTATCATGGAATTAGCTCACAAACAGAAGAAGAGACGTTCTGCATTAACATCTCTTCTCAACTTATGATTTTTTCAATATTATTCAAACAGTGAGAGTCTTAGACAATGATGTTTTCATATAAAGAGCTTACTGTGGTAAGCTGTCCAATTTGCATAAGAGAGATATATAATAGTTTCTTACTCTATAACAACTTGTTTATAATTATGTAATAAAATAATATTATTTTTATTTTTATTTTTTATTTGATTGGTTAAATTTAATAAAAAATATTATTATCACCCTACCGTCGAATTGATTTGTTGATAAAAGTAATCACTTTACACTGTTGGATAAAAGTATTTATTACTGTTCACATAGTTTTATCTAATTTTCAAGCATTCCTTAAATTATAAAAATTAATACTAAAAAATTTCATACTATAAAAAAATATTTGACCGTTAAAATTGCTTGATGTTATCTATTTTTAATATAATTGAATTAGGACATAAAGTATAGGTTTTTAATAATTTAAAAATGTAATATTTGGATTTTACTAATTAAATTAAAGAAGAGTAACGATGTCGCCTGCGGGGCAATCACCGGGCCGGGCTTGTCTCTTGCTAGCGATTGAAATGGAGTTTCCTCCGGTGGCCCCTGTCGGGTTAACAAAAGTCTCGTTATGAAAGATTCCCAGATAAAACGCAGTGATTTTTTCTTCGGCTTCGGCATTCAGGAGGAACTTCGGCGACACTGATGCTTCGGCTTTGCAAGAGCACGTCGATCTCGCAATCAAGTATGATCGTTCAACTGGTATCTTTTAGTGTAGGTCTGGAGTATGAGTTTGAGATGAGATGTTAAAAGTTGAATAAAATTGTAAAGGATGTGTCCCACCTCGTGATTGTTAATCTGTAAATCGTTAAGTGGACGGCGTGGTGCGTCTATGACACTTTCGATATAGACACTTCCAATGCTTAAATCATTAACGTGTAAAAATAATAATTCAAGAATGCTTAATTAGATTAATCGAAAATTACTTGTTGTCCCTATATATAAGCATGAAAAATATTGGATGAATACTATAAACTGATTAACTTTACACAATGCTTAGTCGTTAAAAGACTTATCTCTGATATATCGAAATTATCTAATCACCACGTGGTCCATACCCATAATGTGAGGTTTATCCCTCTCTAATAAATAGGGTGGCTAGTGTTTTTGTTAAGCTACACGATTCTTTTGAATCCTCTATGGTTGATGGGCCTTGGGCTCCCAATTTGGGTCAGACCAATATTAACTCCTTCAAAAATATTGTTAGAATATTTTTTTTAATATTATTATTGTTTTAAGATTTGAAAAAATTAAATTATTTATTATATTTTGTGTGAGAATTTAAAAATCAGTTCCTCTTGAAATGACAGATCCGACAATGTGATTTTAATGGAAGTCATTAGTGAGCTGACACATCACCTAAGCACATAAAAAATTTCTGCACCACAGCAAAGACAAAAACCAAGTACCCTTAACACCCGTTTATTTTTTTCTCCTGTTAACCATCAACCTACTTCAAAATTTCCAAACATACGCCGCTACACGCCCTATGACCTCTGGTCCCGGTGGAGGAGCTCCAGACTAGACCGGCGCACCCAATCGTAGTAGCATGAACCATCGCACTGCTGCCCTCCAAACCGCGCGAACCATCTCACTACTGCCCATTCCTTCGTCAACATCTTTCTTCAATTCTGCAAATCACATGGTATGCCAATAAAAATCTAAATTTTTGTAGGCAAATTTGCTATATGCAAATGACATTAGGTTTTCAAAATTCTTATCCCATTTCCAAGCCCCCCGAAAAAAATAAAAATAAAATTATGTCGAATGCATCATTCTGAATCATGCTGCACCGATATTGCTGTGATGGTTTTATATATGGTCTTTCAAAATAATTAAGTGTGTATGGGACTCCAATAGAAACTTCTATAGATAAATTATGGACTTGATTTCGAAGAAAAGTGCAATTATATAATGTCTGGAAGTTTAATAAATTCAGCAGTAATTTTATCTTTTTAATAACAAAATAGGATACATTGCAGTTACTTGGTGTTTTAATAAGGACATTGCCAAGTTCAAAGAAATATTAAAAATTAAATGATAGTATGGAGGGGTTGTACTAATTTTTTGCCTTGGGAGAGCTTAGGAGATAATATTCAATTCAGGATCATCCATGCTGGGGAACTGATACTACAGTACCAAAGTTCCTTCACTTGAATGTGCCCCTAAATCTGGAACGTCCAGCCTTTTTTTCATTTTCTAAATTTTAAAAAGCTCATTTTTTTTTGGAATTTTTTGCTTTATTTTATAATTAACTAAGGACAACTAGGGACCTGAAAACTTTGGGTTAAGATATTGATGGTTTTATATATGGTCTTTCCAATAATTAAGTTTTGGCAGAGTTATATGGTAGTAGTGTTTTGACAGTGTTATTTTTTATTGATTTCATTGTTTTACGTTGGGATGAAGGATCTTATGTCGAGTTCGGATAATGATGAAGTTGAGATATTAATGAGTAGGAACTGTCCACAAGTTGAAAATAAAAGCATTGATGCTGAAATTGTGGAAGAACAATGTGATGTGAATGTGATAGATGGATTGGATGTTGGAGATGGTGTGAATATGGAATATCGTGTAGATAAAGTGAATGTATGAGATGGAGAAGGAGATAGAGTGAATGTGGAAGATGGAGATGGAGTCATTGTGATTTCCAATCAGTGAAGAAAAGACGTTGTAGCATTTGTCATGCGAAGAACAAATGCCCTTCAGTGAGGTATAATACTTATTAACGTTTTTGCTTGTGTTTTAATCTTATATCTTCATTTTTTTATGGTTTATTGTCTTTTATATAGAGATCTTGAAAATACAACTGAGAACATATCCCAAAACTTGGATCCTTAGTACAAACATGTAGTTGATGTTTAAAATAATTTGTGCAATGAACGTGATGGTGCTGTTCTTCACAAACTTATTTGATTTTGTTTTTTTATGTTACAATTAATGAGAATGGAGATAAAAGCTTGTTAAAGTGGAGATAAAGGTTTATTTGGAGCCGTTGAATATATGTCCATGTATTTTTTCTTCTATGTGGAATATCTGGACAGATGTTGGAACTTATGTGTATTTTCTCTTCTAATTTGAATATTTGGACAGATGTTGGAACTTATGTGTACTTTTTCTTCTATGGGAAGTTGTATTTTTCGTCATTAAGCTTTTGCACCGCTAAGGTCTATACTTGATTTTTTTTTTTCACATTTTTTGATTATCCATGTGAGATTCAACTAAATTTTATTATCTAAGCCCAGTTAAGTCATACTAGGTCTATAAGACTCTAGTAGATTTTGTCAAGTGTCTGCAAAAATTTTAGGTAAAAACTACTATGCCGTCCAAAACTTATCGCTCCAGTTGACCATTCAGTGATTATTTTTGTTTTTACTTAACGATGAAGAAAGTGATTTTAAGTATATTGGTGTATTTTTTTAATTTTTTAAAATTATTTAAATATATTAAAAAAATATGAATAGAAAAATAAAACATAAAAAGTTGCAAAAGCAACTAGCAGTATAAACGAGCGCACCGCTCAAAATTTTATTATCTACTACAATTTTTTCAAGTGTCAAAGATAATTTTTTGAAGCATCACAAAAAGATAATGCTTAGTGGATTCAGGATTAAATTTCATAAAAAAGATAATGTCATTACGTTACAAAACATTAGCATTACATATTGGAGAAGTATATTCAGTCTTTCATTACATTCAAAAAGATTCTAGATACATTCCAAAAATACCAGTTTGGAGCATTACAAAATTTAATTACAAACGGCCTAAAAACCATAGGTTGTTAGCATTGACCGACATACATGATTATCGTTTGGATACAAAATAATTACTGCACAAATCACAATAAAACAGGACCATGACAATAATAAAGTTTTTAATGTTCTCTTGTATCTTTTTTCCATAACTTTAAATTTTTGCTTCTTCAACCATTACACACTCTTGATTGATCATGTTGTTCCTTCTTTGAACTAACTCTAATGTCATTTTGCAATAACTGTTTTGTTCAATTTCAAAATCAATCCATTGAAAATATCTGCATTGTTGGTTGATTTTGTCAAAACTAGTATATTTGTCAGAAATCCTTAACTTCCATAGAATCTCGTAATAACAAAATAGTCTCTCCAAAACAGCTTATCTTTTACTCTCGAAGTCCAAAAAATTGAACTAACACCGCTGTCAATATGTTTCATATTGCTTGAAAAAATAGTACTGCTCTCAATGCAACTGCACATGTTAAAAAGGCAAAGAATTCTCTAAAGTAATGCCATGACAGAAAATAATCTCACATTGCACGCTTATTTTTGTGCAAAATATAATGTATTTTTCAACAAGTCACGTCAACCTTAAATTTCCTAACTATTCACTGTTGAATCTTTTGGATGTGCTTTCCACACGAACTCATGTTCCATTCTCCCACAATATTAAAAAAAAATATAGTTTTATATCCCTATGCATGCATGATAGGAACAATACCAATGCAAATAACATCCTTTTCTGACATTTAGGAAACTTTGTACCTTAAAATAAACTCATCCCATGAAGTTGGTTTTCCTAATTATTCACATGGGGAGCTCATTCAGCCATAGAATGTGTGTTCAAAGGCAGTCAATTAAATATTATTTGCAGAAGGCGTAAAAAATATTATTGCAGTTAGAGAAAGGCCTTCTGTAAAACTTCAAGAGAGTTTGGTGCATGAAAAGTTCCCTTTTGGAAACTTCCACAAGCTCCAGAAGGAGTACCAATGCCAAAGCTTGCAAACTTAATAGTTGATATGGACTGCCGTGTTCCACACTGCAAGTGAACCTTGGCCTGATGCATCATATTTGATTCACCATGGCCCTCAACACCAAGTTATCAATCGTTGGGTGGTGCTCATAAAAGAGGAATAAATAAACCCACATTGCAGAAGACCTATATAAAAGAGTAGTATATAAGAGTATTTAAAGTTGCAGAAGGCCTAAAATCAAGCTTATTCATTACTCGACGGTATTGATCAGCAGTGAGTACAGTCGAGCTAATGGGTTTTCAAACTTTAGACATCCATATTCAATTGACAGCAAAGGGGAAGAACACAGATAAATTCATTTTAAGGGATAAAGAAATTTCACATATATAACAGTTGCATCCCAGTTCAAATTTGTAGATAAAATTCATTTGAATTTTAGAGGAATTTAAGGGACAAAAATTACCCTCGATCTCGTCGGGAACATTAGTGACCATTGCAACCTAGCACCATTATTCTATGCATGCAACCACACGTCGATTGAGGAGGGTTTCGTTTGAGGAGTCAAGGGAGGGAGGGTTACGGTCTAGTGGGTTTCATGGAGGAGGGAGGGTGACTTACGGTGGAGATCTAAAAGCCTGGCTCAAAGAGAGAGAGAGAGAGGGAGAGAGGGTGATTTATGGTCAAGGGAGTCGCGTAGAGGAGGGACAAAGGGGCAGGAATCCGAGAGGGGGTGGGTTTCGGTCGACGGTGACCCTGCTCCTCAAAGGCTTTCTTGGGAAGGAGAGAGAGAGAGAGAGAGAGGACAAAGTGAATCACCAAAAAAAATTTTCTCTTTTCTCTCTAGTACGGTCTACCATTACATGTTGTTGTTTGGAGAATATCAAAAGTACCTGTATGAAGATTATTGTAATAATTAAATGAGATATAGATGATATATTTTTTTTATACATTGGAGGAGTGGGTTGAATCCATGATCTCTATTTTAGAAACGTGGGTCTTGTACCATGAGCCACATACCCTTGACAAAATGAGATTTGTTGAAATATTTTTTCAATCCAATCCTAGCGGTACCTTAGGACTTTAGTACCTTAGGACTTAAAGGCCTAAGGGACTGAATACACACACGCACACGTAGGGGTGAATTCGGTCCGGTCCGGTCGGTCCCAAGGAGGTTTTGTGGACCGGACCGGACCAATTCGGTCCAGGGTTTTCTCACCCTGGACTGGATCGAATAGCATAAGGATCGGTCCAATTCGGTCCGGTCCGGTCGGGCCTATTCGGTCCAACCGAATTTAGATGGGCCAATAGCCCAATTTTATTCTTCTGGTTTTTCGGCCCACTAGTAAAATCCACTAACATTTTATCCAATTTGAAGAAAAAAATACAACTTATAAAGCCACCCACAAAATGCTTATAAAAAAATGCAAATTACAAAACTATTCACAAAAAAAAAAAAAAAAAAATTACAAAGCAATATGCTAACTAAATTATAGTGAATAAATTTAAATAAAAAGTTTTACTACAAAAAATAAATTTTATCTATATCCATCAAAAACTTCAAAAAAGGAATAAACACTTGATTTTCTTCCTACTAATCCATCCAAATAATTTAAACAAGGTTAAAACTAAAAATTATACTAGATAATGAAAGAAAATTGAAAAAACATTCTCAAGCAAATTTGGTTTCTAAAAGGAAGAAAGAAAAAAAAAAAAAAACCATTCCCAAGCATAGATAATAAAAGCTAAAAATTATACAAGTCCCAAATAACTGAAAAATTAAAATCTTTAAATACAAATTACAATTTACATCAATGCAAATTATACAATTATTCTCCTGGCAGCTCCTAAGTCCTAGCTTCCTCCATCTTTTGGCTTGGCATACTTTTCACTTTTTAGTTTTCACAATACGCTGTAAAGTGTAAACAAATGAATTATTAGCAAATAGCAAAAGTGAAAATTGAAAACTAACAAGCTAAAATACAATTCACCTAATCAACTTACATTGGTTGTAGACATTGTATTTGAAGCCTCCATAGAATTGTCACCGTCCCGAACAAGTTTTATACAATAAAGAAACAAACAAATTATATAAATTTTCATAACATATAATATTATAGATCATAAAAGTTATAAAATGAAGTACTTATAAAAAAAAGTTATAAAATGAAGTACTTATAAAAAAAAAAGTTATAAAATGAAGTAAGTAAGAAACATACCCAATTGCCTTTCAAAATCATCCACCTCATTCATTAAAGTCCTAAGGTTGATTAGAGTAGAAGAAGAACGAAGCCAATTCTGTGTACAAATTAGAGCCTCAACCATCATCGGAGATAAACTACTTCGAAAATGATCAAGGACACGACCCGCCGTGCTAAATGTAGATTCAGAGGTCACTGTAGATACCGGTATTGCGAATACATCTCGTGCAACTTTTGAAAGTACACGATATCTAACTGAATTAACCCTCCACCAAATAAGAATGTCAAAACTTGGGAATGCCTCCTCACAACTTTCAGCTAGGTATCTATCAACCTCATTCTTGCTCCCCAAAGTGTTTTCCGACTGTAACCGTTGCTTGAATATGACCATTCTTTCTGCCGTCCTATCAACTCTACCACTACCACTAGGTCCACTACCATCTGTAGAATTTACTTCTTCACGTGGAAGACTTGTGCGCTGCTGTTGTAGATCAGAATTGTTGCCTCCCTCATTATCAGCGTATGCCTCATACATGCGGATTAAAGCATTTTTAACCTTCCAACTCAAATCAACAGCTTTTATGGGATCATTGGCATACATGCATTCCAATGCAAAGTCAAAATATCGCATCTTATACCGAGGATCAAGAATAATCCCAACAAACAACAACATATTCATATTATCTAAGTCGCCCCAATATTTGTCAAATTTTTTCTTCATATTTGTGGCCATTAATCCCACCACGGGACTTCCTATTTCACACTCCACATCAATTGGGGCGACTTGATTTTCTTCCTACTACCCACTTAGGGCAAACAATGAGCATAAACTTCTTGAAACCCTTTCCTTCAACAAACCTAAAGGGTAACTCATCAAGAATAATCATTTCTGCTAAGGCTTGTCTGCAAGCCTCAACACTAAATGATATGGGCACAAATCCTCCACTATCACTTCCTATACCCGCCTTCCAACCGAGAGTAGTTTGGGACTTATCTGTCTGTCTCAAATTCAATGGACATTTCTTACATTGTTTTTCAATGTGATACTTCATGGACTTTGTACCATTGGTCTTCGTATCACATGCATACGAAGCACCACAGTAATTACATGCAGCCCTAGGTTTAGTTGGATCACCTTTTAGTATTATTGTAAAATGATCCCAAACCATTGACCTATGTCTACCACTCGGTTTAGTATTAACACTTACATTGGGTGAGAGTGGAGGAATGCCTTGTCCATGTGTAGCCCGTGTTGACTCTACATCATCTGTAGTAGAATCTTGTGGAATCAATTCTGGAATATAGTCCATCTAGAAAAGAAAGAACGAGAATTAAATACTAATTAAAAATACAAACATTAACAACGTTTGAAAAAACATTGGGTTTAGTTATTGATCATCATTAACAATATTTGAAAAAATAGTACTCTCAAAACCCTAATAACACAAACCCAATCACAATTCACAAACCACAATTCACAAAACCCAATCACAATTCACAATTCCCAATTCACAAACTCAATCACAAATCCAATCACAATTTACAATTTACAATTCACAATTCACAAACCCAATCACAATTCACAATTCACAAACCTAATCACAATTTACAATTCACAAAACCCTAATAACACAAACCCAATCACAATTCACAATTCACAAAACCCTAATAACATAAACTTAATCACAATTCACAAACACAATCACAAAATGAATAAATTTCGGATTAAAAAACTCCAATAAAACCATCTACCTGGTACCGGGTGACTGGGTGGGTCTGTGGCCGTGGCCTGTGGGTGATTGGGTCTGTGCGTGGCCGTGGGTGACTGGGTCTGCCGTCTGTGCGTGGCTGAGAGAGGCGAGACGAGGGCGAGAGAGAGGCGAGACGAGGGACGAGAGAGAGGCAATACGAGACGAGGGACGAGAGAGAGCGAGAGGACTCGAGGGACTAAGAGAGGAAACTCAGGAAAGACGAGGGACTGAGAGAGGCGAGAGTCTGAGATAGAGACGAGAGACGAGGCAGAGACGAGACAGAGACAGAGACGAGGCAGAGATAGAGACGAGGGAGGGAGTCGGGACTGAGAGTCTGAGAGAGTGAGAGACGAATTTTAGATTTTAGGTTTCTGGAAACGGCACCGTTTATTCAAACTTGGGAGTTGGAAGTTTGGAACTTGGAGTTGGGACTCCCTCAAATCATCAAATGTGATTTTTTTTTAAATGATAATTAAAAAAATTTTATGGTTTGAAAATTTGAAAATTATAATTTATATATATTTTTAAATTTGTAATACATTTAAATTTTTAATAGACTATAGTGATTTAGTTATAGACTTATAGTGATTAGTATTAGTAATTTAATATTAGTTATAAATTTATGTATTAGTTTAACTATATTTAATATTAGACTATAGTTATATATTCGTATTAGTTAATAGTTATAAACTTAGTGATTTAATATAGCTATATAATAAATTAGACTATATAATAATATTAATATTATACTATTAGTATAGTTATATATTAGTATTATTTAAAAACTTAGTGTTTAGTATAGCTATCAATTTATAATTATATAATTATATTGATCATGTTAATTGTTATTTGTTACTAACTTAGAGTATATTAAATTATAACTTAGAGTATAATTTATGATAGTTCTAAGTTAATGCATAAATTATAATGAGCTATTTACAATTTTTTACATTTTGTATATGAAGCAATAACTAATAAGCATATATGAAGCAATAACTAATAAGCATAAATAATTTAATTATCCATGATTCCATACATCCATTATTCCATACATGCTTTATATTTACTTGCAAGTTGCAACTTAGGTCATAGTCTTAGACTCTCATAGATGTTGGTGGTCACACATTAGTTAATTACGAATTGATAGGTTAATTGATAATATATGATTAATATAATATTAATTTGTAATTACATATTTAAAATTTTATATTCTAAATGGGGATAGGTTAGATGAAAATAACATAATTTATTTTATAATTATTATATAAAATAATATATTTAAAAAAAAAAATTCGGTCGGTCCGGTCCGAGAAATCTCCACCCCGGGACCGGACCAAAGATCGAAGTTCTACACAATTCTGGATCGGGACCGACCCTATACTTTTTCGGTCCGGTCCGGTCCAGACCGAACCGGTCAGTCCGGTTGGTTTTTCCGGTCTGGACCGGCCACCTTACACCCCTACGCACACGTAGTAATTAATAATTTTCTGCGTATGCAATTACTAAAAACTCTCATCCTCCGGCCGTTACCCTCCTTAGATGAGATCCCAAACTACATTCCTCCTCACATATCGACCCAAAACGGCTATTTTCGGAACTTTACCTGCACTAATTACACAACTCCTCCCTAAAGCCTAAAAACAAAAGTAAAAGCAAATGCTTCCGAAATTCCCTCCATAACCTTTATATAAGTTTATTATTTTGGTGGCTTTTTCCTTATGAATTGTTTGGCAGGCGTAATATTTTCTTACTTTATTTTAAAAGAGATTTATGAGTTACTTCTCAGTTCTCTTATGCAAATTAGTCGGTCCGGTCTGGTCCGGCGATAGACCGATCATTTTTTCCGGACAGGATTGGACCGAACACTTATAAGAACTGGATTAGACTGATAGCTATCGGTCTTGTCGGTCCATTCGATCTGGTCTAATTATTATTATTTTTTAAATCAATTAATAAAAAAAATTTATTTAAAATATTAAATTAAACTAAGTGACTTATTAATGTGGAATATGTAACAAACTCAATAAAAAATATTTTATATGATCAATGATAATAAATTAGATGAAAATTATCTTATTAATTTATATAATTACTAGATAATTAACTAATTGATATTATATATTAGTTAATTGATAGAATATTAACAAGTGTTAATAACATATTTAAGATTTTATATTGTTAATAGTAATAAGTTAGATGAAGATATATATAAAATATTATTAATTTATAGAATATTAACAAGTATTAATAACATATTTATAATTTTATATTATTATTTGTATAATTATTATATAAATAATATATAAAAAATATTTTTCTTATTTTTATTTTTCATTTAATTCGATTTAGGATGAAAAAATTCTAAACCATAAACCAGACTAAAACTTTTCGATCCTCTAAAACATAGACCGAGCCGACCCGTCCAAACCAACCGTTATGCTTTGATATTTGGGGGCATGAAATACTCTCTTTAAAAAAAATTGAAAAACCGTGTCGGGTGATAAAAGAAAAAAAAGGAAAAAGCTATGCTTACTGTTGGGGCTTACGCTGAACTGTTTTTATTTTTTTTATTTTTATTTTGTGATTAAATAAATATTTGTTAATAATGTTGTGAATTTTTTTATATTTTAAAAAATATTTAATAAAACAAAAAAATACAAAAATACAAAATATATTAGCGGGAGCTCCGACGGTGGGTGGGTCTAGAAAAAATTTCGTATATTTTACCTGGGTCGTATATTTGTACAATCTTCTTGTAAACACCTGAAAAGGTCTCCAGTTTATTTGGGGGTTAACCACGGCCTTGCAGATTAAGCTCTGCTTCGCTCAGAAGAGAAAACCCTACGCTACGGGCCTTGAGGGGACTTGGGAGGAGGCGGAGGTCACTTTTTAATCGCCGCTAAGTATGAAGGAGATTGTGACTATTCAAGTTGGAGGTTTCGCCAACTTCATTGGTTCTCACTTCTGGAACTTCCAGGTTTGATTCTAACATGTTAGTTCATTGTAGTACTGTGATTTTCTTTCTACCGTTCTCTGCCGCTTTCTATGTTTAATTTTTTTTCAGTGAATAAAAACTCTCAATTCCAATTACATGACCCGCATTTCTTCTGGTTACTTTTGCTGCTTTATGCAATTAAAATTCATTACTTTCAAATACGTTAAACCTGTTTAGCTTTGACAATATGACCTTTATTGTGATAAGATTGACATACGGCGCATCTGAAAGTTGATTACGGATTTTCTATGGTGCCTAATGGTTAGGCGTATAGAAGTTATGCCAAAGTATGGAATGGCATTTTCTCCTATCTAGGATGGCTTGGCTTCGAGAGGCTTACTTTTGCCTTTTCCGATGAACTGGAAATGGGTTGAGGTTACGAAATTTAGTGTCGGTCATTTTGGAGATTGAATTTGAGTGGAAGTTCACAAGATTCTGGTATAAAATGTTAATTCCCACTTTGCATCACCTCACGGTTATCCTTTAAATTTACTTTGTTGAACAGATGCTGGATTTATTTCTATGTTTTTCGTCCGTGATCTCTTCCTTGTGGATATGCACAAACTTCTGTTTTATTAGACACCTTTGCTTCAAACCCTCTATCGGAAGCCTACAAAATATCTCTACAAGAACGTAGCTTGCAAATTGAGTTAAGTGCTAAGTTCGAGGGGTTATTCATGCTCTTATATTTAGAAGGAAATCTGGTGTATATTTTGGTTGTTAGCATAAGTTGGTGACTCTCCCATGGTCCACATCACCAAGAGATCTAAACTTTACCATTTTTCCCCTTGTCAAGCATTGTTTTTCATGTGCCAAGATATGCAAATAGCATTTAAAAACCTTGCTTAGTTTTATAACATATAGGACATATTCTGCGTCGATGTTCAATTTTATCTGTGTTAGGACTCCTTTGGGTTTGTTATTAATTCTTAGCTCTGCAAGCTGTTGAGAGTCGAGATAGCTTTTTCCCCTCCCCTTTTTTGGTAACATAAAAGATTTACCTTGTCTTGTTATAATTGTAGAGATCATGTTGATGTATGATTTTATTTGACGTTGTTTGGGCACTTTTAGACACGATATATTAACTTTTGGGCTTGATGCTGAAGGATGAGTTGCTCGGGTTGGCTGCAGACCCTTATGGCGATCCAGTATTCAAGAATCATTCTCTAAATATGGACGTGCTCTACCGTAGTGGTGAGACACAACAGGTAGAGACTTATAAACTGCGATTTAAGAATATCTTTTGCAACTGTTTATTAATTAAAATCTTAAATAGTTTCCTAAATAGGTGTAATCACATATATACCTCCTGTGTACTTGGGCTATGCCTATCTTTATATCAATAAAATATCTTCTTACTTATAAAAAAAAATTAAAATCTTAAATAGTTCAGCAGATTTGAGGACTGTTTTCTCTTCTGTAATGTGCATAGTTTTTGTACCGGTACATGCTAACAGCATTGCTGGCAAAACATGTGCAGGGCACCCTTACATATAGTCCTCGCCTGGTTTCTGTTGACTTCCAAGGTACCTGGACGTATATTATATACCTTTTTTTCCTTTTGCCTTGGGTAATGCAATCTATCTATTATTATCATTACATCCATGTAGGTAGTCTCTGTATGCGAGTAGTATTTGGGCTTAAAACAATTTAATTTACTGGATAAGATACGACATCTCTTGCTTATTACTTAAATCAAATGCACCTTGGTCAACAAATACTTATGTCATCTAGTACTGATAGTTATTAGTGAAGGATCTATCATTTGTCTGTGCCTTTTTGATTGTTCACATTGTATCCCAAGGGATGATGATTGTAATCCGTGTTCCTATTTTAAATCTATCAATGGGGAAGTTTTTTGACATCACAGGTTCGCTTGGATCTATGAGTTCACGTGGTTCATTTTATAACGAGGCTACATCTGCACCTCCAGATGTTGTGACATGGTGAGAATCTTTTTAAAGATCTGTATAGCATTAGCAGCTCCGATACAGTTTTTTAGCATTGAATTTGGTTTTGTAAAAGTTATATTTTTATGTCGGTGTATTTTTGCATGAATGATTGAAATTATGACTTTTTTAGTGATTTTACTTTTTAAATATGCATCAAATTTTGTGATAACTTTTTAAAACTGTTGGGCTTGGCTGAAATTCTATACTGTCTACTTTTCTACCATTTAGAATTAGACCTGTCTCAAGTGTAAAAAAATCTGTCCAGTGTCCAGTAAGGATGTTTTTCATTAGAATATTATGTTCCAATAATGTGTTCTTCCTGTGTGATTAGACTGTAACGTGAGCTGGCTTCATTCAATTATATCGGTTAAGATTGCAAACCTTAGATTCCCATCTGATCTATTCTGTGTTGTAACTATTGTTTCCATTGAGCAAATGTTGAAGCTTTTTTGTGTGTGTTTGTATGTTGCATACTAGTAGACATTACATGCTTTGGCCCTACCAGTGTAACATTGTCTCAGGAATATTGAAGATTCTGTGTGTTCTTTGATTTGTTGTACATCACCGGATATACCCATGTGCTTCAATTTGCGCACAAATGGTGCATGTAATTATTGTAATTTGTAATGCTAGTATGCATATGCTTTCTTATAAATTTTTTTTGTGTGGTAGCGTAAAAGACTCACTTTATGTGATACGTCTTTTAATCACGTAGTTTTGACCCAAAAGTAGAGAACCTTGATATTTAACATTTGGACAATAAAGGATGTGTATTAAATTCAGTCTCAATACCTTTACAGGTTGTCCTTGAACTCTATCCATATTTATTCTCTTGATTTTTATGTTGTGGCGTCTTCATACTTATAAAAAAAAAAAAATTATGTTGTGGTGTTTAAATGAAGTGAATGTCTATAAACTGCTTTGCAGGACCGGTAATGTTTCCACTCATGTGGCTGAACCACGGAGGAGGAATTTGTTCTTGCAAAGATTGAATGAAGAAGAGCAGGAGAATTCGACTCCAGTGAACAACATTAGTGGTGGGAGGAATGACCCTCAGAGAGAGATTCATGATGAGGATATAGTTGACTACTTAGATAATGGTGTCGAATATTGGACCGACTTCTCAAAAGTTCACTACCATCCCCAAAGTTTGTATGAACTGGGTGGATTATGGATGGACTCTCAGCAATTTGATAGTTATGGAGTTGGAAGGGACGCCTTCTCCTGGGATTTACGAGGAGAAGAAATTAGTGAAAGGCTTCGATTTTTTGTAGAAGAGTGTGACCATGTTCAGGTATAGAGTAAAAGCTTCTCATCTTTAATATAATTATTCCGGGGGAACTATAAAGTCATCAGTCTTATATCTTCGATGTTTACTTTTTACCCCAACATCAAAGAAATGTGGGGAAATAAGCTATATTCACGGTATGATTTTCAAAGTACCATGTATTTAATGAGACCGAGTTATCTTATAGTGTAGCATCAAAAAACTTGTCTACTTTTTTTCATTTAAAAGGTTTAAAGAAGTACAAAAGCTGAATGAAGTTATATTAAATTCAAATGCTAATTTATATTTTTCTCTCTTGATTTTACTGGTTTAAGAAGAATGGGACCTTTTTTCTTGGAGTGCTTTATGATTTCCCCCGGTCAGTTTTTGTACAACCTACTGTATTGAGGGTACTGTTTGCCTATGAGGTAAATTTGGATCCAAGAACTCAGTCCCAGGCACGTTTCTCTAAAATGGAGCATTGTGATTGCCGCCTGTCAACAAGGGTTGGTAGTCACTACAAGCGAGTTTGAACTTGTGAAGTCCTTGTAAGTTTTTCATTACATGCCAGGATCTGATAGAGCCTAAGAGGCTGATGTTACTGTTCTTTATTTGCACCAAATATTCAGTAGTTATTTAGCCATGTTTTTTACTTGCCATTTTTACTCTATTCATATTTTGTATGGAAATTTAGTTTTAGGCTATTTTATTGAGTAATTTTAAAACCAGCTTTCTAGATCATTCAAGTTTTGCCTGTAGTCAGTATCTGTGTGGCTATAAAGATGTGTATCCTATTGAGATCATGGTCGGATGTCGAGAAAATCGTCAGATATCTAGATGAATGACCCATGGTTTTCTGGATGGTTAGAGTCTAGCATAATGATATTTATGTGGACATTTTTTTATGCTTTTAATCCTGGAAAACTGCCTAATTGCAGAAATAGAGTATGCATTGTAGGCTCCTTTTTGTGGCCTATTAATGCAGTGATTCTCAGTTTGAATTCTGATGCAATCTTTATTCTTTTTGTTTTGGCTGAACCTTTGTTACTGATCAAAAAAAGTTTTGGCTGAACCTTTGTTAATTTTGACAGGGGTTTCAGTTCATTGTCGATGATTCAGGAGGATTCTCCTCTGTAGCTGCTGATTTCCTGGAGAATATTGCTGATGAATACAGAAACACACCTGTATTGCTCTATGCTGTCAGGGATCCTGGTTCTTATGTGATCCACAAAAGCCAAAAGCAAGCAATCTCTAAGAATCTTCATGATGCAATTTCATTTTCAAGACTGTCATCCTTGTGTAAACTGATTGTGCCAATTGGTCTACCCTCCTTGAGTAGAAGTAAGCAATTTTATACATTTGGAACGTATTGTTTCAGATGGTTATCTTCCCTTTCTCAGTAATGCCTTGTTTCTTTTCGTGTACTAGCCATTTTGACTTTGAAGCATTTTTCCATTGTCTGGTTTGTCTCAGATAAACCGGGCTTTGTTGATTGTCTTAAAAGTGCACACTCGCTAATTTTTTATTATAGTAACTTAGTCTTTTCTTGTTTCAATTTGATCTTGGCGTTATCGATTTATCTGGGTCCTATGTATCATGTTGAATCAGTGTGTACACTTCAGAAGTGATACTTTCCAAAGTCTATCCTAAATGATCCTCCCCCCTTTTTCTTTGTTTTTTCCTATATTAGGGACTAATCGTATGTTTATGTTATTATGAAGGTAAAGCTTCAGCGTCGCTCTGCATTGAAGATCAGAAGCCTTACCACTGCAGTGCAGTTTATGCTGCTGCACTGCATTCTATTAGTCTCCCTTTTCGAATGGAAGCACTTGGCCCCTCTGCCGATTCACGTAATGTTTCAGGTGCTTTTGACGTCAATAGTGTTGTACAAATGTTATCAGGGCAAGGCAGGAAGAATATGGTGGCTATTATGGATGTTGCAATGCCAGCACCTTTCATGACTGGTAAATATTTTAATGGCTTTTCACATTAAGCCTTGCTTTTAAGTGACAAGTTTGGTTAATTGTCCAAAATTCTGAATCCAGGGAGACAGGCTGAACAATCTTTCTTAGGGAATTTGCAGTCATTGACACCAGAGATAGCAGAAGATGTGGAAGACTTGCAGGCGGTGGAATCCATGACCATCCATGGAGCACTTGGGACAGGTACTTTGTGGAATCTATGCGTTCATTGCTACATTTATTTTTCTTTTCTTAGTCTTCTGAACATTGTTAAATATGCTCTTAATGAACTGTTCTGATTTCACTGCCTTCAGTCCACATTTAATGATCCTAATTACATATATAAAACATTACTACTTAATTAATGTTCAAGTTGCTTTGCCGGGCAGATGGAGGCTATAAAGGGCTCTTGTTCCCTGTCAACTATTTTTTTAAAGGATGCATAGGTGACAATGCTAAAGTGATTATTAAAGTAATCTGTCACTTGTCTCCTTGTACTTGGAAGAGACTTGGAAGTGCTCATTAGAGGTTTTAATTTGTGGTGTTGGATGGTCACCTGCGGATTTTTGAAGATTGTATTTATCTTAACTCAAGAGCTCTAAATTTTTAACCAAATATGGATGAGTATTGATCGATTAAGCCAAAGATGTATTTTCTTTTTCCTTGGTTTTCTTTTTTAACTGAAAAAAAATATACACAAGACTGGGTGTTCCATCCTAACGTTGCTTGCAGTAGTCTATATTTGGCCAGACTGAAGTGGCACTAGCAATGACTCAGCGTTTTCTTCTTTTCTCTTATTTTCAGAGAGAGAGGGAGATGGGAGCAGGGGTACCAGTCAATATATAAGCTCATTTGTGTTGATATTTATTCTGCTGCTTGATGAGGACTCCATGCATTTAATGTTTTGACTTAATTGTCTTGTTCTACAGGAGGCCATCGGGCTCCAATTTCTGAAGTAAAAGATATGGTTCATGCTGCCTATGAAAATGCAATAACAAGACCAAAGTTCTGCAATCTATCTGTGGCTCTTTGTCCTCTCCCAATTCCTTTACCTTTTCCTAAAATATTTAGAAGTGTTGTTGGCCAACATGGTGAGCTGTTGGGTACTCCTGTCAATGGTTCTCCATTGAGGGGATCGCTTGATGTCCATTCCATCCCGATGGCAGGTAGACTACGTTGTAGCAGTGCTGTCTTGCCATTCCTGGAGAATAGATTAGGAAATCTTCGAAAATTTGGAACTCAGCAAGGGGCAGCTGGGGCCGAGTTAGTTAGGAGGTGGGGCTTTGAAAAGGATGAATTAGAAGATATGGGAGAGACACTATCTACAGTGGTTCGGGAATTGGATCCTCACTTGCAGGCGTCATCAGACTCAGATTAAGCTGCTGGTGAGTGTAAATATATTTGGTTCATTTGTTTTTCATTTTTGTAGATGAAATGGTTGACCAATCTAAGCCCTATATAACCCCTTGGCCTTGCTACTTTTAGAGATCCTCATTGTTGCAATCCCATTAAATAGTTGGCAGGTTGAGATATTCACTGAAGAGTAGGGAAGTGGTTTGGCAATTGCATGGAGATCTTAAAAAGGCTGCACAGCATTTGTAATTTCTTTGTGCAAGTGTAAAGCATAGCTGAAAGTCCGGAAGAAAGAAAGCCAAAGCTAAGAAACTTGATACAGTGATAAAAGGACTCGTTTTTGTGTTGTGCAAGACTGTTTGAGGCTGAGCTTATCTTGTATTATGCCGTTTCTGTTCTTTTTTTTCTTTTTTTCCTTTCTTTGTGCAGGAAATTTTCCGAGTCTATGTATAAAAGTAGTCATTTACGAGCTATTTTGTATCTTCTGGCATTACAAGATTTGGTATGACGGGCTGGAAGAAAGGACATATGATCTGTAGATCTAAGAATTACTCGAGTCGGCCTTTTTATATTTCGAGTCGAATTTCTCATGAATCATGACATGCTACTTCATACAGGTAAATTTATGTAAGACGAGGAGAATCAACTGTCTTTTAGACAAAAATAATATGATATTTTTGTTTTGTCTATCCAGTGTTTTATCTATCAACCGGTTCACAGATTTTCAGATTCAGAAAGATGTATCATTCTTGTTTATTAACAACAACGAACAACATGAGCTCGTAAAAAAGAAGGGTGAAGAAAAAATACAACAGTAAACAACTATTTCAGACTGAGAGCAAATGTTCGTCTGACCTCCACTAATATGACGGTATCGTCAATAATACATTATACAACATATTGCACAACAATATTATAAGATGAAGGTATTTTCATAAAATGATGTTATTTTTATAAGATGTTTTACAAAAATATCTCTCATTTAAAATATAGTTGTGTAAAATGTTGCAAAAAATGTTACTTGTAAATCATTTTACATACTTATAATAGCAAGCGACAATAATAATATGGTACTTCCGAGTGAAAGGGGAAAAAAAAAAAGTAATTCTACATACAATCGTGAAGTGCATAACCGCCGCGTAATCGCTTTGAAAAATACTGGGATCCACTATTAAAAAATTAATTTTTTTCATGTGGGTCTCATGTTTTATTCATTTTTTTCAAAGCGATTACGCGGCAGTTACGTAATTTACAGTTGTAAGTATCTTTTTAAAAAAAAAAATGTCGTGCACATACTTGCACAGTAAACTACATTAAAGAAGCATATAATTTTTTAGGTAAATACGTTGACCTTGGATTGCATTTTTTTAGTTTTTTTAATAATTAATCCTTTAGCAAGCAAACAAAGAATAGAAAAAGATTGGAGGAAGATGAAAGGCATGAGAATGGAATGAGAAACAGCAACCGTTCTCCTCTGATCCTGACATTACAGTTGTTTAGGTTTACTCTGTCTTGTTGCATTTCTTTTAAATCACAGAAAGTGCAGAGGAAAAAGAAAAATTAATATTACCATTATTAATTTATGTTCAAATATTCTCTTTTGGTCTTCTCAATGTGTCACAAGAAGTTTTTCTTGTGAATTACTATCACTACTATGATTATAATAATAAGCTATCATCAACTCATTAATGAATGTCTACTTATCAAAGCAATCTGTAATTAGTAATAGAGAAATGATTTTTACAAGTTTTAAATAGACAAGTCTTGTGTAGGTCTTTATAAAAATGTGAACCTCATTTTGAAAAGAATAAAAAAAGTTATTATTATTTTTTTATTGAGATTCATCTTTTTATAAAGAATTTGTACGAAACTTATCTATTTAGAGCAAAGAGCTAACATTACTGAAAGTAGGTTTATAGAAAGATCTTCCAAACTCTGATTTACATTTATCGGGGAGGAACCAAAAGGAGCAAAAAAGAATAAGAAAACTGCACTGAATGCTAGGGGTGGCAATCATATTTTCGGATCGTATTCGTATCGTGTCAAGTCATGAACATTCAACTATATAAGTCAACCCGAATCTAACACGTTACGCTAAACATGTCAAACTTCTAAACCCTAACACAACCTATTTAGATAACAGGTCGTGTTGTGTTACTCGTTTAATAATTAATTATAAATATGTTAACACAACACGACTCATTTAAATTTGTTTGTTTCATATAAATGAGTTGAACCAAAATGCATAACTCATTTGACCTTATTAATATAATTTCACATAAAATTTAAAATCTATATTTATTAATAACAACAATATCTTACAAAATATCTTACTATTTTTCAAATTTTAACATATAATAAAATCAATATTACAAACCATACAATAACAAATATGAGTATAGGTCTAAAATTATAATCTCAATAATAAAAATATAAGCATACTGAAAAATACTAATATTACAACTTAACAATAATAACATTTTAATTTTGAAATAAATTTTAAACGAGTCAAAACGGGTTGATTTCGTGTTAAGCAGGTTGATCTGTTTATAAATCGTATCTTAACGGGTCAATCCATTTTGACCCGAACCTGTTAACATCAAATTCAAACTTGTTAATTTTGTATTATGTTCTTGTTAAGTTTACTAATCGTATCACATATTATCATCCCTAATATTTCAGTAATCGTGCTGCATATTGTCATCCATAATAGATTATCAGTGAAAAGTCTTCTTCGAATCCCAAAAAATATATGTAGGCTTCGGAACCTCTCTCTTTCTCTCTCCGGCATGCGGCAGATACGAACTGCACGTAAAGAAGATTATAGAGTGAAAATATGTATTGAAAGATATTGTTTAATTATACGAGCATCAACTATAATAATAACCAAAGATTCTTTCATCCATTTTCTCTGTTTAATATATATGGTTTTGAAAATGAATTAATTAAGCTAATTATCACGTTTTTATACACATTCAGCTGCTATGAAAATAATAACCTAATGTTTAAGAAACTATGTGTAAATATAGAAAGTAAATGTCACCTAATACACTCCATTTTCAAGTCAGCAGTCTTCATAGTTTCTATGTATGATCAAACACGAAATAATGCGAGTCATATATAGCTAGGCCAAATTCCAAAATTCAACACAGGTTTATATTCAAGAAAAGGAAACCTCAACTAAATGGATATCGTTTTCCATTGAAGGCGATATGGAGCTTTGATTGGACAATGTTAGGTAGGGAAGAAACAGTATAATGGTGGCAATTTTGCCTTTGGAAAATATTTTAGCCATAAATGAATTACATAAAAGTAATTCTACAAATTGATTTGGCACAATGTGGTTCTTCAGATTGCAAAACTATTTTTAATGTAAAATATATCTAACGGATTACATAAAATCACGTCAATTTATAGAATTACTTTTATGTAATTTTTTTGTAGTTGTAGCAATATTCTTTGTCTTTAGTACATGAGGGAGTAAAAATCTAAGCATATCAAAATGATTTATGTAATCTTACGGTGTGCAATCTATTTGTTGAAAAAATAAGTAAATATGTGAGCTACATAAATAAAACCCATTTTTTCTTAATGATACACCTCATTATTTTTCAATAGAAATATGCTAGACTTGAAAACCAATATTAATTAGTTTCGCCTCCCATTAATGACCAGTTAAACCCCTTTAGCTACCTATTTTTGTCCCATTGTTAATACAAAAGATTCTTGTTGGATCACAATTTGAGACACGCAATGGGCTAGTTGACCCAAAGAAAACGTCCCTACCACACGGGCTTTTTTTTTCTTTGAGAGGAAAAAAAAAGAAAGAAAAGACTCGAGAGAGCAAAAAAAAAATCTTCGAGGCTGCAACTGATACTTGATGAGGGGACATATATCCGTCTTTTTCTTTCTCTAAAATATTAAACTTCATTAATAGACTTGTGCTTAGTACAAATAAATTACAATAACGTAGAGCATGAATAGCATTCTAAATAACATTATACAAAAGCATCTAAGGAGGTGGATCTTTGCCATTGTGGAAATCCAATAAGCATGGTGAGATTTTGATTAAGGGTGTGTTTCCAGACATGTTGGATGCTGCACATTGCACAATATTATGCGCGCATCGATAATGAAAACAATGCATTTTTATTGCTTTCCAACTATCAAAGTTTTGTACCAGTATTCTTATCTCTTATTATACCTTCTACAATCCACTCAGGAGTTTCTTGATGTTGCTTCAGAGCTGATATAATTACTTGAGAATCTCTTTCTATTATAATATTCTTAAGATGCTTTACTTGTGCTTCTTTTACTCCCAGAAATGCTATCATAACTTTACCTTGGTTCGGATTGCAGCTACCTGAATGCTTTGCTATTATGAGTTCAACTGCTCCACTGTGTGATCTGCAAATTGCAGCTGAGGTGCTACTAGTAGATCTCACTGCTACATCGAATGCAATTGAGTATATCTCTAGAAGAGGAGGGGACCAATCGGTAGTGTTGTTCATTTCTTTCCATTCCCATGCATTATAATATTGTTCTCCATATGAACGAATGACTCTTAAAACAAATTGATCCATGGATAGGCTTTAGGATTCATGGACAATCTGGTTTCTATAAAACCAAAGATTATCCATTGCGATTACAGAAAAAAAAACTGGAATTTATGGATATTTGGAGCCAAAATTTGAAGATTATTCTCATGATCCAAGATATACAAAATCCAATTGGTGATATCTTGTCTTCTAATAAAATAGATGTTTAATGGCCAGGGGAATTTTCTCCAAAGGATTCTAGAATAAGCACAATCTAAGAAAAGGTGAGATGTTGTTTCTTCTGCAGATTTGTAGATTGGACAAAGCACTTGATCCTCATTAAGAGAAATGCATTTTTTCAACAAGTATCATGTAGGAAGGATGTTGTTAAGGACTTTCCACAGGAAGAGTTTAACCCTATCTTGAAGTTGCAAAGACCACAGTTTCTTCCAAGTTAAGGCTTGATGGAGAGGGTTAAGGCTGCTATTTTGATTTACTAAAGCATACTATGCATATTTGACTTAGAATTTTCCTGAGGAATGGTGTACCCATTTTAGACTATCCCTTAAGTTAGGGAATTGAAATTGGGCAAGAGCGATTTTTTCAATTTCATTGATAGTTCCTTGAGAGAAAAGAGCTTGTAGAAGAAGAGTATTCCATTTTTTGGGTTCCTCAAGAACTAATTCAGAAACTCTCAATTGTGGGTCCTGGATTATGAGAGATGATGATGGAATTGGAACTAGAGGGGACAGAGTAGGAATCTATGGATCTCTCCAAACTTTGGTATTAACCCCATTATTGATCTGCATACAAAGGCTAGAGACTTTAGTCTCTTTGTTTTAATAGTTCTTTCCAAAATTTGGAATTTGTTTGTTAAGCAGAAATAGTCAACCAAGAGGCATTTTTCACATATTTTTCAATTAGAAGAGTCTTCCACACACTGGTGTCATTGCTAAGGAGATCCAACCAAATTTGCTTAACAGTGCTTTATTAAAGTGGGAATTAGATTTGGATAGTGAGATAAGAATTTTTGGTTTTAGATGAAAGTTTAAAATATTATTTTTTAATATTATTATTGTTTTGAGATTTGAAAAAGTTGAATTAGGATTTGAAAAAGTTGAATTGTTTATTATATTTTGTGTGAAAATTTGAAAAAGTTGTAATAATGAGATGAGATAAGAATTTTGTGTCTCATCTTTGTTGCCAAACCTATATGATATCTCGAGATCTCCCAAGGAGTTGGGTTTGCAAATTAAATTCCAAGACTTAGGAGTGAAGCTATGAGACTTTTTAGGGTCAAAACCCCATCAAAACCTCATGAGAGATTTGTCAATTTTCTTTTAAATGGTCTTACAAATCACAATACTAGACATCATGTAAGTTGGAATAGAACTGGCCACTGATCTTATCAATGTTGTTCTACTTGCTAGGGATAGAAGTTTTGATTTCCACCCTACTAACTTCTTTTGAGTTTTATCTAGGATTTCATTGTATTGATTGCTATTGAGGCTATCAAAACTCATAGGCAAACCTAAGTATTTGATCCTGAGTGAAGAAGTTTTGAAAGTTAGGTCTCTTTGATGGGTTTGATCGTAGAAGTAGAAGAGTTTCTACGAAATTGAATGGAAGATTTACCTTTGTTGATCTTTTGCCTAGACTATAAAGAATAATTATCCAAACAATTGGGAAATGAATTTTCATTGCGAATAGATGTTGTACCAAAGAGGATCAAGTCATCCGCAAAGAGAAGGTGAGTTATATAAGGCCCATTTTTGCTGATATTAATGCCTTGGATATTATCGCGTTCCTCCCTAGTGATAAACCTAGAAAACACTTCACTTCCTATGATAAACAGGAAAGAAGAAAGAGGATCACCTTACTTAACCCTCTGGATGAATTAAAACACCCACATGGCTCACAATTGATAATCACTAAGAAAGAAACAATGGATATGCACTCTTTTATCCAATTGATCCATTTGGAATGAAATTCTATGCATGCCATAACTGTCAACAAGAAATTCCATATAATCAAAGGCCTTTGCCATATAGTCAAAGGCCTTTTCTATATCAATCTTAATAGTCATAAGACATTTACTACCTATTTTCTTTTTTAGGTGATCGAATATTTATTGAGCAACTATGGTATTCTCTTGAATCAATTTCTTAGGGATAAAAGCAGATTGATGAGAAGAGATGAATTTGTTATAGGCAGTCTTTAGTCTATTGGCAAGAATTTTTGCAATCACCTGTAACAAACATTGGAGAGGCTTATTGGCCTGTATTGGTGCACATCACTTGCAGATTTAGTTTTTGGGATAAGAACAATGTGTGTGATTCAACTCTTTTAGACTTTGCCCATTGGTGAAGAAGGTTTTTATTGCCTTAATAAAATCATTCTTAACAATCTACCAGTAATGCTTGTAGAAGAAACTAGTAAAATCATCAAGGTCAGGTGCCTTGGAAGAAAAAGTTTTCTTAATGGTTAGTAAAATCTCTTCATCATTAGGGATTCTACAAAGGGTCTCATTGTCCTAGTTGGAAATCTTATAAGGGAAGAAATTATCAAAATCATCTGGGAAAATAAGTTTAGTTGTTTTATAGATCTTCTGAAAATGATTCAAGAATATACTTTGGATATTTGAAGGATCTTTAACCTAATGGTTAGACTGGTCCTTTAGGCAATGAATATCATTTCTTCTTCTTCTCATATTAGAGGTCATATGGAAGAATTTTGTATTAAGATCCATGGTAATGAGCCATTGTTGTGAGATCCCTATTTTTCATGTGTTTTAATTATTTATTATTTATTTGTTTGTATTATTTTATTAGTGTTATTTTTTAATTTATTTTACTTTTTGGTTGGGATTGTGTGTAGTTAATTGCATGTGTTTTATTTTTTGGTGGGCTGTGTGTGTGTTTGTGGGCTTTTATTGGGTCCAGCCCGTGTGATGTGGAGAGCACAGCCCATGTAACAACTGAAGCCCAACCCCCTCTCTAATTGAAATGGCGCCGTTTTGAAGAAACCCCTAGGGTTTCATCTCTTCCTCTTGGTGCTGCACAGCTCATCTTCTTCCTTCTCCTTCTTTCTTCTATCTTCTTTTTCTTCCTTTGAATTTCTTCTCCTTCCAACTGCTGTCGTTGCCACCACCTCCTTTCCTCCACCTCATGGCATCTACGTGTCGTTCCGCAGTGGACTCCGAAGAGTTGCTGTCAAGCTACCGCTCCACACGGCCACCACCACCTTCCACCTCGAGCTTCCATGGTTGCCCCGTGTCTATCAGTTGTGCTTCCCTCAATTGTTGTCAACCAGCCACTTCACCACGCAATTTTCATTGCCACACGTCCCTTCCACGGCATTTTATCACCATCCCTCTCCAGAGCTGCATGTGAACCGTGTTAGTCATCTACAAAATTGAACCGTCATACTCGGCCTACAAATAGAACTGAGTTGCTCACTTCTCGGGGGATTCAAATAATTGTTCATCTCTCTCTTAAACCGAAATCCTTGTTCTGTAAAGCCTTTTCCGTGAGCACCACCATGAACCACCACACACAGTGTCTTTCCTGTGGTTGTGTGACCATCCCCGAGAGCCACCCGTTTATTACAACTTGCAAATTAGCCCAACCCGTGAGTTAGGAGCTCTTTTTGGCTATGCTGTGTCGTGAGCTCCGCCGTGCACAGCCTCTATTCCGCCACCTTTGGCAACACCTTCATTCGCGCGATCTTCCAAATTTTTCCCTTTTACGTTGTAAGTAATTTTCCAACGCGACCCATGAGGCTTAAAATAGCGTTATTATAATTGGTATTTATTTGTAAACTGTTGGTTTGAGATGGGCCTTGAGCCGTTGAAGTGTTGGGATTAAATTACAGTTGATGGTGGAGTTGGGCCTTGGGCCAGATTGGAGGATGGGATTACGCGTGTAGTTGGTTGTGAAACTGTGTATTTGTAATTATTGTGATATTATAAATGAGCAAATCACTATGTCATCCAATATTTGTTGTCATGCATAGTTATCGTCTTTAATAAATTATGCTATGAAATCACGTTGTATGTTTGGAAATTGGGACTGATGGTATTAATTATGTGGGTACGTGTGTATCACGACCCCAAGCCAAGATGGGGCATTATCTCGGTGGAGCTCATCTGGTCACTCGGGAGTGTAACAGACTAACGTGACGTCCCTTGAGTTGTCGCAGGGCCATAATAGGAACAGACGAGACGGTAACACTCTCGTACCGAATCTGTGACCTCTTGTTGGCGGGGTTAGAGGATGCTTGACCATGTTCTCACCGAGCGCGGAACTAGGCATCGTTTGCTATAAAGTCATATGCACAGACGTTAGCCGTTGTGTGACGATGAGAGCCAGGGTGTGCGGATGGTCCGTAGGGGAGACCGTGGTGCATGCATAATAAAATAATGGATATGGTTGGGCCAAATGGGGATTTTTGGCGTGAGTCATTGAAAGTGTCGTTTTGGGAAAAATGTGAATTTATTTCCTTCATATTTGACCTTATGTAGACGTGTTGGTTGTATTAATGTGTTTTAAATCTCTTGGATGTTTTGTTTTGGTTGATTACTTGTTGAGATATCATAATCTCATTATGGTGTATTACCCTACGGTTCTGTCTTATGGTACCGTAGATTCTAACGCAGAGCCCGAGTATGTACCTGAGGGACCGGCTCTGCCAGAGGCATGACTTGCTAATATGTTGTTCAGTGACATGAGATTTGTTTCTCTTATGTTATTTGTTTTCTTTAAATTATCTGTCGAATGACTGTATAAATCTTGTAACGATATTTTACTGTTTTTGAACTTTCTGGTACTTAAAAAAGAATGAACTTTTTATTTCTCCGCTGCGAGTATTATATTGTACACTTATTGCATTTTGTACACACTCTGAGCAATTGTCGTTGGGGTGCATGATCCGTGTGGTCATCATCTCGGTGTCACGAACTCTACTAAAATAACACGTGGGGGTCGAGGGCGCCAAAATTGTAATCTAGATTTCTGCTTCCAAAGTATTTCCTCCCTTTCGAGTTGTTCATTAAGGTAGATTTTTATACTCTCTTCAAGTTGAATAGGTTGAATAGAATTATCAGAAGGAACTTGGGTTTGAACCAAAGTTAATAGATGATTCAACTCTCTAATCCTAATTTGAATATGGCCAAAATGATCTTTGTTCCAGATTCTTAAAGCTTCTTTAACAACACTGAGTTTTTGAGAAATGACATAATTAGGGGGCTTGTTATGATCCTATCCCAAGCCTTTTTTACAACAACTAAGCTAGTAGGGTCCCTAGCCCAGAACTTTGTGGGAATTTCCATACCTCTTATACGACTATGTATATTATGGTCCTGAATAACCTAGGTTTGCAAGTCCATTTTGGTTGATGAAAGATTTTAGACCACTAGGTTGTGAAGAGGAAGCAAAGAGTTTGCCACCAATTTTCTCATATTAATGAAGGATTGAGTTAAAATCTCCTAATCCTATAATGGGTCCAAGAAAGTTCATAGCTATAGTATTCAGTAGATTCCAAAAAGCTTGTTTATGATTATATTGAGTAGGACATTAAGAAAGAATGAGAAGCCAAGGTATATGAATAGGATCAAAATACACCAAATAAGTCATTACATTACTAGATATATGCACATCTTCGACATCCATTCCTGGACGCCACAAAAAAAAAAAAAAAACTCTCATTTCCTCTAGGGGAACATGCATAAAAAGGAAAAATCCTCTAACCTATTCACAACACTATTAATATTTACATAAGATAAAATTGTTTCCTCAAGGAAAACCATATCAGGTTCGTGAGACTTGATTTGAGCCCTTAGAGAGCGCATTGCAGAGGGTCAGGCAATCCCTCTACAATTCCAACATATCAATCTCATTTCTGGGTTGGTAGCAGGTTAGGCCGTGCCATGTTTACCATTTCAGCAAAAAAAAAAAAAAAAAGAGGTTCTGAGATTGAGTATTGCTATCGACAGGGACTTCCTTAAGATTATCCTGAACGGCAGCAACTTGTGGTGAAACACACGTCTTCCTTTTCTTCTTGGCCATTGAGGATGTTTTGTTGTTTCCTTTGGCCCTATGATTGTTGCTAATGGTTTGTCTTCATTGATCTATGCTTCTTCTCCAAATGAGTGATCCGAGCTTTGAGTTGTTGGTGCACGCCTGGAGATTTGCAACTATCTTCTTCCGTGGAACATCTTCCCCAGAGTGAGTTACTTCCCTCTTCCTAGGGTTACTTTGAGATTCCTAGGATTCTTTGGGTGGGGGGGGAGGGGTTCCGAAGAATTGTTGGGTGGGATTTCTGGGATTATGAGAGATGGGGGTTGTGTCAGGAGGGAGGGATTTGAATCTTTTGTCAAGATAAAAGTCTCAAGTGAAGTGATAGGCTTTTGGGTTTGCTGGAGTTGAGTGTATGAGGAAAGGGGCTCAACTTGAGTTTTGGGCCCCTTCTATGATGGTGAGATTAAGACCATTTTCTTCTTTAAGGGCAATAGGGTCAAGTTTTGACTGGGCGCTGGGCTTGATAATTTATCAAACTAAGACAGAATTGTTTGTACACTGATGGGCCCGTAAACAAAGCATTGAGGTCAATTGGGTCTTGCTTAGGGAAACTGAAGGGGACACGATTAGAAGTCTTTAGGCTTGAATTAAAGGTTGGGAACTCACAGTGTGATTTCTTCGGATTTAGGGGAAAAGTCTTAATTTGGGGGTGGGGAGGAATGACAAGTGGAAAGCTCAATGCTTTGAAGATGTCTAATGGGAGGAGATTTGGGTTATTGGCAATAAATGGGCTACTGCCAATTATTGGGGCCACCAGTTTATTAATGGCCCACTGTTCATCTTCTTTGGCTTGCTCCCCTGCGATTTCTCCTCCAATTTTTTACTGACTTCTCTAGTGAATGAGCTCCATTGTCCCATACATGGAATCCGTGCAAATATTTATATTGTGTTGCTCCAATTTTCAGAAATGGAATAGTAGGAGCCCTTCTCAATAAACATTTTCTTTGCTTTTACGATATGAATTTCTTGCAGAAGCTTGATTTTTTTCTGGCTGATCTTCCACTTGTTCTCTTATGTGAATTGGAGGCAATGAGACTCTTTGGTATGTTTGTACTTCATTTGGATGTTGGTTCAAACTGAATGAACCATTTCTCCTATCAAGAGAGTTTTTGACTCTCGTCCATGGGCCATATTGGGAGACTTCGAGTATAACGGAGTATCTAGGGCAAGTTTGAGCAATGTGTCCCAAGCATCCACATCCATAACAGAAATCCGAGAGCCTTTCATACTTGATTAAAAAAAATTTCATTTCACAATTTGGCCGTGCCAAATCAAAACCTTCTGGGAGTGGTTTTTCAATGTTAATTTCAACTTTCATTCAAAGGAACCTTTTTAATGCTACTTTGAATATGGAAACTTTATCCACTTCAATAAGATTACCTAACACGTTTCTTTTTTTCTTTTCTTTTCTTTTTTTCTTTTATTTTTATTTTTATTTTTATTTTTTTGTGAGCATTTCCATAGGAAGGGCATGGATTTGGACCCAAAAAAAGAAAAATTAAGAGCAAGTTCATATATACTAAGTCCCGATGGCCAGTGCCTTAACACCATATGGAATTCTTTAAAATTCCATGGACGATTAGACAATACCTTTTATTTGTCTTATTGGGTTGGGAATGTGAACATGAATGTGTTGGTGTCAATATCTTCAATTATAAAGCCCAATATAAAACTCCAAATAGTTTTGATGGTTGCATGGAAGGTATTTTTGTTCAAAGGTTTAAAGGATATCAACTTGCCTACCAGTATTAGATTGGAGAAATGATTCAAGGGACCTACCTCTAGTTCAAGTTGGAGATCGCTCCATAACAATGCTTCAATTTGGCTAATGAGCTTGTCAATATTAGATTGCTTTGATGACATGTTGGTAGAGTTTGTGAGTCGATTGGTTGGTTTTTGGATGAAGGTTAATAGAGTAGGATAAAGGTGATTTATGGGAGGAAGAGGAGGAACGTTGGAAGGTATACTACCAAGAGTGGAATAACTCACACGAGAGGCGGTGAGAACTCACTTAAAGAGAATTGGTTTAGCCCTCCCGAACGGTTATCTATGTTTACCAAGCTATGGAACCATTGGGGGGACATATATCGCTCTTGTCAATAATTCCATTAACCAAAAGAGATTGCCCCATTTATGAAGAAAATAAAAAATAGGGGAGTATTTTCACATTCATGATCAAAACTCCTAATAAATGTCTAGCATTTGCTACTCAGAAACCTTCATATGAACAGGCATGCATAAAATCACAAATGCAATCATCTATAAACATCCATTTATACACAACCATGTATAACCAGGAGTAGAAAGAAATAAAGAATGTGCACATCTCACGAAGCAAAAGGTGATGAGAAGAATTACAAGCAAAAGGGACATGAGGACATTGAACAACAACACTGCAGTATGCAGGAAATACAATGTAGCAACAAAAGTTTATGTAAAGCACAATTAGCAAAAAGAAGTAAAGCAGTGGCACAGAAAAGCAAGGCACCAGAGGAAAAGTATGTGGTGATAGATCACTCTCAAAGGCTACACAAATTGCACACAATAGCATATAAAGTGATGAAATACATGTAAAGTAATACCTGACCCATGTAACTACAGAAGATTACTTGTAAATCACAGGAAGATAAAAAGTTAACTTTAGGACTATTTCTTTTCTGTTTTTTGTAGTATATAGTAGAAGTTTTTGATCAATCGATGGATGAATGAGAATCAGATTTTCTCCAATATGTTGTTTCATTTTGAGTTCTCATTTCACTTCTAACATCGTCTTAGAGCAGGCAAGTTTTCCTACTGTGTTTCCTTAAGTTTGCAAACAAACTTCATTTCATAAGCCATGACATCCTCCTTTTCTTCTTCTCCTATTTCCCTTGCTAAGGACCCAAATAGTCCATTCTTCTTACAATAGTGACAATGCTAACACTGTCATTGCCCCACCTCCATTGACTGGTTCAAATTACATATCTTGGAGTAGATTATTTCTACTTTCTATTTCCATAAAAAACAAGTTGGGCTTCCTGGATGGCGCCATTCCTACCCCTGGGTTGTTAGATCCTTCATATGTGTCATGGCTGAGATGCAACAACATTTTCCTTGCATGGATCCTGAATTTTGTTTCAAAAGATATTGCATCTAATGTATTTTTCATGACCTCAACTAAATAGGTTTGGGACAAACTTAAGGAAAGATTTGCACGACTTGATGAAGCTCGAATTTATCACCTCCAACACAAGCTTAGTGGCATTGTTCAAGGACATCTCTCTGTCAGTGATTACTTCACACAACTTAATTCTATATGGGAAGAATTACATAGTTATAGACCTATTCCTTGTTGCTCTTGTGGAAAGTGTACCCGTGATGCTTTGAAAAATGTTGGTGAGGTCCAACAAGGAGATTATGTGTTTAAGTTTTTAATGTGCTTAAATGACAGTTATGATTCTGTATGAGGACACATATCATTTTGCTAAGTCCCTTACGTTCATTGGACAAAACTTTTTCACTAATTTTACAAGAGAAAAGACAAAGGCAAGCAAGGAACACTGCCTTACCCATCTCAAAACCTTCTACTCTTCTTGCCTACCAAAACTTCCCAAAGAAAAAGGAGAAGTCAGATTACGACTTCACCTCATGAAGCACCTGCTCCAAGTGCCTCTCAACTGAACCTCTCTCAAGCACAAGCACAACACCTCATGGCTCTTGTCAATGCTCAATTCCCTCAGCTGGACTTGGGACAAACCAAGCCAATACTGCCTACTCCTGCCAAATTAGACACTTCTGAGACCAGCTCCTCGACCACACCTTACTCAAACTTAGCAGGTAATCATCACTGCCTCTCCACTCTTTCCATACTTGCTGATCATTCTCATCTCAGTACAGTGAATCACTATAAACACGGTTCATCCTTTCACCATAAGCACTCTGTTGTTTATAACACACCATGGATCATGGACTTAGGAGCCACTGATCACATGGTGTGCTCCACTTCCTTTTTTGACAATTCCTCTTCTTGCACACAGGCCTTTATACAATTCCCAAATAGCACAAAGGCTCAAGTCACACACATAGGCACTGTTAAACTTTCAGACTCACTGTTTTTAACGAATGTCCTATGTGTGCCCTCATTTACATTCAATCTTATCTCAGTTAGCAAGCTCATTCAAAGACCAGGTACATGCCTATTTTTCTTAAGTGATTTGTGCTTCATCAGGCCCTATCTTCATGAATGACGATTGGACTTGCTAAGGTTCATGCTGACCTGTATTATCTACTGCCTTGTTCCCATGACAGCAACATCAATCCTCCTTCAACTCTCTCCAATCAAACTCGAGTCAATCAAGCCGTCATACAACAGGATTTTGATCTATGGCACTTTAGATTAGGACATTTATCTTCACAAATAATGATCCAAGGATCAATCTCATTGTAAAATCTGCCATTTGGCCAAACAAAAACATCTTTCCTTTCCTTCAAGTGTATCCACTAGTTCATTTTCTTTTGACTTAATACACTATGATATATGAGGGACATACTCTCAAGCATCACTCCAAGGTTTTCATTACTTTTTAACTATTGTAGATGATTATTCTAGAGCTACTTGGATTTTTCTGATGAAATTGAAATCAGATACAAGATCTATCTTGCAATCATTCTTTCAACTCATACACACTCAATTCAATATAAAGTTAAGAAAATCAGGATTGACAATAGCCTTGAATTCGATTTGGCTGATTTCTATAAAGACCATGGTGTTATTCACCAAAGTCATGTGTGTATACCCCTTAACAAAATGGTGTTGTTGTGAAGAAACACCAACACCTCTTGAATGTGGCCCGAGTTCTTCTCTTTCAAGCTGCATTGCCTATCCAATTTTGGGGAGATGCAATCTTAACTGCACCATATATCATTAACAGAATACCTACACCCCTATTTCTAATAAATCTCCCTATGAAATGCTCTTTTCATCACCATTTTCCTATGCTCAACTTCGTGTTTTTGGATGCCTAAGTTATGCCAGCACCACTAAACACCACAGAACTAAGTTTGAGCCACGAGCTAGGCCTTGTATTTTTCTAGGATACCCTGCAAATATCAAAGGTTCAAACTCTATGACATAGAAACTCATTCCACCTTCATTTCTAGGAATCTAATCTTCCATGAATCTATCTTTCCATTCCAATCTTCCACCTACATTCCCTCTTCTCATTCCTTTATGGGCATTCATTCTTTCTTTCCTCAAAATCTGGTCCTACCTCCTGCACCACTAGATGACTCATTCACACCATCTTCCATGTTATAATATGTTGACTCATTCAACCCCTCTCCTTCCCATCCTGTTTTACAATCTGAAACACTCCATCCCGAGACACATGTTACCTCTTTTGATTCAACTCCTCTTTCATCCCATCCTCATGAGCTGCACACCACCCCTCCTCCTCGAAGGTCCACCAAAGATAGACATCAACCTGCCTATAGCAATCAATACCGTTGTTAGATAGCAGCATCCCAACCCCTCCACACTTCGTCCACCCCACCATCAACACTCCATCATCACCTAACCTACAAACTTCTCTCCCCATCCCACCAATCTTTTTTGTTTCTCTCTCATTGTTTTCTGAACCTAACTCCTATAGTGAAGCTGTCCAATGTCCAATTTAAGCATTGGCAGGATGCTATGAATACTAAATTTAGTGCCTTAGAAGAGAATACACTTGGACTGTGACTTCTCTTCCCCCAACAAAACTATAATTTTTGTAAATATGTCTTCAAAGTGAAACTCAAATCTGATGGTTCTCTTGAAAGACACAAAGTAAGGCTTGTAGCAAAGAGGTACACTCAAAGAAATGGTTTTGACTTCCAAGAGACCTTCAGTCTAGTTGCTAAACTCACCACAGTTCGTGTCTTCCTTGCCTTAACATCCATTCAAAATTGGTTTTTAACTCAAATAGATGTTCATAATGCTTTTTTACATGGGAATTTTGATGAGGAAATTTATATCGACCTACCATCTGGTTACAGCATTCACAAAGATCAGATTGGGGGGGGAGAAATTAGTTTGCAAGCTGAATAAGTCCATCTATGGACTTAAACAAGCATCGAGGCAATGGTTTTCAATGTTCTCTAATTCACTCACTGCCATTGGATTTCATCGATCCAAATCTGACTTTTCTTTATTCACTAAAGTGAGTCAAAAGGGATTCACAACACTCTTATAGTATGTGGATGATATCATAGTGGGAGGCAATTCTCAAGAAGAAATTGATTTGCTCAAAGCTTACCTTTATAGTAAATTCAAAATCAAAGACCTTGGACCCCTCAAATACTTCCTAGGGCTAGAGGTTGCAAGGTCATCAGCTGGAATCAATATCTGTCAAAGGAAGTATACCCTCGAAATCTTGAAAGATTCAGGGTTACTTGGCACCACAACAGCCTCCACACCCATTGAGTTGAATCACAAACTGAGCCATACCACAAATGAAATTATGCAAGACCCTACACCCTATAGAAGACTAATTGGAAGGCTCATCTACTTGATCATTACCAAGCCAGACATCACTTATGCTGTAAATGTTCTAAGTCAATTTATGGACAAACCCTCACAAGCTCACTTACAATTAGCTTATAGAGTTCTCAGGTATCTCAAATGATCCATAGGTCAGGGCATTTTTCCTATCATCAAGGTCATCTCTATACTTGAAAGCATATAGTGACTCTGATTGGGCTCCTTGCCCCGAGACTTGGAAGTCTATTACAGGTTTTTGTATATTCATTGGAGATTCATTGATAAGCTAGAAATCAAATAAACAAGTAACTGTTTCTAGGTCTTCAGCTGAGGCAGAATATAGAGCATTAGCCTCTACAAGCTGTGAAATCATGTGACTCCTTGGTTTGTTAAAAGAGTTTAATATCAACCATACACAATCTGCTCTCTTGTTCTATGATAACTAAGCAGCCATTCATATCACAAAAAAATCTCATCTTCTATGAAATGACTAAGCATATAGATCTGGACTGCCATTTTGTTCGAGAAAAAGTCATGGCTGGAATCATCATCACCTTGTCCACATAGCCTCAAAGTTCTAGTTGGCAGACATCTTCACTAAGGCCTTGTCAGTTTCTAACTTTTAGTTCTTATTGTCCAAGATGGGAATTCTTAACATCTATGCCCATCTTAGGGGGGTCTCACGAAGCAAAAGGTGATGAGAAGAATTACAAGCAAAAGGGAAATGAGGACACTGAACAACAACACTGCAGTATGCATGAAATACAATGCAGCAACAAAAGTTGATGTAAAGCACGATGCAATAGCAAAAAGAAGTAAAGCAGTGGCACAGAAAAGCAAGGCACTAGAGGAAAACTATGTGGCGACAAATCACTTTCAAAGACTGCACAGATTACACACAATAGCAGATAAAGTGATGAAAGACATGTAAAGCAATACTTGACCCATGTAACTGCAGAAGATTACTTGTAAATCACTAGCAGAAGTTTTTGATCTGTAGTATATATAGTAGAAGTTTTTGTATCAATCGATGGATGAATGAGAGTCAGATTTTCTCCACAATGTTTTTTCATTTTGAGTTCTCATTTCACTTCTAACAGCACATACGTACCTAGAATGAAAATCGACTTGATGAAAAACGGGAATGTGCTTAAAGGGATTCGGGGAAGAAAAAATCAGCAGTACTGACAAACAGTACTACTCGTCTTGCTATCAACCTCAGCCTGCTGCACGATTTGCTTGCCTTTTTTACGTGCTTGTGCCTGTTGTGGTTGGAGCAAGAGCTGCGCCTCAAGTTGATGGTGGTGATCAGAAGGGTAGTGATGTTCCCCTTGCTGTAGTTCAATCTCGTAAGGGTTCTCATATGTGCCCAGAGTTACCGAAGGCGACATGGCTGCATTCATCTGGTTGAACCCACTAGCAGTGACCGAACTGCCCGCTACGGCCGCTGGGTCGATTAATCCACTGTTGAACATTACAAGCTCTGGTTGTTGCTGGTTCGGGTGCAGATGCATATGCTGCAGCAGTTGTTGCTGCTGCTCATAAGCCAGTAAAAGTTCCTGTTGCTGCTGCTCATAATAAGCCAGTAAAAGTTCCTGTTGCTGCTGCTCATAATAAGCCAGTAAAAGTTCCTGTTGCGCTGCCGCAGCCGAAGCCGCTGCCAATTGCTGTGCCTCAAATAACTGATATTGGTGGTGCTGGTGCTGGTGCTGGTGCTGGGGTTGGGGCCGGGGCTCGCGAATCACCAATGCCCCACCACGCGTCGGAGCCCTGATAGGAATCCCAAGCATTGGCGACATGTTGTAGGGTAAAACAGCCGAGGACGAAGGATTGCCCGGGTGCTGCTGTTGGGGTAAAACAACCGAGGACGAAGGATTGCCCGGGTGCTGCTGTTGGGGTAAAACAACCGAGGACGAAGGATTGTCCGGGTGCTGCTGTTGGGGTAAAACAACCGAGGACGAAGGATTGCCCGGGTGCTGCTGTTGGGGTAAAACAACCGAGGACGAAGGATTGTCCGGGTGCTGCTGTTGGGGTAAAACAACCGAGGACGAAGGATTGCCCGGGTGCTGTTGTTGGGGCATATACCCTATCCCCGGGTACTGTTGCACAACGGGGAGCATTGTGGCCTGCGGCCCAATGTAGCTATCAAGCTCTCTCCTGGCACGAACAATATCATTTTGAATCTGTCTCTTCCTATGCTGAAGCAAGGAGACGAGGCCAACGCAACCATACACCGGGTCCAGCAGACGAGTTTCTGCCTCGTATGCCAACGATTTTACGGCGTCCTCGCGCTGCGAGGGGTGGAGCTCGTTGAGAAGTTTGCTCAAGTTACAGGCGCCAAAGACCTTGTGTATGTTGGCGAACTTCTGGAGCTGGTCCGGCGGGAAATAGGGTGCGAACGAGCACTCCTGCGTGCACTTCCTCCTCATGGACTTGCACGCTCCGCAGGGAGAGTACGAAGACGACATCTTGCCTCTCAAAATCCTTTAAGACGAGTAAGACCTATATATATGAATTTAACAAAAAGACAAAACGAAATTCTTTAATGAACGCAACCCAGAGATCAGAGAGTCCGTGTTTGTTTATTACTATAATAATAATAATACTAATAATAATTAAGAGGAAGCCATCGGAAAGAGGAAATCACGTAGATAAAACGAAAGGGCGAAGTGGGCTCGCTTCTGTTAAAGATATGGATAATGTTGTAGAAGATACAGCTCGACTGAATAATAGCAGAAATCCAAATGATAAACCAGCTCTCCAACAATTTATCTGATAGTATAGTTCAAGTTTTGGATGTGGTAAACTGGAAAATATTCATGTTTATTGCTAAACAACTTACATTATTCTATAGTTTTTCATTAATCAAATGCAACCAGTTACATTTTTTACAGAGAAATATCACACATGTAAGTGGCTCAACCGGTAAAGGAAAAAGGGAATACTCAAGATTGAATCAAGAACAGAGAAATATCACACATGTAAGTGGCTCAACCGGTAAAGGAAAAAGGGAATACTCAAGATTGAATCAAGAACAGAGAAATATCATATTAAATACAAAATTTCTCTCTATACAAAGAACTCAAAATGTCTTTCGCTCAACCCATTAGAAAAACAAGAAGAAAAAAAAAACAGAAAAAAGAACAGAACAAAACAGAAAAGTCTTTGTCTGCATGCCTCTATGTAACTTTTCCTAATCCTCATAGAAAATAAAATTTAATAAAAAAGAAAACTGGGCTGTGTTTCAATCTATTGAGAGAACTCATGAACCCGAAAAAAAGTGTCCAGCCTCACCTACTTATTTCTTTCTTCAATGGAAGAACCACTTTGATGGAAACTTTGGACAGTGCAGCATCAAATGCCTGTGTGAAGACATAAGTACCAAGGGCTTGAGAGAGAAAGAGAGAGAGAGATCAACAATCAGAGGAGAGGGAGGGAGGGAGGGAGAGGGGCTTCGAAGGAGAGAGTATTTCCAAGGAGAGAGAGAGAGCGACGGGGGAGGGAAAGAGAGGGGAATAAATGACAGTCATTAAAATTATTTAATCAGCTGCATGCGGGTGTATTGTCCATTTTACTACAACCCATACCAAATTTCAATCTGTCTCGTCTTAAGTCCAATAAATCCAACTCATCTAATAAATATTAATTGAACTTTAACTTAATTATTGAACCTATTAAAATTCCATAACACATTTAAAATAAAAATTTTAGGCCTATGACCTAACTAAATCTCAATAAATTAATAGTTCGCGTAGTATTTCAATACGGCCAATTAAACCTATTTTAGGTCAATAAAATTATCCATATTCAAACCTTAGAGATGTGAATCGAACCGTGTCGTTAGAATCTCTCCTCCTAATAAAAGTTCTTTCTTTCAAATTTGCTAGTGAGTGATCAAGTAAAACTCATCTACTTGTCGTCACATCATTTCCATGTCTCTTTTACTCCTTAATCATTTAATTGAACCTAATATTGCAAAATTTCAAATCGATATTTGGTCTTATACCTCGCATATTCTCCTAATCCTTAGCATACACATTTGCGTGCTTAATGTCAACTGTCATACATCTTGAGACTTAATTCAAACCTCAAAATATAACCCTCAACAATAGGTTCAATTAAAAACCTAATGATTTAACCCAACAATTAGCAAATAAAATTCTCCACATAAAATAATAATCTCAAATAAATAGTGACCTAAAACTCTCCAAAATTCGGATCCATAACTCGTAATTGGTGATAGAATAGTGTTACCTATATATTGTCCACTAGTCATCATTTAATACCATACACTATACATAAATCTATGTCATAACTTCATACATGTTAAATGCATTCCTAATTTCCTCAAATAAAACTCCACAAAATATAAGACTTTTTCCTCATGAACAAGATGTACCATCAATCTTAAAACAAAAGCTTCCTAACCTCACCTTTAGAAACTTCCATATGTCATACGCTAAGGCTCTTTCACGTGGTGGGTGCATTTTGACATGCTTGTGTCTAAACATTTTTCCTTAAAATAATACAGCAATAACAGTTAAAAAAATACTTATTGCAGAGCAAGATATGCCTTGAGGAGTCTTTGGCCTAGATTTTCTTTTTCTTCCTTTTTGTTTTCCACAAAAAAAATTTCCTTTCTTGGATTTTTTTTTTTTTTTTGTAAAATGTTTTCCTCTCTTTTATTTTGAAAAGTCTACATAATCTTTTGACATGGGCTCTAATACCAACTGTAATACACTGTCCCCAATAAAGTCATCTTTAGAAATATCGAGAAAACAGTGTACTACTAAACTTGACTTAAATCTTTTCTTCTTAACAAAGCGCCAAATATAAATGGTTCTATATATAAATGTCAATTTTTATTAAAGACTTAAAATCCAAAAGAGAGTCTACAGGAGCGCTTATTAAAATAAATAAAGTCTAATGTGCTTATCAAGAATAACTTATTAAACTGAAAATCGTAAAACATAACATGTCATAAGTTTTCTAGGCCCCTGCCTCGCCTTTCTAGGCCAAGTCCTATCTTGCATCTTCATTCTCAAAAAGATCGTCACTTAGGGTGGTTAAAATATAAAAACATACAAAAATAAATCGAATATTCAATAAGCAACATATCATACAGTAAACATAATATTAACAAATGATTTCTTGAAAACATGCATACTAATAGTTACATACATAAATATCATGAACACGAGCATGAACCTGATATGTGCATGAAATGCATTAACTTGTCATTTACTTTCATATGTCGATACCCATTATTGACCCTCGTGAGTTAGGACTAGCAAATCTAAGTAGATTTCGATTCTACTGTGGCCGCAACTTGTAGAATCCATACATAAAGAACACACTATGGGTGTACTACCAGCGTGTACAAACTGGCAATGCAGTATGCCCATAAGATATGTGTTAACGTCGTGTTTCGCACATCTTTGGGCCAGTCTCCAATAACTCAGGTCTTCACAACAGGTCTCACATAAAGAAGAATGTAATGTGGCTTTGAGAGGGCGGCCTAGGGGCCGGGGAGCCTCCGATGCCAAAGTCAGTAAGTGTTCGAGTGTAGGGGTATAAATTCAAACCAGAAAACCTGAAAACCGGTCTGGACCGGACCGGACCGATTTTACCGGTTTTGAACCGGTCTGGTCTGGTCCGGGACCGGTTCTTAGAATGTGAAAACTGGTCCGGTTCCGATTTTAGGATTTTTCGGACCGGACCGGTTGATAAAAAATAATATTTGTATTATTGTATATATAAGTTTTATAAAAAAATATTATATATATTAATATATATAAGTTTTATATATTATGTATAATTATAAGTTTTATGTGAAATTTTTATATATAATATATATAATTATATATATTCATATATGAAATAATTTCTTATTATAATTTATAAATTATTACATAAAATGTTAATACTAAATTACTAATATTAAATATATAGTTTATAACTAATACTAATATATAACTTATAACCATATCAATAATCTAATATTAATACTATTATATAGTCTAATGTATTAATAAAAGTATAAAACAGGTTTTTTTAAATCAGTTTTTTTTTTTTTATAAACAAATTTTGAATGACAAATTGTGAAACTTACATCTTAAAAAAATGGAAAAACATGACCGAAAACCAGTAAAACTGGAAGTACCGGTTTAGGAGGGTAACCGATGCGTAATCGGTTTTGAAAAATATAAAATTTGTACATACCAGTTCGGTCCTAGATTTTGTCCAAAACTGAACAGAACCGGATCGGTTACACCCCTATTCGAGTGTAGTAAATAAGTAAGAAAGTCTATGAAACAGAAAGAGTTTCCTTGTACCTAGGATTGGCTATTTATACTACAGGTTTGAAAGCAGATCATGCCTGCTTTAATGAAGTTCGGGTTTTCTTACTGTTCACTTTGTTACAGTCTTTAAATGTGGTGTGACTTCCGTGTCGACTTCATTATTGTGGAGTGTGATTGGATTTGCAGCGTTATTAATGTGGGGTGGCTTCTGGAGCCCTAATCTGGTTTATGTGAGTCGTTGATACTCTGATGCCAATAAATCGAGAGGCCTCTGTGTTTTCCGTGTATTCTGTGCATATTATGTTCTCGAAGGAGGCTGCCATTGTGTAAAAACCCCATTGGGCTAGGTTTCTAGGTTAAGGCCTCGTGGACCTTTCCAGAGGGAAAAATTCCCCTTACAATACGGTACTGTCTCCATATCATAACATAGGCCACTACATATCTTAACATTCACATTTCATCATAATCATACATGCATACTTTCTTATCATATCATAGATTTCCAGTGAAATCATGTCTTATCATATTATAGATTTCAAATGAAATTGTAATCCTGCATAATATGTCATGATACATGTTTCCTCACATAAAATCATCATCTTTCATAAATCTTTTGATGCATAACTCTTCACATAAAATCATAATTTTTCATTAAAAAAATATATATATGATTTTATAAAGGGGCTTCCAATGGAGGGCGTACATGCATTATATGTTTATCAAGAACATGTCATTTATTGTACATGCGTGTAAGGTATAATCATAGTACTCACCTCGTAGAGCTAATCCATTATCTCCAATACATAAATGATCACCTATAGAAGTAGGCACGTAACTTACGTCAATTTCTAATTGAACACGTACCTTGTAATTAAAACCCTAAATACATTAAATAACCTATGTTTCCCTAAACCCTAAAAGCTCATAGCCCTAAAATAGATTAAGTACCTTTCGTTGCCCAAACTCTCATAAATCAATATTCCTAGTTAAACCCACGTAATATAAGTGCAGGCCGTGGCCCATTTATATACTAACATATGTAGGCCCGTAATATAATTGCACGAATTAGTTCATAGCTAAATCTTGAGGTATACTGAGTTACCGACAGGATGATAGAAAGGTAGAGCTTGGTAGAGATGCTCTGTAAAGGAACGGCAGCAAGGTGGAGCTTGGTAGAAAGGTGGTTGACGGCAACCCTAACGGCGCCTAGAATTCTCTACGTACATGAGGGGTTGTGCGTGTATATGTATGCTTATATATAAATATATATATTTATATATATATATAATAGACTATTCCCTTGAGATATGAACCCTAGTGTGCTGAAGATGGAGACGTGCATGTTTAGAGTTTATAGATAACTAGACCTTGGGCCTCACGGTTTTGGGTTTTTCCGTGAGTTTTTAGGCCTTGGAATGGTCTTTATACATACACATTTGGGCTCTGACAAACGGGTTGGCTCGTATAAATGACCTAAATAATCTCTTGGGCTTGCCCATATTAGTTTTCCTATGCCTAGTGCTCAATAAATTCCAATGGGACTCATCTCAAGTCCAAAATAAATTTAATTCATCCAATAAATATTAATTAAACTTTACCCTAATTACTGAGCCCAATAAAATTTCATAATCCATTTAAATAAATTATGGACTCATGGCCTTTTCAAAATTACCTAATTAACCTAATTTGAGCTTCTATAAATATTGGCTCATTAATATCCTCCAAAATCATCAACTAAACCTTAACATCTTTAAAATAAAAATTTTGGGCCAATGGCCTACCTAAATCTCAATAATTAATCATTCATGGGCTATTCTCATACGACCCATTAAACTTATTTTAGGCCCAAAAAAAGTATCCATGTTTCAAACCTTAGAGGTGTTGAACCAGGTCGTTACAGAGTTGGACCAACACAACTCTTGTTGAAAATGTGTTATCCACTATCTATGGTTTACAGACCTCACGCCAGGTGTGGCAACACCTTGCTAATAGTTTTGCCTCTCAATCTTGGTCAAGGGTGGCTCAACTAAAGTGCCAACTAAAAAACCTGAACCAAGGGAACCTATCCTGCATTGAATATCTTCTTCAAGCCGAGCTATGGGCCGACCAGTAGTCAGCTATTGGCAAAGCAATGGATGATGAAGAACTAACCTCCTTTACTATTAGTGGCCTAAACCCTACTTATAATGCTGTTGTTACATATTTTTCTTTTACAACCATGGATGCATCCCTTTCATTTGATATATTCAAGCTGAGTTGTTGTCATAAGAGATTCTCTTTGAAAATCAACGCAACAACACTACACCAGATGCTAGAAACTTTGCCCTCCATGCTCCCAAGCAAGGATCCTCACAATCATATGGCAATAAAAGGAATACTGGTGGACAACAAAAATATCAAAGATTTTCTACTCCACATTCTGTTAGTCCTAAGTCCCCTCAACACTCAGGCCATCCCTCTTAGCAACAGGTCTTTGCTTCTCGAGGCTCCAATGTATCCAAATCACCATGCCAAATATGTGGAAAGTCCAGTCATCGTGCCTTGGACTGCTTCCATAGGATAGATTATACTTACCAAGGGCGTCATCCTCCTGCAGAATTGGTTGCCATGGCTGCACAGTCCAACATCACGCACGGAGATGAGCAACCTTAGTTTACAAATAGTGGAGCTAATGCACATATCACATTTGAACTTGCCAACCTCACCATTCAAAAACCTTTCCAAGGTGATGAATCTGTTGTTGTAGGTAATGGTTCTACTTTTCCCACCCTTCACTCCAGTTCATCACAACTCAAATCTAGTTAGCATATGTTTTCCATGAATAATATTCTTCATTGCCCCAAAATCTCAGCCAATTTACTTTCCATTAATCGATTTTGTATTAAGTTGCTATTTTATTCTAACTGGCTCTACTTACCTTGTGAAGGACAATCTAACAGGAACAACACTACTGGAGGGAAAGAGTGAATCTGGTCTTTATCCTCTCTAGCTCCACAAGAATTCTAAGAATTACAAGCATGGCATAAAGCATGATGTCACAACCTACTTATGAAATAAAACCACAATTGATGTGTGGCACTCTAGATTAGATCCACCCCTCTGCCAAGATTGTTAACCACTCGATTAACTCTCATAATTTGCCTACTTCTGGAAAGTTAATCAACTCTAATGTATAAAGCTGAGCACCGACATTGTCAGGGTCAGAATGACCTAACTCCAACTCTGACTCCGACCTCGAACCTCGACTTTGACTCCGCTTTGACTACGACTCCAACTTGTCAGAGTGGAGTTGGATTTGAGCTTTTATTTGGGCTTTTTATTTTAGGTTCATATTTAACACATTTTTTATTAAAAAAACTTTCAAATTTTAATTTGTTTCAAAAATTAAAAACTAAAACTAAATCATTCACTGTTCAATTTTATTAAAAGCATAGCCAAAATTGCAAAAATAAATCATTCATACAAATTAAAAATACATAACCAAAATTGAAAAAATTAATCATTCATACAAATTAAAAATACATAACCAAAATTATAAAACTAAATCATTCACTACAAGTTAAAGAAAAAATAACCAAAAACTATACAACTAAATCATTCACTACTAGTTAAAAAAAAATCTAAATTACAAAGCTAATCATTCACTTCAAGTTAAAAGAACATAACCAAATCTACAACTAATCACTAATGATTTACAAGCCAAAACTAAAAAATAAATAAATAAATAAACAAAAACTTACATGCCATCAAATATTGTTAGTTGTTCCCAACTACAAACAATAAACAAAACCAAAGAAAACCAACAATATTCCTCATTTACCATCCATCCATCATCCATCATCTATCCTCCCAAATTATCCAACCAGCCCATCACCCATCATCTACAACAGCAAGTGCTCCTTCCAACAACAAAAGAAAACCAACAACAAAAAAACAAATAAGGCCTTGCACTTGTACCCCAAGCTAGCACATACTTCACATCCTTAACCAAACTTCTATGTATGTGGTTACAAAAGTCTTCAACACTGCAGCCACCTCTATCCTGAAATCACATACCTAAGAGTGATGGATTAAAAAAAGAATGAAAACCAAGAAACTCCAATTTGAAAACCAAGAAACTCCAATGCATAAATGAATCCACCTATTAAGAGATATTTGAACAGAGGAGGGCGCAAGATTCAACAAAAAGAGCAATAGGATCTCCAAAATTAGGTTGTTGGTGGCCTTGTGGCTTCGTGTAAACTCTTACAAGCCCCATTCACAACCAGATTCACAACCAATTACACAAATCTACAATAAGAAAGTAGTTTCCATTTAGGAAAAGGCAACAAATTCAAATAGATCAATCCACTACACTTTGAAATCAAATAAGCAAAAAAAAAAAAATGCAAAGGTTAAACAATAAAAATAAAAACTCACTCTAATTCAGTGATAGAACACACAGATTTTTGTTTCATTAGCCTCGAGACCCTGGAAAAATCTCAGAGAAAATAAAAAGACGACGGGAGAAGAAAGAGAGAAGATGAAGGGAGAAGAGAGAGTCTTACCGGGTCCCTAAAAGAGAGGAAGAGAGAGAGAGAGGTCGTGCGGTGGGATCCTGAGAGAGAGCCAACGCGACTCGCGGGGGGGGGGGGGGGGGGGGTAGGGGAGGAAGCCGTGTGGCTGGGGTTAGTAAAGACAGAAAACTAGGAAAGGAATGAGAGAGAGAGAGGACTCGGGGGGGGGGTGTGAAGCCAAAGGCCCGAAACTCATGGGCTGGGTTGCTGTTTTGGCCCTTTTGGTATGGGCTTTTGAGTTTTTTTTTTTCTAAACACTAAATCAGACCCTAACCTAAACCTTAAATCAATTTTAATATTTGTTTTAAACATAAGTTTTTTTATTTATAGTTTTTATAATTCTTTTAGCACTAAATTTATTGTTAGTATTAATTATTAACAATTATTATTTAACTAGTGTCTAATTACATGTTATTATACTTAATATTACATGTTATTATACTTAATATTACATGTTATTAACTCATTATAATATTTTATACTATTGTCTAACTTATTCCTATTATAGACTTGTACTATAGTGTTTAATTACATGTTATTATATTTAAAGTATTACATATTATTATATTAGTTTCTAACTTATTTCTAACTTAATTATATACTAGACTTAGTATTATATGTTATTATACTAGTGTTATTATACATTAGTATACATGTTATTATACATTGGTTATTATACATTACTATAACATGTTATTATATTTTAATTTATACATTAGTGTTTATACATTAATATTATATGTTATTATACATTAGTGTTATATGTTAGTAATAATATGATATTTACATATATTAAACTACTATTAGTCAATTTAGTCTATTTATATTATAGTATAGATATATTATTTTAAAATAATTAGTTCATACTAATATATTATTGAATTTAACTAACTATAAAAGATATAGCTATGTAAAGTTTATATGATTAATATATATAAAAATACATATATTTTTATAACATATGTATAATATCAGAGTCGGAGTCGGGTGCAGAGTTGTAGAGCAAAATTGGAGTTAGATTTTTAAATTTTTGCTCAGTCCTAATACTCATCTTGTCAATTAGGAAAGAATAAAAAGTTAGCATTTTCTTAATCTCATTGTATCTCTACTTTACCACTCGAACTTATCTACACTAATGTATGGTCTTGCTTAGTTCCATCTCTAAGTGGTTGTAGTTATTATTAGGGCTGCAACCCGGATTGAAACAGTCGGGTTTACGCCCGACCCGACCCGAAATGATCTGGTTGAGAACTCAACCCGATCCGAACCGACCCGGTCAACATAAAACCTGGTCGAACCCGTATGATCCGATAAATCTGTCTTTTTCATGGTACTGTACCTTTCTCAGATGAAGAAAAGTCACGAATGAAGCGAATTCCAGCAAACGCAACACCAAACAATCTCCACTAGCCAAGAAAAGCCTCGAATAACCGTGTGAACTTGTATACATATCGAAACCAAAAGCTTCTTCCCGAATCCCTAGCCTATATAATTGAAAGACCAATGACCTCGACGGCGATGAGATACGCATGAGGTACAAATTAGATTTCTTGGTGGAATCGGCAAAACAATTCTTTGTGTGTGTGTGTGAGATGGGGCTTTTGATTTTCGAACCCATCCTCCAATGGAAAGTAATGTAACCAATTACCTTCCGTAAGAAGCGATTGGTGACAAAGACAAGGAAAGATTCAAGAAATGCAGAAAATTTGACACCGTCTTCCTTCTTCCCACCGGGCACCCCGTAGAGATCGGCTCACACGACGCCGGATTCGTGGGCTCCTGCTTCACCGGCACAATCCGCAGTCCTCAGATCTTGAGATACGCATGATGTGTTGGCAAAAGTACGGAAAGATTCAAGAAACCCCATTCGCAAGATGTTGAAGGTTCTCAAGAAAGTTGCATGTCTTTTGGCTCTTTGCCTCTCAGTGAACCCACATCACACTCAATCCATGGAAAGTTCTACAAGGCTCAGAGACCATCACTCATAACTAAGCATGAATATCTGCGTTTTAGACTTTGGGCTGCATGAATATCTACGTTTTAATTTGGGCGAGTTGGAGAACTGAAGATGAGAACAGTTTACTAACGGGTTGAAAGAAAAATACAAACCCGTTAACTAGTCGGGTTGGAGACCCGATTATATAATAACCCGACAAAATGCGGGTCGGGTCGGGTCAGTCCACTTTAAATGGGCCCATCGGACTGACGGATTATTTGCACAGCCCTAGTTATTATGTTATTTTTATATATTGATGGTTTTTCTTGATTCACATGGTTGTATCCCATTAAATACAAATTCGTTGAAAACTAATTTTTGACTAAAATAAAGCAATTGCAAGGTGATGGAAGTGGAGAATGCATGTCTCGAAAGATAAAAAGTAATTCTTGAAACTAATGGTATCTATCATAAATGGACCTGTCCTCAAACGCTTGGACAAAATGGTGTATCTGAACGCAAGCACATACACATTATGAAAGTCGGTCTATCTCTCCTTGCACAATCACACCTCAAATCAAATTTATGAGTTAATGCCTTTCAAACAGCCATACACGTGATCAATCGACTCCTTGCTTCGGTGCTTAGCAATGTCTCTCCATTTTGCAAGTTATTTGGCCATAAAATTGATTACCAATTCCAATTTTCCTACATGTCTTTGGATGTGCATGCTACCCTCTTCTTAGGCTTTACCCTCTTCATACGCGCTCCTTTTATTCTCATCCCTCTAAGTAACTAAAACGACATTATGTATAAATTTTTAAATTCTTTATCTTAAAGATATTTAATGATTGATGGTAATGTTGCATTGTATAATATGATTAAAGTGAAATGAGATTGTGGCATATGACATAACTCATCGCATAAAACTCTATTTGCAAGAAAATGTGCTAATATGTTAAATTGAAAAAATATTTTTTTTTTTTAAAAAAGAAACATTAGTAAGTTTTTTTTTTATCAAGTTTAGCGACTTAATATACCTCATGTTTGAATACGAACATGTATTCGTTATAAACTATTAGTATTAACCGACGAATTATTTTATTATCAAATTGGTGGGTAAAATATATTATCTACATCAATAAAATAGTAAAATTTGATTTATAAAATTTAAAATTTATCTTCTAAATCAAATTATGTCAGGTAAGTTGTATGTGGTGTAAAGACCTCAAAATAGAAATAATCTTAAAAGAATGCATATATATGGACAAAATGATTTTGGATTGATTTTTCATGCAATAAATTTTGTAATTATTTTTAGACATTTGATTTTCATGCAACAGAAAATTTGTAATCATTTTTAGACACAAGATATTTCTTGCTTTCCTTGAGAAGTTGGACATTGTTTCAAAACAGAGAATATCTAAAGTAATTCTGTAGTATATAAGGACTTTAAAATTATAGATTTGAAAAAAAAAATATTTTATTTTCTTATCGATATATATAAGAGTACATCATTCAGATCATGTAAATGATAAATTTTGATTTATAATATTTAAGTTTTAAAATTTATCTTTAAAATTTAATTATATTATATAAATATTTTAAGGTCTCATCTGTTTCTCTAGATGAGATGGGTTAAGATAAAAATTGAAAATTGAATAAAATATTGTTAAAATATATTTTTTTAATATTATTATTGTTTTAGGATTTGAAAAAGTTAAATTGTTTATTTTATTTTGTGTAGTAATTTGAAAATTTTGTAATAATTAGATGAGATAAGATGTGTTGTGAAAACAAATAAGACCTAAATATACTTTATTCCCAGACTTAAAATAATATATTTTAAAATGGAGTATTGCATCCAGGGCTGCAAATGAATCAAGTCGACTCGAATTCGAACAAGGGTATTCGAGTTCGATTAACATATTTGCTTGCTCGAACTCGGCTCGAAATCGAATAAAACTCGAATATCCTTATTCAAACTCTGTTCGTTAACCATTAATGTTGTTCGAGCTCGACTAAAAATAAACAAACAACTCGAACTCAATTTTTTATTTTGAAATTTTTGAATCTTGTATTTTGATTAATAAAGAAAAAGTTTACAAAAAAAAACACACACACACAAACCATTTAACTATTCAACCAAATAATTTTGATTCAAAATATTTATGGTATAACTTTTTTATAAAAATAACTTATAGTTATAAATTAAAAGAATAATATAAATCAATAGTTATAGTTGTATGATATATTATTATACAAATTATGCTATGCACATTTTGGGAACATAACATATATATATTAAATAAGGTAAATTATACATAAATTAATAATTTATATTTAAGTATATAAAATATAATTAACATGTAATATATATAACATATATATATAAAACATATTACGAGTTTCAAAACGACCTCAAACGAGTCAAGTTGAGAGTTTATACGAGTTTATTCACGAGTCTAAATCAAATCGAGTCGAGTTTATACCAATTTTGCTCGATTGATATTCCAACTTATATTAATATTTACGTACATCTAATTTATTAAATGAATGAGTTCAAATCAAATATACACGAACCGAGATGGAGCTGTTTGCGAGCTCATTTGCAGTCCTAATTGCATCTAAATTTGTCTGATTCATTGATATTTTAGGCCGAGATGTAGAGATATACAGACCTAACTGAACCCGACATATACGATGTTCTCAAAGCCCAACAGCTTAAACCCCTGAAGGCGCAAAAGCAAAACCCCTCATAAGCCAGAGTCCGAGCTAGGGCATTTGGCGCTCCGCAACCGGAAATGGCGAAGTGGTGGCGCTCCGCAGCCAGCAACCTGAGGACCGTGGTGGCAAACAGCCCTGCGGCTCAACCTTCGTCTTCGTACCACACGATCCAAGCAGTCCCTCGCGAGTGCAGCGGGAGCAGAGTTTCGGCGAGGGACAGAGCCCAGGGCCGGATCCCGGCCGTGGTGCTCTCCCAGCAGCTCCTCCTCCGAAAGGACGAGCCGAAGAACAGCTCTGGAGATCGATCGCTATCCCAGAAGCGTTTGCTCACTACCGAAAGAAAGCAGATTCAGTCCATCCTCAATTCCGTAGAGCTCCCCTTCTTCTACTGCACCACCTTCCCGCTACAGATCCGCGCCGGGTCTGGATCCTCTCACCTACTTGAATCCGGAACCGTCCTCCCCATCAAGGCAAGCCAACCAAGCTTTCCCTCCTTTAACTAGAATTTTATGTTATTTTATCTTTTATTTTCTTATTTCTTGATTGCTTTTATGATGATAGATTCACAGGAATGAAGAGACTGGGAAGATACTGAATCTGGTTTTTGTTTGGGCGGAGGAAGGCTCGGAGTTGAAGGTTGAAGTGCCCATTGTTTTCAAAGGCGAAGATGTTTGTCCCGGTCTTAAGAAAGGTAATTTTCGCTATTTGTTCTTTTTTTTTTTTTTTTTTGCTTCGTTTAAATTGTTGATATTTGCGGATTTTAGCTTTCGTTGTACATTATGGCAGAGCTGCACATTAGGGCTGTATGTAAAGGACTCTATGCTCTTGTTGATTTTGATTGAAAATGAAAAAATGTGGGATTTGTGGATTATTACTCTTTTTTATTGGTTTTAACCCCTAGGGGTTGGCTCACGTGGTGAGGGCTTTGTTCTGGTGGTGTGCTTCCTCCAGGGTACAAGGTTCAAACCCTTGGGTGCAAACAATTTTTGGAGGCCACACCTGATCTGTGTGATAAGGACAAGTTACACGGGTCTGGGTTTTGACCGGGTTAAAGACATGTTGCACTTGCACGGTGTCCAGGATTCCTCATCATCAAAAAATGTTTCTTATAGGTTTCAAAACATTGTTTTTGATAAAAGATTTATTAGAACTGATTGCTTAGATATGTTTGTCATTTGATTTTCTGAGCTTAGGGTCTATGTGGAGAAGTGTCGTAGTTACAGTATGCCTAAAGCAAAATGCCAGGCTGAACTATCGGACTTGAGTAAGGAACCGCTTGTAATTGCTTGTGTGCCCCAATCTGATAGCACAATGCAAAATATCCACATTCAAGCACGAGGCACCTATAGGACATATTTTATCTATTGGAACTTGACAAAAAGATTTTTGCCCTTGAGCCTTTTGATCCATTTAAGGAATTTTCAGTCATTGCTTTCCTCAAAGAAGTCTTTTTTTTTTTTTTTTTGACAAGTAAGAAAACTATATTGCTCAAAGAATAGGCCTAGCCCAGTATATACAATAGGAAGCCCTGACTAAGATGACGCTAGAGAGACAAGAAAATCATGAAGGGCCATGCCGTTAAAATCAATAGCAATGGCCCAAATACAAAATGTGCTATAAATAATGCTAACAATTTCTCTAACGTTCTCTCCTTGTCTTCAAATGGCCGCGCATTACGTTTTTGCCACAAGCACCACATGATACACATTTGAATCATCCTCCAACCTGCTTTGATCTGATTCATTCCTCTAATGTTTGGCCAGCGTTGCCACCACATTCTCCGGCATCACCCAAGCCATCTCTACTCCACTCAATACCTCATACCATAAAGCCCTTGCCGTCTCACAATTCAATAGGAGATGATCTACCAACTATCCCCCTCCCCTGCACATACAACACCAATCTACTATGATAACCCTCCGCTTCCTCAAATTATCGGTAGTGAGTATCTTGCCCAATGCTGCTGTCCACACAAAGAAAGCAGTTTTGGGAGGCGCCTTGTGCTTACAAAGCCGTCTTCATAGAAACTGAGTATTAGGCTCTTGGGTGAGAGCCTTATAATATGAACGGACCGAAAAAACACTTCTCCGGGAGGGTAACCACCCCAAACCGTCTTCTTGTTGATTACTTGGCTTCACAGAATACAAGAGGCTGTAAAAATCAACAAAACTGTCCATCTCCCAGTCTTGTGTTGCCCTAGTAAAGCAGATATCCCAATGAACTTGTCTACCCACCATCCCCATTACATCTGCCATTGAAGCCTCTTTAGCACAAGCAATATGGAATAGTGAGGGAAAACGGTCTTGTAAAGCATTATCGCCACACCATATATCTTTCTAGAATTTAATCCTGGAACCATCACCCAACTGAAGACGAGTGTGTCTAAGAAAAACCCCCCAACCTCTTCTAATATGTTTCCACAGACCCACTCCATTAGTACCTCTAACTTCTTTGGTGCTCCAACTCCCCCATTCATCTCCATATTTGCACCCAATCACCCCTCTCCACAAGGCATTGGGTTCCTTCCCATATCTCCAAAGCCACTTGCCAAGTAATGCCCGATTGAAGGTCCTTACATTTCTAATGCCCAAGCCACCGTTGGATGTAGGACGACATACTGTCTCCCACTTGACCAAGTGAAATTTGAACTCCTCCCCCAAACCTCCCCACAAGAAATCGCGTTGAAGTTTTTCAATTCTGTGTGCCATACTAGCTGGTATAGGAAATAATGAGAGAAAATAGGTTGGTAAGTTAGAAAGTGTACTCTTTATCAAAGTGAGCCTACCATCTTTCGGCAAATACATCATTTTCCAACTTGCTAATCTCTTTTTGATCTTCTCAATCACTGACTCCCATAAAGAAAGTGACCGTGCTCTTGCCCCCAACGGAAGTCCCATATACGTCAAAGGGAGGGAGGCTATCTTACAACCCAACGTATTGGCCAGCTGTCGAACATTTGGCACCACACCAATTGGCACCAATTTGGATTTGTCAAAATTCACTTTTAACCCATAAACTGCTTCGAAGCACAACAACAAAGAAGTCATTAATTTCGTGATCTTATCATTCTATCTAATCCATCCACAGGTATGACCGTCCTGGTAAATTTGAGAATGAAAAATGAGGCTTCCTTTCGATAATTTTTGTCATTCTTCATATTGCACACTGCCGATCATTTGCTTAACTCAATTGTTGAAGTTGAAGTTTATCTAATGGCATCAAGAGTGGGGATTTGACTTTAGGCACTTGATGATGCTGTTCACTTGATTAAATGCTTTTTTTTTCCTTTTGGTTGGGGGGTGGGGGGTGGGATTTAGATCTAGCTCATTCTTATTAACTTTGATGTTGTTCGTTGAGCTGCAATCACTTCTAGCCATTATTTGTGTAAACAAACCATGTTGATATGCTTCAATGAAGGTATTCACTTTAATTCAGGTGGTTTTTAATGTGATTATAATTCATGACAAGTGCTTAGGGTGTTCCTCCTATCTCTTGCAAGCAATTGACAAACTCGTTTTGAATTTTCAGTGTTCAATTATTGTTCTATTGCTACTTTTATGCTGATTACAGTTTCTTATATGCCAAAGCAGGTGGCCAACTAAATAGGATAAGAACTAGTCTAAAATATCTTTGTCCAGCCGAACACATTCCTTCCAAAATCGAGGTGGACGTGAGCAATCTAGACATTGAGGATAGAATATCCATGGGTGATGTTGAGGTGCATCCGTCCTTGAAGCTTCTTAGTAAGAATGAAAAAATGCCCATATGTAAGATAGTTGCCCCAAAGTTGGAAACCCCAGAACCTGCCAGTTTATAGGCACTAATGCACAACCTGAGGGCCTTCTCAGATCTGATTATTACGAGTTACAGCTAGAAGCACTTTTTAAGAATAAGTATGTTGTTGTCAGCACTCAGCAGGTGGGTTTTTTATCTGTGCTATTTTCTGAGTAGAATCACTTGCATGTTTTGTGTTCGATAGCATTTGTCAACTGTGTTGGTTTTTTATCTTCTGTTATTGTTATTATCTATTTTAAGAGCATAATTTGAGAAAAACATGTACCGGGACCTTGTGCGGGCTGCTGCTTGCACGAGTTCTTGTGCAAGTTCATCTGGGTAAGTACATTTTCTCACAATTATTGCTTCAGAAAGATGCACTGATGTACGTACCGTTTAATCTGTACAATTTTCTCACAATTCGGCAAATTTGCTTATAATCTTCAGCGCTTGCGCCGTTGTTCACACCAGTTAAATCCATGCCTGATTATTTTTTCCACATGTTTCATGAATCTTGAGGGAGACATGTGTTGGTTTAGTAACAGCAGTTGGTCACTTTGTTGCAAAATTTACAGAAATAATCATTTTTTTCCCCTAAAAAGGCTGTCCCGAGCATACTCCTGGGATCTCAATTCCTCCTAAATTTATGGAATCTCATTCATTCACAAGTGTCCTAAAATGCACAATGGCGTACATTTGTCTCTTTCTCCATTGATCTAGCGTGCATTAGATAAATTTTCGTAGTAAATTTTACCATCTCTAATAATCATATTGTTATTATGTTACGCATTTTAGGCAACTTTCATTTAAGTAGTTGACATAAAATCACTTAAAATGTCCCATATTAGCAAGTGTGATTGATGATGATAAGATTTAAGATAAAAAAAAAATATATATCACTACTTTTAATATACCTGCTATTGATAGACTAGGATAGGTTATGATTGAAATATTAATTCCTTGGTATGACTTCGATTAGAGGACTCTTCACGGATAAAATATTCTTTCCTGCGGTTGCAAAAAATACCAAGCTATTTTGAGATGGCCTCATGGCCATATCTTTTGATTAGGATCAATATTGCGAGAAAACCCGGAACCCTTTCATTGTCGCGGAGCTCTCTCTCTCTCTCTCTCTCTCTCCTCAACAACAGATATGAAATGGGAAAAGACCCTTTCTGTTGGGCTTGATTTTGAGATCATAAGAAGCTAATACAGCTTACAATTGATGAAGATGTAGTGATGTTAATGGATCTCAATAGCAGATTGGCAAAGTGGAGGCATCAAGGGCAAGAACTGTTAAATGTTGATAAAGATCTATATGGTGTAATTAATAGTTTTAGTGCATGTTTGGGATTGTGGTAGGAAATATAACTTATAGCTTTAGGGCTTATAGCTTATAACTTAAATAATAAGCTCTATAGTTTAAAAGTTATTTACTATTTGATAAACATGTATCTAAAGTATTTTTAAAGTTAGTTACATTAATTTTTTAAAAATATATCGTTATCTATAAAAGCTTTTTTATGAAAGTTTCAATTTGGTACTTTTAAAAAAAGTAGACTTTTAGTTTTTTAAGGTGATTAAAACATTTTTTATAAATTTATCAAACATATCATTTTTTCTTTAAAAGAGCTTTTAAATAGTTAAAAACATTTTTTAAGCTTTCAAACTCAATCCCAAACAAGCTCTGAGTCATAAATTATCTTAGCTTTTTATAGTAGATTTTGTGAAGGAATAGAACCCCCATCTTAGAGGTTCTTCTTTGAGTTTCAAACCCTCTTATATACATATATATATATATATATATATATATATATATCTGCGTCTCAAGAGGCGCCTATACTTAAAAGTGGCTATGCATATACTGTTTATTACTGTTGATGTCACTGTTCATCAACAGTAATGAACAGTGTAGAGGTTTTTTTTTTTTTTTTTTTTTCAATTGTTTATATTACCTTCGTTACCTTTCATCAACAGTAATGAATAGTATAAAGTTTTTTTTTTCGCATGTTTTTTTCCGCAAATGTTTATATTACCTCTTTCTCTTTAAATAGATTTTTTTTTGTATTCATCTAAAGAGTAAAATAAATTATTACTTCTGTCAAATGCTTGATTTATAGTCGGATTGTTATGTAATTCTTATTTATAATTCTTGAATTTTTTGTGATTGTATTAGAATTTGTAAAAGCAAGTATATATAATTGAATTGATTGGATCAAATTTGTGTGATAAGTATTTTTTAGATTTTTATTTAAGTTATTTAGACTTTTATAGAGTAATACTAAAAGTGATATATCATTTTTAATCTTCAGATTTAATCTAACGGTAGAAGTTTAAATATTGATTTAAACTAACATAAAATATATAATTAAAATATAAATATTCTATCATACACTTAAAATTAACTTCAATTTATATATATATCTGTCTATATCTTAAAAGAGGCTATCCTATTACTGTTAATCAACAGTAATGAACAGTAAAGAGACTGTGTGGTTTTTTTTTTTCGCATATTCCTATACTGTTCAATGAACAGTAAAGAGGTTTTTTTTTTTTTTTCACCTTTGTTTTGTCTTTTTGTTTCTTTTTAGGTTTGTCCGTGTGAATGTCAATGTGTGACGTAATACCACAATCGTGCGTGGGGAATGAGAGAGAGGGACAAATGAAAGGTGGGAAAAACTATTGGTTTATAGGTTTTAAATTACAACTCTTTATATTTAATTTTCAGATTTAATCTAACGATAGAAGTTTAAATATTGATTTAAACTAACATAAAATAGATAATTAAAATACTAATTTTTTATCATTAAATAAATAATAAAATTTTACTATACATTTTTAAGAAAAAAAATTATCTAATTAATTTGAATTTTTAATATAATTTAAATTTCATAATAAATGATGAACATAAATAAATAATAATTTTATTTTTATACATTAGATTATTTTAATATTCAAAGTTATATTTTATTTTTTTCTTTAATTTGATAGATATGGCAAACGTTTATCACCACTATATATATATATATATATATATATATATATATATATATATATTTAAAAAAAACACGTAAATGATAACTTTGAACGGTATGTACAGAGTAGAGAGCCCATTGACAAAATATTCGTTGATCTTTCTATTTTGTTGGTGGACAACTGAGGAAAATGAAATAGAAATGAAATAGGTTAAAACCCATCTGTTCTTTTTATTTTTCCTCTTAATTGAAGACTTATATATAAATATATTTGCCTATATTACTGAAAAGAGCATTCATTACTGTTCATCGTGAACAGTAAATCTAAATCAGCCGTTTTTTTTTTATATATTTTATTACTGTTCATCTACAGTATGATGAACAGTAAAGATTTTTTTTTTTTTTTTTCATGTGAATACCAATGTGCGACGTAATACCGCAATCGTGCGTAGGGAATGAGAGAGAGGAAGAAAGAAAAAGTGGAAAAAATATTGATTTTTGAGTTTTAAATGATCAATAAAGAAGTTTTTTTTTTCGCATATCCTATTACTGTATATCATACACTAAAAATCAACTTTAATTTATAAAATACTAATTTTTTATCATTAAATAAATGATGAAATTTTACTATACATTTTTAAGAGAAAAAAACTATCTAATTAATTTGAATTTTTAATATAATTTAAATTTCATAATAAATTATGAACATAAATAAATAATAATTTTATTCTTATACATTAGACTATTTTAATATTTGAAATTACATTTATTTTTTTCTTCAATTTGACAGATGTGGCAAATGTACTTTTTTTTATAAATTAGAAAATCTTACGATATACAGGATTTTACACAAATACTACTAATTTCAAAATAACCAAGCCATTTATAAAATACTAATATTTCATCATTAAATAAATAATGAAATTTTGTTAAATATTTTTTAAAAAGTATAACTATATAAATAATTAGAGTTTTAACATAATTTAAATATGATAATATTCTTAATTAACTAAAGAGAACTGCTACAATTAATAAAAAAGTAACCTGAAAATATGTCATGAATATGTATTTCATTTTTTTATTTTTCTTTTCTTTTTTTCATGTATTTTTTTAATCATCATAAACATTTTTAAAAAAATAAAAAATTTACAACATCATTGGATCAGGAGGGAATTGACAATCTATTTCTTCCCAAACAAAATTATTGAGTTCGAGGAAGAGATTAATAGATTCTTAGGTTTTCAGAAACTTTTATATATTTTTTAAAATATTATTTAAATATAAAATATTTTTTTATTTGTTAATCTAATCATTACAATTTTCTTAAAAACAAAAACTACATTAAAAAAATTATTTTCCAATAATATTTTAACTTTTATAATATTTTTATTTTAACTTTTTTTCTCTCATTTTCTAAAATCAAATAAAACATCTTAATCCAAATAATTTTATATATTACTATTCACAAACCATGTCACTACTATTAATACATCGATCCAAATCATATCTAAGGATATGATGTCTACATGTGTTTTTTTTTAAGGACGAGGCTGCTGCTGGTACATTAAAATTTGTAAGATTTAAATCCAACCCTTCATTTTACCACTTCTCATTTTTTTTTCTTTGGTTGGATTTTTTCGATTTATGCAGTGAAGTACTATCACTATTACAAAAATTCTCCACATCTCTTTTCACTTGTTAGGTGCAGAAATTGAGTTCATAAAAAATTCTCTATATACTACTTATTTTACTTATGATTACGTTTTTTTTTTAAACCAAAACATATTTATATTTTACAAAATAAGTTATTTTTCAACTGGGCAAATGTGCCTCGCACATTGCCCAACCGCTAGTGTGTATATATATATATCGTGTAGAGAGATGGCGAGGTTGTAAAATAGCATGCATCATTCTCTTGTTCAATGAGCACCTATAATTTGCAAGAATGTGATAGTGTTTATATTGTGGGGATAGAGAGCTCAACGATGGCTTATGGGAAAAGAAAATCTGAGTTTTGGCTTGAGGAGAGAGAGAGCGAGCGATAAGGGGAGAGAAAATTAGTTTTGGCTTGAGGAGAGTGAGAGAGCGATTGAGCGCGATGATCTCAAATTTGTATGTATCTAAATTTGAGATGTAGGATTCACTTGACGTGTCAATCTATTTTATTTAATTTTCAAATTATAATAGATTTTTAAAATTATTATAATTTACAAACCTCTTTTTCTGTTCAAAAGTTATTGTAAGGGCTTTTAGAGGCATTACATATATTTCAGTTATCGTGAGAGCGGGTGGCCCATGACGCTCTTTTATATATGGTTAATGCTAGACTCCCGTCCAGTAGTGATCATTGGGCGTGCCGTTTAGGTAAAATTTATCTATTTTTTTAATATATTTAAATATTTTTAAAAAATAAAAAATATCAATATACAAATAGTTAATTTCTTAATTAGTAAGTAAAAAAAATAAAAAAAATTAAATACATGAATGGTTAAAATGAATGAACAAAATGAGAAGATAAAGTAACATTATTCTTTATATATTTTCTTTTATTTAGTATAGTTGACCGTTGACCTTGCCTTTTAAGAAGAGCGATGCTATTCTGCTACTTGAGGAATACCGTTCCAAATGACTGCTAGGCCAAATTGGCCTTTTTATTTTTTTTATTTTTTAGTTTTTTTATTTATATATTTTTTGTCATTTTAAAATAATATAAAAAAATATCAATACACTAATAGTTCATTCCTTAATTATTCAGTAAAAAGAAAAATTAAAATAAAATAGATGTCAAATTTAATCGTAAAAATAGCATTTTCTTTTTAAGAAAGCTCTCGGCAAGTGGACAAGTCCTGCGAAATTGGACTGACGCGAACCACACTCCGTGACGACGAACAAGTGTAATCTGCATCTGTGGTGCATTCATTTTTGCTTCTACCAACCATCAAAATAATTATATCGATCGGGATTTATTACGATTTTCTGATTTTAATATTTTTTTTTTATAATCTAAAGAAAAATAAATATAACACACGAATTTCAGTATATTAATGTCATGTATTTATTTCTTTAAATTATAAAAAATATTTAGATGAATTTTTAAGAAATGTCGATTCTATTCGTACTGTGATACCATTATCCGCAGGGCACGTGTCTGTCTGGACTGACTTTGAAAGCTACAACGTGGAGTTGGTTCGACATGAGAAGTCGACCTTTGTTTGATGCTACAGTATTAATACTGGTTTCATTAAATTTTTGTTTTAAAATTTAATAAAAAAAATATATTTTTTATAAATTTAAAATCTATCTGATCATAATTTTATATTAATCAAAATAATAATATAATATTATTTTTTTAATAATAATATTTTTAATTTTTTGTATATTTGTACACTAACTATATATTAATTAATAATATATTTTTAATTAATGAAAGTGAAAAAGAGTTTGAAAGAAGTAAAAACGGTAAGAAATGAAAATTGAAAAATAAAGTAATTTGGATAATTTTTATAATAAAATATTACTTTTAAAGATGAACAGTACATATTTAAATTTGAAGATATACTTAAAATTATTGTAATCATAATTTAAACTTTTACTTTTTGAATAAATCAATGTATTATTTTATTTACAGTGTTTCAAATTTTAAAAATGTATTGAAAAAGTCAATGTCAGTACTTCTTAAAAGCCATCAAAGAATAAAGACTTATGGGTATGAGATTGGGAAATAAAAAAATCGAATTCACTACTTTCTTATCAAAATTGAATTTTGGACGATAATTGTCATTGTTTGAATGGGACTTCTTATAGATATTGAATGGTGTATTGATTTTGTTTTCATCCCGAATTAGATCGCTTAATTTAGTAAAAATAAAATAAAAACATTACAATTTGTGAAATTTATCGGTAATTAAGTCGATCCCTTCGATTATATCATAATTTGTTATTAATTACTATAAACAAATTCTTTACTATTGTTATTCCTATCAAACTTAAAAAGTGTTTGCTCAGCTCGTTATTAAGGAAATGTTTAGATTCAGAGATGGGTTGAGATGGTTTATGAATAGTAGAAAAAAAATTAAATTATTTATTATATTTGGTATGAGAATTTAAAAAATTTGTTTTGAGATTTAAAAAAGTTGAATTGTTTATTATATTTTGTGTAAGAATTTGAGAATGTTGTAATAATAAGATGGGATGAGTTGAGGTCGATTTTGAATCCAAACCTCTCCCTCTCTTTACATTTTCTTCTCAAATTTATTTAGTAAAAAAAAAGGAAAAAATGGCCACGGGTTTGTTCATTTTAGACCAAGTCAACTTTGGAACTTTTGATTTAAATTCTTCATTTTCTCGTACCTTAACTATTTTTCCCTATTTTTCAAAATACATTAAATATACTCAGATAGTGACAAGTGATTTCACCCACAATATTGTTGACCATTTCGACAAAGTGGATAAATTAAAAAAAAAAATTATATATATAGGAAAAATATATTTACAATCGTGATTTGTGTAATCATTGCGTAATCACTTTAAAAAAGTGAATAAAACATGGATGTACATGAAAAAAATTGATTTTTTAATAATAGATCTTACTTTTTTTCAAAACGATTACGCGACATTTATACATTTCATGATTATATGTAGAATTACTCTATATATATATATATATATAAACTGTAATAGTTGAAAAAAAAAAGAAAAAAGGATAGCGATGGGCATGTAAATTGACGTTGAACATGGGGATGGGGATGTATTCAAAAGATAACTTGGCTCGGTCAGTCCTCAGCCCCTCCTGCAAAATCTTTTTCTCGTTAAATGGTAATCTTCTTAACAAATTGACCTTTTCTATCGATTGATGATAGGTTATGTGGTGAGAAAGTAAGTTGTTTGACTTGATCTTATTCTCATCTCAATAAAATCCACCCAAGCTCTAAAGGTTGCAAATCACAGCATTTATGTTTGCATTTTTTTTTCTTTTAGATATAGTTTTAAGATATATAATTTTTGTGTATTTTTTTAAAAATATATAGTCTATTATTTAAAAGATAATTATTTTACAAAATTTTTAAATTTATCTATTTTTTTTAAAGACAATACACGAGGTGTGTATATACTAAAATTATAAATATCATTTTTTTTAATGTTTCAATTTTGAATGCAACACTTTCTGCAAGTTTGTTGGCATTATAAACCTTGTTTTTTTTATTCTAGATGTCGTTATTCATAATCAAATTTATATGGTTTTTTTAATAATTTAAAAGGTATGATATTAATTAAAAATTAAAAAAAAATGAAGAGTAAGGTTGTTGTTTGACACGTCATGGTTCTTAAATTTGCAAAACAAAAACAAGCTAAGTTAGATTTATTACCAAGATATGAAATTACAAAAAAAGTAAAAAATGTAAACTGACAGTTTTTTTATCAACTTAAAACCTCTATCTTAGGGTGGAGGGAGATCCATCTGTCATGGAAAGGGAAACTGAACAAACTATCTTCAATCCAAAATAGCAGAAATAACAGTTTTTTACTCTTAAAACTAAAAAAGAAAAGAAACGAACACACTGACTCCTCTCTCTCTCTCTCTCCAGAGCCTTGACTTGGTTAGAAGGAGAGGAGCATATTGACCTCTCAAAATGAAGACCACCTTCCTGTTTGGCGTGGAAGTACGTTGTAAACCGCGTTTGAGAGAAGAGAGAGAGAAAAAACAAAAAGCAATCGAGGCTTTGCGCAACACCCTCCGTATTCATGTTCCACGAAGAAGAAGATCCACGGTTCCTCCCATGGATCTTCTCCTCGTCCTAGGGTTTTCCTCTCGTCTTCATTTTGTAAATATTCACATGTGTTAGTATAGGTAGTTATGATTGGTTGCTACAATGCGTTGGTTGCCTAACATTTCGTTCTCTTCCTCGTCTGGTTCTCAATCCTCGTCTTCCTCGTTCAAATCCCCCGTCGGTGAATCACGCGATGTGAGGAAGAGCAGTGACGTCGCCTCCGGGTGGCGTTTTGGTCCCATCAGGAAGCTCACGCGCCACCGGAAGCTCCGTCATTTGGGTGATCCCGACATGCCCAGTGCGCCGGAGCCTCTCTCTCAGCTGATACGATCTCCGAGCAACACCACCGATTATTCGACTGCAAGGTTCTCTTCCCCGTCCGCGTCCACGCCCGCGGCCTCGGCAAAGCCGCAGCCGCTGCCGCTGCCCAGTTACGTGGACTACCCGCTCCCTTCGTCGAAGACCGGGCCGAGCCGAGGCGTAGAGGAACGAGATAGAGGGGTTGCGAGCTCAAACTCTTCCATTAAGAGGTTAATTTTCCGTCTCGATTCGAACTCAATAATTCATAACATACTTGGGATCATATTTTATTAATTTACTATTGTTTTGGGGCAGGTTATTTTTCCCGTCTAGTTCTTTTATTTTGATTCACATTAATTTACAAGTTTGGCTTGAATGCTTTCCTTCTGGTAGAATAATCAAGCGGTGTTTAATTTTTGGTCCTTTCAAGTCTTCTCGGCCGAATTCTTTGCTCCTGTTTCGTCTGGGTTTGCAGAAAGTGCCACTTTCTCATGGCTGTTGTGTGAATTGGGAATTAATCTGTATTCCAGTTGGATTAGCTGAATCGATGACGTTTTGGTTGAGTGCTTGTGTGTCTTTTTCTAATAAAGAAAGCGCGGATTTTAGTGACTTTTGCGACATTGTTTATTAGTGAACTGCAAAACTGCCGTGCATACAGCCTCACCCTTGTGATTAGTTAGCGTCAAACTAATGCTGTATGCTCTTCGCATCTTAGCAGTTGCACTGTTCGGAAACAGTTTAATGTCTGAAATTTGGTTTAGTACCATATTCATGCTTACCTTATGCCTCTACTAACATGTTCTATATCAGTGTGTTTGGTAGCCGAGATGGGAGAGACAGAAAAAGCAGTACGGATCATGCTGACAAGAGGTCATCCAGGAAGGAGCATCAAGACCTAAATGGCTCTAAAAGCTCAAGAGATGGCTTCAGGGTCAATGTTCCCATCAGGAGTGCTCCAACTAGTCCTTTCTCGAGTCCTGCACTTAGCCCACAAAGGCGGAGTGCAGCCGACATGTTTCCTTATTATTATTACATGATTCCTAAGGGAAATCAAGCCTGGTCTGCTCCGGAGATTCCGACCTCGGAAATGACTCTAGGGCTCCCTCCCCCTGCATTCTTTGATTATGGGATTCCTAAGGGAAATCAAGCCTGGTCTGCTCCGGAGATTCCAACCTCGGAAATGACTCCAGGGCTCCCTCCACCTGCATTCTTTGATTATGGGATTCCTAAGGGAAATCAAGCCTGGTCTGCTCCGGAGATTCCAACCTCGGAAATGACTCCAGGGCTCCCTCCACCTGCATTCTTTGATTATGGGATTCCTAAGGGAAATCAAGCCTGGTCTGCTCCAGAGATGCCGACCTCAGATATGACTCAAGGGCTCCCTCCCCCTGCCTTCTTTGATTACTCTCCATTTAGTTGTGATACATCTCCCCACCACAGTCCTCGGGCGAGAAGTCCCCTACAAAACACCAAAAGCCCAAGTGTACCTACATCACCATTGCATTCAACAGCACGCCGTGAAAGTAATTGTCCTGTAAATGTCCACCCGTTACCTCTTCCTCCTGGTGCAGCCAACCCTTCATCATCAGCTCCCACTCCCCAGCCTATATCTCCCCCGCCTATAAGTAAATCTGAGTCGGTGCCAAGGAATAGTCAATGGAAAAAGGGAAAGCTTATTGGGCGTGGTACATTTGGAAGTGTCTATGTTGCCACCAATCGGTATGTATGTTCCATGTATTTCCTATATATGTATTGCTGCAGCATTGTCTAAATATAGTAATTCTCTTACAGTGAAACTGGAGCTTTATGTGCAATGAAGGAAGTTGAATTATGTCCCGATGACCCAAAATCTGCAGAGTGTATAAAGCAATTGCAGCAGGTTGTTCACCATAACTTATTGCACCACTAGTTCACTACAGAGATACATGTAATATTAATAGCAAAATCTTAGTTTACCATTCAAAAGGTCATAGTCCCTATTGATTAGTTAACAAGTAGTTAAGTCTATGCTGTCACTATTGGTTAATTACTACTGCAAAGTTTATTTCCTTTCGTTCTTATCTTTTAGGAATTCTTTGGTACCTTATGTGGGGTAAAATATTTTTGGATCATTATGTATACATTCATCTAGGCATAAATGCCTACATACATACATACATATGAATATCTTTGTCCCTCACTTCTTGATTACCTATTGGGAAAAAAAATATCTTTGGCCCTCTTGGGTTATGCTTGATGTAATGTACAGAAAATGGCTTAGCATACATGTTATATATTATAAGGGCAACCTTTAGCTCGTCCATGCCCTTGTATAAAAAGCTAGTAAGTCAATGGTAACCCATGGCAGACATGCACATAATGAACAGTTGGAATGTGTGAAAATGGTCGCAATTGACATAGAAGTTGAAAAAGTATGTTTAAGATAATTATTGATTGGACATATTTTTGGACCCCATTGATTTTCATTGTGCGTCAAGTGCACAATTTGACTGGGAATGGTGTATGCGTGCATGTGTCTATTTGTTATACCGGCCTTAGGTACCTTCCCTATGACAGAAATTCTACGTATTTTATTTCACTTGGAAATTTTGTTTTGATTACACGTTCTTGATTGTTGCAATACTTTTCTTTGTATTTGATTCATTTATTATTATTGGTTTCAGGAAATCAAAGTTCTCAGCCAGCTGAAGCATCTGAATATCGTGCAGTATTATGGTAGTGAAATAGTGAGTATTCTCCCAGTGGCATGTTAGACATTCACTGTCAATATTGTCAATTGTAGTATCCTTGAATCAAGTGTACAGAATTAATTTTATGCACACACAGGTCGAAGACCGGTTTTATATATATCTGGAGTATGTTCATCCTGGTTCAATCAACAAATATGTTCGTGAACATTGTGGAGCCATGACAGAATCTGTTGTTCGTAATTTCACTCGCCATATTCTCACTGGGCTGGCTTACTTACATAGCACAAAAACAATTCACAGGTACTATTCATGTTTGATTTAACTTGTTGAGACCGTCTCAGCATATAGTCGGTGTCACAAAATCAGCATATGATGCTTAAATACGTGAAACTTCTACGTCTTTATTCAGTGTGGGGGAAATAGTCTCAGCCATAATTTCGTAATATGCAAAATGTATTTGTTTTCTATGTGCCTATAGGGACATCAAAGGGGCTAATTTGCTTGTTGATTCATTTGGAGTTGTCAAGCTTGCTGATTTTGGAATGGCAAAACATGTGAGTGGTTTTTTTCCTTCTGCTTTTCTTATTGTTTCAAGTTGTGTTTTAATATTTCTTTTGTGCATTCTATCCGATATCCTTGTTACACTTACTTTTATTACCTATCAAAAAAACAATTCTTTTGTGCAATTGTTTCTCTTTCAGTATAGTCATTCTTCCTTTTACATGTAGTAGATGGTACTTTAAGGCCCTGTTTGGATAGTAAAAGTGTTTCATCTCATCTCATCATTAAAACTTTCTCAAATTCTCACATAAAATATAATAAACAATTTAACTTTTTCAAATCTCAAAACAATAATAATATTAAAAAATAATATTTTATTTAACTTTCAACTTTCATCTCAACACATCACCTAAAAAAAATTCTCTTAATGTTTATAGATCGACCTAAGATATATTTATATATATATATATGTAAACCTAAGATATAGTTCCCTGGCTTCTTGGCCTTTTGTAGAGAAAATGTTCTTTTTTAATACACATACTTGTTATTTCTTTTCTCTTGATGTAAGATTTCTAATAATTGTTTAAGGAATTTAGAAAAGAGAAAATTTGGGATTGTAGCCCGAAAATGCAATCCAAGATTGAGTCTACAAGTTGTGGAGATTGTTGTTCTCGTGTGCATGTGTTACAGAAAGGCTCATGTTATATAAAAGCAGAATGAGGGTTATGTGATCCTTAGTATGAAGAATGTTCCTCTCAAAATATTTCACTTTGTAATATTTGCTTTGTTCTCTGTTTTTGGTTTAATTCCATTCTTCAAGCATTTTGGTTGATGCCGAGGTGCTTGCCTTTAAACTTGTGGATCGTTTGGCAAGATATAGTTGATATTGCCAGTAGCTAACAACTCCAGCCACAATAAGCTTGAGCGTAGTGGTGATACCCAATTCTACAAGTTGCCATCATAATCTGTTTATTATAATAACCATTCCTGATTTACTTATAATAAAAATAACCATTCATGATTTCTTTTTTATTTTCCTTACCGTTATAATATGCCTTTTTGTGGGATTCTAGTTGTTTTCTCTAATCCTGGGCTTATTAAATTTGCGACTTAATTGCTGCACAGCTTACTGGACAAGCAGCGGATCTTTCTCTAAAGGGGAGTCCATACTGGATGGCCCCAGAGGTATTTTCTTGTTGCTATGTTAATCTGTGACAGGCCTGTATTCTTCCCATACTGATATCATTGTCTTTCTGCAGCTCATGCAAGCAGTGATGCAGAAAGATTCCAGCTCTGATCTGGCTCTTGCTGTTGATATTTGGAGTTTGGGTTGTACCATTATTGAAATGCTCACTGGAAAACCTCCTTGGAGTGAGTTTGAAGGGGTAGGCACCTAATATTCCTTTATGTGCTTTATCATGAAATTTCAACTTGCATTATCATAGTAGAAGTTGATGTTTCTCTGGCATATAGATAACTGAATTTTTATTTTCAACAAAAAAAGTCTTGCAATAAGACGTCATCATATTCAGCTTCCTAAGGTTTTATATTGTTGGATTGTTGCTTTTGCATTAGCTTTTCATTTTATGGCTATCCCAGAGAACTTACTGTTGGCAATATATATATATATTTTTATAAGTAGAACTTGCTGCTGACAACTGAACAAGGCTACAACCAATTTGCATTGTTAAGTCGGGTCATTTATGCAGAATAGCTGAGCTTTCTCTCTGATTGGACTAGTGTAAAAAAAAGTTGTTGGCCCCCATTTTCCTTTTGGATTGTGATTTGATTCACTTAGATATAAATAAAATAAATGCGCCATCTTTTCCTCTGTTGTGAGAGGCAGCTGCCTCTCAAACTGGAAACATAGTTTGTGAAAAAAGGGGTTTTGGTGGACTTTTGTTCTCTTTAATTTTTTCCAGTAGATATATTTTTCTTCTTTTTCGAAAAGAAGGCACAATTTTTGCAATGATGATATTGATATGCAATTTCTCCGTTCTTCTCCTTTCCCTGATGTTCGTAGTCAATTGTTTCCATGGGCTTGGACTGGTGTGCTTGTTGTCATGGACTAGGAGCTTGTATTAATGCGACTTGTTCAAACATCCCCCCCACCCCAAAAAAAAAAAAAAAACAAAGGAAAAAGAATAGTATGGATGTGGCAATATTCAGTCATTTGAGCCCAATATATTCTTAAATACAGTTCAAGTAATTAATTTAGGGAAGATGCACTGTATTAATGCGTCAATCCTGTTTTAAGTTGCATTTATCTTTGATGCAGGCTGCGGCGATGTTCAAGGTTTTGAGGGATACCCCTCCCATACCAGAAACATTGTCATCTGAGGGAAAGGATTTTTTACGGTGCTGCTTTCAAAGAAATCCTGCAGAGAGACCATCCGCTGCCAGGTTGCTGGAACATCGATTCTTGAAGAACTCACAGCAGCTGGATATCCCATCTTGCAACCTGTCATTTAATGGGAAGAACTCGATGGTAAACAGAAATACCATTCCGTTTGTTTTCACTAAATATTTGGAACTTTTTTTTGTAATGGTTGTCTTACAATGACAGGATAAAGCTCATAGTCCAAGAGAGCAATCTGAAAATAAACCTGATCAGTTGCCAAGGTTCCCAAGCACACAAATTGCAAAAGAAAAGTTGGCCTGTGAGAGGTAAGAGTTACTGCATTACCTGCTCAAATACCCTCCTTGCAAATTCAGGCCACAAATATCTATACAATACATAAAAAATAAGTGGACCATGAACTGCAATGCGTTCTCTTGGGTGACTGCCACTCCAGCTTCATGCATTGTTCTTTTTCTCCAGCGAGACTGGCCAACAATCTCATCATGAAACTCCCGACTTAACAGTGGCCTCCTGGTATTCTCCTCGCTCTACCCTTGAGGCCCTTTCTAGTTTATCTCCACCACACATTGGTCACTACACATCTCATCCTAGTCCTGCAAATGCTCCCAGCAGTTTCAACAACCGTGCCGCCAAAAAAAGTAGTAAATTCAGATAAACCCACTGGAAGGGAAGGACTGCTGCTGCAATTTTTTGGTCATGGATTCTGCTGACTCACGGCTCCAGAATTGTATCATAGACTTTGTGGATGCTCTAGTAGGTGACTCGCAGCAGCCATAGCGTTGAGATAGTATAGGTTCTTTGACTTGACAGCTCTTGAAGTTATTAAAGCTTCTTCCTCCTGGAAGTTTATCCTACATGAGAAATTCAGAAGCACTTTTTGCATACTACTTTCTGATTTAGAGCTTCTACAATCACAGAAGTCAACCATTTCTTACCTCCATGTACAATTCGAGTCAAAAGATGAATGTGCAGATATTAGAAGTTGAAAATTATTTATATTTCCTTTCTAGTAGGGATTTGATGTCACTGTTTTATATTCATTAGCTTCAGTTGTTGGTATTGAACTCTTGGGTCCCTGTAGATAAGAGTTTATAAGATACATGCGAATTTTTTGTCTGAGTGGTCCATTTTGCTTCATCCAATTTGAAAGGTACAGTTTCATGCAACAATACCTATAAATTAACAATTAATACCCAAATTAATACGGAAAATTCTATTTATAAGCCGGTATGAATAATACATAGTAAAATGTTTACATGTCATAATTTAATTTCAAAGATAAATTTTAAAATTTAAATATTATAAATTAAATATTACTATGTAAGTGACTTGGATGGTGTATTTTACACACCACTGGAAAATAGAATAACTTAATCAATATATATTAATGGAGGGAAGAAAATCTTATCGTTAATGAAGGAATATATCAGATGTTAGGACCAAAAATAATTGCTCTCGTGTACGATAAAAGAAATAGTTCTTCTTTGGAACGATAACTCCGATTTTGTGAGTTTAACAGCATTCGATAAACAGTTGATACATCAGGACTCGTAGAAAACTCCTGCACTGCATAACAGGATGAGTAGCGTGCCGCTTGCAGCGGTGTCGCTGTTTTTTTTATCCAATTTTTTTATTTACATTTTTTTATTATTTTTAAATATTTTAAAAAATTATTTAAATACACTTAAAATCACTTTCTTAATTAAAAAAAATGATAAACGGTCAAACTGAGCGGTATGGTGGGAGCGGCAGACTAGCTTTATTGTAACAGGATAGTGAAAGCAGAAGTCCTGCACCGTGTATGTATTCTCCTGCGAAGAGAGACCCATTTCGACGGACCAGAACTTTGCACCCGCCCCACTGCCACACACCATACGACCGTCAGTCATACCGGCAGAGGAGCTCCAGACTAGACCGGCGCACCCCTTCAAACCATCGCATCTCCAGACCTTCATACCCACACTGTTGGTCGCACCAACTCTCAGAATCAATGCACTGCTGCCCTCCAGACCGCTGCACATCACCGTCCTCCATTGGAGGATGTTACAAGTTCTCTAGCTTTAGTCGTGTTCCCAGCGCGCCCTACTAAATACAGCATGCAACCCCCGTGTTCTTGAGTTGTTTGGAAACCATAGCTTTCCATCATCTCCTTGAAACGTTCCTGCCCTTTTTTAATAATGCCTGAAGGCTGAATTTACACCGGATGTAACTGGTTGGATTCGGTTCAATTTTTAATATATTTTAGAATCGAATCGTATACATCGGTTTTGAAATTTGAATAACGGTTACTACATCGGTTATATTCTGAAATTGGTACTTTTAGTTTTACGGTTCCGGTCCTATATAATTTTTATATCTGATATATATAATTATATATAAAATAATCTTGTATTATATGCTAAATTATTAATTAAAATAACATTAAATTTTAAAATCCTATAGAAATAACTATATATTATCACTATAGTCTATAGTATTAGACTATTAGTAGTTATACTAATACAATATCACTATATATATATATATGAACCGGTCTGGTTCGGTTCGGTTCGATGTTAGAAAAAGAAAAATTGGAATCGGACTAATTTCAATCGATTTTGAAAAAAATGGAACTGGTACCAGACCGAACTCACATGTTCAGTCTAATTTACCGGTTCACCGATTTTTTTTTTCACCCCTACAGGCTGCCAATAGCCCAAGAAAGGTTACTTGATCTGGTTTTCAAATTTAATGATTCATTTGGTTGTACAAATCAAGACATTTAGACCAGTACTCAAATACGTGCGTTGCATATGCACTGATCATAGAGTTCCACTTGATTATATCTTTGCCATTGTTTTGGTATTTTACTTTTTTTTAATGCCCCAATATTGTTGACGACTGCAACAACATCGAGGGCTTTTCCTGGCTCAAAGAGAGATTGAGAGAGGGAGGGAGGGTTTCGGTCAAGGGGGTCACATGGAGCCGAGGAGGGAGGGAGGGGAGAGGAGAGAGAGAGAGAGGGAGGGGGTTTCAGTGGAGACTGTCGAGGCTTTTCCTCAGAATGAGAGAGAGAGAGAGAGAGAGAGAGAGAGAGGCACAGGAGATGGAAATTTTTTTCTTCCTCTGCAGTGCGGTCCAGGATTGAGAGAATATGGTGTCTACGTGCTTGGTTGACCACTATTAGAGGCTATTATTTGGAGGAAATCAGTAGCACTTGTGGGAAGATATTCTCTAAAAGAAAATGCATGAAACATTCTCTTATCAAACCAAAAAAAGGGGTTCGAAGCAATTTCACATTCACTTGCCAAAAAAAAAAAGTTTGTAGCAGTTTAAAAAATTATTGTAACAAAAGGTCAAAAACTTCAGGCCGAATCGAACGTCTCAACCTCTAGTTTGATCTGAAGTTTCTCTTCACTCCGGAAGTGACAATGTTTATCATTGACTTTAAGATTCTAATAAGCAATGTTTATACTTTGAGAATTCCTTAAAGCCGGTCCGGTTGAAGATCCTCATATAACAGCTTGCCAATAGTTTTTAGACACTTAAGCTTTCCACCACAGTTAGTGTGAACCAGCACTACATGGGATTATTAGCCCAACGTCAAAAGAGACACAACTCCATCGTCACCACAACCAGACAATGCCATCGCACCCACCAAGTTCTGTTGCCCACCCACAGCTTTTCTCAAACGAGATTACAATTTCCGCATCTTTGTTCTCCTAGTGATTTTGCAAATGGGTTATTTAGCCATGCCCAGTCGCCATCGAGTCCCTGTCTAGACACCCCTTCCTTGATTTTCAACTTGTAGTTGTAGATGAAGAATCGGTGGTCGAGAGTGACACCACCAACGCATCCACATTTTGTTGCAGCCCTGTAGCATGATGAACTCCATCCAGAATTAATGGACCAAGTTTCTCTGCCATTTTTGTTCCAAGAAATACAATGGGTTTTGGTTTCAGGCTAAATCTCAAGTTGGGTTTTCCGATTCAGTCTCATTCCACTTCCAATTCACCTTTTAGTTCCAAAATGACCAACTCATTTGCCCTCCTCATTAACAGTCGAGGAATTATAGCTGAGAGAGGGGAATTGGATTTTTTCACGGAAGAGTAAAGCAGATAGAAAAGCGAAGCAAGCAATATGCAGTTGAGTCATGAAGCAGATCTAAAAGCTTTGCAGCAAGAGTGACTGGACTCCGAGAAAATATGTAGGAAAACTTATCTGAGTGACAAAGTTGTAAAGAAAAGCGAAAGAGGGACAAAGAGAGATGCTTGACGTACGATGTGCGGTGTATATTTGAGATTTCGCCTGGGTTTGTTTCAAAAATTTTGCATTTGGATTTGTTCAAAAATTTTGAGTTTTTTTTGTCATTCTCTGTATCTTTGCATCTGGATTTATTGGCCAGACTAGTGTAAATCTGTTTTGGGTAAATCAGTTTTTGTCTCTGACATCTCTCTTTCGTCCCTTACCACTTGGATTCTGAAAATCAGTTTTCTCAAGATCCCAAATTGTGTAAATCAACTGAACTCAGACTAATAAGAACATGATTTTAGCATATCACAATCACATCTCAATTTAATTATCTAGGTGGGTTGGGTGTTTATCAAAACTTGAGAAACAGTTTCAAAAGAAGCCATGGACAATGGACTCGTGTGGCGAAATCGGCTTGGATGAGTGAACGACTGAGATGGTGGGCAATACTTGGCGTCGGAATGGTGGTAGTGGACTAGTGGAGGTGGATGCTGGCGGTGGAAGTCTGGTTGGCGTGAAACAACAGTCGGTGTGAATTGAAACGTGAAGCTTCTCCTCGGTTCCCATCTTTTTTTCTCTTTGCCTTTTTCTATCACATGTGAACGAGTGTAGGATGATTTTGATGTAATTTTTGAGGTGGCATGATGTTAGTGGAAGGCTGTTATTAGCTGAAAATTGGCCCGACCGCTTAGAAGCAGCTCTGTTATACTTTATATCAGTGTTTTAATCGATGGATTACTTAAATCATTTCCAATCATCTCCTAAACTATAAATAATCTATAGTTTATTCTCTTTTCTCTTAAAAAATAAAACCATTGCTAAATTTTCTCTTTTTAAATAAGAGAAATTACCCTACTAAATTTAAAAAATAATATTTTTTCAATAAACATGGAAATTTCAATTTCTAGAAAAACCGACCACAGTGGGAGTCGAACCCACGACCTTCTGATCCGAAGTCAGACGCGCTAATCCACTGCGCTATGCGGTCATATGCTTTATAATGTATATTCATATTTTTTAAATTATAACCATTCCAACACTGCTTGTTTTTCTTTAGTTTCTAGTCCCTTCGGCTGAAAGCCCAACTTAAACATTATCCAATGGCCATCAGCATTCAGCGCTTACTGAGAATGCACACTTCACTGCATATCCAAATGGCAGTAAAGTTGGATCAACACTCACCAATGGTGTTTCAAACAAACAGTAGTAGGCCAGGGACTTAGAACCAATACATGTCTAAGCTGTATGCTGCCAAATGTTATGACATCATTGGTGGTCCAAAAAGAAGATAAATAAGTTAAATGGGTCTTGGCTTTTCATGGATTTTGTGGCAAATCTATCGTTTCGTTAAGAGTGGTTTGGATATATAAATAATTTCATCTCATTTTATTATTATAATTTTATTAAATTTTTATATAAAATATAATAAATAATTCAATTTTTTTAAATTTTAAAATAATAATAATATTAAAAAAATAATATTTTAACAACATTTTATTTAACTTTTATTTAAAATTATCTAATCTCATCTCATTAACAAAAAAGGCACAATCTCTAAAACTTTCTTTATGTATATATATATATATATAATATATATATATATATATAATTTACATGGAAACACTGGATAATTTGAACTACATTCCTTGTATCTCTCTTTACAAATTGCAGAATCCTCATTGTTTGCAACAGTAATTTAAAAGAACAGTAATAAATACACGACACTTTACATAATATTTTGCACAACACATGTTATAAAATAAGGATATATTTGTCAAATGATGTTAGTTTTATAAAATATTTTACAAAAATATCCCTCCTTTTAAACATTGTTGTGTAAAATGTTATGAATTTATCATTTTTCAATCTAAAAATGCACCCAGTCTGGCTTTTGCTTTGCAGTAATGGACGATACAGTGGTGGTCGAACCACCCTTTTCCTCCAAACCCTTTTTTGGGTTTTCATCTTAACCGTTGGATGGCTTTCTTAGTCAGTAATGGGGACCATCCAACGTCTAGAACCGAAACACTCCCTCCATGCGTAACTCTGGCCTTGTCTCGTGCAGTCATCTTGATTTGGAAATGGAATCATCATTTGGTCAAATCAAATTCCTAATGCAATCACAAATCAAAGCAGAATAATTATTCCGGAAATTGAAAAGTTAAAGTCTTTTGGATTCCACCCATCTTTGTTAGCCCACCCATAGTGCATTCACGTGATTGCGCAACATACTACAGTTTATATCCTTCTCCACTCAGCGTTTCAGAGCCTCAGAGAGAGAGAGAGAGAGAGAGATGGAACCCCCACCATCACAAGCCATTGAGACTTCTGGCAAGGACCTTGAGTTCCAGGTTGAACAGGATGAACAAGACAAGGCCATCGATAGTTGGTAATATCCTATTTTTGTTATCTTTGAAGTCCTTAAAAAGATCTAATTTCTTGCTGTTATTATTAATGAATCTTTTGATTTTATTTCTGGGTTACAGCTGTTCTTGCTGCTACGACTGCTCAGAGAGCTGTTTCTTCGATTATTTGTTCTGTAACCTCTGTTGAGGGAGTCTTACAATTTACTCCAGCCATGAAAAATATCGAAATGGATCTTCTTGGCATCATTAATCAGGGTGTTGAAACTGCTGTTTGTTATCTATATTGATGAGTGAATCATAGTAATTTGCTATATTAATTGATTGCATTGCTTGTAGACTGTAGTGCATTTTCAGTAGACACGCATCAAGATCTTTGGCCTAGTTTAATTTTGTGTGGATAAGAATTGAACCCCCTACAAGGTTTCTTAAAACTCTCTCTTATGCACCTACCTTAAACATTAAGCAGCAGCAGAGAGCAAGGAATACTGCCCTCATGCGGCCATGCCTGCACAATTCCCACACATCAAATCAGACAATCATCACTAAACGCTGGTTAGGAAGCTTTGAAAAAATGGTTTAGCTAGAGAATTTTGGATACTCAGGCTTTCAAACAAGGGAACTTGGGATATCAGGCGTAATATAATTGCCCAATTTGACCCTCAAAGCTTGATGGGATTACTTTCTACTTGACGAAGTAATGCCGATATATCGAGGCTTGTTAATTACAGCTGAACCGGCTAAGCGAACCTTGAAAACACAGAAAATGGAGTAAGAAGAAGAAATCAAGAAACACTGATTGGACTGGGTTCAGGTGTCCTTTTCACGGGGAATTGCTGTTGGAATAAAAAGGCGAAAAAAAAAGAACGGAATCTCACAAAAATAAACGTTGCCACTTTCATATTACTAGGACTCGGAAGGAGCCCTTCACTACAAACAACATAACATCTTCAGCCTTCACTGATTTCTTTTAGTGAAAAGAAGACCATGGAAGGGCAAGGTCACTCCCAATGGTTAATGTATCACATCACCAAAATCTACTTTTTTTATTTTACATAATGACTTCAGTTTTTCTATTTTTTATTTACATTATGTTACTTAATAGTTTGTTGAAAAAAAAGTACAAGGAGAGAGACTATTGTGGGAGACAAAGTACATAAAAAGAGAAAAAATAAATAAAATATTTTTACATTTGTGTACAGTTCACACTACATGTAGCTGAATACTGTAGCAAATTGGAAAATAGATTTGAAAATACATGATCCGTTGGAGGCAGTTTTACATGATCCGTTGGAGGCAGTTTTGAACTACTTTTCTTCAAATTTTACATAACAATACAAAACCCATTGGGAGTGCTAGAAGTCCATCGTATATCCTTCTTGAATCTATTCTTTCTTGGTTTTTGTTGAGGTTCCCACTCTCAACTCTTGTATCTTCCTTTTTATTTTTAATGCAAGCTTGATTATAATAATAATAATATAAAAAAAAAAAATCCATTATTTCTTATTGCTGCTGAAATAGGCTTATTTAACTATGTTCTTTGACGAAAAACTCGAATGAAAGATGCATACAGCCATACAGGCATGGTGACCAGGATAGTGCTCAGCAGTTGCAGTGATTTAGTGGCATTTTTTGTCATTCACTCCCAAAGGTTGGATGGAAACTCCTGCATACTGACGTGCTCTATCTAATTAACCAAAATATTAGAGATTGCATGCTGTGCCCAGAAAATTAACATGGGGTACAATGAGCGGATCTGTAATTGAATACAGAAAACCGAAGGGGATCTGTTATTGATTGAAAAAAAAAAAAATCTGTTTACTCAATGGCTTGAATATGAATCAGGCTGGCTAAATAGACTGCCTCCAACAGCCATTATGTGCACTCCTCCCGCAGATGGAAGAATCTTTCTTTCGAGTTTCAATCTGGATTAGCGTATAATGGCATTGTCGTGTTAAAACATTCAGGATTCGATTTGTTTAATTCCTATTAAAGTGGCGAGGCAAGTCTTGATCATCCCCCAACTTAGCTACCTAATCCCACCTTCCAGTCGTATTAGTGGTTCATGGTTAACAAAACCATTTCTTGTTTTCAATGAGCTGATGTTTTTATCTGCGATGGGTCTATGTCACCATCCCCATTAACACTGTATATGTATACTCCACTACTTCAGTCTCCAAGTCCAATTTGTTGACCACAACATGCTCCAACTTCCACCCTTGACTTATCCAAAAGTTAAAAGTTCCAGGCAAAAATAATAGTAATAATACTAACAACAACAACAATAATAATAATAGTAAAGATAAATAAAGTATCCAGGCCAAAAATGGAATGACATGTCCTTCAAGTGCACCTATTTCTTCACGGGTTTTTCAATTTGTTACAAATCAGTCACTGTTCACATCACACACCCCACATTTATAGCTTTTCATAGAGTGTGAGAATGTTTTTCATAGAGGTTTGCTGGGCATCAGCCGGAAGCCGCAACATACCTCGCAGAATTTTTTTTTTTTTTCACTCAATGCATTGAGTGTGTTGAGGCTTCCGGCTAATGCCCACATTTCTTCTTTTTCATAAGGTGTATAAGTGTTTTTCATAAGGTGTGGGGTGTGGGATGGTGAATAGTGGTTGATGAGAAGAAATTTTCATTTCTTCACATGGTAAGACTTGAGTCAACAAGAGAGTGTTGTTGATAGCCAATATGTATTCTTTTTGGTATTGAGCATCCACATTGGTCTATGCATATGCATATGCAAAATCATATTTACATAATATGAGCTTCAATTAATCTACATTGACTTATGCATATCCATATATTTAGCTACTATGAACATTACTTATCTAAATTTGAAGAGCTACTATTCACTCCACAAAACATATTTTAATCATTATTTCTCTCTCCTCCCACTCTCTCTCTCACAATCCTTTCCTCTTCTCCCTCCTTCAACAACACAACAAACCTTTACCTGCACATTCATTTTATTATTATAATATATTATATATATTTTTTATTATTATATTTGTATTATTAATGTCAAATGTATGCAGTGGATACTAATTGTAAAATATATATAAAAAAATTAATTTTAGAAAAAAATTAATAATAAGCTAATATGGAAGTTTTGCTTGAATGGCACATAGACCAATGCTAATGATCTTAGTGTAACACATCATCCTGCCACTTAGAATAGCCATGATTTTCAATGAGGTGGGGACTGGGGAGACCTGAGTTCTTCCCCCATTGACAAAGCTGTGGATTTATACCAAACTCAACTGAGAGGGACGGTACCCTTAGTGGTCCGCCCACTCTTCACAAAACTTAATTGGTAATTAATATGCGTTCTGCATTGGTTTCCTGTGTATAAATTGCTTGTACTTGGCACACATGATCATCAACAAGCATTTAGATACTCTGTGCACGTTCAAGATATGGATCAAAACCCCCCTAGTCTTTTCTTTGTAACCTTCTTTGGCCTCTTGCTCCTAAGTCCTCATGTATCCTGTCAACTTGATTACAAATTCTATGCCTCCACTTGTCCGAACCTGACAAAGATTGTTCGATACAGTGTATGGTCAGCCATTGCAAATGATACTAGGATGGCAGCCTCTCTTTTGCGGCTTCACTTCCACGATTGTTTTGTTAATGTATATCTATTAACCTCGTACGTTTAGTTGTTGATCAGTTTCTGTTGAATATGCTAGGGACCAAACAAACATATATTCACTGATATCCAGTAAAATAGTCATAATTAAGAAGGCATAGATAGAAATGATTGTAGAAGTGACAAATATAAGAAGTTTTTTTACCAAAAGGAGGAGGAAACAGTACTATTAATCAAAATAATTTAGTTAGATGTGGTACAAGCTAGCAGGATAATCAACGGTTTTAATTCCATTTGATCTTCAGAAACTGACTGCAAATATTTTTTTGTACCAAAGGGATGTGACGCGTCAGTTTTGCTCGATGATACTGGCGCAACTAAAGGGGAGAAGAATGCGTTTCCTAATAAAAATTCAGTTAGAGGTTATGAGGTCATTGACACAATAAAGACCAATTTGGAGAAAGCTTGCCCATCCACTGTTTCCTGTGCTGATGTGCTAACTCTTGCAGCAAGAGAGGCTGTTTATCTTGTAAGGAACCAACTCCTGTGCTTTGTTGAAGTTGTCTCGAAATAACATTCAGATTCTCTAATGTCCATACATGATCTTAATCTGTATCTCATATTCCTTGTCTATATCAATCTTTGGTTATGTTTCCTGTTTTTCTCAGGCTGGAGGATTCTATTGGGATGTACCCTTGGGTCGCCGAGATGGTACAACAGCAAGTGAGAGTGAAGCTAACAACTTGCCAAGCCCCTTTGAGCCCTTAGAAAACATCACTGCAAAATTCACTTCAAAGGGGCTTGATGTAAAGGATGTAGTTGTGCTATCAGGTTTGCTTCGTACTTGCAGCCAAAACAACTTCCCATGCTATACATATATAAACTTCGAGTTCTTTTACTTGCAAACCAGTGTAGAGGACCTATTTTCACACCACTGAAACGACAGACTTTTTATTTGTAAAAGAAGTTTTTATCAAATTCTCTTACAAAATCAAACTCTAACATGAAGGGGCTTGCAAATGTAACTTTTCATGAAGTTCATATTGCCATTCTGCTACAATACAACATAAGCTTAAAAGACTGTCACTGATCCATATGCTTTATACAGGTGCGCACACTATTGGGTTCGCTCAATGCTTTACATTCAAGTCAAGGCTCTTCAAATTTGCTGATGGTAAACCTGATCCAACACTGGATGCATCCCTCCTAAAAACTTTGCAGAGCACATGCCCAGAAGATGATTCTGATTCTGACACCAAATTGTCTCCCTTGGATTCAGTCACTTCGAAAACATTTGATAACATCTATTACAAAAACCTTGTGAACAATTCTGGGCTACTTCAGTCAGACCAAGCTCTTATGGGGGACAATAAAACCGCTTCAATGGTCATTAACTATAGCAAGTTCCCTTATCTTTTCTACAGGGATTTTGCAGCATCAATGGTGAAGATGGCCAGCATAGGTGTGCTTACAGGACAGAGTGGAGAGATTAGAAAAAACTGTAGAGTGGTGAACTAAAAAACCTGTGTATGTGAAATAAACGATCTTCAAAAGTGTTCTTGGGTTGTAACTAGTAAGAATGAAATGCAGGTCTCTAATTTAGAACTCTCGCGACAATGTAGAAGTGATCATACACTGATTCACCCACTTCTCATGCCTTCTTTCTTTCTGCTTCGATTAAACCGAGTGCGAAAATTTATTATTTGTCTAAAAAACCAAACTGCTGAGTCGCTGACCGTGTTGTGAAAACGACGTAACAACAAATGTAAAAATATCATAAAAACATACCTCAAAAGCAATACAAGAACACAAGGAGATATCTTAGGGGAGGTTTGGATAGTGAGATGAGATGGGATGATATGAGAGTTGAAAGATGAATAAAATATAATTAGAATATAGTTTTAATATTATTTTTTTTTTAGAATTTGAAAAAGTCGAATTGTTATTTATATTTTGTTTAAAAGTTTGAAAAAATTATAATAATTAAATGAGATGAGTTGAAATAAGCTCGTTATCTAATCAAGGCCTAGTGTTGTTTGCACATCGTGTAGTCAACTTAGCGCAATACAATTTAGGAAGATTTTTATGTTTGCTTAAAGTCATAACAAAATATCGTTAGGCATATGATGCCCACTTTAAACCTTGCTGAAACGACACATCTCAACAAGATCATCATACCTTTCTTATCGCGTTCATCTGGTAAAGCACAAATTGATTGAATTGGCCTTCGTTGACACCATCCCTGCACCAAGTAATATATATAAAACAATATCAGATAAGATAGTACAAAACTGATATATTTTTTGCATGATCACACATCGATTCTACTTTTAGAATATAATCCTTTCGGGTCTAACTCCAATGAAATTCCTGAAGGCTTGAAGTAGTTCCCTCAATGTGACCAATGGAAAATGAGAACAAAGAAATAAACACTTCACATAAGCATTAAAGCACTATACATGCCAACTCCTTACCTGATCATTCCTCCATGAACTAGCCCCTCCAAGGATCCTGATCTAATTTATAAAGATCTTGAATAATTTATAAAGATTATTGAAAAAAAAGCACCCAAAGCCAAAAATATAATATAACTGTCATCTTGGGAACTTCCCTCGGTATCAGGATATTTAAGGTCTGTTTGAATTGAGAGATGAGATGAGATGAGATGGGAAGGTTTTAGATGAGTTCAATAAAATATTGTTAGAACATTATTTTTTAATATTATTATTATTTTGAGATTTGAAAAAGTTTAATTGTTTATTATATTTTATGTGGAAATTTAAGAAAGTTGTAATGATGAGATGAAATGAGATCACTTCTCAATCCAAACGGGACTTAATCAACAAAAAATTAAGTGATAAATTAGATTTCACAATATAACATTTCTAAAATAGCTCAAAGAAACATAGATGCAAAATTACTACTGGAGATGGTAAAACCCGAGCATCAACCGCTGCAAGTTTTTCCCTTACTTCAATTCCAAATTCATCATTTGCAAGCGCAATCCCATTGAAATAATTTAGTGTAACCATCTAGCACAAAAGATAACTTGTCAATAAATTACTAACACAAGCAGGTTTCCATTTATATTGAATTGATATGCCATCATTAGACTACGATTTATCACCAAAGTTAGACAAATTGAAATTAATTACCTCCTCGATACTACTTTTCCTTTCTTTAAAACGTTGACAAGTTGTATTTAAAAGATTAGTTACTTGTCTTTCATTTAGTTCGGTTTAGATTGAGAATTCATCTCAACTCATCATTATAATTTAGAATATATAAGATTGGTGCGAGATTTAAATATGAATTAAGATGATTTTAGATGAGTTAAATAAAATATTATTAAAATATTATTTATTACTTATTACCCTTAAAAAGTATACTCTAATACTCTATAGTGAGGACTAGGAGTCCTCGTTTTATACTGTTACTCCATCCAATGTGTCGGCGTCGATCGTCGAGATACACATACACCCCTTCCACGTACACCATATGAAATAAAAATAGAAAAAGCCCGCGATGCGCACCGCTGCGTATTTTAGCAATAGTTCTTTGAGCTAAAACTTCTAGAGGAAGAGGGAGCAGACTTAAAAAGGCGACATTAGGGTTTTAGCGAGCGAGCGAGCGAGAGAGAGAGAGAGAGAGAGAGAGAGATGGTGAATTCCAACCCCCGGTGCTACTTGGACATAAGCATAGGAGGAGAGCTAGAGGGGAGGGTAGTGGTGGAACTCTACAAGGATGTGGTTCCCAAAACCGCCGAGAATTTCAGGGCTCTCTGTACCGGCGAGAAGGGCATTGGCCCTAACACCGGTGTTCCCCTCCACTACAAGGTCTCTCCTTCCTCTCTCCTTCTCTCTTATTTTCCCATTCAATAATTTTAAACATACGAGTGTGTGTATATATATCTATATATATTGGAGGAGAATCGCATGCATTGACTTAGTTCGATTTATTTCTTGGACTTATAATTACTGTTCTATTTAGTTTTGAGGGGACAGTCTCATTTTGCTGCGGTCAATTCGTGCTTACACGTTTTGTCTTTTCAAATGTGCGATATTCGAAGAAAGATTTTTGGCTTATGTGGTTACTAGTTGAGGAACAATGACCTGTGGTATGATTGTGAATGCCTATTGCTAAGTATCTATGGTTATTATTACAGATCGTTATTATCAATTTATGATCCTTGTCAATGGTAGTCCTTTTTAACTTGAAAGTTTATGGTAATAAAAGAAACCTAAGTGTTTTAATTTATTTTCAATTCATGATCCTTTTCAATGGTACTGTCTTTTTTGACATGAAGATATGGTAATGAGATAAATTAAAGACTTTTTAAGTAAAGTATGCAGTTTCTCATTGTTTTAGTTACAAATGCAACTACACTCCACCTACACGATTTAAAATGCTAATCATCTTGCTTTGGTTATTTGCAAAGCACACTACTTCAGTTATTAGCCGTTTTGTAAATGATAGCATGATCTTCATTTCAGGGGGTCTGTTTTCATCGGGTCATCAAAGGTTTTATGATACAAGGTGGAGACATATCAGCTGGGGATGGCACTGGCGGAGAATCTATTTACGGCTTGAAATTTGAGGATGAGAAACTTGACCTCAAACATGAAAGAAAAGGAATGCTATCAATGGCTAACACCGGACCTAACACCAATGGATCCCAGTTCTTCATCACGACGACTCGCACTTCTCATCTAGATGGCAAGCATGTTGTATTTGGGAAGGTAATTAAAGGAATGGGTGTGGTTCGGACTATTGAGCATGTTACTACTAGAGAGGGTGATTATCCCACTCAAGAAGTAGTAATTATGGATTGTGGAGAGATTCCCGAGGGGGAAGATGATGGAATATCTAACTTCTTTAAAGATGGTGATGCTTATGCTGACTGGCCAGCTGACCTTGATGCCAAACCAGATGAAATTTCTTGGTGGATGAGGGCTGTAGATGACATTAAAAGTTTTGGAAATGAGCATTACAAGGTAGTTGATTTAATATTTTTTTCTGCTCCACATATAGAATTAAATGTTTGTGTGTGTGTGTGTGTGTATTTTTGTATGCATATATTCTGATGTTAACGTTAAAGTTCCCTGACTTCTCCCACGCAGAAGCAAGACTATAAGATGGCTCTCAGAAAATATCGTAAAGCTTTGCGCTACTTGGATGTATGCTGGGAAAAGGAAGACATTGATGAAGGTGAGCTGCACAAGTCTTCCTCGTAATCTCATCTTTTAATAATTATTATTGAAGTAGCTATCTTCCTTGCTCTAGTCCAACTGATGAATTTGCTTTTCTGACTGTGCAGAGAAAAGTGCATCCTTGCGGAAGACAAAGTCCCAGATATTTACAAATAGTTCTGTAAGTTATATGCAACTTAATGACAGCGCCAACTGCACATTCTCTAGGTCGCAATTCTTTTTCACCGAGCAATCACTGACACTCTCTCTCTCTCTCTCTCTCTCTCTCCCCGATCTTTATAGCTTCACAGCCTACAATGGATTTGTAATTGTTTGATTTTATTGTGTTTTTGTTTTTTCTTATTTTTTAGGATGGGGTGGGGGGGGGGGGGGCTACATGTACCAAGGGAAGGGTGACGATTTCAGTCAGTACCCATGATCTTGAAATGCCAAAGTGGCTGTAGCCATATCAAATGCCTCAGAGAAGTTAACTGGCCGGTTTTTGAGAGATCTTTCGATCCCCATCAACTATTCTGCTTACCGAACTTCTCATATTTATTTTTAATTTCTTTTCTTATACTTATAAAAAAAGTTATATGCAACTTAATAGAAGTAGCTTGTTCTTCCGTTATAATATAGAAATCAGGCAAAAATGTTATTAGGGTTGAAAAAAAAGCAATGCAGAAATTGCATTAGGCTACATGTACCAAGGGAAGGGTAACGATTTCAGTCAGTACCCTTGATCTTGAAATGCCAAAGCGGCTGTAGCCATATCAAATGTCTCAGAGAAGTTAACTGGCCGTTTTTTGAGAGATCTATTGATCTCCATCAACTATTCTGCTTACCGAACTTCTCATATATATTTTTTTAATTTCTTTTCTTATACTTATAAAAAAAAGTTATATGCAACTTAATAGATTAGCTTGTTCTTCCATTATAATATAGAAATCAGGCAAAATTGTAATTAGGGTTGAAAAAAAAGCAATGCAGAAATTGCATTAGGCCAAAATGGTCGAATTTAATGCTGTGAATTGTTGTGACCTCAAGCTCTAATATGAAGAATTTAATAGGGTTTAGTCCATGAACAATGCAACCCTGCTGAATGAAATGAGTGTGCTGTTTAGGGGATCTGTAGATGGTCTTTGTTGATTTTCACCCTTTTGTTCAGTTTCAGGCTCTAATGAAATTTCAAATTTGATTTGATAAATTGATACTATTGCCTGACTTAAATAGCGAGCTAGAGTTTAATCTACATTTTCATATTATTCATTTACTGTTAAAGTTTATTCCTTTTAGAGATCAAGATTGCCATTTTACTTTTTCGTCTTGCGTTAATTTGGTCAAAAGATTTTCCTTTCGATTGCCAATGGATTCACAATTATAACAACCACAATTTTCCATCTTCGTCTTTGGAGTTTGGGGTGATGATTAGTTCTTTCTCTTTTTATCCTGTGAAGGTGCTAATATGTTGACTGTCTACAATTCTTCTAGATGCTATAGCATTTAGATCTATTGTCTTGCCTAATCACATGCACCACACAAAGACTCTAGTGGGGGTGATACCTGATTGTATCAGTTTTTCTCATAGATTAATATTTATTGTTATTGTTTAGCAATCTCGTTACATTACTAAGGCTCGTTTTTCTCATATATAATTGATTAGGGTTTTGCATGCTTTATTTAGGCTTGTAAATTGAAATTAGGAGATCTAAAAGGAGCATTGTTGGACACAGACTTTGCTATGCGAGATGGGGAAGATAATGTGAAAGCTTTGTTTCGCCAAGGCCAGGTTGGTATTTTCCATTGATTAGGAACTCATTCATCTCCTCCTCCTGTTTTTCTACTATTTTCAATTTGATGGAGACTAAATTGTAGAGATAACAGAAAGAAAAGCAACGACTGGACTAGGAGAGCAAGTCGATTAAGTTTCACTAAATTTACATAATGATGTTAAGACAACGATCAGGCCTTGTATCATTATATTGGTTTCAAGATATTAAGGAATTTTGTATACTTCCTGTGTACTTGGGCTTCGCCTATTACATTGTGTTCAATAAAATTTTTAACTTATAAAAAAAAAAAGATATTAAGGAATTGGATTTTTGTCAACTGTCGGTTAGAATGATACCTATTGTTATGTTCGACATGGGTTTAAGCTTGAGCTTTTAAGGGCCAAAGTTTGATATGCTGGCAGCGATTACACGATTTTTTTTTTCTTGATGGAAATTATTGAAGTTTTGAATTCTTTTTTGTAGTCATGGTATATCATAATTCAATGAAACTCCTTCCATTAAAGAACTTAAATGATTGAGAAATTATAAATAGGTTGCTTGATTTTGTTAATTTGTGAAGTGATTTAATATATATGTATGGTGGTGTCACGAATGCCAGGCACATATGGCATTAAATGACATAGACTCTGCAGTTGAAAGCTTCAGGAAGGCATTAGAATTGGAGCCAAATGATGGTTAGTGACTTTAATGGTTGATAAATTCTTCCAGCAATGATGCCTCCTTCCCCTTCTCCTTCTCATGTTCATGAGTTTGCTAATTTTTTGGGTGTTTTTTGGGAAAGGTGGGGGTGTGTGTTTCAGAGAATTCTTATGTCATTCTGGTGCCCTTATGATATGTTTCTGTTGCATTTGCCTTCATGGAAAAGTATGTAAGAGACATGAAAACTAATTCTTCTCTGCCTGTCAAATACAAACTCACACAATCAGATCCTGAAAACGAGCAGATTTTTGTGTTTTAAAAGCTTAAGTTTAAGTGAAGCAGATTGTTTCACTTAAACATTGGAAGTCTGTTAACTCGGTCCCTTTTACTTTAACTATTTGAGTCATTGAATATCATTAGAAGTGCTTATTAAAGGACAGAATATTGTTAGAAATGGTAGTCTTGACTGTATATCATGTTTTCCTTTGTGCAGGAAGCATAAAGAAAGAGCTTGCTGCTGCAAGGAAGAAGGTCGATGAACCTCCCATTTTATATAGTTTTGATATGACTTCTTTTCCTGATGTTGTCTTCTTTTATTTTTTTTACATGGTTCTAACATTTCATTACGGTTACAGATTGCTGATAGACATGATCAGGAAAAAAAGGCCTACTCTAAAATGTTTCAGTAGAGTTCTGGCATTCTTCTAGTATGCGAAACACATTTTGGTGAGATTTGCTTTCCGTTTTTTCTAATTTTGCAAGTAACATTCTATTCGTTTTATAAGTACAACTCTGCCTACTCTCCGGAAATACTGATTTCTATTTTATGGGCATTTGTTAGGTTATATGGTTGGCTGGTTCAGGCTTTTAGTTTGCAGACACAAATTGGCTTCATCAGGTACAGATTTTTGGCCTCTTGTTCAATGATCATAGTTTCATTATAAGGGCCATATGGAGCAGTAAGGGAATGATATTAAGACTTAGGAGAAAAATTTCCTTTACCTATTTTCATTTCTCTCCTTACAACCAATTGGGTGACGGTGAGATTTTGGTGAGCTTGGAGTTGTAGGGGTGACCAAACTGGGGTTTCCAAAAAGCCAGCGATTGGCCCAAGTGGTGAAGGCCTTGGTCTTAGGATATCACTCGCTTCAAGGTCGAAAGTTCAACACCTCATGGGTGCTAACAATCTTTTGGGGCCACACCACCTGGTGAAAAGTTAGCGATTTAACCAGTTCGGTGTAGAGAAACTTTCGAGGGTGCGGGACCAAGGTTTACTTTGCAGGGTGGGTCCGAAAGGCCTTGCCTTGGAGAGGTTTCCTGACATAAAAAAAAAAGAAAAGAAATGGGGTTTCCGAAACATTTAATGGTTGAATTGAAGGTGTTTTCATTTTCTATGGAAGGAAGTTCACTCCTCATCATTGAGAGAAGTTGGAAGGTCATGAATAAGATGAGATTGGGACTGTCCACAGTGCAGTGGCTTGCCAAAGCAATCGAGGACTGTTTGAAGGGTGCAACAAAGGATTTTTATACCACAGTAGGTGAAGGGAACCGCAATTTCATCGCACAAAGGTGCTCTAACACTCGTGGTCGGTATATGGCAATAGTGGAATATGGTGGTGGTAGCAGGTGCAATTTCAACTTTGTACCAGAGGAGGTGGAAGGGAAGGGATGGAGGAGGATGATGGAGGTGCTGTGGGATTTCGTTAATGAAGGAAGAGGGCTGAACCATAATAGGGGTAGAGTATCCATTGCTCCTATAGGGAGGCTCTGGTGGCATCATTGAAGCCGGCACAACCCAGTGATAAGGGTGGAGGTAGCGGTGCCAAGGAAGTTCTGAGAGGAGCCTCTATAAGTTTGGGTAATGGACGGGGGTATAACGATCCTTGTACAATAGGGACAGGCACTGTGCAGAGGAAGGGTGGTTGTGGCAGGCCAACTGTCGGCTTGGCAGAGGGGAACCCACTACGATGGCCGACTCTTTCCTGGCAAAGAGTTAACATAAGATACTGACGAGGAGCAGAGAGGAAGAGCACTTGGTCCTCATGTGGGAATCTCTGCCGGTCGGTTAGCCCATGGTGGAGCCGACGATTCTACCTGTGGATACCTCAATTTCTGTCATGTTGGCTAATTGTGATCCTACATTGGGTGGATAGAATGAGCCAATGGAAGGCACAAAGGGCATGGAAGTGGAAATAGTGATGGTTAATGGTGTTGGGGAAGTCAATGTGGAAACATTATAGTCGATAGATCCTCTCTGCGAAATTAATGATTTGGACTGTAGGTCTCCTTCTACTGAGGAGGCAGATTGGTTGGTGGCATCGAAGGGGGCACAGAGGAAGGGACAGAGATGGATGGGGAGTCGATACCGTTGAAGTCTATACCTCCTTGGCAGAACACTGTTTCGGACTGGGTTATGGATAAGGTGTTGGAAATACAGCACTGTGTGGGCATCGAGTGTAAAGGTTTTGAAGAACAATTTATGGCTAACAACCATTAAATTTGGAAACAACCAGACTAAGAAATCCGGTGCAAAAAAAAAAGTGGGAACTCAAGAGATTGACGTGGTCTATCAATTATGAGGGTAGCTCAAGTCGAGAAAGACCAAGAGGGAGGGGGTCGACTTTATCTCCATGAAGCCTAAGATTATATCATGGAATGTCTGAGGGCTTAACAACATAAATAAGCACCTGCAGATAAAAAAACTTGCTTCGAGAGTGGAAGGCGGATATTGTGTGTTTGCAGGAAGCCATGATGGAATATATTCCACGAAGCATGGTCAGACTCTTGTGGAGTTGTCCATATGTAGATTGAGTCTTTTTGGATTCGACTGGAGCATCAAGTGGAGTACTAGTCATGTGGGATAGAAGGGTGGTGACAGAAATAGAGGAGTATATTGGGGAGTACTAGTGGCTGTTTCATTTCAAAATGTGGAGGATAACTTGATAGGGGTTTTCGCTGGAATATATGGGCTGACAGTGGACAACAGTAGAACCCTTCTCTGCGAGGAGTTGGCTGGGTTATACAATTGGTGGGGCTTGTCGTGGTGCATTTGTAACGCCCCAATGGAAGACCCAAACCATATGACCTATACTCCAAAAAGAATAGTTATTGATACAATTGGAGTCCTATTGGAACCTTATAAAGAATAAAAACTTATCATTCCCAAGTAATGTGGGATCTCATACACCTCCTACCTTTATCCTTATCATATGGGGGTATCACAATCTCCCATTCTTAAATTCTCGACGTTCTCGTTGGGCCAGTTCATCGTAGGTGGCAGGCTCAAGTCCCATATTTCTAGTTGGGATGGACTCTTATACCATTTAAGTACCTACCAAGACGACTCTTACCACACTTTGATAGCAACTGACTTTGTTTCCCAAATCCATGCATTCACTTATACTCTTAAATACTCTCTTTCATTCTCAGCTGCAGCCAATAATCTTAAATCTGAAAAGAATCATTTCTTAAAGTGTTGAACCTATAAACTCAAATTTGGTAATAATCAATTGCCCAAACATCTGCAAAGTCTAATCTTAAATCTGAAAATAATTATAGCTTAAGGTCTGCAAAATCTAGAGCCTTAAATTTCACCCCAACTCATTATTAAAGCCTGGGCGATCTAAAGTTTAAAATCTTATAAAAATCATTCTCCTAAAGTCTGCAGAATGTAAAATTTCAATCTCAAAAGAATCATTTCTTAAAATCTAAAGAATCCAAATGTTAAACCTTATCGGGATCGCTTCTTAAAGTCAGATATGTAGAGTCTAACTTCATATTTTCTTAAAACTCATTCAATAAAGTCTACGAAATCAGAAATCTTATGGCCTCGTTTGTTTCATAGCCATTCTCATATCATTTTATCTAATCATTACAACTTTTTCAAATTTTCACTCAAAATAAAATAAACAATTCAAACTTTTTCAAATCCCAAAATAAAAATAATATTAAAAAAATATATTTTAACAATATATTATTTAACTTTCTACTTTTATCTCAACTCATCTCATCTGCAAAAACAAACGAGGCCTAAATCTCTTCAAAATCATTTTGTAAAGTCTAAAGAATGAGCCTACAACATCTAAAGCATCACTATCATGAAATCAGTTAAAAATCTGCACAATCTTAACAACTCAAGTTTCATAGGACACATTCCATAAAGTCTGCAGATTCTAAAACTTTAAATACCAACAGAATAATCTAAATCATCTCTTACAGTCTACAGAATTCTAAACATCAAATCTGAAATTATTTCCTAAAGCCCATAGATATCTGTGACGCCCCAATGGAAGGCCCAAACTACATGGCCTATACTCCAAAAGGACTAGTCAATGATACAATTGGAGCCCCACTAGAACCTTATAAAGAGCAATAACTTCTCATTCCCAAGTAATGTGGGATCCCATACACCACCTACCTTTATCCATATCATATGGGGTATCACAATCTACCCCCCTTAAATTCCCGACGTCCTCGTCGGGCCTGTCCATTGTAGGTGGCACGGCTCAAGTCCCACATTTCTGGTTGGGATAGGCTTTGATACCATTTGTAACGCCCCAATGGAAGGCCCAAACCACATGACCTATACTCCAAAAGGATTAGTCAATGATACAATTGGAGCTAGAACCTTATAAAGAGTAAGAACTTCTCCTTCCCAAGTAATGTGGGATCCTATACACCACCTACCCTTATCCATATCATATAGGGTATCACAATATCCAAAACCTCATATATTATAGACTGCAGAACCTCAAACCTGGCTTTTGATCAAGCTTATGTAAACATTCAAAATCTAAACTTTAAATCTTATCAAAATCATTTCCTACAGTCCACAAAATAAGCTCATCGGGTCTAAAACCTTCAATGTCATGAAATCAGTTCTTAAAATCTACAAAATCTAAACCTCAAATCTCATCAAAATCATTTTTAAAGTATGCAGAATCTCTAAACCTCAGATTTCCAAAGACTCCATCCATAAAGTCTGGAAAATCTCAAACTTTAGATTTCCAAAAACTCAACTCATAAAGTCTGCAGAATCTCAAACTTGTCTCTGATAGCATTTGTAATGTCCCAATGGAAGATCCAAACCATTTGATCTATACTCTAAAAGGACTAGTCAATGATACAATTGAAGCCCCATTGAAACCTTATAAAGAGTAAGAACTTCTCTTTCCCAAGCAATGTGGGATTCCATATACCATCTACCCTTATCCTTATCATATGGGGGTATCACACCATTTGTGGAGATTTTAATGTTGTGCGATTCCCAAGTGAAAGATCAGGAAATAGTAGGTTGTGATCAGCCATGGTGAATTTTTAGTACTGTATTTTTGAGTTGGGCTTGGTCGATCTTCCTCTTATGGGTGGTACCTTCACATGGTCCAATAATCAGTCGTGGTCGAGATTGGACAGATTGTCTCCCCGGAATGGAAAATTCATTACCCGGAGGTATGTAAAAAACGATTGCCTCGCCTTTGTTCTAATCATTTCCCAATTTTGTTAGATTGTGAGAGAATTCAAGGAGGAAGAAGATACTTTAAATTTGAGAATATGTGGTTAAAGACGAAAGGTTTTTTGGAACGGGTTAGACAATGGTGGTTCTCCTACCAGATCCAAGGCACTCCTAGTTTCATTCTTGCAAGTTGAAAGTTCTGAGAAAAGATTTAAAGCTTTGGAATGTGCAGGTTTTTAGTGATGTAGGCAACCACAAGAAGTCACTACTGGAGGAGTTTCATGAGCTTGAAAGGTATCGGGAGAGACAACCAACTTCATTGGAGGAACTTGTTCGGAAGACAGAACTGGTCTCAGAACTAGAAAGGGTCACCCTATTGGAGGAGATTTTTGGTGGCAGAAATCACAGGCTTTGTGGCTGAAAGAAATTGATTGTAGCATGAAGTTCTTTTATAGAGTGGCAAACTCTCATAGGCAAACCAATGCCATTGAGATGCTGAATATTGATGGAGCTGTTCGTACGGAGATCCCGGTGATCCAGGATCATGTAGCTGGTTATTTTGAGTAGTTACTTACCGAACCTGAGGGATGGAGACCGAAGATCGATAGGCTAGCTTTTGAGTCCATTGAACAGCAGCATGTCACTTGATTGGAGAGGCCATTTGAGGAGGCCGAGGTTCATGAAGTGGTAAAAAAGATGGTAAAAGATAAAGCACCAAGGCCGGGTGACTTTTCTTTGGGCTTCTTCCAAACCTGCTGGGAAGTGGTGAAGGAGGACTTAATGAAGGTATTTCATGAATTCTTTTTGGTAGGGAAACTTGAGAAAAACCTCAATGCCACTTTTATTGCACTTTTTCCCAAGAAGAATGGGGCATCTGAGGTTAGGGATTACAAACCCATTAGCCTTGTGAATGGGGTATATAAGATTATATCCAAGGTGCTCGCAAACCGACTGAGTAGAGTCTTGGGGCGGATCATTACGAAACTGCAAAATGCATTTGTATGGGGAAGACAGATAATGGATTCAATTCTTATAGCTAATGAATGCCTTGATAGTTGAATAAAAGCGAGTAATCTAGGTCTCTTGTGTAAGTTAGACATAGAGAAGGCTTACGGTCATGTCAACAGGCACTTTTTGTGGTACTTGTTGGGGAGATGTGGTTTTGGGGAGAGGTGGTGTACATGGAGTAGATGGTGCATATTGATGGCAAAGTTCTCAATTTTGGTGAATGGCTGTCTAATCGACTTTTTTAACAGTTCTCGAGGCTTAAGGCAAGGGGATCGTTTGTCCCCACTTTTCTTTGTCATGGTCATGGAGGCACTTAGCAAAATGATGTCAACGATTGTTAACCGTGGCTTCTTGACTAGTTTCTTGGTTGGTGATACACATCGAGTTACTATGCACATATCCCATTTATTGTTTGTGGATGATCCACTTATTTTTTGCGAGGTAGATCTAAACCAGATTCAGACACTTAGGGCACTCCTACTTTTCTTTGAGATAGTCTTTGGGTTGAAAGTGATGAATTTATCCAAGTCAGATCTAGTCCCCGTTGGCAATGTTTGTAACATCCAGTCACTGGCTAACACTCTTGGTTGTAAGGTCTTTTCATTCCCTAAGAATTATCTCGGGCTAAAACTATTTGGGATGTAGTGATTGAGAAGATTGAACAAAGGTTGGCAGGTTGGAAGCACTTGTATTTGTCAAAAGGTGGTAGAATTACTCTAATCAAAAGCACTCTCTCCAATCTGCCTGCCTTTTTTTTTATTTATTTTTATTTTTTATCATTGTTCCCAATCCTTGCAAGTGTGGCGGCACGCATTGAGAAATTGTATTGTGACTTCCTTTGAAGCAGACTTGTGGATGAGTTTAAATTTCATTTGGTTAAGTGGAGCACGAGATGCTCCCCAATCTCTTCTGGTGGCTTGGGAGTAAGAAACCTGAGATTGTTCAACCGGGCTTTACTTGGGAAATGGCTCTGGCGCTATAATACCGAACTTGAAGCTCTATGGAAGTTGGTGATTGATTCTAGATACAGAGGCCTGTGGTGTGGTTGGGGTGGGGGGGGGGGTGTTATAAGGAGGTGAGCGGGACGTATGGTATGGGTTTATGGAAGCATATCAAGTGAGGGTGGGGGGCCTTTGCTCGTCATACTAGAATTGTGATGGGAGATGGCTCAAGAATTAAGTTTTGGCATGACATATGGTGTCGCGACAGAGCTCTCAAGGATTTATTCCCTGAAGTGTTCATGATTACACGCGAGAAAGAATCTTCAGTGGCCGAACTCATGGAAAGGGTTGGGGATTTATTCCATTGGAATGTGAGCTTTACTAGGACGGCCCAAGATTGGGAAGTTAGCGACTTTGAGAATTTCTTCCACAGCTTTTATACTCCATGATACCGAGCACTTAAGGAGTTGTTACTTTGTGGTGGACACCTACCAGGTAAGGTGCATTTTCAGTTTGCTCTTTTTGTAAGGCCCCCACATATTTGCAAATCAATCACTTTCCGTGGAGACAAATTTGGAGAAACAAGGCCCCCTCGAGGGTGGCTTTTTTTGCCTGGATAGTGGCTTTGGGGAAGATTCTGACAACAGATAACCTACAGAAATGTGGGGTGATTGTCGTAGGATGGTGCTGTATGTGTAAACAAAGTGGGGAGACGGTGGACCATCTCTTACTACATTGCGAGATTGCTAGAGCACTTTTGGGCCGATGTATTCAGCAGGGTAGAACTAGCCTGGGTTATGCCTGCTACAGTGGCCGAGCTTTTGGCATGTTGGGTAAATGTCGGCGGTATCCCACAAATTTTAGCAGTGTGGAAAATGATTTCTATGTCTTCTATGGTGCATTTGGAAGGAACGAAATGACAGGACATTTGAAGACAAGGAGCGTTCTATGGAGGAGATCAGATTATTATTTGTTAGAACTCTCTTTCTTTGGGCCAAAGCGGTAGATGTTAATGGCCTTGATATTCATGAGTTTCTTGTTTCTCTTTTTTCGTCCTAAATAGGTGTTATCTCAAGTATACCTCCTGTGTACTTAGGCTATGCCTACTCTTATTAATAATAATTTAATCGTTTACCTATAAAAAAAAAAGGGAATGATATTAGGGCTCTCTCTCTCTCTCTCTCTCTAGACAATAAAATGTAGCTCGGCAATGGTTTTGAGATTTAGCCATTTCTCATAACAGGAAACCTTCCTGGTAGAAATTGTTTCGTATACTTGGGTTATGAAGTCAGTTTACTGATAATAAACAGTAGAAAAAAATTATTTGCACTTTTTCTCTTCTCTCATCTCTTGATAAGGTTTGTTCTATTTCAGGCTTTGTTGGTGGGCATGAATTGGCTGACAGATCTTTTCAGGAGACAATTGAGAAACTCTAGCTTGAACCAATTTTGATTATGTCAAACTAGGCTTATGGCACTTTATTGCCAGCTGGAACTCTTTATACAGTACTCATCTGATCATCGAAACAATCTTGTTATTTTTCTTGAAATAAAAATTCTTATTTTATGTAAAATTGAATCTTTCTTCTTAAGTGGCCTTTTATTGTTATTACTTTTTGATCTTCTGAACTGTTGTGGTGGCTTTCCATGATTGGAGGGAGCATGTGGCTTGGCCTGAGCTTTGGTGAAAGCATTCCGTCTGTTGTCGACTGAGCCTCCCACTTTAATACTTGGATTTTGTTTTTCTGCCTCCTGTTTTGTGAATCCAGCTCCCAATTTATTTTTACCTTTAAGCCTTCCCCTCTGCAGTTTGCTATCAGGGTTTGAATCTTTTAGTCTTGTCAAAGCTAAATTTTGGCTTGCCTGGGCAACAAGCTTCTGTTCCGTGGACACTGAAACACGCCGATCTGCAAGTGATGTTTCTTCTTCAGCTCTTCTTGTTAAAGCATGGTAATGTTCATGACTGAGTTGGATAATGGTGTTGTCCTTTTCTGAACAGTTAATGTGGTGAACTGCTTCGGCTGCAGATGCTCCAAAAGCTTCTGATTCTAACTGTACAGCTCGAAGCATGAGTTGCAATGTCTGAAGAGTTTGCTTCCTTAGGCGCAGTACTTGTTTGACTTTTAATTTTGCTTGCTGTTCGTCATCTATATCCTGCTTGAGCGTTTCCGTCTTTTCACTTGTGTGATTCAAAGTCTGGCTTGTTTCAATTATCTTCTTCTTTGCGTTGAGCTCTTCTTCCTTCTTGGATTTGATGCTTGTGATAGTGCTCCGAAGTTGTGATTCAAGCTCGGAGATGAAGGTATTAGACATTATAGATTGGTTTTGGGCACTCGCAAGGCCGGATTTTAGCCTTTCGAGCTCATCGATGAGGGGCCTGGAGTCTAGCCATGATTGTGTAGCTCTTTCTTTAGCTGTTTTCACTTCTTCTTTGGTCATTATCAGTTCAATTGTCTTAGCTTCCAATGTGCTGCCACGGCTTTCCACTAGGTCTCCGGCTTTGTTCAACTGGTAAGACTCCATTTGCATTTTGCACAAAAGCGAAGCTTTTTGATTGACCCTGATTTGAAGCTCACTTATTTAGTGTCTACTTATAGATTGTCTCTCTACATTAAGTTATCCAATTTATTTGTCCTTTCGGAAAGTGTGTTTGAGATTCCTAGACAAGCCTTGTTTTTATCGTGTCTCTATTAATGAGCTGTCCACATATGCTGGTTTTTCATGCAATTTTTGCCGCACATTATGGAAGCTAGCGAGTACCTATGATATTGGTATCTATCTCAAGTTGGTTATGTGAGTATGTTATGTATCCTTTCACATGTCTCTTGTAAAGATCGGCTCCTAGAGAATATCCTGGTCTTTTTAGGTACCGAGAGCACTAAGTGGCTTATTTCTGAAAGACTAACTTAGGGTGAGTTTGGATCCCAAACTCATCTCAACTCATCATTACAATTTTTTCAAATTCCAATACAAAATATAATAAACAATTCAACTTTTTCAAATCTCAAAATAATAATAATATTAAAAAATAATATTCTAATAATATTTTATCATCTAAACTCAATTCAACTCAACTCACTTCAACATCCAAACACACCCGTATTTTGGCCTTCAAAATTTATTGATCTTAACGATACTAGGGTTATTGTAAGGAGTTGTAACAGATCATCTGATTGTAATTTGGTCTTGGCTGAGCATCATCCTCTCCTCTGCAGGCAATTTGGCAAAGTGGGCAAGAGCTTCGTTAGCAGCCTCCCTCAGTTTTCTCAAACCTGCTAGGTTCTCCAATAGCTCCTTCACAAATTCCACCATGATTCCATGTGCCCAAAGAAAAAAGAAAAAAGAAAAAAGAAAAAATATATATATATATTTATATAGGGTGAAAGATATGAAAACCTGCATTTTTAAAAACAAATAAGTTGGTAGTCGAAGTACGAGTTGGGATTTCCTTTTCATGCTACCAAATAAAAAAGAAATACCTAAACTAAAATTAGGCTTTTTCTCTAAACTCTAGGATTTAGAGCGGAAGAGAAGTATATCTATTTATTTCTGGAGGGAGTTTTCTTGACAATATTAAAAATTTAATAAATGTATTAATATTCATTTGATATATTTATTTATCTCTATAGTCCAAACAAAAACTGACCCTAATAGGAATCCACCAGGGGCAGTGCTAGAGTCACCAATGGTGGCTCCCGACACTGCCCCCGAGAAGGCTATTTTCATATATTTTTTTTAATCTCTTTACCTATTACAAAAAAAATTATAACATCAATAAAAAAAAAAAAATACTTAATCACTAAATAAAAAAAAAAGTAATGTTATATAAGTAGAGTGTCTAAATGTCGTGTAGTCGTTTAAAAAAAAAAAAGAGATTCATTATTAAAAAATTAATTAATTTTTTTACATATGTTTATTAACTTTTTTTTCAATTGATTACGCGACACTTATAAAAAAAAAGGTGTCGGGGGTACAGATGCTCGGGACCCAAAATGCACACGTTCATCACGCAAATTGTACTGGATTCCACAAAAGCAACTTCCCTGTAATAATTGGAGGAAACAACATGAAAATCATCACGCAAACTGGGCTCTTTTTTTCTCAGATCAACTTGTTATCCCGTACAAAAACTTTATTCCTTCGTGTTACCCGTGGCTCCCTGAAAACAACGGTGATATTTAGTGACAACACATGTCATGGGGTTTAAATAAGTTGTGGCCGTTAGTATTGCCTAAAACTTTATTCCAATGAATGTGCCTTTAGAAAAGAGACTCGAGGAAAAAGTACCAAACTTTGAGTTGTAGTTTTATCTAAAGAATATTATTCATGTGATGATTGAAGCTTAATGAAAGACTTGCTGTTTCGAGTTCTTCGAGGGTTCATGGTTTAGGAGCTTTTTGTTTTTGTTTTTGTTTTTTTGTTTTTTTTAATTTAGTGAGAAAACCTGGACCAGGATAATAGGAATTGGTAAAAACACCTATTCTTTACAAAGTAACAGTTGTGACCATTTTTGAAGTTGTAGTGGCAACCAATAGACAAAGTTTTGGTCGGATTTTGCATAGCCTTGTAATAGAAATGATATTTGTAATTACAGAGTACGTAAACATTGTATATATATATATATATATATATATATATTTTTTTTTAAAAAAGTGAGTAAATATGACTCATATAAAAAAGAGTAATGTTACATATAATTATGAAGTGCGTAAGCGCCGTGCAATCTTTTTAAAAAAAGTGGGGTCTACTATTAAAAAATTAAGTTTTTATTACGTGGATTCTGTATTTACTTACTTTTTTCAAAAGGATTGCGTGGCACTTTCGCATTCCATAATTACAAATATAATTTCTCTATGAAAAAATTAAAATAATTTTTTAATAATGGATCTATTCTTTTTGGAAAGGAATAGGCAACGGTTGCACAATCTATACTATATTAGATTTAACGTTACTCAATAGCCAAACTAAGGGGCGATCTATTAAGGCAGTAGTTATCGCTGCAGACAGCCTTCAATCTATATGGTAAGTAAAAAAAAAAAACGTAACTTTGGAAGACCATAACTTTATATTCAGTTGGCTGTCCGAGATAATTCTTTTTATCTCACTATTTTGTTGGATAGTACTTCTAGTTAATTCAAAAAACCCATGACCATAAAGCTTTTGCTGTAGGAATTTGTTTGGCTAATAAGCATGTTGGAAGACTAGGACAGGACATTATATAGTACTGGAGGTTTGAATCTATCCAAGACCGTTAAATCATATTCCCGATTAGGGAGTTTCATTGGTTTTCTCTGTGTTTCTTTTCCTCGACAAGCAGCTTGGCAAAGTAGGCAAGTGCTTCTTCATTAGTACCCTCGTTCTTAATTTCCTCAAACCTGCCAGTATCCAAATTCACTCTTGACACTGGCTTCTTCAATAGCTCCTTCCCAATTTCCACGAGTCTTTGCAGATTCTCCATTGTTGCAAGGTCAAGAGCCGATTCATCTCCAATCAAATTGTCATCCTATATAATCCATGTATTTCCATGCATGTTAAAAACAAAAACTTTTGATTTATAAATGGCAAGTATTCATGACATCAGGACAGATGGTCCTAGTTTTCATCTAAAAGTTAAATACTCTTCATCAGTGTTGAATCATACTGATCATTGAGAGAGAAGTTGAGAATACTGAAATGTTGATTTATTGTAGCATATGGTCATTAAAGATGTTAAAAGGAATTCATTTTATGATGTCGCTTGGTACGTACCTGAATACGAAGGTAGTTGTTCTTACGACCCAGGGCTCGGAAGAGGGTGGACACGTGGAAATCAACAATATCAGAACTTGCATCGCCAAATACATCAAGCAACGGTGTGGCACCATTCTCATACAACCAATTAAGCAAACCCCATTTGGAGACTCTGGCTGCAGTATACTTCTCCTCATGTTTGGCTGCACCCGTGCCCAACGATAGAACTAGCATTCTGTTGCTGTACTCCATTGCTTTCATGTCATTTAACTCGGTGTGTTGCATTAATATTTCTTTCAATATCTGGCTTATGGCCATCATAGTCTGCAGATTTAGTTTATACAGGATAATAAAGCTTGTGAACTTGGTCCAATGTGCCTCTAAATGATCAAATCAGCTACTTACACTTACAGGATTATTTGCAGCAACCCCTCCATCAATGAGATGGAAACTCCGTGTCTTTCCCTCAGCATTCTTAGTCTCAAAGTGATGTGCTGGAAGAAAAGTGGGTGCTGCAGAGGTGCTGATGCAAACATCTGCTAGCTTAGCATTCTTCAAATCATTCAGTTTTGCCTGTACCCAAAATTAGAGCCATGAAGATTGATCATGACTTCCCATTTGTGGCCACAATTCAAATAATCTTGTGAACTTTGCAGCCTAGCCATACTACAATTATTATTGACATACACATACATCGTTGGTGGAAAAGACAACTGGCTGAAGGAGCTTGATGTCGAATGCAGGTATGATCACGTTTGTTAGGGTCTGTTTCAGTGTTAGATTGCCTAGTAGCCCGTTTGTCAATGACCTCAGGTACTTCCCATCGTACTTAGGCCCCATCACCGAACCGATCAAGCCAGTAATTGAACTCACAAAGCTTTTTTGGCTGGTTCCATTAAAAAAACTTGAGTACTTCCCGTCAACATAATGCACTTTACATTTGTTGCTAGTTCAACAAATGTTGAAGAACAAGGGATTTTAGTTTTGTTGTTTGATTCGAAATTTACCTGCGCAGGGGAAAAATCTTGGGGGAGTGCTCTAAATAGAAGTTGTTGATATCCTTTGCAGCATAGAGGGGACGGCTTTCCTTGTTGGGTGCCGAAAGCATGGTGGTGACCAGCCCACCTGTACTTGTTCCCGCAATTAGGTCGAAATAGTCTGCAATTCTTGCTCTGGGCCCGTCCAATTCCTTAATTAACATACATACCAGATATTATATACAAAATGCTTGAAACAGAATGAAATGATCTAGGGTTGGCGAGAAGTAGGAACCTGAAGCTTAGATTCAAGAAAGGCGAGGAGGGTGCCTGGAATTATCCCTCTGATGCCACCTCCATCAATGCTCAACACAGTCACCATCTTTCCCTTTCCAACACCAGTTGCCATTTCGATGGAAAAGAGCTTTTTGATATTGAATTCCGTGCCCTTCAGCAAATGAATATCAGTTTGACAGTTTGTAATGTGTCTCAAGCATGCCCATCACCATGTTTATCAACTTCAACCTCCAATATTTATGACAACAACTGAACTGACTACAGAAGGCTGGAAAAGCATTCCATGGCCAGGCCCCATGCATGTGTGGATACAGGTCTTCTTGAACTAGAGCGGCACCTTTATTGCTATAGATACTTATATTAATATTGATTTGTTCTAATTCTAAAGACTCTAAACCCTTTATTCTCTGCATCGAAAGTAAATGACTCAGTACTCCCGCAATACAAGAATAGCATCAATACTCAATAGGCCTACCATGTCACACAAAATGGATTTTTCTTTTTGTAATGACTCCTGACTTCATGAGTTAACATAATCCTAGATTTTAAGTTGTTTCAAAATTCAAACCTATGGATGATACAAATCTATCATGTCGAATTTTCAAAGTCAACAGAATAACTTTGTGAATTTCCAGCTTCGAAGCAAGCCGATTTCATATTTATTTGAGAACCTAACATCTTGAAGATAATCATCTTGACAGCTTATACAGTTAATTTCTGATCATATCGGCTAATCCAATCGAAAGATTGATAGAAACATAAGGGTAAATTATACATTATCTATCTACCTGCTGATAATCCAGTACTTCGAGAAAAAAGAATAGAGAGAACTACAAAGTGTGTAGGCTAATTAACAGATCAACATGCTAAAAGCAGGAGTGTAGTCGGAGTCGGCCCTACTAAAATTAATTTGTGATGCTTGAGCTTGACGTACGTTTTGAATCCAACACGAAGAGAAGAGATCGAAGGAAAAAAAAAACTCACTGTTATCAGTACGACACCAAAGAAGAATAGCCACGAAGCTGCTAAAGCCATGGTGATGATTTGGAGTCTGGGGAACGACGTGAAATATGATATTCTCATCCTTGGAAAAACCTCGACAAATGAAGAAAGGAAAGGGTGACGCGGAAGCTGTGCAAGTGAGTCGAAAAACTCGGAGATTCAGAACCTTAAGGAAGGAAAGAGCTGAAAAGCGTGCGGTACCAAAAGCAAAAGCTAGCATGAAAAAAAAGAAATTGTAAAAGTAGCATGGATGGTTGAAATTAATTAATCAATCAAAAAGCAAAAAAATAAAAATAAAAGGGCCGGACAGTCCCTGTGATCTATATGAACAAACTGAGCGCCATTATTCGAGTCTAACTGTCAGTAAACAAAGAGGAAACAAAGATGAGAATAAATGGCACTGACGTGTAGAGAGAATTGTGCATGGAAGTTCTTGAATGAAAATGGTGCTATGTTATTGCATTGTAGAGAATCTACAGTACTGCTACTTATACACGGGTTTCTTAACAGAACAAGATTCTTCCTCAAATTAGAATACAACTCATCTAAAAGATATTTTCAAGAATAAAATAATAACAACAAATAAACAAATACAAGTAATTCATATTTTTTTATCTAAATAGACCAAGTTGTTTGGGCGACTTGCAAAAGTTGGAAGGGGAGAGCATATGGCAGCTTGACCATGTGCTTTGCTATCTTGAGGCTGGGCTTGTGTAGATGGATTTTGGGCTCACGTTCATTGTCTAATAGCCCCCTGGAAGATGGAGAGTAGAGATTTACTACTCCAATCTTGGATAGGTGCAGCTGTAGTAGATGGGCAGATAATGCTTTGGTAAAGATGTCTGCCAATTGAGCTTGTGAGGGAACATGAGAGGTGATGATACTACCTTCTTGAATTTTATCTTGGACGAGATGGCAATTCAACTCAATGTGCTTAGTTCTTTCGTGAAAGATTGGATTGGCGGCGATGTGTAAAGCCGCTTGATTGTCACAATAGAGCATGACACCTTGTGGATGTGAAACCTGCAAGTCAGTAAGTAGAAATATGATCCAAGTAAGTTCTGAACATGTGGATGCCATGGAACGATACTCAGCTTCAGCGAAGGAGCGAGAGACCACTGTTTGTTTCTTTGACTTCCAAGAAACAAGACAATTTTCAAGAAAAATGCAATAACATGTGACAGATCAATGTGTGTTGGGGCATGATGCCCAATCTGAATCACAATAAGCACTTAGTTGTAACTGAGATGTGGAGGGCTAGTAAATTTCCCTGACCAGGTGTTATCTTGAGATATCTAAGAAGCTTGCGAGTTGTGGCCAGATGTGAAGACGTGGGGTGGTCCATGAATGTGCTTAAAAGCTGGACAATGTAGCTTATATCGGGTCCTGTGATTGTGAGGTACAATAGTCGTCCAACTAGTCTTCTATAAGGGCTGGGATCTGAAAGGGGCTACCCCGAACCCTTACTCAACTTGAAATTTTGTTCAAGGGGCAATTTAAGTGGCTGACATCCAAGGGAACCTGAATCAGAAATACTTTATTTGACATAAATGTATTCCTTTAGAGGATCTTACAACCTCTAAACCAAGAAAGTAACGCAAGCAACCAAGATCTTTTATCTAGAAATGAGTGTGCAAAAAAACTTTGAGAGAAGTAATGGATTGTGAACAATTATTAGCCACAATAATGTCGTCAACATACATTAATAAAGCAGTGAAAGAGGTGCCATCTACTTTAGTGAAGAAATTATAGTCGGTTTTAGATTGCTTGAACCCAAAAGCAAGGAGAGAAGAAGAAAACTTGGAGTGCCATTGTCTTGAAGCTTGTTTAAGGTCATAGAGGTTTTTAACTAATTTGCACACTTGGTGGGGTTCTCCTTTAGTGTAACTCGGGGGTTTTCTAATGTAAATTTTCTCGTCTAAATCACCATGTAGAAAGACATTAGGTACATCAAATTGATGTAAGGACCAGCCTTGTATTGCTGCCACATATAATAGGACCCGAACAGTTACTAATTTGGCAACTGGAGAGAAGGTTTCTATGTAGTCTATGCCTTCTTGTTGCGTAAACTATTTAGCAACAAGTCTGGCTTTTGGCCTCTCAATGGACCCATCAGAGTTGAATTTAATTTTGTAGACATACTTGCAATCAATGGCTTGTTTTCCAGGAGGTAAATCAGTGAGGATCCAAGTGTGGTTTTGTTCTAAGGCATTTAATTCAGTTTCCACTTTCCATAGCTTGGTACCAACCATGATGTTTTATGGCTTGCTTATAGGCGGCTGGTTCATATGGAGTGGAAATGGATGCTGAAAAAACACTAAAAGAGGGAGTAAATTTCTAATAAGATAGATAGTGAGCAAAAGAATGAGAAATACCCGTGAGTTCTGTGCAAAACTTGGACAAAGATTGAGCTGGTTCGTGAAGGGAGGCCTGCTTGCAGTGAAAGTTTTGCAAGTATTGAGGTGCTCTCCTGAGTCTATTTAATGGAAAGGAAATATTGATTCATGAAGCACGACGTCCCTAGAAATGAAAGAAGTTATTGTTTCAAGATCAATGAGTTTGTATCCCTTAATACCAAATGGATACCCAAGAAAAATACATATGCGACCAAGATGATCAAACTTTTTCCTACCTTGAGAGAGGGTAGAAGCAAAGCATAGTGACCAAAAATTTTTCAAATGAGCATAAGTTGGTTTAGAATTGAATAAAAGCTCATATGATGTTTTATTTTGAAGGAGTGGGCTCGGGGTCCTATTTATTAAATAGGTGGCTATTAAAACACAGTCATTCCAATATTCAATTGGAGGATCAGCTTGAAATTTTAAAGCTCGAGCCACATTTAACAAGTGTTTATGTTTTCTTTCTACAATCTCATTTTGTTGGGGGGTGGCAACACAACTTTTCTGGTGAATGATGCCCTTGTTGTTGAAAAGCTCAATCATTTGAAATTTCCCCCCATTGTCACTTCTTAAGATTTTGATTTTAAGATTGAATTGAGTCTCAATAAGATTGTAGAAAGATTCAATGCATTTTCTAGTTTCAGATTTACTATGAAGAAGGTATAGCCATATACTTCTAGTAAAATCATCCATTATCGTCAAAAAATATTTGGACCCATCATATGCAGTTGTTGAGCAAGGGTCCCATAAATCGCAATGTATTATTTCAAAAGGAGAAGATGTTATATGTTGACTAGTAGGAAATGGTAGTCGATGTAACTTAGCCATTGGACAAATGCAACAAGACTTAGTATTAATGGAAGAGATATGGTTTTTTACAATAGGAGCATTGATCAAACTAAGACAAGGAAAAGATAGATGACCTAGGTGACAATGCCGAAGGTTGGTAACACCAACATTGTTCAAAACAGAAGCTGAAATAGTGAAAGGAGGTGTTGAAAACTGTGAAAGTTTTGTGGCTAGACTTGAAGAAGAAATTTCAGTTCGTAGCAAGTGGTAAAATACATCCCTCACTTCACTCTTCTCAATCATTGTCCAAGAAAGAAGGTCTTGAATAAAGTACAAATCATAAAAGAAAATGAGACAACAAGTGAGTGAAGTAGCAAGTTTCTTAGCTGAGAGGAGATTAACGGTAAATGATGGAACACATAAAACATCAGTGAGGCAAGTGGAAGCTGTGAGCTGAACATTACCGATGTGTGAGATAAGTACTTTAGTTCCATTTGGTAATTTTACAGTGTGAGAGATAAGTGATGTGGCAGAAGTGAACAAGGAGGGGCAATAAGCCATGTGGTTTGTTGCGCCCGTGTCTATGATCTAAGGAAAGGTGCTGGATTGTAGTGCATGGTGTGTGTGTGTGGATAATGAAATAGATATACCAGCAAAGTTGGAATGAGGGGAAGGCAACTTGGACTGAGCCTTGTTGAAAAATTTGTGACCCGGGGGATAACCATGCAATTTGTAGCATTTATTTACTATATGACTAGACAAATGGCAGTGAGAATAGAGAAGGGCCTCGACATTGCCAGCCTTAAAACATGTATCAAGTATATGGCCCGTAATTTTGCAGTGAATGCAAAAGGGTCTATCTCTCTTTTGGTTAGACTGTGTTTGGGATAGAAATTTTTTAGGGGAAAAGGATTTCTTAATGGCAAGGGCCATTGAGTTAGGGGATGGGGCATGATGGGTAAGCAGATGTTGGCACTCTTGTTGTTGGATCAGTGAAAAAACCTTAGTGACAGGAGGTATGAGATCTAATAACATTATCTGGTCACGTACATTAGAGTAAATATCATTCAAACCCATCAAAAACTGAAAAACACAGTCACGTTGGTAACGATCCAAGAGAGTAGACATGGTACCACAGTTGCACATGGGAATGAGATCATAAATCGAGAGTTCATCCCATAAGGTTTTGAGCTTACCATAGTAAACACTTACAAAGTCGTGTTCTTGAAGGAGACTGGCAAGGTTGTTCTTGAATTGAAAGATACATTGTCCATTTTGGTGGGAGAAATGGTCCTGGAGGTCGAGCCATATGTCCCGTGCATCATCGACAAAAACAACGCAAGATTTGATAGAGGAACTGATAGAGTTTTGAAGCTAGGAAACCACCATGTCGTTGCAACGCTTCCAAAGTTCAAGCAAGGGGTCAGTTGGGTCGGATGGGCGTGGGATATCACTCGTGACAAAACCCATTTTGTTTTTGGTACATAGAGCGCGACGCATGGCATGCGACCAAGTGGAGTAGTTATCGGCGGTGATTGGGTCAGTGACGAGAAGCATGGCTGGTTATCGCCATTGTCTAGGCGGAAGGGATTGTCGGGGTCACTGAAATTCAAAAAATGAGTCATATGTGTGGCATGAAAGGTGTTTGTATTTGGGTTTGTGTGGACTGCTGAAGGATCAGAGTGGTGGGAGGTAGAATCAGACAAGTTTTCAGATGGGTCTTCCATGGAATTGTTCTCTTAGACTATTGATACCATGTAAGTAAACAAAGAGGAGAATAAATGACACTAACGTGTAGCAAGAATTGCGCATGGAAGTTCCTGAATGAAAATGGTGCTTTGTTATTGCATTGTGGAGAATGTATAATATTGCTACTTATACACGGGTTTCCTAACAGAATAAGATTCTTCCTAAAATTAGAATACAACTCATCTAAAAGGTATTTCCAAGAATAAAATAATAACAGTAAATAAACAAATACAAGTAATTCATCCTTTATCCAAATAGACTAAGTTGTCTAGGCGACTTGCAAAAGCTAGAAGGGGAGAGCATGTGGCAGCTTGACCATGGACTTTGCTATCTTGAGGCTGGGCTTGTGTAGATGGATTTTGGGCTTCACGTTCATTGTCTAATACTAACACAATAACACGTATGATCGAGGATGATCATATACAACAAGACTTGCCCGAAAAATGTTGTGAAAAACGGCGACTTGAATTGTTTGAAAATCTTCCTTAACCTTGTTTAGACGATATGAAATGAAAAATTTATAAATAATAATAAAATAATTTATAAATAATATTAAAATGATTTGAATTAGGATATTTTGTGGGATTTTAAGAAATGAAAAAGAAAAAATTGAATAAAAATATTATAAAATTAAAATATAATTGAATTATTTTTTGTATTTTGTTTGGAAGTTTGGGAAAGTTGTAATGATTAGCCAATGATTAGATAAAAAAAATTAAAAACTTGATATTGAAACGTATTTGTATTTGAGTGATATTTGAATGTTGAGATGAAATAAGGTATTAATGCTACTAATTAATTCATGAGGAGGTGTTTGGATTGGCCGGTTATAACCACAGTATTCCTCCGCCATAAGTGAGAGTTATCAATAATATTGGGGTACCATTTTTTTCCTAAAAAAACAAAAAGGAGGTGTTTTGATCCATAGTTTTTTTCCCCTCAATGATTGGAGTAATGTGCCTCGGTTTTTTTCTAGCTTTTCCTTTAATTTTTTCTTGGAGTATTATTTTAGCCACAAATGAATTTTATGAAAATAAATATACAAATTAAAGCAATTTTACAATTTTACATACTACGTCAAGTTACATTTATTGTAAAATAGATCTTACATATTACATGATTAAGCCATATCAATTTATGAGTATTTTTTTTATGAAATCTCTTTATAGCGGTAACACTTGATCTTCTTTTTTTTTTCTTATTGACAATATGAAAATAAATTCATTAGGAGAAATCATAGTTTAGAAATTAACATATGCATGATATATACATGTGTGTACATGTTGGCTAATTGTCTTGTAATCACATTGTATATATAATAACCTCAATACACATGATTTGATCAGAATATAGATGTAAAAAAAGCCTTAATTTATGTGTGCTATATCTACATTAGCTTAAAATTAATTACTAGTCTAGTAGCGTCGAGCATATAGGCCACATAATTAACATATATTTAACTTATTTAAACAAATAGTTATTTTTTAATAGAATTTAATTAATTTAATAAAACAATCGAGTATATATAAGTTGCACTTAATTAATTTCGACTTGTTGATATATGATTCATTTCATTAACAACTGCTCTAAAAATATGCATGTGCATATATAATTAATTAGATAATCTATATATATATTTTTTTAGATTTATCGTGTCTGCCACTTAATGTATCAAGTCGTCAACAAGACCTCCCTCCCAATCATTCTTCTTTTTCTTCTTTTTTTCTTTTATTTTTATTATTATTATTATTTTTAAAAAGAGTACTGTACCTCAATTTTATTGAAAACCCTCACTTGTAATTGAAAAAAATCGTAGTTACAGCCGGATACCTGAAGGTTACAAATACTCAAAAAACCAGAACTCAAACATAAAAAAAAAAAAAGCAAACAAATCCAACCACAATACAAAATATCAATAATGTTCAAAGAAAATTACAATACCAAGACAAAGGAAAAAAAAAAGATGAAACAGTAAACACATGCAAAAAGAGCACGCAAACAATTAAGATCAACTCAATTAAAGCAAATACAACTTACTAGTGGAACCTACGTGAGATGCAAATAAGGAAGACCAACACCGGGGGGTTACTAGTGGAAACCAGAGCTTTGTGTTCACGCTAGGGAACACAAAGCTCTGGTTTGGATTTGAAACTCATCTCATTATTATAATTTTTTTAAATTTTTACACAAAATGTAATAAACAATTCAATTTTTTCAAATCTTAAAACAATAATAATATTAAAAATTCAACTCATTTAAAACCATTTCTAACTCATTTTTAAAAGCAAACGGGGCCGATTGGATCGAAGACATGCCTAGTAGTACTCTTTTTATGCTTTTCTTTAATGTTTATGGCATTATATATATCGGATCACATGATATTGTCATAATGATATATAGTCTAATATTCTGGTTCATTTCTTTTTTAAGTAATGGAAAATACCTAATATTGACCATATATATATATATTAAACCGAAATAGCTCTTATAAATATATATATTATATATATAATAGCTCTTATATATATATATATATATATATTATAGTGCTTTTAAATCAGTACTAATGGATGTTTCAAACACTGATCTGATTCATAAGCAATGCTACGTGTACTTAAAATTTTACGTACAAAATTTATTTTATCAAATTTATTTTTAAGTCAATTAATATATTTTGAATTTCAAATTTTATAATATTTAACGTATCAATAACTACGCCAGCACGTAATATTGTTATTTGAGTAAAAATTATAATCACAAATTAATAGCAATATTTCTCATCGGTCCATTAATACATAATTATCATTAAATATTGGTTTTAGACAATCAAATTAATCATATTCCTTGTGGTCTTTCAATTAATATTAGATGGAAATTACAACTGTAAAAACAGAGGAAAATGAAGAGAGAAACTTCAATCCACAAAATTGTTGGATTGATTCTTGATATTCTGTCTATTCCACTTCTCAGAATACAACTTTTATAGTCACATTGTAAACATCACAGCATTAATTGTCGATTTCAACATGTGTTACGCGAAGGGAATAAGATAGCGGATTGGTTGGCAAAGGATGGTGCCAATGGCATCAATTTGGTCTATACTAATAATTCTATTTTGCCTCGAGCCCATAAAGGCTTGTTGCGTTTGGACTTGTCTGGTATTCCTTCATTAAGATGTCGTTGAACTTTATTATTGGTAAGCTTTTTTTGTGGTCTTTTTATAGGCTTGTTTAGTTGTCTTCTTTATTGGCGTATTTTGTTTGTTTATTTAACTTTATGTTTTCTTGGTTAGTTTTGTCCTTGAATGTAACTACGGTATTCTTCTACCACAAGTGAGGGTTTATTAATAAACTCAGAACGGAACCGTTATGTGGGTGACTACTAGCTCTTTCCAAAAAAAAAAAAAGGAGTAAACATCACAGCATTAATAAAAGAACAACTTTCAAGATAAGCTAATTAACATTATAATCTAAACATAGCAGAACACACTAATAATAAAGTTTATGAAAAACTCCATCAACTTTAATAATATTGGTTTTCTCTGAGTTTCTTTTCCTCGACAAGCAGCTTGGCAAAGTGGGTAAGTGCTTCTTCATTAGTACCCTCGTTCTTAATTTCCTCAAACTTGCCAGTATCCAAATTCACTCTTGACACTGGCTTCTTCAATAGCTCATTCCCAATCTCCACCAGCCTTTGCAGATTCTCAGAGCTTGCAAGATCAAGAGCCGTTGCATCTCCGGTCAAAGTGTCATCCTATATATTATACATATTAATCCATGCAGTATTTCTAAGCATGCTAGAATATATTAAATTAATAACTAAATTCATAACATTAACTAATTGAAGTTTCTGAAACTCCAATACTTTTCGTTTGGGACGTGCTCAAGTACCTGAATACGGAGGTAGGTGTTCTTACGATCGAGGGTTTGGAAGAGAGTGCAGACGTGAAAGTCGACCATATCAGAACTTGCATCCAGATATACGTCAAGCAAGGGAGTGGCGCCATCGTTGTACATCCAATTAAGCAAACCCCATTTGGAGGATTTGGCTGCTGTATACTTCTCTTCGTACTTGGCCGTACCCGTCCCCAAAGACAGAACCAGCATTTTCTTCATGCAGAACTCCTTTGATTCCATGCCATTTAACTCGGTGCTGTTTTGCATCAACATTTCTTTCCGAATTTCGCTTATGGCCATCATAGTCTACATGTGGATGTATATATATTATTTAGTTTACAAAATGGAGATATAATTAAGAGAGTTTGAGAACACTTGTAGATATATATGCCTCTCTCTCGGACAATTGATCTGTATACGTAGCCACTTACAGGGTTATTTGCAGCAACCCCACCATCAATGAGATTGAAATTGCGAGTCCTTCCCATGGCATCCTTTGTCTCAAAGTAGTGTGCTGGAAGATAAGTGGGCGCTGCAGAGGTGCCGACACAAACGTCTGCTAGCTTAGCGTTCTTCAGATCATTCAGTTTTGCCTGATATATAATTATATACCCAAATTAAAATTAAACGCCCCTTTCACGAGATCATATGATCAGGACTTAAGATTTTTGGCCAAATTTTCAGGAATTCAGTGAACTAATTTAATGGCAGCTAGCCTATAAATGAACATATTACTGACAAACTCATACATCGTTGGTTGAAAAGATAACTGGCTGTAGGAGCTTGATATCGAAGGTTGGTATGATCACGTTTGTTAGTGTCTGTGTCAAGGTTAGATTTCCAAGTAGCCCGCTTGTCAACGACCTCAGGTACTTCCCGTCGTATTTCGGCCCCACCACCCAACCGAACAAGCTTGTCATTGAATTCACAAAGTTTTCGCGGCTGGTCCCATGAAAAAAAAAACATTTGTTGAGTTTGTTTAAGAATTGTGGTAAAATTTGAAGAAAAGTAGGAGACTTTTTGGTTTTGTTTGTTTGATTCAAAATTTACCTGCTGTGGGGAAAAATCTTGGGAGAGTGCTCTAAATAGAAGTTGTTGATGTCCTTGGCAGCATATAAGGGACGGTTGTCCTTGTTGGGTGCTGTCAGCATGGTGGTGACCAGACCACCTGTGCTTGTTCCTGCAATTATGTCGAAATAATCTGCAATTCTTGCACTTTTCCCATCCAATTCCTGAACATGCCACAGATATATAGTATAGTATACACGAATGTCATGAAACAAAATCAGAAATGGAGAAGATAATCAGGTGGTTATGGCTATGGCTATGGTTGGTGAGAAGTAGGAACCTGAAGCTTAGATTCAAGAAAGCTGAGGAGGGTGCCCGGAATTATCCCTCTGATGCCACCTCCATCAATGCTCAACACAGTCACCATATTTCCCTTTGCAAGACCAGTACTCGCCATTCGGATCTAGAGATCAATCAGCTTCTTGATAATATAGATGAATTTCTGCGTCCTTAGGGAACTAATATCAAGCTTAATATATATGTTCTGCATGTGTAAGCTGGGTGCAGCCTAGCTATATATAGAGTACGAGATCAAAAAAATATATATCAGGCCTTAACTATAGGTAATTATTAGGGTATTATAATGGAGCACTACTTGCCATGCATGCATAATGGAGCACTACTTAATTGCCATGCATGAGTAGTACTACGACTTTTGGTTTGTACGTATCAGATGGCCACTTGAGTACTACTGATTATATAACCTTATAGTTTAATACATACATACATACATACATATATATATATTATATTATATAAGGAGCTAGGAAAGACAATGACTTGAAAATGATGATCTCAAAGCTCATGCGCGAACCTCGTCTTCTTCTGTATCTTGAAGCTGATCACTTTATTCTAATATCCTTTTTAGTTTGATTCCTTAATCGTGGCAGCTTCCAAGAGACATGGTGTTTGCACGAGTTAGGACAAGCGGATCATCTTACGAATTAATATAATATAGAGTTTGAAAACGAGTGGCGTGCTGCATGCATCAACACTTTAAGCAATGATATATAATCAATAATAATGATCTCTCTCTTACGTCATCTATATATATATATATATATAATTCTAATTTGCATGACCGAATAAATAATTTAGAGTAGACATTTCAAATTCGCATGAAGGCAATGATCGATTCACCTCAACAGGCATATATATATATATGCACTAATACTAGCAAAAATCATCATTAATTTGTTTTATTAATAAAATTTCGATAAGTTAACTAGTACTATATAGTATAATAATACCATGATCATACGTACAAAACTCTTTTTACAGCGTCTCTATTAATTTAAATTAATGAGATTTTTATAGATAATGACAAGAAAATTAAAGTTGTATAAATAGTACTGTATCTATCTCATTTTGCATAAGTTAATTAAGATCTAGGCCGTGCAGCCACAATCTAGTCTTAAGAATAAATATAATATTCCTGCAACTATATAATATATTATTACAATCTATATTATACCACTTTTCATAAAAAATACTAAAATTTTTCACATTTGAATTTTAATGTAAATTAATGGTCACCAGTACTACTTTGATTAATATTCATTAAAGTTGTTAAAAAATTGGTATGTATATATATAATTAAGTTACTATAATTTTAAGAATTACATGCCTACGAATTAATTAGGAGCTCTAATATTAGTACATTGATCTCTATATTTTAACCTATGTTTTTTTTATAATATATTTTAACCTATGTTTTATTAATTCATAACATTGGTCTTCTAGACAAAAAAATCTTAAAAAAAGACAAACAAACAGACAAATATTGCTCGGCCCTAATTGCGGTAATTTAATTTGAAGAAAATATAATAAAATATTAGTTAAAAAAGAAATAAAAAACAAAACAAAACAAAGAGATTAGCTAGCCAGCCGGCCATCGTGTGCTAGCACGTTCATATAATTAATCGTCAGTTGATCAATTGATAATATATTGTACCGATTATTTGACCAGCAATTTATATGACAAATGAACGTTTAAGCTTGTTAATTAGCATCGAAAACATCACCCAAATGGATAAGTAAGAAGCTTTTCGTGATTTCCTATGCAACCTTATATATATATATATATATATATATGGGTAATGCTACGGCCACCGTTACTTCTTCTTGTTTTTCCTTCTCGCTTGACGTGGTATACCAACCGTGGCATGTTTTATTTTTTGTCTTTTCGGTTTTCTTCTCTTTGTTTTTTTTCCTTCCCACGTCGTCTTCCCCATTTCATCTTCCCGAATCTCCATTCCATTTCGTCTTTCTGCAATTTTTTTTTTCGCATCTCCTTATTTTTTTTCCTTCCCATTTCATCTTCCCCCTCCAACCTTTCATTTCTTCTTCCCTCCAACCCATTACAGATTTCGCTCCCCTCTGATTTCATCTCTCTGCATTTTTTTTTCTTTCGGCATCTTGTCTCTTTGCACTTCGAAGCCACTCTGCATTTCATCTCTCTGTAGGTTGTCTCCCATCCAAATCCCCAACACTGGTACATATTTGCAAGATTCAAACCATAAATCCTTGTTTCTAGCCATCTGTAAAAACGAAAATGAAATGGGTTGGAGGAGGAAGAATAAATGGGAAGAGAAAAAAACAAAAAAAAAAAAGCAAAAACAAAAAGAAAAAAAAAGGAAGATGAAATAGCGTGGAAGACGAAATCTGTAGAAAGGGTCAGCACCATTGTCAAATCATTTGAGTTGAGTTCAGCGTGAATGGTTGCCGCCCATTTAGAAGCTAAACCTTCATGAATTTTCCTTTGTGAAACTTGTTGAATATGCTTTTTTCCCTTTTGTATTGCACTGCTTTTGTTTCAACTAGGAATTGGACTTAGGTAAGCTCATCCATACGAATCTCAGGAAATTATCTAGAGATTGAAATATTTTCAATAGAACTTCAGTTCAAGTCATAATGGAAATACAAACAGGTGATCTTGTTATTTCTTCTCACAAAAAAGAAAAAAAGAATGGGAATACGAAATGGAGGGTGAATTCGAATTGGGAAGAAAGAAAGGGGAAAGCAGAAACGAAAGAAACAAAAAAGAAATGGACTCTGGAGGGAAGACGAAATGGAGGAAAAAAAAAATTTAACGCATGCGTGGTATGTCCACGTCAAGCGGGAAGCAGGAACGGGAAGTGGGAACGGTGGGTATAGCATTTTCCTATATATATATATATTAATATATCACACACACTAGTAAGGCTCAACGTTTGCCTAACGTAAGTCTCGTGACTACTAAATCGACATCTTCCTTGTCTCCTACTACAATCTTTGCTATCATCTTTCTTATCTTGGATCAATTGTCTCAAACGTTTTTCATATTTCAATTGTGTCAAGAGTAATGTTGTGTACATTTATGGAATGTGTAAGTATCGTACAGTAACTTTAAAAAAAAATTTACTATTAAAAAATTAATTTTTTTTCATGTGGATCATGTATTTATTCACTTTTTTTTTAAAGTGATTGCGTGGCACTTGCACACTCACGACTGCAACTATCATTTCTCTTGTGACAATATTAAAAAAGTGACTTTCTAACGTTACCTCGGCCACTGTAAAATGAAAAAAATAGTAAATTGTCATGTATTAATTGTAAAAAGAAACAAAAATTACCATACATAGAAAGAATATCCTTAGAAGAATATATATGACTTGGCTTTTCCTTAATCTGTATCTCAACTATAGTACGATGTATTTCACTAAAACTTTTTAATTGCTCTATTCTGCTGAGCACAAAAAATATATGTTTTTCTGGATATTCTGTTTCTTCTTTTGATGTAATTAAGATTAGATAAATTACCCAAAAAAAGTAAAGGGGAGGGAGAGAGGATATATGGAAACATAACAAAACATGCAGTACTAAACTAATGAGACATATATTCATAGGATTTTTCTTCTTTGGTATCATACATGAAACTGTAGCATTAATATTCTCCCATGATCCTTTCCCATCAAAAAGATTAATAATAGCTGTACTAACCTGATCTCCAACAATGTGCTAATATTTTTTATAAAAGCATGCTAAAAAACCATCAAGTCCAGGGGATCTTAAATGATCCATTTAAAAAAGTGTTTTCTTGACCTTATCAGTCGCATAAGCTTTCTCCAATTCACTTTGGAAATTTGATGGTATCATTGTATTAAAATCTTGAAGAATATTCTCAATACCTGTTGGATTGGAAGTTTCATAGACAGATATTAAGTGTTCCATGAAAGCCTTAATGATATAAGTCTGAGTAGTATATGAAAAACCCATATCATCCTCCACATAGTCTATATGGTTAACTTTCCTTCTTTGGCTAGCACACTGATGAAAGTACCTGGTGTTGCTATCCCCACCCTTTAACCAATGCTGCTTTGCTTGTTGTTTCCATGCAATCTCTTCCTGTCCTGAAAGAGTATCTAGGTCTTTTTGAGCCTGCTGCATTTCCTCCACACCATGAGCATCACCATTTTCATATACCAAAAAGACAACAATGATGTTTTATCCTTGACTTTCTTCCTTATACTGGACCCAGTAGCTATTCTCCACCTTTTTAATTGTGCCTTGCATTAATGCAAATGATGTTGAAGTTGTTGTATGTGATCCATGTTAGGCTGTCCAGACTATCATACACTATCAACAATTTTAGCACATTCTTCATATAATACCCAATTGGCTTCAAACCTAAAAGGCTTATGTTTTTTAGTATGGACAATCTGAGGAGTCAACCTTATCATTAAAGGGCAATGATCTAAACTCCTTGCTGGTAACACACTTACCTCAACATCTGGATAAGTAGCATACCGACTCTTATTAGCCACCACTCTATCCAGTCTTTCTTTAGTGAAATTTCCATCATTTCGATTGTTACACCAAGTATACCTTGGTCTTTTATAATCAAGACTACTCAAATCACAAAAACTCAAAACTTGTTGAAAACTTGCCATCTGTAATGGAGATCTCCATGCTACCCCATACTTTTCAGCTTGACATAAGATTTCATTAAAGTCACCAAAACATAACCATGGTACTAGATCACAGACTTCAGAGCTTTTAGTAATCTCCATCGTTTCTCTCTTTTTCCAACCTCTGGGTATCCATAGAAGCTAGTCAGTTTTCAAGTGCTATCAACACCAGAATCTGCAATCTCAACATTGATATGGTGCAAGGAATAACTTTGGATACTTAAACCAATTCCTTCCCTCCAAAATAAAGACAACCCTCCTTTGCTACTAACACTATCCATAACAAAAGACATTTTCATAACCAAATTTATGCTTTAATTTAACCATTATAGTTCTATGAGATTTAGTCTCCATTAGAAATAGAATGTCGGGACTAAATTCCTTCACCATCTGATAAAGATCCCGAACATGTCATCAACATAAAATATTCATAATGGTCAGCAGGGCAGGCAACTAGCCTCCGTTGTTTCATCAGAAATGATTTTCTTCCTCAGTTTCTCACTGTTAATTATTTCTTCATTAGATTGGCTTATATCCCTTACTATGTCCACTATCTTCCTTTTTTACTGAGTAACATACCTTGTATCAGAATTAGAATTAGTGGAGTTTAGGCGAGCCCTTCTCTTCCATGATCGTGTGACTATTGTCCCTATTTCCACAGCACCCACATCATCCACAGTAGGATCATCTAATAGTTTTTTACCAGCCTCATCATATTTGTAGTTCTTAACATTCTTCCCAACTTCCTCCAATCCATGTTGAATACATCCCAAAATATCTGACAGTTTCCCTCCAAAACTCTCCCCATGGTCAGTTATTTTTTGAATATAGGGATTCAAATTTTGAATATTTTCATCTAACTGTCCCGAGTTTTTAGTAAACAGTCAACTTCCAATAACTGTCATACCTGTCCCCTCTGAGACCAAACTCTCCTTCATCTGAGAACTGCCCTTAACTATTATACCCCCAGTGGTCAACTGCTCGCCACCCACCATCTTCAGTTGAAACATGTCCTCCTTCGATTGCTCAATTATCCCAGTCGTAACTGAGTGTATCATAGTAGATTGCACAGCCCTAAGCCAAACTCCATATTGCTTGGAAGAGTTTGACTTAAAAGAATGCAGAGGCGTTGCAGGAACACAACCCGTTGATCCAAGGAGAATTACACTACAAGAAAAACAGAATTTTGGTAACCTTTCATACTTACAAGTTACCCAGGTATTACTTCCCCCAATGTTAACCATAAGACCACGAAGTAATGGCTTACTAAGATCAAGTAAAATTTGAACTCTCAGATACTTTCCCATCCTATACCGTTTTGATCAACATCAACCAATGGCAAAGCACCAAGAGCAGATCCAAATCTCTCCCCTACCAATTTATTCATGCCACCCAAAGGGAGATTATCCCCTACCAATTTATTCATGCCACCCAAAGGGAGATTATGGAATTGTACCCAGAAAAATTCCTTGTCAAACTTCATATCCTTAATAGGGTTGTAACCGTCAAATTCCTGAAGGATCACCAAATGTCTATCAAACATCTAAGGACAACCACGTTTAACTTTCAATAAATCCTCAAATGACTGAAACTCCAGGATAAACATATTTTCACCAATGTTCGAAAATCTTATAGGCCCAACTACCTTCCAAGTTTTCCGCATGATATTTCGAAAGACATCGAAAGGGATTGGTTTCTCTGAGATCATTTTACCAATCAGACAATGCTTACCCCGCAATAGAGTTTCCTCAACATCGCCCACTTCTATCACAACTTCCTGACGCTCTTTTTCTGTTAACATTAAATTTCCATACTGCAACAATAATTCAACCGCCATGTTAATGCACACCAATCCTCCACTGGTTGCAACCAAGGAGACACCTTGCCCATGGCAAACTCTAACTCTCACCTTTGTCGCCCAAGAGAGCCCAGAGAGAGAGACTTCCAATGTAGCTTTCCTCTGAGATATATATATATATATATATATATATATAAGAGTATTTAGAGTGGTTTGGATTCAGAGATGAGTTGAGATGGTTTATAAATAGTAGAATAGAAGTTGAATTATTTATTATATTTTGTGTGGGAATTTGGGAAAGTTATTTTGGGATTTGAAAAAGTTAAATTGTTTATTATATTTTGTATAGAAATTTAGGAAAGTTGTAATGATGAGATGAAATGAGTTGAGGTGGGTTGAGGTGGGTTTTGAATGCAAACGACCCCTTAAAGTTGTCTGAAAATCTCACTTTGACCGGCTATAGATATTATAGAGCTCACTTTTTCTCTATCTCTCCCCACTCTAGGGAACTCTAATAGATCTTAATCCCATAAAAGAGTAATAATACAGTATTAGGATGCATATCTCCCACACTCCTTTTTAAAAAATAGACTACCATTAAAAAGTAAATTTTTATTTATATAAATCCTAAATTTACACAAATTAATCCAAATCTACACGCCCTAAAACTATATCCAATCCCCTTATTAAACTTCATAGTTTCATAGAGGAAATCTAATTTATATGCTTCAACCAGGGCATTTAGAAAAATAAGTTGTGAGACTGAGAACTCCAAGCCCATGGGCCAACGATGGTCGAACTCCTCATAGTCTTAAGGCCATGTTTCGATATTATCAGAATTTTTCAGAATTATCAAGATTTTCAAATCTTCTTATAATTTGATTTACAAACATCACCTAAATATAAAAGAGCAATATTAGATATAATCTTTATTTGAAAATTACAATACAAGTTTAGGTAATTTTATCTTTAAAATTTTTTAAAATTACAAAACTATCCCTCCTAAAATAATGTTTTTTCTCGTTTAATAAAGGGCCTACAAATTCAGTCCCTAAGTGAGAACTGTAAATAAAAACTTCTCAATTTCAAATTTTTACACTTCCCAATTTCAAATTTTTAAGTTTTTCATCTAATTATTATATAATTATTATTTAAACATAAAACGTAATGCAATTTTTATAAATTTCAAAACAAAACATAAAAATTAATATAAATTTTTTAAATTTAAAAGCAAAACTAATAGTAAAAATTAAAATTATATTCGAATAATTTTTTAACTTTCTAATTTTTTATTTAATTTTTTATCTTTCATTTTCTAAAATTTAATAAATTTTCTGTTGACAAAATTTTGAGATGCCGATGGTCCTATGGAGTGGGCACAAACATGTTGTGCGGAGAACTCCGAGGCCACGGCCCAACGATGTTAACTCCTCGTAGTCGGAGACGTAACGGAAGCAGATTCTGGTTCTAAAATCTCCCGGCGAGATTCAGATGAATTGGAAGTTATGATCGTACTGCGCATCTGGCGCACTGCAACTCCGCCACTCCTGTCTTCTCCATTTACTTCTTCACAGCCAATACACCCCCCACCTCCAAGCTTGACATTTCCCGTAGCTAAAATCTCTCTCGGATTTAACGGTGCACGCAGCTTAACCTTCACTCGTCGTCGCACAAGTCATCAACCAAGAACGGCCAATTCCTACATGGCCGAGGTCGATTCTAGGTCCGATCGCCCATTTTCATTCTTCGATTAGAAGATTGTTTTTTTTCTCTATCTTTGTCATTTTGTTTTAGCTTTAACATTAAAGTTTTGGTCCTTTGCAGCGTCGTAAATCCAACTAATGCTGAGATAATTGTGGTGCGTCACGGTGAAACAGACTGGAATGCCGATGGAAGAATTCAGGTCCTTCTTTCTTCTTTTCGGAGTTCAAGGTGTAGAAAACTGGCTTGGTTGAGTTTTGAAAAGGCGCCTGTTAATTGGTTTATTTTCTATTTGTATGAGCACCGGTATGTGCCGCTTTTTATTAAAATAAAATACAAATTTATTATTGTTCTGTGTTCTATAAAAGTTGCGTTCTTTCGTATTTCAAGATCAATATTTGTGTTTTATTTTCAAAACTTTACAAATTCAAATGGCGTTTATCTAGGAAATAGATCATAATCCTACAAATCCCATTTCATCACCTATGATTGTTATATGGTTTTCTTATCAATCCTATATATATATATATATATATATATATATATATATATATATATATATATATATATATATATGGTTTTTGCCTCACTTTTGCCAATATTTCTACTTTTACAAGCAACGCATATCTAAACAGGGACATCTGGATGTTGAACTAAATGATGCTGGAAGACAACAAGCAGCTGCTGTAAGTTATCACCTATAGATTTTACGCTCCTTGGTTTCGCCTCAAAAACCAAGATGGTTATGAGCCTTGTGGAAGGTTCTCTGTTTTGCTTCGACCTTACAACTTAATCTTCTTTTTCTTAAAGGTGGCTGACAGACTATCCAGGGAGCCTAGCATCTCTGTTGTATACTCTTCTGACTTGAAACGAGCTCTCGAAACTGCACAGATAATTGCGGCCAGCTGTGGTGGGCTAGAGGTGAGCATCGAGAAATTACTTTCTTGAAAATTGATATCATTTCATTTTAATTACTAGAACAGATGTGAGGAGATGATTGTGCTGGTTCAATTGTGAATCTTTGATTATAGTTGTGTATAGAGTAATCACTTTGAAGTCATTTTTCTTTGACCTAATCAATTTTTCTATGGAAAGTATTATTTTGTACCACACACGTAGAGGCCTAAAGAAAGCAGCATGAAATAATGATGTTAAATAATGATGTTTTGATGATCAACTGAACTAAATTTTCTCGGTAAACTATTTGGGGCTCTCCATGGTTTAAACTCTAATTCGTAGAATCATGATTTTGATAATCAACCCAACTAAACATCTTTCATCAACTTCTTGAGGATGGTCTCATTTCTATTGTTGTGCTGTATGTTGGGTCATATTGTTTGCTATAATATAATGATGACTTTCTTTATTGGCATATCAGACTTGAACCACACAATAACAACCAGGGTAGTCCCTGAACCATCTCTTCTAACTACTCATCCTTTTGTAGTAATTTGGGTCTCCTAATCCTTATGAGTATTTTTTTTTTTAATTTGGCCGAGTATAATGTCTAATAGATATTTTCCCTTTATAGGGGAAGTCTTTCTTATTAAAGTTATTTAGATGAATTTTGTCTAGAATATGATACTGATTCCATGGGTGGTTAAATGATTGCCTCAATCAACTCATTACCCAGCTGTAGAAATTTTTTATATGAGGCTTTTTATAGGAATAAAAGTGTTTCAAATTAAAGGTAAATGGTAACTAATGGTAAATAAGAGATTGATTAAACTGCAATAGATATCTTTTGTAATATTAGACTCAATAATCGATTTTGTGTAGCTAGACGTGTCAAATAGTTTTGCTGATAAAAGTCTCTCGGTGTTTCTAAGAGTGACCTGGGTGAAAACCACGGCTATATGGGTGTAGATTAAATTATTAGTAACCTTCCATTGTATGGTCCATAATGCCCTTCAATGACCCCATCTGGTGGAAAAAAAGGTATTGTTATATGTTATACTCTCTCAATTTTTTGTTTTCTCTCTCTTTCATTTATCCGTAGATAATTAAAATATTGCACATTTTATGGAGTCTTGCAATTTCCATAATATGACACATAAAATTATGCATTGTGAGATCATCAATGACCTAGTTCTCGAGGAATATGCTTTTCAGTGACTTAAGTGAATGGAATTTGGAAAATAAAATGTCACATTCATTGAATTTTAATTTCAGGTTGTTAAAAAACCTGACCTACGGGAAAGACACTTGGGGGATCTTCAAGGCCTTGTACTACGTGAAGCTGCAAAACTAAGTCCTAAGGCTTACCAGGCTTTTCTAAATCAAAGGACAGATCAGGAAATTCCAGTAAGCACTCTGTTTGTACTTTAGAGTTGCATTGCACTACCTTGTGGAGAATGGGTCAGGCTAGTCCTAACTGGTCCCTTTCAGCAGAAAATCAGAGCTTGAATTTTGACCTACCAACACAGTGTAGATGAAACTACATACATATATCCATATGCATCCTTAGTATTAATATTTCTCACTCCTAGGGGTTGTCTCAAGAGTTAAGGGCCTTGTTCTTGGGGTGTGCTCACCCCAGGTCTAAGGCTTGAACCTTTGGATGAGAAAAACTTCTAGGGGCCACGTCCCATTGGTGTAGAAGCCGATGATTTACTTGATCTATGTAATGTGGGTCCAGAAATTTAACCGATTAAAAGACATGTTTTGTTTTCATGGTCTCCAGGCTTCCTCTTCATAAAAGAATATTAATGTTTCTCATGCTCATTAAAGTCGCAAAATCTATCACAGATTAGGCAGCTGGAGGCATTTCTGATATTGTGTTTAGAATGCTGGATATTTCTTGACTGTTAAGCATGATCAGTCCGATGACTTGGGTTCAAAGGAAAACTGGTGGGCAATCAACTCATCTCATCTAATTATTATAACTTTTCCAAATTCTCACACAAAATAAAATAAACAATTCAATTTTTTCAAATCTCAAACAAAAATAATATTAAAGAAATATATTCTAACAATATTTTATACAACTTTCAACTTTCATCTCAACTCATCTCATCTCATCTCATCTCATCTCATCTCATTTGCGAAAACAAACAAAACCATATATCTTGGCTGGATCAGGTCAGTAGAATCAGCTTGAGATTTGTGCGATACAAATTTGTGGCCAAGTATTATTGGGATCATTTATGCTTTAGACCTCAAGCTGGGATTTGTTTGTCAACTTTAACTTCCTAGGACTGATTGAACATGAGAATCTTCCAATGCAAGAAAAAAGAATTGGGACTCACATAACCCTCCTCTCTCTTGCCCTATTAATATCTAACTAGTCGGATCCTCTTCCGCATTTGGAGGGAGAGCAGAGGGGAGTTTCACCAAAGATTTGGAGTCCTGATATATCTAGAATACTAGTAGAAAGCATAACTTTTTGGCTGATTGTGTAAACATTTTTCTTATTAGTAATGTAATCCTTATGATTGAGCTTCTCTGTTCAACGCTGACTATTAATGTTGTATGGCATGTGCTAGGACAAATAATGAAATGCTTGGAGGAATACAATTAAATTAATTAGTGACATTGAATGTGCGTGAAAATTTAGTTTTGGGAAAAACTGAAGTTATTGCACTGAATCCCCCTCCATTATAATACAGGGTGGTGGGGAAAGTCTTGATCAACTTTATGAGCGTTGCACATCATCATTAGAGAGAATTGGTAAAAAGCATAAAGGTATTTTGCATGTCATTAAGTTCGTCTCTACTTATTACGTTTCCATTTGAAATTTACAGAAGTTTTATAGGTTATGTTGTCATTATTTTCATTACAAGTATGTTCCTTGCCCTTGTTCATTTTTCGGTTACTGTATTTAAGTGCAATGCTGTGCACACAAACTCTACATCTACAATTACCTTAACCATAGCGTGGTTGATTTGAACTCCCACTACTTACCTGAGTTTGACTGGGGGAGGCCAATGGAGCTTCAAAATCATTGGGGCTGTATCCAAGTGTAAGACACTGAAAGTTAAGAAAGACCAGTTGTAAACTGCTTTTCTTAATGTAGGAGAACGAGTGATCGTGGTTACTCATGGGGGAGTTATCAGAACACTGTACAAGCGAGCTTGTCCAAATGGAAGGCCTCAAGGGAAGGTACTGAATACATCCATCAACATCTTTCACTTATCAGACAATGATGAGTGGACCATAAAATTGTGGGGTGATGTTGGTCATCTCGACAAAACAGGATTTCTGGAGTCGGGTTTTGGTGGGGACAGATCTTCTGGTTAGTTCGTGCATGGTGTGCTATCATTTTGCGGTCACCTATATTTCAAGCATGGCTATGACCAAGAATGAAAACAACTATTTCCAAGCAGCATCGAGCTATACTTCTACAAGGAACTAAGAACTACCAGCCATTATTGAATGCTCAAGCAACGGGGATTTTTTGGCCCAAATATACCCAGAATTGGGATTATCATTGTTAAGTATATATTTACTTATACTTATCAAAAAAAGTATATATTTACTTCTGTTACTATATTTTCATATGAAAAGCATATTTCTGTCATTACTGTTGTTAAGATATACTCAGAACTACTAAATAATGATGTAATGATGATTTATCTTTCTGCAATGGAAATTTGTAATCAAGTTTGTATCAAAACTTGATTTATGCAGTTGTGAATTTGTAACATTGACTTTATGCTTAAAGTTGGCATGGCGATTGCAGTTTATCAGATGCAAGAAAAATAGATTGAAAGGGAAGGATCTATAGGCCTGGTTTACATCTATATGGTATGAAGTCATGCCCCATGACTCAGCACCAGCTCAACATGGTGGCAATTCAAGCATAAGATGAGACTCTAAAGTGTTTGCTTATCCAGCATCGGATCGGAGTTGTGATACATACTGGAATTGTTTCTTAAATTGGATGCTTGTTCAAATTTCTGAAATATTGTCTTTCAGGGAAGCTAAGTAGTAGTTGTCAGTATGATTTCGCTCTCAAGTTTCACGTCTTTTTTGCTTGTGTTCCGGAATAGTAAAGTTGATGCAAGGCTTCTGTCAAGCAGATCCTGGTAAGCCTCCTGTCTCACTCGCCATATATTGGGATCATACGGATCACCATGTTCATGATTTATATTCAAAATTACTCGAGTCAACCTTTATCCGAGCCATTGAACCCAAACTCAAATTTGATTTTTTTTCCCCTTTTGGCCATCTTCCCAAGTTGTGTCATTATTGCATGTCACTCTCTCTTGTAGAGATGAGTGTACAAGCGTGTTCCTAGACACTATTGGTATAATGCGCAAATGGTTTGTTCCAAGATTGATAGGTTATGTTTTATCCACTTAGTTTGGAACAATTGGTAGAGCAGAAATTTCAGGGTTGACAGGTTATGTTTTATCCACTTAGTTTGGAAGTAGATCACCCAAATCATTCAATGCCTAGAGCCATTGAACATAAAACTAGTATATATTTAGTTTTACATAACTCATACAAAAGAAAATGATAATATATTTCAATTTTCAACTCAATTATCTACAAAATCAAAAGGTGACTTTGTTTTAGATCTGAAAAAATCATATCTGATTGTGAGGGTTCAGGTTGGTATCAAGTCCTGGGACTTGGCCTTACCCTGCAGCAAGTTAAGGGCTCTGCGTCTTCTTGCGATTTCTTGTGGGTATTAGGACTCGATTTTGTTGGATGGGGAGTCGGCCAGTTGAGAGACTTGGTCTTACCTCGCAGCGAGTCTAGGGACTCAACTTCTTTGATTGCGAGTCAAGCCTTGTCGAAGGCTCAAGACTCGGAGCCTGACTTGGACCCCACGGCGAATCTAGGGACTCGACTTTGTTGGACAAAGGGTCAACAAGTCAAGAGACTTTGCCTTACCCCACAGTGAGTCTAGGGACTCTACTTCTTTCATCGCGAGTCAAGCCTTGTCAAAGGCTCGAGATTTGGAGCCCGACCTGGACTCCGCGGCAAATCTAGGGACTCAGCTTTATTGGACAGGGGGTCGGTCAGTCAAGAGACTTGACCTTACCCCGCAACAAGTCTAGAGACTCAACTTCGTTGCGAGTCTAGGGATTCGGCTTTGTTGGACGGGAGGTCGGCCAATTGAGAGACTTGGCCTTACCCGCAGCGAGTCTAGGGACTCGACCTCGTTGCGAGTCTAGGAACTCGGCTTTGTTGGACGGGGGGTCAACCAGTCAAGAGACTTGGCCTTACCCCATAGCCAGTCTAGGGACTCAACTTTGTTGTGAGTCTAGGGACTCGACTTTGTTGCGAGTCTAGAGACTCGACTTCGCTACTAGTTTAGGGACTCGGCTTGGTTAGACGGGGGGTCTGCAACTCAAGAGACTTGGCCTTACCCCGTAGCAAGTGTAGGGACTCGACTTCTTTGATCGCGAGTCAGGCCTTGTCGAGGGCTCGGGGTTTGAAGCCCGACCTGGACCTCGTGGTGAATCTAGGGACTCGACTTTTTTGGACGGGGGGTCGGTCAATCAGGAGACTTGGCCTTTACCTAGCAGCGAATCTACAGACTTGACTTTGTTGGACGGGGGGTCGGCAAGTCAAGAGACTTGGTCTTACCCTGCAGTGAGTCTAGGGACTCTACTTCTTTGATCGTCCTTGTCAAGGGCTCGGGATTCGAAGCCTGACTTGAACCCCACGGCGAATCTAGGGACTCGGTTTTGTTGGATGGGGGGTCGGTCAGTCAATGGCCTTACCCCACAACGAGTCTAGGGACTCAACTTCATTGCGAGTCTAGGGACTCGGCTTTGTTGGACGGGAGGTCGACCAGTCGAGAGACTTGGCCTTACCCCGCAACGAGTCTAGGGACTCGACCTCGTTGTGAGTCTAAGGACTCGGCTTTGTTGGACGGGAGGTCAGCCAGTCAAGAGACTTGGCCTTATCCTGCAACTAGTTTAGGGACTCGACTTCGCTGCGAGTCTAGGGACTCGGTTTTGTTAGACGAGGGGTCGGCAACTCAAGAGACTTGGTCTTACCCCGTAGTGAGTCTAGGGACTCGACTTCTTTGATCTCTTGTTAGGCCTTGTCGAGGGCTTGGGATTCGGAGCCCGACCTGGACCCCACAGCGAATCTAGGGACTCGGCTTTGTTGGATGAGGGGCTGCTAGTCAAGAGACTTGACCTTAAGTGTTGGGCCTCTTAGGAGAGCCTGAAGTGCCCAGACAACATGTTAGACCCCCACGTCGAGCGGGCCCTAGAGGAGCCGCACATGTCTTAGCCATGGCGGGGGAAGAGACCTTGGCTAGCTTTCAGCCATGCCTTGGCTCGTGGGGAACCACCCACGGGGCGCCCAGCATGCAGGCTAGTGAGGTTAGCGAGGGGCAGCCCACGGGCAAAGCCATGCGCGCGGCACAAGCCACACGCACAAGGCAGCCCGCGCGCACAGCCATGCGCGCGGCACAAGCCGCACGCGCAAATCAGCCCGCGCGCGCAGCTAGCGAGGTTAGTGGGCATCAGACCGCGCGCACAGCCATGCGCGCGGCACAGGCCGCACGCACAAGACCACCCGCGCGCTGCACGCCCACACACATGCCAGTGCGCACGCTAATGGGCCGCGTGGCCCTGCGCACGCCCATGCGCCGCACAGCCAGACCAGCCAGCACGCACGCGCACGCACAAGTCAGCCCCTGCCGCACGCCAGCGAGGTTAGTGGCATGCCCCCAGGCATGCCATCCAGCGCCTAGGCCACATGCCCAGGCCATGACCGCACCACACCTGACCATGGCTCACCATCAGCAAGCCATGACCGCACCACACCTGACCATGGCTCACCATCAGCAAGCCATGACCGAACCACTTGACCATGGACCAGCCCGAGACCACCATGCACCATCTTAGCCCACCATGGGCCATGCATGCCACGGCTAGAATTGGTCCATGACCACTATCTCATTGTTATTTTATTTATTTAATTTAATTAATTTTAAGGGACCTATTGGGGGTTTCCAAATTGTTTTGCTTATAAATAGAACATTATGTAATTGCCTTAGGATCTTTTAGCAAAACTCTAAGTGAGAGAACACTTGTTGAGAGATCTTATTTTCGGTGCTTATGCACTTGGGCAATTTGGGTGCAATCCGTGAATCCCAAATTGATTTATCAATCTATGAGGTTTATTCATCTCTTGTGCAATTCGTGAATCATAATTTGAATGTATGTTTGATTACTTTATTGTTCATTCAATTGCATTAGTGTTTACACATTGTTCTTGAGTGTTCATCTTTGTTCATGAGGTTCTTCATCAAATTGTTCTTCCAATCCATTTGACACAAGATTTCGACCAACACAAGTGTTAGCCAAACTTTCCATAGTTTGAGTGTTTCCTTGTGTAACCATAGCCGAAATCTTCCTTAGCACATCAAGTCCAATTCGGCAAACACTTGCCTAATTTAGACTTGACCTAGCCGCCCCTCTTACCTACCATAATTAGAGTTCCTACAATTTAGGAACCCTAATTGACCCAATCACTACCATATTCGGCCATAACCATTTCCATTTGAATCCCAAGAATTTAGGAAACTTTCCTAAATTCAAACCCATTACCTTATTCGGCTAACCCTAGCCGCCCAACATCTCCATCATTCTCCAAACCCTAGCCAACCATCATACTTTCCCAAACCCTAAACACTAATCCTAAGTGGCGCCAACCCTAGCACACCATAGTGCCGTGCGCCCTAACCACTCCTAGCCATACACCTCCTTGAACCAATTCCTTGCTCTCATCATCCATCTAGCCTAAACACCTAACCTCACCATACCATATTGGCCATTTGACCATCTTTGATCGAGAACCAAGCAAGAGAGGAACTAAGGTTCGGTCAACTCGAGACTTCCATTGGTGTGGCGAACCTAGTGTTTAGGGACTTGACCGAGGTCCCTAACACAACAACCATGAGCGTTGTTTAGTGACTGAACCCCGATCCCGTCGAGACTCCTCCAGCTCCTTCCGAGCAGACTCCGCCTCCTCCCGAGATCCCTACAGTTCCCTCTGAGCAGACTCTAATTGCCCATGGGCAGCCTCTAGCTCCACTTCTCAGGTGACCAGACTACACTCGGCCTCAATACGAGCCTCTTCGAGGCGCTTGTTCGCCGATAACAACCAGTGGATGTTCTCATTGGCATCAAGCAACAAGCCTTTCAGAGCATTCTTCTTCTCCTTACGCCTCGATGTGACCGTCTCTAACTGCTGGTTATGTTCCTTCATAGACACCACCTCGTTGATTAGTTCTTTGCGCTTGGTCTTGAGGTCCTTTATCCTTCCGGATGCTTGCTTCATCTTGAAGTACCAAAGTGCCCCAAGGTCACGAGCTCCTGGTTGGCCTCCTCTAGCTCTCCAAGCTCCTCTCCGATCGTCGCAGTCAACTGGTCTGTGGCCTGCAAAAAAAATAATATAGTATACTAGAGGTGAGGGTCCGAGAAGGCTCGACAAAACCCGTAGAAGGAAAGGAGGGCCTACCTTGGTGAAAAGATACACGCTCAGTGGCAACAGCACGAGCCCTATCCAGAGCGGAAGCCGGGGTCGACATCCCCTCAGCCCCAGAGGAAGAAGAAGGGTCGGCAACCGCTAGCTACTAAGAAAAACCCGAAACCGATCCCCAAGTCTCATTGCACAGCCCAGGTGCGACTGGAGATGGAGCCTCGGAATCATCATCATTACTCAAATCTATGACGACGAATGGGTTTCTGGAATCAGCATCGCAAGCGATCCCACTCGGCTCGACAGACGAAGGAGGGTGAGCAGCCCCCACGCCTGGAGAGGCAAGTCCAGCGCCCCCCCTCCCCAAGATTCGGGCCAAGGCAAAAAGAACCTCAGCCCTAAGGTGATTAGCCTCGGGCCTTGTCTTTCTCCACCTTTTCCATCTTCTTCCTCATCGTCTTTTTCTTCCTGGTCTTCTTCTTCCTCATATTCGAAGATGAATTCTCCCCTCATCTCTTCTTAGCTCGAGGCCCGGGAGGGTCTCGGCTCTACTACCCATGGCCCAGCACCCGGGGTTGACTCGCCTTCTGGGCCCTCTGGGCCTACACCCCAGGAAGGTGTCCACTCCGCTTCTGGGGACCCGACTGTCGAGTCAGTCTGTGGAACCTCGTGGGCCGCCTCCTCCCGAAGAGTGTCTTTGAAAGATGTAAAGGATTCGAACGAACCAGAACTACAAGGGTGGGGGTGCGCCAGGGAGTCGAAGAATGCCGCTTGGAGGTTGCAGGCATCCAACTCTTCCTCGGAAGGAATTAGTGGGTTCGGAAAGGATCCAACAGAAGCAGGGCGAAGGTCTGTCAAAGAAGATGGCCCGGCAGTAGAGCGTGAACCGTTAGGAAATGATATTGTGCTCCCCCACATTGATGGAATCAGTATCTCCAGACGCACGAATTACAGGTCGCGGGGCCCTTGGGGAAGGCTACCCGACCCCCCGGGACGACTCTAAGAAGAAGAAGACCCCCCGACCTCACTTCTTGGGCCCATTCAAGGCCCATTTTGTCGCCTCTCCCGGCCACCAAAGGAGCCCAAAGCACGTTTCCGCCCATGGGGAGAGGGAATATCACCTAAAAAGTTCCTATTAGTGGCATATGAGCGATTGGGCGTGGACAAAAAGTTGCAAATGTTCTAGTCAGAGAGAGTCGGATTGGTCTGTGACTCGTCAAGATGGGCACTCGCCTAAGCTATCATCGTCTCCAAGCGAGCCTCCTCCCTTCGATTCATATGGTAAGTTCCAGACTCGTCAAGGAAGGGAGGAACCCCCAGCACACATGAATGGGATACTCCTTAAGGGAAGCCTCCCCCTCGGGGTACTCCCAGCCTGAGCCCGACACGAAAAAAAACTTTCAAGACCATTCATTTATGCTCGAGTGGCACTGCTCGAGCGAAGTGATCTTCCGGCCAGGAGCCTGGACTTGGAAACTACAGATGTTCCCTTTCTGGCGATTGACATGATACACCAACAAGAACTCCCGAGCCGTCAGATCAGAGTACTCCTTAATGGTCCCTTTAAGTGCCATCCGAAAGATGACACAGCTAGATATCAGGAGCCGTCGTGCGTTAGGATGAAGCTGCACCGAGGCCAGCCCAAGGTAATTGAGAACCTCGTGAACCAGACAGCAAAACGGAAGGCAGAGACCGTTGGCAAACATTAGTCAGAAAAAAGCCACCCGAGACATCGTCCCGTAAGGATTCACTGCGTGCTTGCCCCCTCCCCCAGAGAGATCTCCAAAACAACGGAGGGAGGAATCTTGTATTTGGCACGAAACGCCCTGAGGTAATCGCCGGAGACGGAGGAGACCCAGCATTCCCCTCGAAAGACGGAGCAACAATGACAGATTTAGGTGCCATAGCAATGGTGAGCCCAAACTGGTGGTAGAAAAGGGATGAAAGGCCAAGGAGAGAGAGTAAGGCACGGCGGCAGGAAAAGCAACATAGTGGAATGACTGGGACACAAAGAACATTCGAAGGAAGAAATGGAGGAAGAAGAAGGAGCGAAGCGCTTTATATAGCAGAGGGAGGTTGGATGGTGCGTGGGAAACAAAGCAGTCCTGATAGCAATGAGGTTGGCAAACACCATGCGGTACACGAACCAATGAGGTCCCAGGACATGAAGTAAGACAGTCGGCACGTCTAATCAATCGTTGGGAGACAGGACGACTGTAGGAAACGAGGAGAGGCATTCATTGAACGTGCGAGTGGCCTCGGGAATCCAAATCGGCAGAAACCGAACGGGTGACCTCGAGAAACTTAGCCGGAAGGTAGCCATTATTGGGATCTCGGATCAATGGATGCCAAACGGGCAGCACCATTATTGGTAGTGTTTTGAATTCCCACCACATACTTGTGATAGGAATTTGCAAGGTACTGTGAGGGTGGGATGACCATCTCAGTAAAGTCCAGGTCCAAAGAGCTACAGGAATCCTAGGCCTTCAAACAAGACCATGACATGGGCTCGAAGCCCAGACCAAGAGACCCCACATCGGGCCCATAACCACAAACATATCTGGACAGCTTTGGCACAAGGCTCAGATACACCAAGAGTCCCGTCTCGGGGCTTGGTGGCCTACCTAGCCTTGCTTCGAGGCACCATGTGAACTACCCTACGATATGCAGACGATAGGACGTGCTTGATCGTGGGCACGTCAGACCTAAGGCACGTCATAGTCAATGCGCAACAACGCACTGTCAGAGTACATACGACCTAACACGCCACAACCTCCTACGGCAATGAGCCACAGACTGACACACTGTCACAGCAGGGAGGAGTGGTGTCAGGTCAGGTACGACCTGGCACCCCACAACCTCCCTTGGTAGAAGTGTCCGAATCAGGTATAAATAATAGACATCCCTCCCACGGTAAGGCTTTCTGGACTTTTTACCATTCTCTCTAGTTCCTTAAGTGTTTCCTGTAAAACTCATATTCATCACTGACTTTGGCATCGGAGTGACCCCGGGTGCCACCGGAGTCCATTCTCCCTCTTTGTTGCAGTTGGAGTAGGATTGGCAACTATGACACTGCTCGGGCTGCGAAACATGACCTCAACACTAATAATATATATCAATACTGAATTTTGTGACAATTTCTATTCTTTTGTTCGACATCAAGTAGTAAGTTAAAAAAAACATATATTTTAAACAAAATATTAATAAATAATTCTAATATTTTTCATAAAAAATGTAGTGACTTTTCGAAGCCACCTAATATAACATAGTTTGGGCTTTTCAAGAAAAAAATAATCATCACGGTTCATGGCAATCAAATGGTTATAAAATGGAAAGAGGGAATAAATACGACGATCAGTGTTACCCTTTCGGCTATTTAAATGAGTTCAGGGTTAAGAAGAATCAAATAATTTATTATTATGGACCAATTAATTCAATTCTAATTTTGATAGGTATCGTACTCTAAATTTGGCATACGCATGTGTAAGATTATGCTAAAAAAAAAGGTCAAAGTCGAAGGGGTAGATATATACTGTTGAACAATTTATTTGGAAAAACACTGTAGATACAAAAGGATCTCACACATTGATGTGACACACTATCACGTGTCATTTGTTTTCTCTCTTTTTTCCCCTTATCCCCAACATCTCCTCTCTTTTTTTTCTTCCCTCTCCCTTTCTCCCCCTTTCCCTTAGGATGGCCCCTCTCTTCCACTCTCCTCTCTCTCTGCCAGTCTCCCCTCCCTCTTTGTTTATTTTTGCACGGAAGCCCCCTCCTCCGCCACTCTCCTCATTGCCAACCCCTAATCATGACCCTCTGCCGCCGATGAGATTCCCTACCCAGTGTTGCCGCCGACGTCTTTCTGGCGTCAACCCAATACCACCAACAACGAATTGTGGTTTGATTGTGGGTTTGTGGTGGGTGACGAAGAGGATGGCAAGTGGCGGGTTTGAGAGTGGGTTTCATTGTGATTTTGAATGGATTGTGGCTTGATTGTGGGTTTGTGTTAGACAACGGAGAGGATGGTGGGCGTCGAAGCTAAGGGGGTGGAGAGGGAGAGGGAGAGGGAGAGGGAGAGGGAGAGGGAAGGGGGGGGGGGAGAAAAGAGAGAGAAAAGAAAAAAGAAAAAAAAACACGTGGCACATTGATAGTGTGTCATATCAGTGTGTGAGATCCTTTGTATCTCTAGTAGCCCTCATTTATTTGCTTGCTTACTTATTTAATACATCAAACACATCGCTAATATGGAAGTCTACACATCCACTAGGATGAAAAAAAATCATGACGCGAACATTTTATGACTATTTTAGTCCCACGAAAAGTAAAGTGACTTGTATATAGATCATTTCTTTCTAGTTTGATCTCTTTGTTGAAAAAAAGTTGACAACAATGCTTTTGTCCAAAGCAAAAGATGTTAGGGTTAGAGTTCACAGTGTCGCAATCCAGGCATCAGATTGGAAAATATGGGGTAGCAGTCTAGAAGATTTGCTCTCTAATTTCATCTCTTTTTTGCTTGGTTTGCATGTCATATTGAAGTCGATGCAGGGTGTCTGCCAAGCATATAATCATAGCAAGCCTTGCGTCTCATTCACTAAGATCTTTTGGATCACTTTCACAACCCATTAGCTATCAAGCTCCTCATATTGTTTCCCATTTTTAGGATTTTGGGTTGAGCTACAAATTTGCCATTTTTTCTTTCTTTCTTTTTGGCAATATTCCCAAATTTGTTTTGCATACCAATTACGATTAAAAGATAAGAAATTATATTCATAAATCTCACAAATCATACACTATCTTTTTTATTATTTTTTTAATTTTTTTTCTCTTAACAAATATATGGTATATGAATAATGAATAGAAGAATTCAATTGTTTTAAGAAGAATAAAACTAAAAAAATTAAAAAAGAAAAGAAAAGAAATTATGGTGTGTGGTGTGTGAATCTTATGAATAGTAAAGATAAATAGGTAAAAACTAGTTTTTTGGCACTATATATGGACTTGTACTAAATTAATGGTTTGTTCCGATCGGTTTCTTAAAATTGTAGTGCTTTCCTCCCATCCAAAACTACGATTTTTGTGGAGAAATGTTTTAGTCATAAAAAGATTGTATTAAAGTAAATTTACAAACTAATGTATCTTTATGTGGTACGTTAGATTATAAAATAAATTTAACGTATCAAAAGCATGTCAATTTATAAATTTATTTTTATAAGTCTTTTTATAGATAAAACATTTAGTTCGGTTTGGATAGTGAAAATGTTTCATCTCATCTTATCTCATTAGAGCAATTCTACATATCCACCTACACTCTCCACACACCATGCACTCAAATTTTTTATTTTTTTTTTTGACTCAATACACTAAATATATAGAGTATGTGATAAATAATAGAGTGTGAAGAAGATTTTTTCTTTACGGTGGGTATGCGGCAGCGGGAAAGGATGGGAAGGGACCATGGAGCTATTAAGTGCACTCAATTTTAAGGTCTGTGCAAACCAAGCATGCGCATGATGCGTGGGGCTAAGCTCGTACGTAATAATGCACAGGCAGATAAACCAGAGGTTGACAACTTTCTACTTTTTGGGTGCAGTAGATATTAATTCCACTCGTTTTCTTTTCACTTTTCTAAGAGCTATTTCGCCTCTCGAGAATCGAAATATATATATATATATATATATATATATATATAAAATAAAATGAAAAAAAATATTTATAACAGTAAATTATATAACTACTTTGTAATCGTTTTTAAAAAATAAAATAAAATATAGGATCCACATGAAAAAAAATTAATTTTTTAATAGTAGACCCCACTCATTTTCAAAACAATTACGTGACGTTTACGCATTTCACGATTGCATATAAAATTAGTCGAATAAAATAAATACTATTTATACTTATCATTCTTCTTACATAACCATATTTATAATATATCAATTATTAAAAATAATATAAATTTAAAATTTAAAATCTAAATTAAAAAGAAATACTACAAAATATTTGACCTTTTTCTTATGTTTATCTTTTTATTACTTTAAAAATATAAATTTAAGATAAAAAGAATTTTCGAGGTTTTGACTTTCCGTTTAACTTTAGAAAGATTGAATTATGGAAACCAACTAATTATGTCTTTTATGATCATTTTAGGTGGTCAAACTCGATGTTCTATCATGAATATGCCACTGAATAAAAAGTCAAAAAGGAAATTATAGGGTTGAAGAACAGATTATTAATTTTAAAATGGCACTAATAATGTTGTCAATAAAAAAGGAGAGTTTCAGGGTCGTCATCATTGTCAACATCATTATAAATTATAATACAAATGTCAGAACCATAGCAACATCTTACCCGGTTTGATTCAACATTCAGTATCCCTTATTTTATTATTATAATTTTTTTAAAATTTTACATAAAATATAATAAATAATTTAATTTTTATAATTTTTAAAATAATAATAATATTAAAAGAATAATTCTACATATAATCGTGAAGTGCATAACCGTCGCGTAATCACTTTAAAAAAGAGTGGGATCTATTATTAAAAAATTATTTTTTTTTTCATATGGATCCTATATTTTATTTATTTTTTTTAAAGCGATTATGCGGTGGTTACGCAATTCACAATTGTAAATATCTTTTCTCTATTTATTATGAAAAAAAGAAAAAGAAATGTGGTATATAAAAAGATGCTAAGTGAATTATTTATTTATTTATAATGTGTTTGCCACTTCCTGCGAAACACTCATTCACAAACACAACTTAAGTTGTCTTTCGGTGACAACATGAAGTTGGTGTCCTGGGCGGCATGCATCAGCTCCCACAGAACAAAAAATAAAAAGTAATAATAATATTTTATAAAAATCAAATCAAATGGATATCTATCTACAACTCATTCTTACGTCATGACAGGGTATACTATTCCTCAGCCCTTCCCTAATTAAAGATGGAAAACTAAAACTAAAACCAACAAAAGAAAATTGAGGTATTCAATTTTATAATTAATTTGCAATTAGCAAAATTTATTACGCCATCTATTAAAATTGAGAAAAGATATTTACAACCGTGAATTGTGCAACCGCCGCATAATCGTTTTGAAAAAGGTGAATAAAACATGAGACCTAGATGAAAAAAAATATTTTTTTAATAGTAGACCTCACTCTTTTTCAAAGCGATTACACGGCGGTTGTACACTTCACGATTGTATGTAAAATTATTTATTAAAATTGTATTAAACAGTTATTCTATTTTCAAGTTGGTGTACAGAATACACCTAATAAAATGTTTACGTTATATAATTTAATTTAGAAGAAAAATTTTAAAATTAAATCTTATAAATAAAATGTTACCATTTAAGTGATGTAGATGATATGCTTTACATATCGATTTGAGAATAAAATTCTTATATTTGAATTAGGATATAAAGTGATTGATAAAACATTGTGAGGCCTCCTTCTCTTTCAGCCATTCATTAATTGCACATTTGCTTCAATTTCATGTGAATTGAACCGCTCTTGTGTCAGCTATTCTCTGAACCATCCTTTTCTTGGGCTCGGCAACTCCATTAATATTATTAAAAGCTTATTTTGGAGTCAACAATTCTTAAATATATGGATATTATTAACACAAGAGACCAAAACATAAAGGGTAACAAACATGAATAATTTAATATATACAAATGAAAATTTTATTTTTTACTTTCTTATTAAAAATATATAATGTAGAAATGATGATTTTATTCATATGCTCTCAATAAACCATTATAAGTATTGTTAGTTAGACTTCTTATAAAAGGTCATGATTTTGAAAATTATCTATAAAATTTATATATTAGTTTAAGATAATACCTCATATTTATTTTATAGATAAGAAATTCTACAATATGATTGATCACGTTAAAATATAGTATAATATAAAATTTTATGTTCAAATTATATATTTATATTTAGGACTTGTTTTAACATTTAAAATATTTTTAAATTTTGAAAAAAGGGAAAAGAAATTGAATAAAAATATTATAAAATTAATATATTATTTGAATATGATTTTTTAATATTAATTTTTTGTTTTAAATTTTAAAAAATTATATTATTTTTAATATTTTTTTCTTACATTTTGAAAAATTATAATAATTAAATAATAATTATAAAAAAAATTAAAAAAATATTTTATAGTTAAGTGATATAGAAATATAAAAAATATAAGAGAATACCCGATTACAGAGACAAGACCTTAGTATTTACTTTAGAATTATAATATTGCAATAATTAAGGAAAATAGCCTCGATGCGCGCCACGTGTATTTTGTTTTTAATATATATTGGGAACGCGATTTTTAAAATATTTTTCCTTGAAATAAAATAATAGTTTCTATTACAGATCCCACCCTTTAGCTTTCTCTTTCTCTATCCCACCACTGTTTAAAGCTTCCATTCACTCCGAGACAAACCTCTCTCTCTCTCTCTCTCCTTAGCTCATTTTAAATGTAATTCTCGAAGAATTCCAAATCCATCATCCATAAGAATTACGATGCTCTGAACTTGAATTGCCAGTGAATTTCCGGCACCTCTGCGTTTGGGAGCTTATCGGATGGGTCTCTGCATCTCCCAGCCCTCCGCAAATCCCAGCCCCTCTTCTCTGGAACTTGATCTTCAACCTGTCCAGGACAAGTCTATTCCGGTTCAGAGTAACTCCGTCCCGGCCAAGGATGGCACCAAAACAACTTCCAGCTCCGCCAATGGCGAGAGCCAAAATCCTGCCGGCCACCAGAACGGGAAGAAATCTCCGTTCTTTCCGTTCTACAGTCCGAGTCCGGCGCACTATCTCTTCTCTAAGAAGTCTCCGGCGAGATCTCCGGCAAATGTGAGCTCCAACTCGACTCCTAACCGGTTCTTCAAGCGGCCGTTCCCGCCTCCGTCGCCGGCGAAGCACATACGGGCAGTGCTTGCGAGGCGACACGGCTTGGTGAAGCCGAACGAGGCGTCGATACCGGAAGGGAGCGAGGCGGAGCACGTGAGCGGGCTAGACAAGAGCTTCGGGTTCTCCAAGCACTTCGGGAGCAAGTACGAGCTGGGAGACGAGGTTGGGAGAGGGCATTTCGGGTACACTTGCGCCGCCAAGTTTAAGAAGGGCGAGCTCAGAGGCCAACAGGTCGCCGTAAAAGTCATACCCAAAGCCAAGGTTCGCCTTAATTTCATGTCTAGAATTTTCGCTCGTATTATTCTGGATTTGTTAGTTACTTCACATGAATAGATAAGTTAGTGAATTGTGGTTTCTGAAAATCTGGATCCGTCGGCAGGTTATAATTTAGCTTGTAATCTGGGTGGGAAACGCAAAAAAAAAATAAAAATAAAAGAAGTTTCTTTGCTCCCTGTGAAAGAGAGCGATTTTATTCACTGTAAGAGTGGTTGTCAGTGGTTTCATGCATTATATGTAATGGTCTTTGATCGCTGTTAGATGTTTTTATTTGATTAAGGTGGGGAGTGGGGGGTCTGACATGATTGGAGTTGAGATTTTCTTTAAATAAAACTGGCGCTAGTGGCCCAACCATGACGTGGGAGATTTGATTATGATTATTATTACTTTTGTTGTTAAGTAGAAGTATTTGGTCAACCAATTGTCGGGCTTGGCTACGGAGTATTAAAATTAGATTTTAGGCTTTAGAAGTAGCCAATTAGATTTAAAGGTTTAAGTCCTACATTCGAGTTTTCTCCTTCTTGTTTATTGGTATGAACGTAATGTCTGGTTTAGACAATTTTTTCATTCCAGAGGAACATGTAATTCTTTTACCTTTAGTTACAGAAAAGATGGAAGAGTTAATTTTTACCATGAACCTGTCATATATTATTTTAAGATTTTTTTAATTTTCCCTAATAGATAGTGAAGTCTGGAAAAATATTCTGCTGCATTACTTGGGTAAGTATCACACAATTTTGAAATTTTTTAAAATAATTCACCTGTATTGTGGGGAATGCTGTGAATAAATGCTCTTACAAATTAGTTCAAGGAACTTGCAGAATGTTCAAGAAAGAGATATGAACAGTTCATAACTTGTGCTAAAAGGTTTCGCTCGCACGGGTTTTCGATGTGGGAGATCAACATAGTTAGGCCCCATTTGGATGTTGAGATGGTCTTATCCCATCTCATTTCATCTTATCTCAACATCCAAACACCACTAAAACAAACACTTTTCAATTTCAAATTTTCAACTTTTTATCTAATCATTACAATTTTTCTAAACTTTCAAATAAAATACAAAAAATAATTCAACTTTTTCAAATTCCAAAACAAAAATAAAATTAAAAAATTATATTCTAACAATATTTTAATTTTTAATTTTTTATTCAACTTTTTATTTCTCATTTTCCAAAACCTCATAAAACATCTTAATTTAAATGATTTCACTATTATTCACAAATTATTTCACTACTATTCACATATTTCTCATCTCATCTCAACATCCAAACAAAGTTTCTGTCATCACAATGTTACATAGACAAGAAATGGTCCATTCTACCTCTCTCTCTCTTTTTTTTATTTTTTTTTTATTTTTTTTTTATTTTTTATGACCCATGGTTTACAAAAAATATGCTTGTACATTTTATTACAAATTTTACACTTGCTAGTAGTAAACCAACTTTTAGTCATTGCCGCATCTTCCTTTAACAGGTTTGTTGTCTGTATTGTTAATTGATCCGTTGTTCCTTGCATTTCATTCAACTTGCTATTTTTAGCGTCAGTGGAACTGGAACAAATTTTTATAGCGTATAGCACTGTAAGGTGCTGTCTTTTATATTTTGTTACAGTCTAAATTGCTTATCATTGTTTTCATCATTTTTGTTAGATGAACACTGCCATTGCCATTGAGGATGTGAGAAGGGAGGTAAAAATATTGAGAGCATTGACCGGGCATAACAATCTAGTACAGTTCTATGATGCTTATGAAGACCACGATAATGTGTACATAGTAATGGAGTAAGGCTCTTGCTGCAACCCTTTCATCGAATCAGATCCCGCTCTTAATATTTTATAGGAAAATGCTTGAGCTGCAACATTCGGTACTACATAGATATACAAACTGACATGGTACTGTCTTGTGGTAGCGACATGCCTGTCAATTTTGAAGAACAAAATAGAATCATGTATTGATTGATGAGACACTGAAACATTAGTTGTTAGTGTCACATCAATTTGTATCCCTTTGTAGTACTAATGTAGCAGACATACTAAAACCCTATTTTACAACTATTGGAAAATATTTTATTTTCTTCTTTCTCCAGTGGGAAGACACATCCTCAATTGATATGAAATTTTATATTAACGAACTATGATAAATTGTCATGCATCTCTTAGGTTTTGCGAAGGAGGGGAGCTTTTAGACAGAATACTCTCAAGGTATTTCTTTCGTTGCTAGTAAGACCCAATACTCTTTGAGCCTATTAAATTTGATGGATAAGGAGAGCAAAGGAAACTTATGAAAGACAAAGTTGATCAGTAGCTTATAAAGCTCTCATGTGAAACTCAACTCTCTCTCTCTTTCTCTCTCTAATGTCATTGTTCCTTTTCTTCTGCAGGGGCGGGAAATACACAGAAGACGATGCAAAGGCTGTCATGATACAAATATTAAATGTTGTTGCATTTTGCCATCTCCAGGGTGTGGTGCACCGTGATCTCAAACCTGAGGTGGGGTATATTCTATTCTTTCAGTAGCTTTAGAAATTAGATTGATTTCTCCTGGAGTCCACCTTTAGATAGAGATTATTCCTTTGATGTAATTGTCTCACAGTAAATCCTTCTGGATGGCTCTAATACATCCCCACCCCGCACCCCCCCAGAGAGCAAGAATAAACAGAGAAATTAGTTTGTAAATGCCGGCAGCCTGCAATTTGCCAGGATGTATGTGATATGGAAGCTAAGTGAGCATAGACTTTATCTGATGTAGTTAATTTAATGAATCGGTTGTTCAGCAATTCTTGTAAAAAATAACTTCAAAGTTTCTTACCGCATGTGGTTCTTGAGCTCAGGTTTTGTTTTCATTGATTTGTTCTCACCTATGTATAGTTATTTGCTGCATCAGAATTTCCTTTTTACATCAAAGGATGAAAGCTCACAATTGAAGGCCATAGATTTTGGCTTGTCAGATTTTGTGAAACCAGGTTTGTCATCATCGTCTTAATACCTCTGCATGCTGTTTTGTAGCTCGTTGAATGTGTCAATGGTTTAAAATGTTTCAAATGCTTTGCAGATGAAAGGCTTAATGACATTGTTGGTAGTGCATATTATGTAGCTCCAGAAGTTCTGCATAGATCATACAGTACAGAGGCAGATGTCTGGAGTATTGGTGTAATAGCTTATATCCTGTTGTGTGGTAGCCGACCGTTTTGGGCCAGAACTGAATCTGGGATCTTTCGAGCTGTATTAAAAGCTGATCCAAGTTTTGATGAACCACCTTGGCCCTCATTGTCTATTGAGGCTAAAGGTTTTGTTAAGCGCCTATTGAATAAAGACCCACGGAAACGAATGACAGCTGCTCAAGCTCTAAGTATGGTGCCTCATCCACTGCCAAAAGTGCTCAGTTGTTGTTCATATGTACCTATAGTTGCTCAAACGATTCTCTTGCAGGTCATCCTTGGATTAAAAGTTCTAATGGTGTAAAAGTGCCTCTGGATATACTAATATTCAAACTCATGAAGGCTTATATGCGTTCATCATCTCTACGAAAAGCTGCTTTAAGGGTGTGTATATGATGCCATTGGAGATGAATATTGCACTTCTTGTTATTTTGCTTGGAAAACAAGATGTCTTTAGTGTGTAAAATTAACTTTCTCCTTTTCATTTTTTGTCACAGGCACTATCTAAAACATTGACAGTAGATGAGCTATTTTATTTGAAGGAGCAGTTTGCACTATTGGAACCAAACAAAAATGGCACCATAAGCTTAGATAATATGAAAGCGGTTGGTATATTTATATAAGCTTTACATTTAAAACTGGATGTTGTAAGTTATGGTCTCACTCTTTAGCTGTTATTAGGCCTTGATGAAAAATGCCACGGATGCTATGAAGGAGTCACGTGTCCCTGATTTTCTAGTGTCGGTAGGAAGATTGACAACTGAAATGGATGTGACAATTATCTTTCTTTATTGTTCTACTTTAATGGCAAGTTGTGATGCCTCTTTTGGTTGCAGCTTAATGCATTACAATACAGAAGGATGGACTTTGATGAGTTCTGTGCAGCTGCACTAAGTGTGCATCAACTTGAGGCTCTTGATCGGTGGGAGCAACATGCTCGTTGTGCCTATGAAATTTTTGAGAAGGATGGAAACAGAGCTATTGTCATTGAGGAGTTGGCCTCGGTACGTTTGGTTCAAATATAAAATAACTGTGCATGTAAGCATGTCAGCCTGTGTGCCTCGGTATGTTTACTTATATTAGCAATGTGCCACTCTATATGTCACTTAACAACAACAGAAGGATTCATTTTGAGGAGGTGTTGATTGGAGAATCAAGTATTTCAGATATCATTTTTCTTTTGGCTGCAATGCGAATATTTGTGCTATTGGGAAAGTTGGTCAGGATGTTTGGATGGAACTGAACAGCATTTTGCAACAAAACTGTGTTGACATGTACTGGGATTGATCATAGCTGCTTCTGAATTTTGATCCTGTAAACACTTTTTCCCATGGTTCTCTTCTTCCTTCTCTTCCCTCCCCCCAAAACTGTGCTACATTTAATTTCTTAATGGAGTTGTGAAATCATTGTTTTGGATCACAGCTTAAGAGTGTAAAACGAGTTAGTAGCTTAGTAATTTGCTGAACTTGCAAAAACTTATTTCCATTTCTGAGTTAATTGTTCATAAATGGTTTATGTAAGACCAAGTTTTGGGCTAACCTTGAATTGGTCCATATATGATGGTCTGTGTTGTATTAGTGAACCTTAAGGGTGATTGTCAAGTGATCCCTCTGGTTGATTATCTGGTTGATTAATAACTATTTAAATTGAGAGTAATTGGTTTTTCAAGAGTGCTTTTGATATGAATTAGACGTTTTATGTTCATTAAGTTCAATGTTGAGTTTCCTAACTTCTGTTAATTGGTTTGAAATGCAAACCCATCAACATTCTGTTGGCTTATCCATTTTTCGGAAGTTTTACTGCTGGTTTACTCATTAAAATTGGAATATGAACAAAATACTCTTGCATTTTCCCTTTGATTCAGTTTGTTGTTGGACATGGGTGAAGAAACAGTGATGTTTGCATTCATCTTGTCAACACACATGATGCAGACTGACCTTTTATCTTTTTGCACATTTTTTCAGGAACTTTGCCTCGGCCCTTCAGTCCCTGTTCATGCTGTTCTTCACGATTGGGTTAGGCATACTGATGGAAAGCTGAGTTTTCTTGGGTTTGTCAAATTGTTGCACGGTGTATCTAGCCGAACCCTGGCAAAAGGTCAATAACAGGTTCAAAATCCATGCTAGAGAACCAAGAAGCATTAGTTGTGCTATGCTGTCCTGACCTGCGGCTGGTCATGGGGGATTGAGGCACTTTCTAGGCCTTAATATTCATTGATAATTTCCATTCCAATTGTGATCAGCACAGTCAGTTTGGACTATTTTCATCTCAATGGACTGGGCTTGCGTACAGATACTCTCAGGATTTGGGGTGACCCCTGTGCTCCTTCAAGCCAAGAAGTCGATGAGTTTTGTGTTTCTTCTGTAAAGCTTTACGTTTAGTTGCAGGTGAGAATATTTCTCAAATGGTTGTTGTTGATCTTCTGACATATTGGAATTGTCTGACATATTCAAAAGTTGTGTTAGATTATACTCCTTGTTTAGTTCTTTTTAATCAGACTTTCCTTCCCATCTTCACTCCTTCCTGTCCAAAGCTAAATGTCATGTAAATCATAGTTCCATTTTCTGTTTAGAGTTTGTTTTAACAAGTCTATCTGGCTTGGACAGAATGATTTTCTGCTGATTCAGTTTGAGATTATGGGTATTCTTTTTTTGAAGGTGGAATTGTCTAGACTCTTCTGTAACAGATAATAACTGACAAATCAACACCACATTCAATGAATTTACGGGGAGTTTACAGTGATTGTATCATGTTAGTCTGCATCATGTTTAATAAAATAAGTATGCATGTAATACATCATAATTATGGTTAAATTGTATGCAGAACGATTCATAAATATTGGTATGAAGTTTTTTCTGAGACACTAAGTTTATAAGCACTTGGAAATCTCTCTCTCGGGGGCAAGATGTTCCTTTTTTCTTCCCTACCTAACACAGTATATTTCGTCCTTTTATTTTTAATTTTAATTTTTTGTTGGGCATATTATCATATTAAAAACGTTCATTTCTCTTATTATTTTCAGCACTCTGTATTTGTCTGCAGCATGTACGCCTCAGTAGCAACTATATACATGATTTCTGGTTCTCTTTTTTATATCTACAAAGATCGAGATGACTCCTTCATGGGATAAGATCAACCTACAACCTCACCCTCTTTTTTATTACTAATTGAATAACCAGTTAACTGGTATCCGGAATTCTATTAAAATATTCAATTATATGCCCTAATCTGATGGAATAAGTTCTGGGCTCGCAACTTTTCATCAGTTGGTAAACTGTACACTCCCCCTCCAATGTTGGTATTGTAGTTTAGCATCATGCTAATATGAAATTACCATTGCATCCCTCTGTACACTCCCTTATTGGGATGCTAGGCAAAACACCTGGCATTACTCCGGGCATGGCCGTAACATTAGCCAGCCAACTGATACCATACGAGGACTGATTTTCTTTAATAGAGATCATCTTGGCATTTGGGAGTCTCTCTGTTATGTAAATGAAAATACTTAGGTTGTGGGCATATTGAGTGTCTCTAGATTTATCTACGTAGCGCGCGCACACACTGGATGAAGGCAAAATTAAATGTTTGAACACTGGATTTACTTGTGGAACAACTACAGACGCTTTACGCCCAATCATTTGGGATAACGCTTGCATCCTTTGTATTACCGCGGCTACTGGCACAGAGTTAGTCGATACTTATTCCCCAGATACCTGCATTGCTTCTTCTCCGAGAAAAGAAGTTCACGACCCGTAGGCTTTTACCTCCACGCAACATTGCTCCGTTAGGCTTTCACCCATTGCAGAAAATTCCCCACTACTGCCTCTTGTAGGAGTTTGGGTCGTGTCTCAGTCCGAGTGTAGCTGATCATCCTCTCAAACCAGCTACTGATCATCACCTTGGTAAGCTTTCGCCTCACCAACTAACTAATCAGACACGAAACCCTCCTCAGGCAGATTTCTCCTCTTGCTCCTCAGCCTACGGGGTATTAACAGCCATTTCCAGCTGTTGTTCCCTTTCTAAGGGTAGGTTCTTACGCATTACTCACCTGTCCGCTGTGTATATTCACATAAATTCTAACATTGGAATCAGAGCAATAGTTAGTTGTTCCTAGTGATATATATGTCTCTATTTTTCTTGTTCATGTAATACTGATATTTTTTTTTCTTATGTTCTATGAATCTGATCATGTGTATAAATAATGTGATGAGTCTATGTTTATAAAACATGTTTGAGACTGTTAGAATTGCCATGATCTCTTACTATAACTTTTTATCTCCGTTTACATGAACATCGCACCATTACTAGATGTATTTGACTGTATGGATTTTTTTATGCATTCATCTGTTGATTTATATATTATTGTATTGCATTTTTTAGAATACAATATATATTGAGATTCACCAAGTGTCGTGCACCGTGACGTTGCGCACAATGTTGTTACTCACCAGGTGCTGCGTGCACCGTGGTGGCTCACCACACGCTATGCAACCACACAGGTGCTGCTCGCATCGCGTAGTGCTAAGAGCATCGCATGGTGCTGCGCACATCGTGTTCGGCAGTGTGCACCATGTGGTGCAATAAGCAGAATGGTGCTGCGCGCACCATGTGGGGTTGCGCGCATTGCATGGGGCCCGCATGGGGCAACTGCGCATACAGAGTGATGCTGCACGTTGTCAAAACCCCATGTTTTGTGGCGCACAGCCAAGCTGCCAACCATGCCATGAAAAACCTAGATGGACCCATGGCTGATGCCTTGACGCTGTCACTAACAAGTCTGGACAACCCCACGGCTCATGCCTCGACACTACTGCTGACATGCCCCGACTGCGCCATGGACAAGGTTTGGACACTGTCGTTGACATGCTCTGACAGCCCCTCGACATTGTCGCTGACATGCCTTGACAGCACCACAGCAGCCCCACAGGCATGCCATGGCCCCTACCATGACACGCCCAACACGCCCAGCACGCCCAGTGAGGCTAGTGAACATGTTAGAGACCTCAGTCTAGTCCCTAAACATTAGGGGTCCGCGACTCGCCTTGTCTTTTGTGATGACCGATTGTGTCTTGCCAACTTGCTTGGCCTTGACCCAATAATGTCAATGAAGGGTTCCTAGGTTGATGAATGTATGGTGTTTAGTGGTGAAATGATGATGATGAGTTCGGGTGATCTAAGTTATGATTTGGTGTGTTTGATGCAATGTGGAATGGCTCGAAAGTTGCCCTTGATGTTGGTGCCCCTTGGATGATGCTTAGGGTTGATATGGTGAAGTGAAGCTAGGATTTTAGGTGGTGGCTAAAGGGGATTACTGGGAAGTGATAGACTAGGGTTGGAGTCTAGGATGAGTTCCTAGGGTTTGGAAGGAGGAATTGGTGGTGTTTGAATGAGTGTAGGGTTGTTCCTTTAATTTAGGGATTGACTAAGGTAAGATGAGGAAGGTCTTTGGTGAGAATGAGTGATTCTAGGGATGTTCCTAGAATTAAGGATTTGGAGATAGGAGATAGGAGATAGGATTTGAATATGACAAGTGGATGAGGATCTTTGGTAGGATTTGGAAAGATGGTGATGAGGGAGCTATGATTCCTAAATTGTAGGAATTAGTTTAGGGATTGATTGGGTTTCGGTTTTGGAAATGGTTGACTTGAGTGATTCTAGGAAGTGAGTGATTTTAGGGATTGGGTGATTTGAATGATTGAGTGATTTTATAGATTGGATTTTAGAAGATGAGATGAAAAGTCCTAAAAGGTAGGAATTGCCTTATTGGACTCTAAGGTTTCAGCTAGGGTTTAGTTGGATGGAGGGATGCTAAGGTTAGGATTCTTAAAGTTTAGGAAGTTCTAATAGAAGGTTAGGGTTTCCAACTAGGGCTTAGTATGGATGGAGGGAGGCTAACTTTTGAAAGTGACAAATATGCGAAATATGGGATTGGAAAGATGAAGGCTTAGGGAATTTCGGCTATGGCAATTGGTGGAATGTATAGAAAGTGGATTTGGTCTTAGATGACAAAGGAAAGATGAAGACTTTATTTTTTGTGTTTATGGATATTTGGGAAATCAAAGGATTTGAAGACTATGGCTTAGGATATGTTTGAAATGTGAGAAAATGCAAGGAAAATATATGAACAACTAGAAAAGATAATAACAACAATGTGTATTTTTTGTATTTATTAATAAAGAATGGAAAACATGCAAAAAGATGGATAATTGAAAGAAATGAATATTGAATGGAAAATAAATAAGAGATTGATAAAATGATAGATAAGTGATTCAACACCTATTCATGAATTGCAAAGTGATGAATCGAAGATAGATAAATGAACAATACCTATTCACAAATTGCAAGGTGTAAATCTTCTCTTTGAGATTCACGAATGTCACCCTAAAAGTCTAAGTGCAAAAGCACCGAAAGTGTTCACAAGAACAAACCAAACTGTTCCATAAAGAAAAATGTCAAATGATCAAAAGATGTAAAATGAAATGTCTAAGGTCCTATTTAAAGCAATAACATAGGTGGAAAAATCCTAAAATGTCCCCTTGTAAAATAGGTTTTGGGCGGGTCCCATGATAGGCCCATGGCTAAGTTGGCCCTTGGTGGCCTTGGCTGGCCCATGGCATGGGCCATGGGCATGGCTAGCATGCGTGTGGCTGACATGGCCCAGGCAAGGGGCCTGGGCGCTGGGTTGCCTGCTAGGTGGCCTGGGCGCTGGGCGTGTGGCTGGCATGGTCTGGGTGCTGGAGCTGCCTGGGCTACACGCTGGCGTGCTGCTGGGGCGCATTGGGCTAGGTGCATGGGGCTATTGGCCTGCTGGCATGGCCTAGGCAAGGGGGCTGGGCGTTGATCCTACGTTGGGCTGTTGTTGATGCTGATGGGCGCGCGCTGGGCTGCTGCACACTGCGTGTGCGCATTGCTGGTTGCGTGCAGGCAAGGCTGTCACTAGCCTTGTTAGGCGTCTTGGGCGTGCCATGGCCATGGCATGCTTGCGGGGCTGTCATGGGCATGCCAAGGCTGGGGTTGTGGCATGCCTGTGGGCATGTCCTGGCAGGGGGCATGCTTGTGGGGCTGTTATGGTGTTGTCAAGGCCTGTCAGCGACACTGTCAATGTGCTGTCAGGTGGGTGCCATGGCAGGAGCCATGGCATGTCTGTGGGGCTGTCCTGGGCATGCCATGGTAGTGGCCATGGCATGCCTATGGGCGTGTTGATGGTCTACTGATGCTGTTAGGCAGGCTGATGGGTGCTGGGGCTACTTGTTGGCCATGCTGATGGGCTGCTGAGCATGCTGTTTCCTTTCATCTTTGTGCAATTCTTGAATTGGTGTTGAGTTGTTCATCATTGTGTTCTTGAATGTTTATGCGTGTTCATCAATTTTCCTTGGTGTTCATATATTTTCTTGAATAATCCAATCTCCCAAACACTTCACACGCCTATCACATTGCCAACCCTACTTTCCATAATTGACATTACCCCAAAATACCATTCTTCTATTTTCCACTTTACCTAGCCGAAATCCCACTTTCCATATATGGTTTCCTAAACTTTAAGAATCCTAACTGTCTTCCATAAACCCTAGCCACATCTAAAGAGTCTCACTTGGCAACTTCCTTAATTTTAGAAAAGATGATTCATCCCAATCACATCCTCTGATCCTAAGAATTTCCATTTCATCTACAATCTCTTAAATCTCTCAAACCCTTCAATCCATCTAGTCAACCAAGATCTTCTTCCCATTGTCAAAACCGAATCACCCTTTCCATATTTGATCCTACATTTTAGGGATTACAATAACCAAGCCCCAAGGTCGGCCAACCCTAACCCTAACCCGAAACCCTACACTCACGCAAACCCTAATTCCCTTGCCCTTGCGTGTTGCCCTAGCCACCAAACCCTAACCTCACTTATTCCATCCAAACCCTAGCCTCCTTCATCTTCCAAAGCCTAGCAACTCATCCTATACTCCAACCCTAAGCCAACTCTTCTCAATCTCGAAATCTCTCTTAGCCTCCATCGAAAACCATTGCCTAACTCCACCATACCAACCGCAAGCATCATCCAAGTGGTCCCAACATCAAGGGCAACCTTCAAGCCGTTCCACATTGCATTAAACACACCAAATCATCGCTTAGATCACCCGAACTCATCATCATTATCACATCCATCACTAAACACCATACCTCCATTAACTTAGGAACCCGTCATTGCCATTATTGATCAAAAATCAAGCAAGAGGGCTAAGGCAATCAGTCATCACAAGGAGAACCAAAGCGAGGACAACATAGTGTTTAGGGACTAGACCTAGGTCCCTAACACGCGCACCACAGTTGCTGCACATATTGTAGTGGTACAACGTCCACCACGGGCGCAACCTACCATGGTTGCTGCACGTCGTGACGTTCAGAGCACGCAAGCGAGTGCTCTACCATCTCGAAGTAATGTCGAGCAGCGGCGACTCACTAACACGGTGACTGCTAGCTGCTATGTTTTTGTGGTATTGTTCACATGAACAGTGGCCAAAAATTGAGGTTGAAGACGATTGGTTTTTATAAAATGTGCTTCGATCAGTTTTAGTTATTAAAAAAAAAAAGGTTGGGCTGGGCTTTTTTTTTTTTTTTCAACTGTGCCCGAGATTCTTTTGAAGTTTGAAGTTTTTTTGGGGTTTTTTTGGGCTTATAACCACATTTTCTAGCCCAATCCATGAGTTTTATTGCGTTAAAATGGAAAAAAGTGTTTTTCATATATTTTGAACCCATGACCTAAAGGGATCCAATAGGTAGGCACACCACTGGGGCTACTGCTTCCTTTGGTGATATGTGGGGTTCTTATTTTCTTCACAAACTAATTTTGACAAGAAAAAAAAAATTTGTTTTCTTTTTTTCTTTTTTATTTTTTTGGCATAATTATTTCATCATATATATGATTGGTTTATAAAATTATCACTGGATCAGTAGAAGTATGGTTGAAATTAAATTATTTTTTTTAGCCTCCCATTTAATTTAAAATTGCGTGAAAATTAAGTTGAAAGTTAATAATTAGGCATTGTGGCGTAAGGGATGATTAGGAAGCCTAGCGAATTTTCGATCTTACAATGCAAGGGCAAGACATGAGGCTGTATATTTCATAACATTCATAGAAGATTTTTCAAGATATGGTCATGTTTATTTGATCTCTCATAAGTCTGAATCATTGGATTGCTTTAGACAATACGTGAGTTTGGTAGAAAATTAATTAGACAATAGTATAAATGCTCTAAGAACTGACTGTGGACGTGAATATTTGTCTGAGTAATTTAAAAGGCTTTGTGATGAAAACGGAATTAAAAGGCAGTTGACGATGCAATATACACCACAATAAAATGGCGTGGCATAAAGGATAAATTAAACACTGCTTGAGATGATTAGATCGATGATAGCGCAAGAAAACCTACCAATATCATATTGGGGGATGCACTTTTGATTACAACCTACATCCTTAATCGAGTACCCTCCAAATCAGTGTCATCTACTTCGTATGAACTTTGGACCAACGAGAAACCTAACTTAAATAACTTGCGGCCTTGGGGTTCAGTGGGCTTTGTTCACGATTTTTTTCATAAATATGGAAAGATGAGTCCTAGAGGGGATAACTTTAAGGGATATGTTTTAATCAGTGAACAACCTGATGGAACAATATCTGAAATTGAGTCACAAGATGTGAATGATGAGTTTCCAATTAGAGGCGAGGTTGATAGGAGTTTTGAACTCCAAGAACTTGTGGATCAAGAGGAAGCCACTCTAAGCATCCTAGTTGAAAACGATGAAATTTCTTAAACTCCTAGGAACAGTGGGAGTGATTTAGCTCCAAGGAATAATATACCACTTGTTAGTTATCTACAACAACTTCAACCACGTAGAAGCTCACGTGGAAATATTCTCTGTTGTCGATTTGGAATTGAAGGGAAAATTTTCATGGTAGGGCTACAAGATGATGATGAGCCTAAAACCATCCAAGAGGTTCTCTCATCTTCTACTAAAGAGGAGTGGATGAAAGCACTAAACCATGAGATGGAGTCTATGAGGGCTAATCAGGTCTGGAATTTGGTAGACCTACTGCCAGGGCAAAAGGCCATTGGGAACAAATGGGTTCTAAAGATCAAACGTAAAGCAGACGGATCAATAGTAAGGTATAATGCTCGTCTCATGGCAAAATGATATACCCAATAAGAGGGTGTAGACTATGAGGAAACATTTTCTCCAGTAGTAAGGTTTGTCTCAATTTGCCTGATTCTAGCCATTATAGCACATTTGGATTTGGAACTCTATCAAATTGACGTTAAGACAAATTTTCCCAATAGAGAACTAGATGAAGAGATCTATATAGATCAACCTACCGGCTTTGTGGTCAAAGGTCAAGAGTGCAAAGTGTGCAAGCTCAAACGATTTATATATGACCTAAAGCAATCATCTAGACAATGGTATCTCCTACTCCATCGAGTCAGTCTCTCGAATGAGTTTACGATGATCGCAGAAAACTATTCTATTTATATAAAACGGTCCAAAATGAGTTTTGTGTTGTTATCATTATACGTTGATGACATTTTGATAGCTGTAAATGATAAGGGGATGATTGTTGCCACTAAGGAGTGGTTGTCCCTCAATTTTGAGATGAAGGACATGGGTGAGGGAGAATATATTTTCCGAGTTAAGATCTATAGAGACCGTTCAAAGAGACTTCTATGTTTGTCTCAATAGACTTACATAAAAATGTTCTTAAGCACTTCCAAATGAGTAATTGAGAAATTGTAAACCCATTGACGTACAACCCCATTGCTAAAGACAATGCCTTATGCCAAGAAATGTGTCCTAAGACTTCAAGAAAGATAGAGAAATGACTCATGTTCCCTATTCTAGTGTTATTAGTATTTTGATGTACGCAATAATTGTGTACTCGATCATATATATATGTTATGCAGTTGGCTTGGTCAGTAGATTCCAATTTAATTCTGGACTGACTCATTGGAAAGCAGTCAAAATGATTTTCAGATATCTCAAGGGAACTGTAGACTATACGTTATGCTATCAGGGTTCAGATTTGCAGCTAAATGGTTACAGTGATGCTGATTGGGGCAGTGACCTAGACGAGCACAAATCGACAACTATATATGTTTTCTTACTTAACAATAACGTCATTATATGAAGTAACAAGAAACAACCATATATATCTTTATCCACCATGGAGGCAGAGTACATAGCATGTTCAATAGTAGTTCAGGAGGCTATTTTGTTGAGGAGGTTCCTTCAGCACCTAGATATCGGCGCGGATTATTCTGATCCAATGACGATTTTTTGCGACTGCATGGCTGTTCTCACATATGCTAAGGATCCAAAATATCATGGAAGAACCAAACACATTGATATTCGATATCACTGCATTAGAGATATGGTGGCATAAAAGGAAGTGGTCCTGAAACATCTATCTACGAGTCGCATGGTTGCTGATCTCCTGACAAAGCCCATAGCGAAAGACACTTTTATGGCTCATGTTAGGAGTTTAGAACTACGTAGATTGTGATTATAATGTAGTTGACATAGTAATGTAAACTTTCTTTGGAGATATTAATGTAGTGTGATATTCTATTTCAGTTTGCCTTTATCATATTGCATGAATTGTACACGTACACAAGGTATGTTAAAAGGTTTAGATCGACTCACTCACACAAGCGATCGCCTTTGGTGCTGCAAAGAGGTAATGAGTAAAGATGAGGCATTGTGTCACTTAATACTTGTTTAGAGAGGGATGACACAGAAAGATATGTTGCCTTAGTGAGAACTAAGATGAGGTTCATTATATTTAAGAGAATCGTGCATGGACACTCCACAATCTATGTAGCCTGTAGTAAGCCAGGGCACCTTGCGTCGAGCAAATGGAGAAACTTCGGTTAGACACAGAAATTGTGTCTAGATTAAGATATGTACGGTGTTTAATATGGACATACGCTCTTTGAGAAAAAGAGATCTATCGTAGCATGTATTTCATACTACATGTGCTCTTGCGGCTAGATATGGAAGTGAATGAATGGTTCCATATTTCTTTACTGTGTGAGTCCTATATTTTATTTTTTGCCCTTCTTGACTTTTGACAATGTCATAAGATAGAGGTTTGATATTTGCTACTTTAGCATGTTGTTTATGATCATGTTGGATACGGTCTAAAATAGTATTGCTGGGAAAACAGTTAGACTAAAATTGAGTGACATGCCTGGGGCATGCCCACTATATGCGAGTGGGAGGTGTAATAAAGTAAGGGGCGCCTTTAGTGGGCATGCCCCTGCCACTTCCCTTATTGGGATGCCATGCATAATGCCTGGCAAAATATGCCTAGAGTTATGGCCATAACGTTGGCTGGCCCTTGCCACTATATGCCCTCCATTCCTTGCAGAGATCATCTTGGCATTTGGGAGTCTCTTATGTTCTGTGAGTGAAAATGCTTAAGCTGTGGACATATTTAGTGTGTCTCTAGATTTATTTACGTAGTACACTCCTATACTGGGTGAATACGAAATCAGAGGTTTGAATACTGGATTTACTTGTGGAACAACTACACAGATCTTTGAGGTATTTCTTCTGCTGTGTATATTTATATAAATTCTAACATGAACAATCGCGGTAACATAACCCAGTTTACAATAATTGTCCGAGTCTTGTGTTTGTAACTACTTGTCGGATTGCCAGCTCTATAATTTCTTTTTTCTAAAGCAAAATGGCATAGCATGTGGGGATTGAACGTTGATAATAAGGAAGCATGCTGTAAACTTTTTTTCTGGTGCTTTTATTGCCAACGATCGATGGTCGTTTTTTGGAGCTGGTGCTTTGTCGTTTGACCATATATAGCTGATGGTACTGGTACTGCTTCTGAGGACTAAAGTTGTTGATCAAAAGTGAAACAGTATGAGTTGTCGTCATAGAATGCAAGGTTGGTGATGATGCCGATGGTGGCCGGAGGAATTAATGCCGCTTTTGCTAACTTAGTAATTCGGACCTTAACTAGAAGTACTTCCAAATAGTTCTCCATTCTAGGGAACTCACTGAAACTTGATGACACATGACATTAGAGGTGGTGAAATGATAATGCGTGGCTAAATGGGCAAGGGGAAGGTGAAAATGCATCCCCACTTGTGGCTGGCTGGCTGGGTACGTAGGGACCTGATAGCTAGGGTGATAATCCAACCCCCATATATATATGTATATATAGAAGATGGTGCGGTATCATTCCTACTCTTAATCAGATAGATCCGGTTTGGACCAACATGAGCGCTGGACCGGACTAATGATTGGGTGATTCTGGAACAAAAATCTTAAAACCGTCATTAAGAAGGGTCTAATCCAAAGGCAGGTAGGCAGGCTGCATGAGAATTTGATTGGCTAATGTCCAGCATACGTTGCTATGACTAGCTTTTGGGCTGGAACCGGTAGTGCCGGCCCCACAACCTGACACGCAATCAACGAGGCAAATTAAGGACCAAGGGGCATGCATGTATCTGTTGGGGAACCTTGATTGTGTCATCCAAAGGGTCGTCCACACTCCCCCTGTACCAGATAAACGCCCCCACCAAATGACGGCTACTCCTTATAAAATATCAACCACTGACCGACCTGTAAAATGGGCTCTTTTTTAGCCTTGGGCTAAGGTTCCCTTCATTCTTATCCCCCCTAGTGCTCTCTCCCTCTCTTGATCTTTTCTCTGTTCTCTCGGTTTTATCTCGAAAGAAAGGGACCTTTGTATTTTATGTGCAGGGAAAAAAGGTTCAATTTTCAAGCATAATGGAAGTTTGTGCGTCCCCAGTTCGAACACGAAGTCCTCCTCTCATCCATTCAAAGCTTGAAATGCTGTACCCAACCTTTCCCTCATATGTGGGTCTTTAGTCCGAAGTACTATATTGTATCTAATCAATCAATCAATCAATTTAAACAATAATTGCCATCTACAACCGACAGATCATCTATTAATCAATCTTAAAATACAAACACTTTTGAATCATTAATTGCAAAATAATCACACTAATTCCCATATATATTACACACACACACACCCAATTACCCAAATCATACGGAGATTAAGCCCAAACACCTGTATCTAAATCCCACAAATACAAAAAAATAAGAGATAAACACTAATATTACGAGTTAATCATCATGAGTGATGTAGGAAACATGCATTCAACTTGGTTTAACTTGTCCCCGGCCACTTGGAGGAGCGAGTGTGCTTGTGGGGCAGGCAGATGGTGGGGACGCGATCGCTTTTGATCCGTGAATCCACCCAAGTTGTTTTTGAAGCATGCTTGTATGTAGGGTCGAGCAAGAAAGAAAAAAACAGATCAAGTAATTACTGTTTCTGATGATTAAGATTGCGGGTTGAGCTAGTTTTAATTCACATGCAGTCGACACAAGCTAGAAAGTTCTGGGATTATTGGAGGGTCGTAGATCGATCTCTTGGGTCCAAGCGGCCCGGTCCTGAATGTGCAAGTACCAGTAGGTCTGAGCCAGTGCGTCTGGGTCCATTAATGATATTGCACAAACCCCAGTACCTCCACTGCTGTGTTGTTCCCCAACCAACTCCGGCCTTTGCGACGTTGATGGCCCCGGCCTGCCAAAGTGCAAATACTCCTGCCTTTAATGATTCACTTTACGAATCAAAGCAGTGTTTGGTTGGCGAGAAAGTTGGAGAGAAAAAGTGAAAGGGAAAAGTAGTTTGGAGGATCTATATATGAAAGTATGTAGAGAGAGAAAAACTCAGCTTGTAGCCAGCAGAGATACACGAGTAGATTCCATAGGAGAAAGTAAACTGTAAAAGAGAGAGAAGGGAACCTGGGTGGGCCAACGACACCGTCAATAACGACATGGGCGACGTGTACACCCAAAGGTTGGAACTCCCTCGCCAGACACTGCGATAGTGCTCTCAACGCGAATTTCCCACAGCCTGTCTCATTCAGTAATGTACATAGAAACATTAACAATATTAATATAATGGAAGTATAACGCATGTATACGATTTCGGTGTTGTATCTTTCGACATTGGCCAGGCAACAAAAACGGAATCTTCTAAATAGATCGTCCATGAATATACTATAATCTAATTTTTAGAAAGAGTACGGATCACAGGGAAAAAGATCAAAAGGAACAAGAAATTACATAGCTCAGAGAATCCAGCAATGCCGTTAAGAGAAGCTGAACAGCCCGTGAATAGAATTGTCCCCTTTCCTCTTTCTACCATGCCCGGAAGAACCTTCCCGATTTTATGAAAGCAGAAAGTAAGTATATATAGATATAAAAGTTAGAATCAAATCAAGCCCAGGAAATTAACTATGAGGGAAGAAAAGGCTACACATAATTAATTAAAGGCTTGGTTTTCCAGAAAATTAATGAAACATGGCGATATTTGAAGAGTACTATAGGTATGTGTGTGTGTGTGTACCTGTTGGGCGCAGTGGAAGGCACCAACGGAGGAGACGGCGAGGGACTTCTCAAAGGAGTCGATGCGAATGTCGGTGAAGTTGATGGGGTTCCAAGACATGGCCGGCTGGTACGCATTGTAAACCAAAACCTCAACAAAGCCCAGCGAGAGAACGCCTTCGAACGCCTCCTTCACGCTTTTGGAGTCGGAGCAGTCGATTCGTATCGCGAAAACTTGTGCTTTCTCCTCCCTCGCTATCTCGTCTGCAAACCTCGACAACCTCCCTACAAGTATATAACATTTTATTTGCACAGTCTATTATCAGCAATAAATAAGACATGGAAATTAAAAACGCTGAAAGCTGCAAAATAACTGTTTGATACGTTTATAAAAAATAAAAAATCTCATGTTCTGTATCGTTTATGGTTAGTTCTATACAAGAAGAAGAGGCCGAATATCGATATCTGATTATCACCTAAGTCACGAGCAAGGATGGCAACGGTGTAGCCCTCGTGAGCGAACTTACGAGCGATGGAGCGGCCGAGCTTCGGTCCCACACCGACAATGGCGGCGATGCCTCGGGCGGAGGCGCCTGAGCTCGCCATATTGCGCATCTTTGTTTGTATTATATAGCTAGCTAGCTTAATGAGTCGTCGTCGAAACGATCGAGAGCAGCTAGCTAGCTAGGATGCGAGACAAACAAAGCACAAACCGGCAGCTAGCTAGTTTGATGTACATACGCAATCATACGTAGTCCTTAATTAATTGTGTTTCTTTTGAAGCTAGCGGGGAAGGTCGAAGATGGTGGCAGAGCTTAAACTCTCCACCGTCTCTGTCAGAGTACTGGCCGGCCTGTTGCCTAGCTCCCAGCTTGCAACAAGCGCTACTTAATTTCTTTTTGTTCTGTGCTTTGCCTCCATCTTTATATAAACATACACACACACATGTATATATATATATGCTTGGCACCCGCTCTCTCTTTCATCAGTTTCTTTAATCATTGAGCGGAACAAAAAGTAGGGGTGGGGGCGGAATAGAGACGACCGAAAGGGCGCCGTTGTACGTTTCATATTATTATTTAGGATCAACGGTCCAGATGTCTCACTCTTGTAGAACTGTGGGACTAGTATATATGCCATCTGTGGTGTGGTGTGGTGTGGCAAGGCAACTACCAATTAACTTGGTCTAGGTTAAGGTATCACACTCTTATATATATCTACGTCTCTCAACTTTTTGGCTTATTTTTTTGGTACTTGCCTGCAAATTTAATGCAAAAACGGCATCCAGCTTGAACATTTGATTATTTAATAAATACCTTCATGAATTGGCATAATAATACTAGACCATCCCACACCATTTTTTCTGCGACTTAGAGGTGCTACTTGCAACTTCCAGCCCCAGCCCCAGCCCCACTCCTGTGGGTGGGGTGCCCTGTCCAGATGTCAAGAGTTGAATTGGCCTCCAAGATCGTCTGTCTACCGCCCACCATGTATCATACGGTGAGAGAGAGATAATTGAGACTGGAGATGATGACAAGATGAAGAGAGTTTGAGAGACCGAGTCTAGGATATATCTAGGACGTCATTTCATTTTAAAATATAACCTAATACAAAATAGGTCATTTTATTATAAAAAACAATAATTTTTAATATATATCTAGGATCGGACAAACCGGCGAAAATTTGGGCGGGTCCAAGCCTAGCCAAGCACCTGTATCCCAAGCTGTCTTGAGAGCGAGCATCCGCCCACCATAGGCAAGAGATGGATGGGTGGGTTAGGAGAGCCAAATTCAGGGCCCACCCCCCACCCCTATGTAGAGTGACTCTCTTTCTTTCTCTCCCTCTATTTCCAAGCTCAAAAGTCCCCTCCCTTTTTGTGCCTAGCTATATATATGTGGAGAACTCCTCTTTATCTCCCTTTTCTGATCTTTCTCACCTCCTTTCCCTAGTTGGGAAAAAAAATTGTTGAAGGGAACTCAAGAGGAAATAGAAGGATGTTACGCATTATGAATATTGATGAAACTTGACATTGCATGTGAATATGACCATTTCTAGGTTATATATTAATCTATAAATTTGTTATGAACCCACTAGGTAGGACTCACCTTTGATAACTGACTTACAAGGGAAGGGTGTCTGAGGGCTTATAATCTACCAACCAATTCCATAATTAATCGATGTGGGATTGTAACAACCACCACGCTTGACATCCACGGCGGTCCCGACGCTCACACGGGCTGGCTATGCACTAAGTCTTTCCTAGCTCTGGACAAACACTACCATGTCGGCATCACTCCCCGTGCCGCACCATTGCAGCCGTCGCAACATGAACTTAGACGTAACCTGGCTCTGATACCATTTGTTATGAACTCATTAGGTAGAACTCACTCTTGAAAACCGACTTGCAAGGGAAGGATGCCTAAGGGCTTATAATCCACCAACCAATCTCATACTTAGTCGATGTAGGATTGTAACAGCATTCATCAATTTGATGGAACCTGATGCACAAGTACATGCAATTCTGATTGAAGAAGAATGACAATATTCTTTTCTCGATCTTTTTTCCCGCAATAGTAAAGAGAAGACTACAGATCAGTAACTGAGGTTAGGCTTTCGGTTAGACTTTGGACCACTTCATGATTCAGCTAAACATGAGTACTTAATCTGAGTCTTTAGATCTTGAGTTAAGAAGGTGCTGGTGCAACGTCCTCCACCAAGGGTTGGCTACGTACGTACAGTAATATGATTACAAAATCTCATTGTTCATAAGCTTCCAAACTCAGCTCGATCGATACCCCACTCGAAGCATTGTTTTTTTTCCCCTTTCTTTCACAGATTCGAGGGCCTAGATTCCATGGAGAACTGCTTGACTATTGGAGCAGGACCCATCTAATTTGTGTGTTCCATAACAACAGATCAAGAAGCATATATAGGATAAGGCAACTTGCAGACAACTTTAATATGAGTAGTGAGAATTCTCAAAGATTGAGGCTTTTGCAGCTTCAAAGCTGGCAGATGTTTCTCCACCACAGCTTGCACTTTTCTTTCCAAATAAGGCATATGCTGCCTCCAAATTTAACTTGGAGACGGGTAGGGCACTCGTCATAATAGTACAGTATTAGTACTAGGGGTGATACCCGCCCCCTACGGGGCGGGGCCACCCCTCCCCCGCCCCCCGCCCCCCGCCCCCGCATATGCGGGGGTGGGATTTTTTCCCCCGGACCCCGCCCCCGCCCCCACCCGCCCGCACCCCCGCACATGGGGCCTCCGGCCCAGTACATTTTTCTGGGCCCTAAATGGCCCAGAATTCGTTTTGGGCCACTTTGGGCCCATTATTTAGATTAAAAAAAATATAAATTTAAAAACAGAAAAGAAATAATTTTTTTTTTTATAAGTAGATATTAAGTTTTAACTAATAAATAATTAAGTAATATTCATCACTAAGGCAGTAAGACACTATGCTAAAATAAATAGTTTACAATTATACAAATTAAGAGAACTAATAAACAATTACACTATTACAAACTCTTCTAAAAAAAATATTACAAATTGTATAATTAACTATTGTAACAACATTACAATAATTGTAAATTAAGAAAATTGATTTTGGGGTGGAGCCGTAGTTGTGAGTTCACTGAGTTGTGTCAATGTGTCGAATGTCGATTGCTGTGAGACTGTCGATTGCTGTGAGACTGAAAATCAATAAGTTAAAGATAAAAGTTAATAAGTCAAAAAACCTGAAATATTAATAAGTTAAAAATAAAACAAATTAAAATTAAAAAGTTATAAAACTGAAACAAAGTTTTAAATGCAAAAAACAATTAGCTTATTAGGGGAGAAATTATGCAAACCATGGCAATGGTGAGTCCAATACAAAAGTCATACTGCATCGGAGGTAGCCGTAGACGCCGTCTCATGTATCACTATAAGTATTAAATTTGAAATGAAATTAATGAATACCAATTAAATAAAAATAAATAAATAAAAATAAGAAATTAGAATAAATACCAGATCCAGACTGATCATCACCCTCCTCCTCGACGTCGGCCTCCTCATACTCAAGAACATCTGGAACATGAATTGGAGTTCCCTTGATCCAATTTTGCGTGCAAATCAAAGCCTCTACAGTGGCAGGAGCTAATGAACTCCGAAATGAATCTAATACACGCCCTCCGGTGCTAAAGGCCGACTCTAAGGCTACTGTGCTAACAGGGATGGCCAAAAGTGTGCGGGCTATCTCTCCAAGGATGGGATACTTCACAGCATTCACCTTCCACCAACTTAATATATCGAAATCTCGTGAAAATGGTAGAATCTCTGTTGCTAAGTATCTGTCTATCTTTGACTGAGCCTCTATAGAAGTCCGGAGGAAGGGGGTCTGCTCATACCTCTCACCCCACTCCAATCTACGCCTTTTCCCAACCTCGACTTCAGGAAACTGTGAGCCTGAGGCTGAGGGGGTAGATGTAGGTGCCGCAATATTACCACCCCGCAGGGTGGAAAACTCATCAAATAATCTAGTAAGAGTTTCCCGAACCCTTGCTGCAATAAGCTTCGCCCATACTTGCCCGTACGCAAGGCCCAATCCAAATATCATGCCATCCAACTTATACCTCGGGTCAAAGACGACAGCTACATATAACAAAATATTAGCCCTAGTTAAATCTCCCCAATACTTGTTGTACTTTGACCTCATAATCAATGCCATCTCCCGCAGCCTAATGTGACCACCCGCGACCATGTCATCTAATTCTTCTTTTACCCTACATATTTGCTGGCATACAACATTGGATGTAGGGTACAAAGTTCCGGATAGCCTCGTGGTGACATCGTAAAAAAGTCTCAAAAACTCTACAAAAATAGTTACAATTTCCCAATCATCATCTACGGGTTTCCCCAATCCCCCATGATCATCAAAATATTTTACATATTGGATGTCTTCTTCACCCAATAATGCAAATGCCAGCCTATATTCTTGGGCTGCCTCCAACATCAGAAATGTTGAGTTCCATCGTGTAGGCATATCAGTACAAAGGCCCTTCTTAGATGTTAGACCCGCAGATCTTGCAGCAACCTTGAATTTCTCCAACCTTGAAGGAGAAGATCTCACCCATCTCACAACAGTTCTAACCCGAGCAATCGAGTCATGAAAATCTCTCAAACCATCACTGACAATTAAATTCAGAATATGTGCCGCACATCTCACATGCAGACACTCACCACCCATAAGTGTCTTATTTGCCTCTCTAAGATAAGTTTTCAAATGTCCTAATGCAACATCATTAGACGAGGCATTATCGACTGTGACTGTAACAACTCGGCTCAAACCCCACTCTTTTATTGAAGCCTCCAAGGCCTTCCCAACTGTCTTACCCTTATGATCGGTGATTTTACAAAATTTTATAATTTTCTTTTGTAATGTCCAATGGCAATCAATAAAATGCACAGTCAAAGACATATAATTAAAATTTTGGATCGATGTCCAAGTGTCAGTGGTGAGACAAACAAATTGATCTGCCAATTGACCCCTCAACTTCTCCTTTTCAATGTAAAAATGATTTTTTACATCCTTTGCCACCGTGTGGCGAGAGGGAATATTAAACCTTGGTTCCAAGTATTGAGAATATTCTTGGAACCATTTCCCGTCTACAATTTGAAAAGGTAGCTCGTCCATTATGACCATACGAGCTAGATGTCTTCTACACTCATCGGGATCATACTTAGTATACCCCCTCAAACTTGCACCCGCACTAGTCCCATCCGCCATTTTTTGAAGTCCAACTTCTAGCCTAGATTGGCTTTTATCTTGTAATGATCTTAATATTGGACTTTTTTTGCATTGCTCTTCTAAGTGCACCTTTAATTGTGAGGTGCCATGTTTCCTATAGTGGCATCCATAAATTTTCCCACAATGGTTACATTTGGCTTGGGGGTTACTTGAGTCACCACCCTCTAGTTTGGTGAAATGACTCCAAACTATTGAACCAGGTTTCTTGCTGGGTTTGGGGGCAGGGCAAGGTGCCGTAGAGCTAGGGATAGGAGTATGAGTAGGAGGGGTAGGTGTAGGGGTAGGGGTAGAGGTAGGGGTAGGGGTGCCCTCGGCCTGAAAAGGAGAGCTCGCACTCGAATCCGCTGGCATATCCATGAACTAAAGCAAACAAGAAATCTGAAATAATAGAAAACATAACAACTATATAATGAACATAAAAGAAAAGTAGAATAAAAAAAAGTATCACTAATCACACTATCACTTGACATTCATATATATATGTAATTAAATATGGAAAATAATGGTTAAATACGAGATTCACATGAACAAAATATTTTTTAATAGTAAATCTTATTTTTTTTTTCAATACAAGTACGCCAAACTTGCACACTTAAGACCGTATCTAGCACTATTCTAATTTCTATATTAAAAGTCAAGTTGTTTCATGCTTCCTTTAACTAATTTGCAAGCAAGAAAAGAAAAAAAATTAATGAAGATCAAGCTATATTTTACATAATTATAAAAGGCTAAAGACATTTCAAACATAATTTTTTATAGGAAAATTCTTATTATAAGGGAAGGGTAAGAAAGGTCGACAAAGTTCCTATCATAATCTCATAATGATGCATTGAGAAAAAGTAGAGCCAAGTTAATGGTCCCAAATTTTTTCAATTAATCAGGTCAAACAAAACGACCATTGTTAAGGTGATTGATACATTGAATCAAAATGCTATAAATATTTAAAAAAAACCTTATTTTGTGTACCACAAAGGTAAACCAAAGCAAAGGAGGAGCACTATGCATTGAACCTAAATTTTCTTTTATCATGAGAATATGAAACTTTTTCATTTAAAAAAAAAAAAAACTAGTAGCATTGTGGGATAAAACATATAAGAAGAATTAGGTTTTGAAGAGTTATGAAGTGTCATCCATCATTCCTAGATGAGAACGGAATGAGAGTGATTGAAACAAGCAAGTAAGTAATTAAGAAAAGCGTGAGTGGTCGTGTGGCTATTGGAGTAGCAAAGGTGTGGCGACGCATAGATTTATATGCACGAAGAAATGGATTATGAAAAATTAAGACTAACGAACTAATAGTTGATGTTTCAGTTTTCGCTTATAGAAGTGATTAGGAAGAATTTTAAAGATGTTTCAAAAGATATAAAAGCTACTATAATTGAGAAAAAAATTATAATAGTGTTATTTTATTTGAGAAATTATTTTCCATATTTAATTACAAGAATAGGTGGGGAAGGCAAATTAGATAAGAATTAGAGTGATTAATTTAGGGTTTCGGATTTGAGCCCTAAATTAATTTAGGGGTTTCAAAGATTGAAACCCCTAAATTAATTTAGGGGTTTCAATCTTTGAAACCCCTAAATTAATTTAGGGTTTCGGATTTAAGCCCTAAATTAATTTAGGGGATTCAAATCTTTGAATCCCCTAAATTAATTTAGGGTATTTCGAAACCCTAAAGTAATTTAGGGGTTTCAAAGATTGAAACCCCTAAATTAATTTAGGGTTTCGGATTTGAGCCCTAAATTAATTTAGGGTTTCGGATTTGAGCCCTAAATTAATTTAGGGGTTCCAATTCGAATCCAATCCGAAATAATTACAGAAATGAGAAAACAAACACAATTCACATGCATTTCACGGAAGAAATTCAAATTTCAAACCAAAACACATGCACAATCTAAGCTCCACAGCACACAATTCACAAAAATCCCATCCTCCATCTCCGATAAACCCCATCCTTCCTCCAATCTCCATTAAAAATATAAATTACAAAAAAATAAAATAGGATAGGGTATTAGGGTTTGTTACCTTCGGCTTCGGTGATGGAGATGCAGAGAGAGGGATCGGATCGGTGACGGCGACGTGAAGGATATGTTGGGCGGTGGGTGCGGCGCCGGAAACTCAGAGAGAGGGAGAGACGAGCGGAGCTGGAGCGGCGCTGGAGGCAGTCCGAGAGAGAGAAGTGAGAGTCCGAGAGTGAGGGAGGGAGGGAGGGAGGGAATCGGGGGGAGGGGTGGGAATGAAATAAACCCAGGCATGAAACGACGTCGTTTCATGCCTGGGTTTTAAAAAAAAAAATATCTACGCATGAAACGACGCCGTTTCATGCGTAGGTTTATATATATATATATATATATATATATGCGGGGCGGGGCGGGGTATTTGCGGGGCGGGTGTCACCCCATCCCGCACCCGCCCCCGGTTAGAGTGCCAGATGCGGGGCGGGTGACCCCGGCCCCGCATCTGGCGGACGGGGTGGTCCGCCCCGCCGCACGGGTGCGGGGCGGAAGCGGGTCGGGGCAGCGGGGGCGGGGCCCCGCTGCCCACCCCTAAATAGTACTCCCCCCCCCACCCCCCCAGAAAAAAAAACAAAAAAAAAAAAAGGTAGCTAGTTCCTTTAATGATCAGCAGTTTACAACCATAATCTCCGCCTGTGATCATGATCTGCTTTGCACATATGTTTTCACTTCGTTTTGAAAGTATATATTTGGGTAATTCCACTTATAAAATGATAAAAACCATATATAAATCATGTTGGTGAGGTTGGAAGGCTTAATATCGATCGGATCTAAAGCTCAGGTTCAGCTGCATGCATATTAATTATATACTCTTTCTTTTATTATTAGTTTCTTTTGCTTGTTCAATATATGTCCCCAGATGGGTGCATGTCAAACTAAGTTTCTGCCGAAGTTGTGCAATATACTCGTGATATGGTAGATTAATATAAGGACTACGCGCAACTGTGTGTTTTGAATAAGTGATAAAAAGGAAAAGAAGATTCCCCAACCATATTCAATCATCAGTGGAGTAGTCATGAATGGTCTGTCTTTTTGTTTGTTGTTTTTCATTCAATATCAAAATAGCATTAAACCAACAAAAACAGAATTAAACAAAAGGGGAATTTGGGGTCCAACAATCATGCAAATCAATCATCATTTTAATATAGATCAAAATGATCAAAACCAAATCGGGAAATAATACCAAGAAGTTAGTCCAGTCCCAATGATTGATCTGGGCTGAAGGCTAGGATCAAGCAAATTTAAAGGGTTACCACCAAGAAGGTTATTGTATCAATCTAGTGAATTGAATGCTTTAAGGCATGATTTGTTGTAATTATACATATATATACTGGGGGTTCATGAGATCATCAAACCCTCAGGTCGCTGAGGAGGACGACACGCGAGACTCGCATGCACCTAATTAAGGATATATTTGACTGGCAAAGAATCTGATCGTGGGCACATGTTAAGCAATGATATATAATTTGACTTCCAAGTTCCAACATCCCACAATATATATATATATAAAGAGAAAAACAAAGGAAAATGAGAAAACAGAAAAAAGAATTAAAGAAGAGAATTATGGGAAAGAACGAAGGAAATTAATTAAGTGGGGGGCCGGAAAACAACGATGCATGGCTGCTTCTAGATATCCCTCCTTTTTTTCTTTCACAAAAAAGGTATTCTAATTTAGTGATAATCCTTATTATGCGGAGGAATACCGTGGGTGCAACGAATCCCTCTTCTAAGAAAGCAAACAAAAGGAATATAAGATCGATGATACATTTCTTTTCTCAGCCTTGAGAGAGTTCCAGAGAATTAAGCTGCTTACTTACTGTACCTACCATATATCACTCTTCTTATTTATATATATTATTTCTATGGCTCCTCAGCAGTACTACTTGGTATGAATGAATTTTTCTTAACTCTCTCTCTCTACTCTCTCCCCTTTATAACATTGCAACTACCTTTGTAAGATTGCTACACTTCCCTCAGCGAAGAACAGATCACCAGAATATTATACAACAGAACCCTAAACAGATTTTTTTCCTCATAAAAATCTAAGAATTAATGGAAGGAAGCAAAGAGATAATAATTAATTTATTGTCGTTTTCATTAAATTCTGGCAATACCCTTTAAAATGGTCACATTCCTCAATCTTCAGCTGCACGCAAGTGACAGAAGCAGGAAGATACGGACAAGTAGTGCTTTAATAGCTAGTACTGTTCAAGTTGTATATATGCCTCAATAGCCATGAAGAACTTTGTGGCTAAGTTTAGACGGGAGCCGGCCAGATCAAATATAAATGAGCTAGAAGGCTGCTGCCTTAAATGAGCTCACATGCAAGCTTGGCATTTTCCTACCTTCAATTCTTATCCATGCATCCATCCAGTACTTAGATATACAGACCCTCATGAAATTGTTTTTCAAATTTAAAATTTCAAAGTAGAATGATATTGATATATGCATTGAGTGATATTCTCTATAATACTTATTATTAATTTAATATTCTCTTTTTTTTTTTTTTTTAAGCAAGCAGTTTCATAGATAAGCTAAAGGTTACATGATACAAGATTCAGGACAGGTTTGAGAGGTGAGATGAGAATTTTGTGTTTTGTTTGAGAGTTTAAAATATTATGTTTTAATATTATTATTGTCTTGGGATTTGAAAAAAGTGAATTAGGATTTGAAAAAGTTGAATTGTTTGTTATATTTTGTATGGAGATTTGAAAAATGTGTAATGATAAGATGAGATGAGATGAGAATTTTGCATCTCATCCCACCCCCCAAACCTGCCCTCAATGAGATGAGAGTTCCCAACAATCATTCAAAAGCAAACAAACGCAACATTAGTGAAAATAAAAACGAGAGATGGATCTGGAGCCAAAATTTGGCTCCCACCCATTTCCAACTAAAGGGAAGCCACTTGAAACGGTTTTTGAATAGTCTGATAAACAGATTATTAAACTGTGACTAAAAGTCGCAGTGAGACGGTGTGTGCTGCAACTTGTTTGTCTGGACAGACTGTAGGAGCCTTCCATGACCACTTTATATTGATCATCGGTTAGGAAAAGCAGGAACATAGGAACGTAGCAACCGAAGGATGCGTCAATACACCGGCATAGGACCAACACTGACTGTGGTGGTGTGTATAGATCACGTGCCACTCTAGGAAAAAAAGCGGTGGTCAAATCTGAGAGATCCAAAACCATTGATCTCAGTGGTGCTGCATGTGGCGCCGACAGACGCTCACTGACGTGGCGGCGCATGAATCCTCACACGCCGCTCTTTTGAGTAGTTTTCTTCGACCATCCGACAAATTAGCGGCTGGAATGTCTGTTGGCGTGGCGTGTGGTGGTCATAGGAGGTCGGTAGACAATAAATCGGCGCTTCTTGGTGCTATGGACGATAACACTGAAATAAACGAAAAAAACACTATAAACAACTCCGGCATTGGCCGGACAGGACGAGGGAGGGAGGAGCAGAAGCTCCAACCCCCTATGGGCGAAGCTGGGTAGAGAATGATGTCGACGGTACTGGGTAGAGAGAAAAAGCTCTGGAGAAAAAAGCTAGTGGATTAATTTAACATTCTTTTGAATGTATGAATGGTAATAGAATTGTAATAAATGGGCAGCCATAGTGAGCACTTTTTGCTATTCATATGCCTAGTAGTTATGCTTGACACATTATATGTGCATTATGGCTGGGCTTAAACATTTAAGCCCAACCGTGGGTTACAAAATGTAAGGGTTATATATATAACCCCCCACCTCTTAGTGAAAAATATGGATGATTGGTACAAGTGAAAATCTCTCTCTCAAAGAATCATCTCTAGTCCCGGTAGTTAGACTTTGGAATATATGGGTGTTGTTTTGGTCTTACCACGTAGCATGCTCCAGTACCATCAATCCAGGATGATTTCAGATGAACAAAAATGAAGATAGAAAATCTGTGGAACAACTGCACTAGATCTATGATTTGTTAATGAGGTAATATCATTTCTGCTACGTATTCTGATATAGTATTTCAAACATTGGTATCAGAGTGAAATCAATTGTTCCCGATTTAAGTTTTGACGTGCTTGTGATTTTCTTTAAGGAAATCATTTTTGTGTTATGAGAAAATTTTCCTATTTCAGAAACATGACTGCTCTTGAGAGTCACTGCAACTAGAGGAGGTTTGCACCATTTTAAAGTGTTGTGCAAGTCGGCACATCGCAAGCGGCAGCAACCCCTTAGTACATAAACTGGCAAAGCACGCAAGGTGTTACATAGACACTGCAAGAGGTGAAATAATAGGCAGAGGTGCAAGAGGTGCATTATGGCTATGCTGCACGCAACAGAGGGTTGCACTCAACGTAGCAAGCTCTGTTTTGTCTGCAACGGAGTTCAGCGATGCGCAACCAGTGTTGTGCCACAAGCAGCGCCACACGAGGTGCTGCGTGACAAGCAACTTTGCAACACCATGGTGTTGTGCGTTAGGCATAAGCTCGTACAGTAGGTGTTGTTCTAGTCTTGGCCGCTTCTCTCCGACGAGGATGGTGCATCAACTAGCACTGCCACACACAGTGCTGCATATGGTGGTGCAGCAACTAGCACTGCCGCACAAAGTGCTGCGTATGAGATCCCATGTTCTACAACTTGTACCGTAGAAGAGCACGATGCACCATGACAGTGAGGCGCACCCTGATGGAACATCGATGGGAAGCAGCAGAGCTGCCATGAATGGCTGCTCTACAACACAACTGAGAGGCAGAGGCTAGAGCTACCGGCAGCACCGTGTTGCATTTCTCATGGCTCTGCCCTCACCAATGTCCAACACCTCTTGTGGAGTAGGACAACACTAGTTAGATTCAGCGTCACATAAGGCTCTACGCAGCACCAACTGGGTGCAGTGCGCTGCCAATGGTGTTGTGCATAGGTAACACCTGTGTACAACTGCAAATTGTACTACTTGTGGAAGGGTCGCCATGTCTATATGCTGCTGCTATGATCTTCGGCGTTGACATTAATATCCGCCGCACTACAACTAATGGAGGCCATAAGGTTTCTTCTGTTAAGCTGTAATCGTAGGAAGGTTACAGAGGTAGAAGATGAATAGTTAGGCTTTTTTTTTTTTGTGATAAAACAAGTTAGGGCTCAAAACTAGTATGAGCTTATTTTAATCAGTTTTGTTTTAATCCAGATCATAGCTTTTCCTTGTTTTTAAAAAACAAAAACACATTCCATTTTCTTTAAAGAAATAGGCCTCTAGGTGAAATGGGCTATGAGCCCAGCAGTCAAAAGGCATGCTCTGCATTCGGGCACTCAAGAGGGTGCGGCCCACTAATTTTAGTTGGGCCCAATGGTGCTGGAGGAAGTTTTTTTTAGCTAAAGGGTTTTGTGGTGTTTTGAACTCATGACCTTATACACAAGAACAATGATCTCAACCATTGGGCTAAAGCTTATTGTTAGTGTATATGCTGATTTTATTTATTCAAATCAACATGTAATTGTGGCAAAGAATATTTATTTGAAATTATTTTTTGCATGTGATTATGGTTATTGAATACATACATGTCATGATATTATGAGATCATTTTATCGCATTTGTTAGGCATTTTATTTCTCATATTATTATTTTTTGTGAATAACCAATATTTGGATGAAATGTGATTATTTTTGTGCATGTCTTGTGATTACATGTAATTATGTGAACTTATTTTATTACTTGTATTTGTTAGGCTAATTTAAAAATTAGTCTTTAAATTTTTTTTTTAGAATGTGATAAAATATAAGATTAAGTAGCTCGAGTTTGTATTGTTTATGCTTATGATTGGCCCATAACAAATTTCTTCAATCTAAAAAGAAATTATTTCTTGCATGTAACTGACTTTGCTTATCCTAGTGGGAATTTGATTGAGATTGATTTGAAATTAATCTCCTATACAATTGAAATTTGTGCGAAAATTAAAAGTATAAATTAATAATTAGGCATTGTAGCGTAAGAGATGAACAGGAAGCTTAGCGAATTTTTGATATTGCGATATGTGTTAATTATTTTTGTTCTGATTCAAATTGACAAGACAAATTTTTTAGATGTGTGCAATTAAATGCACATAAGTTAATAACTTTAAGATAACAAAAAAGAAAGCCTAGAGATTGTATATGCAACTAAATTGTCGCATCAATCTCTTCTATGAGCAATAGTTAGAAACAAATGAAGATTATTATGATTGTTAGATATTCATAGACCATTATTATTGTAAAAATCTCTGAAAGGTCTATAGTAAAATTGGAAGTGCTCGTGGGATGCATGCACTACAATTTTCATAGCAGTTGAAGGGATCAACTATCAGATAGAGTTAAACAATTATTTTGCCTTTAAAAACTTGTGGGTAATAACAGAAGTTGGGCATCATTTTTTGTAACGTAAAGATTAATTGCTCCTACATTTGAGGTTAAGCATTATAATCTTGAAGCACCTTAGATTAACTCATAGATAAACACATACTCTTTAAAACTTGCTAGTATGTCTAGCAAGTGAGGACATTAAAATTTGAGTGTGCAAGTGTGATACCTCATGTGATAAGGATAAGGGTAGGCGGTGAATGAGATCTCACATTGCTTGGGAATGAAAAGTTTCTTGCTGTTTATAAGGTTTTAATGGGACTCCAATTGTATCTTGACTAGTCCTTTTAAAATATAAGTTATATGGTTTGGGTCTTCCCTTGTGGCGTTACAGCAAGAGTGTTGAGAATATTATTGATTGACATATTCATTTTAAAAGTTTTATCAGTGCAACTCTGTGGTATTAACACTGGTAATCTTACTCAAGTTTTCATTCTTTAGTAAGAATAAATAGATTCTTGCATATATATAAACTTAATAGCACCACTTTAGAGAAATGTAATACCAAGCACCTCGGAAGTTTGCATGGTAACTGTGGAAAAAACTTGAATAATTAGGTTCAATCCAATTAAGTCTAAAAATCTTGCTCGTAGTTGTACTGATGCAAGATAGCTTTTAGGTTAAAATAATTTCTCGCAAGGTTTTCATTTTTCTCATATAGTAGTTTGGAGAATATGAAAAATATTGAGTAAGCAATAAATATGGATATATCTCTAGTTAGCGGCAAAAATGTCACATACTGTATTTTTTGCACAAAATGAATTTTTTAGCGCTTTTAATGAGATATTAGAGAAGTCTAGACCTAATTTGATTTAAGACTCATTGAGAATAGTGGTGTTAATGAGAATTCCTAGAGGTTTAGAAATTGGTCACTTATTGACTTAGTAATATTATTTCTCGGGTAGAAATGATATGCAAAAATGTGTTGTGGAAACATATGATGATGAGTGTGAAACTTGAGAATTGAATGTTTTCTCAAGAAAATGCAATATTTAGTAGAGTCAACTAGAAAAAGCAATATGAGCATTTTCTATGTGAAAGTTCCTATACATGCATACTAAGGACATGGAATAATAAAAATATTGTTTCATTATATAAATGCAATTCTAATTTTTTTAAGAAAAGTATATTTTTCAGTTAAAATATTTTATTTAAAATTGCAATCGTTTGAGTTATATGATAAGAGCAATTATCTCATAATTTAATGATTTGCTGAGAATGGAGTTATAAATTAATTCTAGTGCAAAATAGTTATTACATCACACTTGTGTTGATGTAATATGAGGTTGGGGCCTTAATTCTGACTTGTCGACCTTAGATCAAGTTCATTCGCCATTAAGAAAAGCTGAGTGATTATTTTGTGCAGACATGAATTTTATTAAAAATCTAGATGATCTAAGTTTGATCTTTTTTGTTGAGTTAAGAAAATTAGTGGTATTTTAGGCAATGGTTGGGTATTTTTGAATTTTTGTAACACTTATTTTTGGGAAAGAAAGTTTCATTCCATATTAAATTAATATTAATATTTTCAAATTCTTTTACTAAAGGTCATAAAAAATGATGGGAGTAATTCAACAATTAGTGTAAGTATACCTTTTAGTGATGATATACCACTAGTGATTATGACTCCCAAGAATTTATAGAATATAAATATCCTAATAAATAGCGTGCTAGCCATATATCAGTAATCTCTCATCGTTTAAAGATTAGAAGAGAATATTTGTAATATGACTCCGTTAAAGGTACTGAATTCACATAGTAGACATATGAACATAGAATCTTAGACTCACTTCACTTATATGATTCAACTTGTGGTTATTGTTTTGATTGACAAAGAAAAAGTGAAGTTGAGAGAGGTATAAATCCATCTATTGGCATTAGTTGAGTTGCTTTTAGATAAACATTGATTGCAAATTTATTGAAACTTTCTTGAAAGAGTCAAATATTTGATTCTCACAGAAAATTAGATGTTAGCTTTTTGTGATGTTTAGGCACAAAGTATTGTGAGCGCATGATTGTTGTTTGTACTATTTGGTACAAAAAGCAAATGAATGTTGCTTGTACTGTTAACATGCGGCCTAAACGAACCATCTATTCAAAAATATCCAATGTACCTAGTCCTTTTTATTAATGACCTATTGAATAAAATGAGGTTCTTTGAACACTGTTAACAAGCTTAAAAAAGTGTCCTCCTAATAAAGATGATGATTTGGTTGTCTTAGATTATTAATTGTCGGTTAATGAGTCATTTTTCATACTATGAGATAGTGAATATGGGTTTATGAAAAGTAACTCAAACTTCATGTCTTGTGAGACTGTTTACATAAAAAATAGTTTTTAGGAGCTCTTGTTCAAAATTCATAGACAATTAATAAGATGAAAATACCAAAAAACCTAGTTTTGCCTATACTATTTAGTGTTTCTATTATGGTTTGCTTATAGGAATTCGAGGTTGAGATTTTGTTAGAGGAAAAATATGACTTACTTGATTAATTGATTGGACAAGTCGTTAAAAGTAATGATTAGACTATTTTGATTGTCTTTTGGGGTAAAGGCCCTAATCACTTTACCCTTAATAAAAAATGTATGTTGGTTATCTCACATGTTTTTGTTGAATACAAGAAATTCATATGAAACCCTGAAATCGCACATTAAGTTTGCTGAATAACATAATTTGTGGTCACTTTGTAGATTCTTAAAAGTCGTAGAAGGACTTGCTGACTAGAATCTAAGTTTTATATTATGAGTTTGACCGTAAATGAGATTCGTGATGAGTCGTCGCTGATTTCATGGTTGTACAAAAAACTTTTAAATATAAAAGTAGAGGCTCTTGGTAGGAGCATAGCATAACAATAAATGGTTATGTGTAGGACTTTGAAAAGTTACTACACATGAGAATGCACTTAGTGAGAAATGGTTCTAAAACATCACTTTAGAGTTGTGGTTTGATTATTATTAGTTGACCATGTGATTTATCTCCATCATGCTATTGCTCGTCGTGCACATGATACTGTTGTGTTCTATTATCATGTGGCGTGGCTGAAAGCATTTTTTGATAAGCACACATAGTCACCATAAATTTGAGAATTATGATGAAAAATGTATGTCGACAGACATAGATTGGATCACTCACACGAGTGATCGTCTTTGGTGCTACAAAGAGGTAGCGATCAAAGATGAGACAATGTGTCACTCAGTACTAATATAGAGAGGGATAAGTTGTAAGACACAAAAAATATGTCACCTTAAAATGAGCTAAGATGAGATCCATCATATTTCAAAGGACTATGCATGGTTACTCACAATCCATGTAACCTATGGTTTAGCCAGATGCGAGATCCTCTTTAGCGTTTTAGATAGCAAGCAAATAGAGGGACTTGGGTTAGGCGTTAAGATAACGACTAGACTAAGATCTGTACGATATTTTGAGATTAGATATACGCTCTTTATTTTTGGAAAGAGAACTCCACCGTAACATGTATCTTATACTACACGTGCTTTTACGACCAACAGTAGAGATGAGTGAATGGATCCTTGCTTCCTCACCATGTGAGTCTTGACCTTAATTTATTTATGCCCTTAGGATACTTTTGACTATGTCACAATGTTGATGTTTTAGTATCTACTACTTTGGCATGTTATATATGACCATAAATGATGCGGTCTAAAGAGACATTGTTGGGAAAATGATTAGACTGAGACTAAATGACATGAAGGTGAAGGGAAGACTATTTGGTAACATATTGATAATGGTGTGTACTCATTATCGACAAGTTTTGTTACTTTTTGGGAGTTGAGACATAGTTGTGAGTACATCATGTTTTATAGAGATTGAATATTGCTCTGAGTCATTCAGACTCGAGAGATTATGGGTGATTAGTCTGATGTGACCAAATGAGTTTGGCCATAACGAGATACTTTTAAGGATATTGTTATGCTAGTCTTCTCTTAGAGAGATTTAGTATAGTTCTCTTATTTTTCTTTTATATATGTGCTCGATGGTCGTACAACCTATTTGTCAGTAAAAAATTATTCTCATCAGTCATTATTCACCACCCCACACCCCACACCCTATGAAAAAGCTATAGGTTTGGGGTGTGAGAGTGAATAATGGTTAATGCATAATATTTCTCTTTATTAGTATAAACAAGATTAAGAACATATTGAGAGATACAAACCTGTGGTCTTGCCCTCGATATGCGAGTGAAAGATGTAATACAGGGGCACCCATAATCGACACCCCTTACTATTCATATGCCTAGCAACTATACTTGGCACATTATATGTGCATTATAGTTGGGCATTTAAGCCCAGTTGTGGGTTACAAAATGGAAGAGTTATACATATACCCTCTCTTCCCTTAGGTTTCGTTTGAATTCAGAGATGAGTTGATATGATTTGTGAATAGTATAATAAAATATTACTAGAATATTATTTTTTTAATATTATTATCATTTTGAAATTTGAAAAAGTTGAATTGTTTATTATATTTTGTGTGAAAATTTGAAAAAATTGTAATGATGAGATGAAATGAATTAAAGTGAGTTTCCAATTCAAACGAAGCCTAATGAAACATATGGATCATTGGTACAAGTGAAAATCTCTCTCTCGAAGAATCATCTCTAGTCTCGACATTTAGATTGTGGAATATGTGAGTATTGTTCTGGTCTTATTATGTAGCATGCTCCACCATCGATACGGGAGGATTTCAGATGAACAATGACGATGGAAAATTCATAGAACAACCGCACTAGATTTATGATTTGTCAACAAGGTAATATTGCTTCTGCTACATTTTCTGATTTAGTATTTCTAGCAAGAAATATATATATATATAGTTTAATAAACTACCAATATTTCTGATCGAATAATTAATAGTTCAGGTCTTTATAGTTATCCCTACAAAATTTATTGGTTTTTAATGCATTATATGTTCTGAGTTATATATTGATTAGTTATAATAAAATCTAAAATCATGCATCTAATTATTAACAATTACAAAGATTTGAAGAATTCTACCCTAAAATTACCCATATTTGAAGTACTTCTTGTCCGTATATATCTTGTTCAATCTCCGACATATATCGCGCCCTGTATTTGATGAAAGATGATCATGAACTAATTGAGACCAATATTCAAAATTTTGGTTTTTCCTCCAAAATTTAGAATAGCAATATTTAATGAGATGTGAATCATACAAAATAACATATATCTAATCATTACAAGAAAAACGATTATTCGTGACGATTAATAAAAAGTACTATCATTACAAGAAAACGATTGATAAAAAATGACACCTTTCGTTGTAAATAACTGTTTATTTATTTTCGTTGTAAATAACTGATTATATATAAGAGCTTGTTTGGATAGAGAAACGATCTCAACTCATCTCATCATTATAACTTTTCTAAATTTCTATACAAAATATAATAAACAATTTAACTTTTTTAAATTCTAAAACAATAATAATATTAAAAAATAATATTCTAATAATATTTTATTCAACTCATCTAAAATTATCTCATCTTACTATCCAAACGTGTCTTAAGTGTTTTTCTTATAATGAATAAATAGATTATAACAATAAGTAAAGGGTTAAACGATAATATTTTTCACTTTATATATATATCTCTCTTACGAAATTTAAAGAGTTATTATGTTCTAAAGTTGGTGTGTAAGTCACAATATCTACGTCATTAATTTAAATAAGATTTAATTTATTAGATTTAAATTTTAAAATTTATTTACAAATTATACAATACAAACACTATTAAGTCACGATATAAGAATAAAATTTTAAATAATCATTTTACAAATAAAACTTGAGAGAATCTTTTATTACACTCGTCAGTAATACTGCCTTACACAATTGAAGATTTTTCAGGACTACATGAGCAATAGCAGCCCCATCAAATCATAATTACATGCAGGCTTACCAAACTTTTATAGACTGCCGCCCAGCTTTTATCCGTGCCTCCAGTACAATTTTATTTATTTTTAAATATTTTTTAAACATTTGTAAATATTTAAAAAATATATAAATTCATTAATAATAAATTTTTTAAATATTAAAAAAAATTAAAAATTAAAATAGATGAGAGATCAAACACAAACTAGCATTTTCCTTTTGGGATTTCTCTCACTTCATCAAATCTACGGTAATATACTAATATTATATGCTGGCTTGTAACCTCTTCCAATATATCATCCTTTTGGTAAAAGAGAAATTAATACATTTCACAAAAAGATTTTATAAAAATAAATTTATAAATTGATATGACTTGATATGATACGTTATATTTATAAAACTATTATATGTGAATCATATTATAGATCTAATATATCATATGAAATCATATTAATTTATAAATTTATTTTTATAAAATCTTTTCGTGACTGTAACACTTATCTTAAAATATAAATGATTGCTTATTATCTTGCCCCATTATATATACCAACGGCTAATTAATTTATGTAGTGGCATGAGCTAGCATTATTTTTATATTTCTCTACAACAAATGTGGGTATGACAAATACTACAATAAAATTTTATACTGCATACATCTACTTAATTAATATGTGATTTATTATTTTTGTCATTACTTAAACACACATATTTAAATATTAAAATAGAATGACAAATATGATATAGAAAAATTATACTTATCATCTCTTATACCATACATCAACATCTGATTTGTCATTCTTTCAAGGTTAATCAAATCTTTCACCATGGAATAAAAAGATTCATTACATTCTAATAATTTGTTTTAAATCAAGTGATTGGAATTCCATTGTACAAGCAATATTTATTGATATGATAAAAAGTAGATTAAAAAATGCTGAGATATTCATTAAATTAGAATCATATGATTTAGATTTGATAAAATGATATTTACAGTCTTAAAGTGTGTAAAATCCCTGCACTATTTAAAAAAAATGATTAAATATGGGACCTACATAAGAAAATTAATTTTTTAATAATAAATCACATAATCTTTTAAAGTCAGTGCTAAAATTTACAAACCTTAAAACTATTTCTAATACTATTTGCTAGATTTAATGAATTCTATGAAGCATGACATTTCACTATCACACCATATGAAAACCTTTTTAAAATAAATAAATAAAGGATGCTGATCAAACGTAGAAAATGTTAGAATTTTTATTCGTGGGATGCTTTCCTAGGCCCTGAAACTGGGCCTGATATTATCAAACTGCAATTTGGGCCTGAATACTTGTGTTTTTTAAAGTTAATAACTTATTTCGAATCTCAGCCCGCAAGACTGTAGCAGCCTCAGAACTTCTCCGTTCTTCATTACTCAAGTCTCCCCCCGTCCCTCCCGTTTTTTCTTATTTTTTTGTTCTCAAGTTTTCTCGGTCTTGCTCCGTGATCTCTCTCTTTCGTCACGATCAAAACCGAAATCATCTTCAAATGTTCTCCCATTCTTCATAGTTCTCAACAGGTAATACCAATGATTTCCTATTACTTCTCAAGATTCTTAACAGAGATCTTATCCCCAAGTCTTTTCCTCGATTTATATATATATATATATATATATAAGATTAGGTTTACGTATAGGTTTTCTTATTGGGAGGGGCAATGTTGGAGTGGTAGGTGAAATCGAGGGCGAGATCCATGGAGTGGACGACGGTGCATCATCTGGATCTGCGCCACGTGGGACGGGGCCTGAAGCCCCTGCAGCCCCACGCGGCGTCTTTTCATCCCCATCAAGCACTTGTTGCCGTCGCCATTGGAAACTTCATCATCGGTAAGATGAAGCTCCGGGTCGCCTTTTTGTTTTATGTGTTACTCGTTGATTTTGTGGCTCTGGATAGTTTTCGCAATTGTAAAAAAGTAAGAAAAAAAATTATATTGATGGGGATCACTTAGTCTTAAGCTTGATGATTTTTGCATCTTTTTCTAAGGGGATCTTGTGCTTCTCATTCTTCTATGAGGACATCCACATGGATGTATCTGGTGACGCTTTTAAAACCCAAAGGAGTGAAACAACCAAATACGTATATGATTTTTAGTAGATGTCAATGTGGATTGATGGTTAGTATTTGTTTTATGTGTTACTCGTTGATTTTGTGGCTCTGGATAGTTTTCGCAATTGTAAAAAAGTAAGAACAAAAATTATATTGATGGGGATCACTTAGGTCTCAAGCTTGATGATTTTTGCATCTTTTTCTAAGGGGATCTTGTGCTTCTCATTCTTCTATGAGGAGATGTCAATGTGGATGTCAGTGTATTTGATTGTTAGTAGATGTCAATGTGGATTGATGCTTAAGTAACTAACACTCATGATTTTATATGGTCTGATCTGTAACTTCTGTGTAATTGGTGTATTTAATGGTAGTTACACCAACAAATTGCAGCAATCCTTACTTATTAATCCTTAAACCCTGTGCTAGGGGCTCCTATTGGCGTATTGGTGTTTGACACAGATAGCTTAGAAGAATGCAGAACCATATTTAACCAGTGTTAGTAAAAGCGTGCTTAAGAGCAAAGCGCCAAGGCCGAAACGGTTCGGGTACCTATAAGTGAAGCGCATTTAAAAAAGTGTGCTAATTATGTGAACTTAAAGCTTCAAAAGGGCTCTTTATATTTTTTTAAATTATAAAATATTAGTTCAAGACCTAGAAAATGAGTAAACAAATTTTCCTATGTATTTATTTGATATTGAAGATCATTTACGTATCATGGCGCCACATGTCATTACATGTGATGTATATGCTTTGAACCCAATATAATAGTCCAAATTAGCTTTCTAGATGGATTGATCTTTGATTGTTGATGTTAGCATAGAAGTCAAGTCCGATAGTTCTTGAGCTTTTTTGGTCATGGCCTTCTTTGTACATTTTGATTAAAGCATGTACTTGAGTTTGACTATGGCTATCAAATATCATAGATGTATGTATTTAGTAAAGCACAAGAGAATTATATAAAAATCTTATGTGATTTGTTGATTACTTAATTCTAATGTTGCATGGCGCTTGGAGCCCAAATGAACTTTACCGGAGGAAGATCCTTGAAACTCATCGATGTTTCATGACACAATACTCTGGTCACGTTATGTAAAACATGAGCGTGTGAGACCTATAAAAAAAATTCTCATGTTGCATAGTACTCTAACAAATAGGTTAAATATATTACCATTTTGATTTTTAAACATTCTTTTATTATATTTTGTGGATTTTCTGTTATTATGCATTATCTTTAAAAATGTATGCTTACATCAATCATTGTACCTTGCGTTTAGCCTCTAGATGGTATTTTCACCAACATTATGCTCACCCATAGGTGCATTGATATTATTTGAGTCTGTGCAGCCATATGTGTGATGATTTGATGAAAGGCAAACTTAACTTGAAATATTCCTATGCTGAGCGTGCTCTTCTTAAACAAATATAGTCCTTCTTTTTATGGTGCTTTCTCTTCCATTTGAGTGCTACTTACTAGTTTTTATGATGATCAATTTTTGTATGCGCAGAATTTGATGCGTTGACGGGAAGTAAGATCTCTTCTATCGACATTGGTGCACCTGTCGTACGTATGTCTTACAGTCCTACAAGTGGGCATGCTGTGATTGCCATTCTTGAGGTTGGTCCCAAGTATATCCTCCTGTTTAGGATTTTTGAATTGGGTTAAATATTCAAGCATTTCCTCATGCATGAATAATTTTTTAGGAATTTTGAAGTGCTAACTCATGTGTTAGAGTGACTAATGGTTGGAGTTTTTTATTGAGATTATTGTTATAACGGAAGCACTGAAGTGTTTTCTTGACATCCATGAATTTTCAATGGCTTGTTGTCGCATTTGTTGAATTTGAGTTGTAGCTAGATAATCTACTTTTATTTTATTTTTTGATTTGGTGTATATCCTGTATACCCTCTATCTGCTTGGATAATGTCCTTTTTGATTACCAATAAAGATGAACATACCTATTACAAAAATATCTACTTTTACTACACAAGACGTGGATTGAGGGATACATGGAGACATGAGTCAAAGTCTTTATGCGATGGGTAAAGTTTGTGATCATGAGTTTTCAATAGAAGTGTTTTCCCCTTTTTCTCTCTGTACATTTCCCCCCTTTTTCTCCTCTGTTCTCATGCACGCACGTAAACTCATCTCCGGCGCCTCTCGCCGAAGCTGATTCCCTACTTTGTTTCTTTTCCTCCTTTATTTTATGTTTCTTTACAAGTTACCAAGATGGAAGGTGATGGGAGTTTTATGGGAGTGAACAAAATGGGCCTTTCTAAGGAGTTGGTCATAGGTTCTAAATGTTTTACTCTCGGGAAAGAGGGGGGCAGTTTGGCTATTATAGAGAAGAGTTGGAGGATGGTGGCTAAGGTGGTTCTGGGTCCTTCATCGGTGCAGTGGCTGGCCAAGGCCATGGAAACATGTTCAAAGGAGGAAAAGAAGGATTTTTACACCACAGTCTGGGAAGGTAGCCGTAGCTTTATAGCACAACGCCATGCGAATAATTGAGGCCGTTATATAGCGGTGGTGGAGGGAGGAGGAATTTTATCTTCGTTCCTGAGGAAGAAGGTAGTGGTTGGAATAGAATGGGGGAGGTGCTGCAGGACTTTTTCTTCGACAAAAGAAACACCCACAACGATGGTAACACAAGTGGAAGGTGGCCGCGGTTCAGGTACATCACCACTCTTTCAGGGAGGCATTGATGGTGGAGCAGACCCTTTTGTCTCGAAATGGGAATGACGGCATGCTAAGACAGAGGCATGCTAACGCAGAGAGGTGTGTCTACGGGACTTGGCTCTGACAGAGAGGTGCGGCTTGTATAGTGGCAGGGTGGTGGTAGTAGACAAGTAGGTGGCGTGGCAGAGGGGGAGACTTTGAAACCTTTGCTGGAAACTAAGGCGCAACTGATAGATATGCAAAGCAAAATTGACGGGTTAATAAGGAAGGAGATGGGCTCGGTTAGTAAAGGGCCTTGCGTGGGCCTGGAGGTGGATGCAAAACAACTTAGGCTTAGGCCTTAGGCAGATGGGCGTGAGCCAACAACTATTAGGCCTCAGTCTAGGGGGAACTCAAGTAATAATTGGATGGTGGGGTTTAAGCCAAAAATTATGGGCCGCAGTGAGCCCATCAGTCACAAGGCCCAGCCTGCATCCTTAAGGCCCTAGCCCTCCATTTGGAGAATTCGTAAGGAAGGAGACCCGCCCATTGCCAACGGTAACTCCAAACAGTGCCTGCGACGGTGGTGGAGCAGATTTTACCGTTGCGCGTAGAGGAAAAAGATGCTATACTGCCAACGCCAATCTTTTTCCCTGAGTTCTGCACACAAAAAGTGCCGATTCTCAATGTGGAAATCATATCTTCCCAGATGGAGGCTTCACTTGCTTCTGTCGAACATCTTGAGGTATTATCAGAAGGTGGGGATGAGTGGAGTTTGGATTGAGTGGAGGATAGTGTCGTGGGGCTATATTAGAGGCTCACAGAGGTTAGTGATGATTTATGTGTGGTTCCCGACACCCATGAGATTACCCTTCCCTCTGATAACGTGGAGATAAATGTGGATTTTGTGGTTGAATGGGAAGGACGTAACCTGTTTGGGGGGGGGGGGAGATGCTGGTGGCAAGGACCATTCCCACTGAATTGTCTACTACCAAATGACTTTGAGATCTCTGACTGGGTGCTCAAAAAGGTAAAGGACATCCAACATGTGGTGGGTATGGAATGTGTGGGTTACGAAGAGCAGTTTATGGCCCTTCTCACGGCCATTGAGGTGGGTCATTCTCAGTCCAAGAAAGCTGGATCCAAGAAACAGAGGGAGCTAAAGAGGCGTAATTGGTCTTTGAACGAGGGTAGCTCAAGTCGTGATAGGTCCAAAGGGAAGGGTATTGTTGTTTCTTTAAGAAGTCGAAAATTGTGTCTTGGAACGTGCGCGGGCTGAATGAGGGTAATAAGCGTCTTCGCATAAAGAACTTGTTTCGGGAATTTTTGCTTCATCAAAAATTTATCAAAGGACTGATTACTCTCTCTCCGTACAAGCTCCTCATTGTTTCTACCTTCCATCTTCTTTTTCCTGAAGTTTGGGGGTGATTTGTTAATGGCTTTAGTTGTTTAACGTATCATGGTGCACTAGTTATTTTTCATTCAATAGGTTGTTACCCATGAAGTGCATCAGTATTGAGTCTAAAGTGTTTGAGGTGGCTAGGGATGGGAGGTACGTAAACATTACAGAGAGGGGATGGAAAGTTGTAAAAAATTTGAGTTTGGGGTTGGGGACAGTACGTTGGTTCTCTAATGCGTTGGAAGAGTGCTTATTGTTAGAAGGAAAGGGATTCTATACTGCATATCGGGATGGGGACAGGGGGTACATTGCTCAACGGTGTATTAACTCCAGGGGAGAATATATGGCGTTGGTGGAGTATGGTGGGGGGGGGGGGGGGACGTCGAAATTTCATCTTCATCCCAGGTAACAAGGACAGAATGGACTGGAGAAAATTAGTGGAGGTGCTGAAGGAGGGCAGCAGTGGTGGTGGTTCAAGGCGGTCGTTACCATTAACGACGACGCAAAATTCAAACTTTCCTTCGTACAGAGACATTCTTTAGGGGGGCAGAGAGTTGGTGAGGACTCGAGATGGGAACAATGCTGAGAAAGTAGACCTGTTGAAGTCAGGACCCGTCACTTCTTTGAGGAGTGCTCAGTTGCGGGATGGAGGTGGCAGAGTTGTTGTTGGGATGAAAGAGGAAAATGTGCTGCAGGTGTTGTGCGAAATAGAGACGCAGCTGGGAGAGCTAACTTATAGGGTGGGATACTTAAAACGCTGCGTTGAAATTAATGAGAGGGAGGGATTGAGTCTGGGCCAGGGGAGGAAAACTACAGCCCAGCCGAGTGAGCCCAAAGGGAAAGCAAAGATTTTGGGCTGCGATGGGCCTCAGCCCACTAAGGCCCAACAGAACGTTGGAGCCTTCTGGAGGAAGAAAAGTCCTCGTTCCCAGATGGAGGACGATGGCCCATCAGGGGATGGGGCCGAGCCACCGCCGGCGGTGAAGGGTCGGGCGACCCCGCGGGAAGTTGCCGTGACGCCGATGGATGGCTCGTCGTCGGAAGATGCATTCTCGGAGCATGGAGGAGGATTTTCTGCTGCCTCGAAGGAACACGAAGACCCAAACATTACACAGACCATAACGATGGAAGCTATCGACGCACAGACAACTTCGCCGAAGCCATTAGCGACGTCTGCGAGTAGTGAAAAGGTGGGCACCTTAGAGGAAGGAGAAATTTCGGGACAAAAAGGGTCGACTGTGGGCGAGCCCTTGCCTTCTAAACAGACACAGATAGTGTCGACTGAAGTGGAGGAGGTTATGGGTGGGTCAAACGAGAGGTTTTTGGGGCCGGAAGTGGAGAAAATGGTCACATCTTTGGCGGGAGGGGACTCTGTCGATGGACAGGAGATGGGTACTAATTGTTTGGCTCTGGTTATGGATTCCGTGGGTAGTGAGGAAGAGAATATGGGGAGCCCATCACCCTTACAGATGCTCCCACCGCTAATAGCACCTCAGGCATCAGACTGGGTACTAAAAAAAGTAAAGGAGCTTCATGGTTGGGTGGGAATTTCCTGTGATGGGTATGAAGACCAATTCATGGCCCTTCTAATAGCCATGGAAGCTGGTAGATCCACAGTAACGAAGTCAGCTGTTAAAAAAGAGAGAGAGCTGAAACGGTTGCAATGCTCCATTAACTATGATAATAAGGAGGGCGCTTCGGGCAGAGATAGAACAAAAGGGAGGGATGTTTCTTCTGTTAATGAAGCCTAAAATAATGTCTTGGAATGTGAGAGGGATCAATGAAGTGAATAAAAGGCTATATATTAGATCCCTCCTCCGAAGTTGGAAAGTAGACATTGTTTGCCTACAAGAAACTAAATTGGAAGTTATTTCTCTTCGCATCATTAGGAGCTTGTGGAGCTGTTTGCAAGTGGGATGGCATTACTTACCGTCCATTGGAGCATCCGGGGGTATATTAGTTATGTGGGACAAAAGAGTGGTGGAAAATAAGGAAAATTTCATGGGGGATTATGTGGTGGCATGTTCGTTTAAGAATGTCATGGATGGCTATCAGTGGGCTTTTGCAGGCGTTTATGGGCCTAATCTTGATCGGTCTCGAAGCTTACTTTGGGAAGAGTTGGCCGGTATTAGCAGTTTTTGGGACTTACCTTGGTGTATTGGAGGTGATTTTAATGTCACCCGTTTTCCGAGTGAGAGATCGGGTGGAGTGGGCTACAACCAACCCATGGTAGATTTTTCTAACTTCATTTCTGAGCAGAATTTACAGGATATACCTCTTATAGGCGGTTCCTTCACTTGGTCTAACAACTGAGATCTTCCATCTTGGTCAAGGATAGACAGATTTTTAATTTCAACGGATTGGGAGGCACACTATCCGGAGCTTATTCAGAAGAGACTACCTAGGTTGTGTTCAGATCATTTCCCTATTCTATTGAATTGTGGGGGCATTAGAAGTGGCCCAAGGCACTTCAAATTTGAGAACATGTGGTTGAAGTCAGAGGGGTTTCTGGACAGAATAAGACAATGGTGGTCTTCCTACCACTTTCATGGAACTGCTAGTTACAAGATGGCTTGCAAATTAAAGTCGTTGAAAAAGGACTTAAAGGAGTGGAATACACAAGAGTTCGGTAATGTGGAAAGCCAGAAATCGGTTCTAATGGAGGAGCTTAAGGCTTTGGAAGGTGTGGAAGAGGTGAGGATTTTTTCTGAAACCGAGCGGGCCCGCAAATCCCAAGTGGTTGCGGACATTGAACGACTATCTCTATTGGAAGAAATATCATGGCGTCAGAAATCACGAGCGTTATGGTTGAAGGAAGGGGATAGAAGCACCAAGTTCTTTCACCAAGTGGCCAATTCACATAGGCGGAACAATGCGATAGATACCTTATTGATAGACGGGGTGGTCTCATCCAACCATTCCGAGATCTCAAACCACATTGTTCAGTTTTATGATACATTGCTTTCGGAACAATTTGAGTGGAGGTTGAGACTTGACGGGATGGCCTTTGATGTTCTTGACCCACAAGTGGCGGAACGACTCGAAAGGCCTTTTGAAGAGGTAGAGATTCGGTCGGTGATCAAGGGTATGGCAGGTGATAAAGCTCCAGGTCCGGATGGTTTTTCCATGGCTTTTTTTCAGACGTGTTGGGATGTGCTCAAAGATGATATCATGGGGGTTTTTCAAGAATTTCATGGAAGCGGGCGGTTTGAGAAAAGTCTTAATGCTACTCTCTTAGTTCTCATTCCCAAAAAGCTAGGCGTGGAAGAAGTGAAAGATTTCTGCCCCATTAGTTTGGTGAGTGGTATGCACAAAATTCTATCTAAAGTATTGGCAAACAGATTGAGTAAGGTGATGGAAAGATTGATTTCGAAGCCTCAAAATGCATTTGTTCAAGGTAGGCAAATCCTTGATTCGGTACTGATAGCCAATGAATGTTTGGAGAGTCGAGTTAAATCTGGAGAGCCTGGACTCCTTTGTAAGTTAGACATGGAGAAAGCTTATGATCATGTCAATTGGAGTTTCTTAATTTATATGTTGGAGAGATGTGGCTTTGGTTCTAAATGGTGTTCTTGGATCCTTCATTGTATTTCCACAGCATGTTTTTCTGTATTGGTGAATGGGATGTCCAAAGGTTTTTTTAAAAGCTCCCGAGGTTTGCGACAAGGAGACCCCCTTTCTCCTCTTCTATTTGTTTTTGTGATGGAAGCGTTCAGCAAAATGATTGGAGGGGCAGTAGAGGGAGGGTTCATATCAGGATTCTCAGTAGGAGAGACAAGTTCAGGTTCACTTAACATTTCCCACCTATTGTTTGCTGACGATACTCTAATCTTTTGTGAAGCCAAACATGAGCAAATTCGAGCTGTAAGAGCTCTTCTATTATGCTTTGAAGCTGTGTCAGGTTTGAAGGTGAATTTGGCTAAATCAGAGATAGTGCCAGTGGGACATGTACCCAATGTGGAGAGTCTGGCGTCCATCCTGGAGTGCAAGATATCTCAGTTGCCTATGAAATATCTCGGTCTTCCGTTGGGGGCAGCATTCAAATCGAAAGCTATTTGGGAGGAAATAATAGAAAAAATGGAAAGGAAACTAGCTGGTTGGAAGAGGATGTACTTATCTAAAGGGGGCCGGTTAACTCTCATAGAAAGTACTCTTTCTAACTTACCAACATACTTCCTTTCACTATTTCCACTTCCCGCCAAGGTGGCTCATCGCATGGAGAAAATTCAACGAGATTTCTTGTGGGGAGGGATCAAGGAAGAGTTTAAATTTCACTTGGTGAAATGGGCCACAATTTGCTCCCCCATTAAGGAAGGAGGATTAGGTATACGGAATTTGAGAGCATTTAACCAAGCCTTGCTTGGCAAATGGTTATGGAGATATCACCATGAACGGGAGGCCTTGTGGCGAACCGTCATTGCCTTGAAGCACGGGGAATCATGGGGAGGGTGGTGTTCCAATGAGGTGAGTGGTCCCCACGGAGTAGGGCTTTGGAAACATATCAGAAGAGGATGGGACATCTATGCAACACACACTTGCTTCAAAGTCGGCAATGGTGGTAAGGTAAAATTTTGGCATGACTTATGGTGTGGTGATCGGGCACTCAAGGATGTTTATCCCGGAGTTTACAGCTTAGCAAGACGGAAAGATGCATCCATTGCCGATCTACTTAGCTTTACAAATGGCTCGTTCCAATGGAACCTTACTTTCAATAGAAATGCACAAGATTGGGAGATGGATGACATTTCGGCCTTTTTTGACCTTGTGTACTCCACTCGGATGTCGGGGGAAGGAGAAGACAAGTTATATTGGCGTCCCTCTAAGAAAGGAGTTTTCACGGCCCGCTCGTTTTATCATTCCTTATATGTGCACAACTCAGTCCCGTTCCCATGGAAGAGCATCTGGAAGACAAAGGCACCTCTAAAGGCAACCTTTTTTGTTTGGACTGCCACTTGGGGAAAGATTCTTACCATAGATAACTTGAGGAAACGCGGCATCATAGTTATGAATTGGTGTTATATGTGTAAGAAGAGTGGTGAGTCCGTAGACCATCTCTTACTACATTGTGAGATTGTCAGGTCCTTATGGTCCGAAGTCCTAGCACGGGTGGGGTTAGCATGGGTGATGCCAGAAAAGGTAAGTGAGTTTTTAGCCTCTTGGAGAGGTATTAGGGGCAACTCTCAAATTGCATCCATATGGAAGATGCTACCTATTTGTCTATGGTGGTGCATTTGGAGGGAGCGGAACGCAAAATGCTTTGAAGATCAAGAGAGATCAATGGAAGAGCTTAGAACTTTGTTTTTTAATACTTTACTCCATTGGTCAATTGTAATTGATTTTCAGGGCAGGTCCTTTCACGATTTCCTTGTATCCCTAAGCTAGACTTAAATTTGCTCATGTATATGTCCCGTATACTTGGGCATCCTTTGTATCACTTTTGATCAATAAAATTTTGTTTACCGATAAAAAAAAAAAACTTGTTTCGGGAATGGAAGACAGACATTGTTTATTTACAAGAAACTAAGTTGAAGTGGGTGACCAGAAAACTAGTGAGAAGTGTGTGGAGCTGCCCGTATGCAGATTGGGTTTATTTGGCTTCGAATGGGGCATCAGGTGATATTCTTGTGATGTGGGATAAAAGGATGATGGAGAAAATGGAGGAGTTTATAGGGGAATACACAATGGCCTGTTCTTTTAAGATGGTGGAGGATAATTTCTTATGGGTTTTTGCAGGTATATATGGACCGAATTTTGACAACATCAGAAGTCATTTGTGGGAAGAGTTTGCCAGAATATATAGCTGGTGGGATTTCCCTTGGTGCATAGGTGGTGGTTTTAACGTAATAAGGTTCCCTAGTGAAAGATCTAGAGATAGTCGTCTACGCCCAGCCATGACATATTTTTCAGAGTATATTTTTGACTTGAACTTGGTGGATCTCCCATTAATAGGTGGTCCCTTTACTTGGTCTAATAGTCAGACGTAGTCTCGGCTAGACAAATTCTTAATATCGCCAGATTGGGAAAGTCATTATCTAGAGGTATGTCAGAAGAGATTGCCGCACCTCTGCTCGGATCACTTTCCCATATTGTTTGATGGAGGCGGTATTTTAGGAGGTCGTCGCTACTTTAAGTTCGAAAACATGTGGCTTAAAAGCAAAGGCTTTGTGGACAAGGTAAGGCTTTAGTGGTCATCTTATCAGTTTAATGGTATCCCCTCTCATAATTTTGTAGGCAGACTAAAGCTTTAAAGAATTATTTAAATATTTGGAATTCTCAAACTTTAGGTGACATAGGGGAGCAAAAGAAAACCATGATGGAGGAATTATAGAATCTTGAGAGGATTACTGAAGATAAAGTCCTCACCTCAGAGGAAGTCTCACGTAAGGCAGAGCTGGCCTCAAAGTTGGAAAGAGTTTTATCTCTAGAGGAGATCTGTTGGCGACAGAAGTCAAGAGCACTTTGGTTGAAAGAAGGGGATTGAAGCACAAAATTCTTCCATAGAGTGGCTAATTCTCACAGGAGAAATAATACTATTGAGATGTTGAAAATCAATGGTAGAGACTGCACAGAGGCTCTTATGATTCGGGAACATGTGGTGAGTTTTTTTGAACATTTATTTACAGAAGGAGAGGGTTGGAGACCAAAATCAGATGGACTCGGTTTTGATTCTATTGAGCCACTGTTAGCGTCTTGGTTGGATAGATCTTTTGAGCAAGATGAGGTATATGATGTGGTCAGAAGAATGGAGAAAGATAAAGCACCAGGTCTAGACGGTTTTTCGATGTGCTTTTTTCAAACATGTTGGGAGGTAGTGAAAGAGGACATTATGAATGTGTTCCAAGAGTTATTCTTGGCTAGGAAGTTCAAGAAAAGTCTAAATGTTACTTTTATTGCTTTGATCCCGAAGAAGACCGGAGCAACGGAAGTGAAGGACTTTAGACCCATTAGCCTCATAAATGGGGTTCAAAATCATTTCCAAGGTGCTTGCAAACAGGCTAGGGGTGGTCATAGGTAAGATAATCTCAAAGCCACAAAATGCTTTTGTAAGGGGTCGCCAAATCCTGGATTTAGTCCTAATGGCCAATGAATATCTGGATAGTAGATTAAAGTCTGGTATTGCAGGGATTATTTGTAAGCTAGATATGGAAAATGCGTATAATCATGTAAACTGAGACTTCCTTCTTTAATTTTATTAAAGAGATGTGGCTTTGGGGAGAAATGGTGTATGTGGATCAGATGGTGCATTTCAATAGCAAGATTTTCAGTTCTGATCAATGGCAACCCAAAGGGTTTTTTTAACATCTCTCAAGGCCTAAGACAGGGAGATCCCCTGTCCCCTCTTCTTTTTGTTGTCATCATGGAGGCACTGAGTAGGATGCTATCTGCTGTGGTTAGCAACGGTTTTATGGCTGGATTTTCAGTGGGTGATCTAAATAGGGGGCCTTATCTCGGTTTCTCACTTTTTATTTGCAAATGACACTTATTTTCTGCGAGGCAGAGCAACAACAACTTAGGGCACTAAAGGCGCTTCTCCTATGCTTCGAAGCAGCGTCAGGTTTGAGAGTGAACTTTGATAAATCAGAATTAGTGCCAGTTGGGAATGTCAGTATTGCTCGGCAATTGGCTAGCACTCTCGGGTGTAAGGTTGCTTCTCTTCCTATGACATATTTGGGATTACCGTTGAGGGCTACATCACAGGCCTTATCTATTTGGGATATAGTTATTGAATAGTTATTGAGAAAATAGAATGAAGATTGGTAGGGTGGAAGAGATTGTATTTGTCGAAAGGAGGCTGGGCGACTCTTATCAAAAGTACACTCTCTAACTTACCAACTTACTTTCTGTCTGTATTTCCAATTCCAGCTAGTGTGGCGGCACGGATCGAAAAACTCTATCGTGATTTCTTATGGAGTGGGATGTGGAATGATTTCAAATTTCACCTAGTCAGCTAGGATAAGGTGTGCAGACCAATTCCGTCAAATGGGTTGGGGATAAAGAACTTGGGAACGTTTAATCGGGCACTTCTTGGGAAATGGCTTTGGAGATACAATATGAAACCGGAAGTCCTCTGGAAATTAGTGGTAGATAGCAAACATGACAGTTTATGGGGGGGGGGGGGGGGGGCGGGGGTTGGTGTACTAGAGAGGGGAATGGGTCCTATGGTGTGGGGGTTTGGAAACAAATAAGACGAGGGTGGGGGATGTTTACTCGCCATACTAAATTTATGGTGGGGGGTTACTGGTATAAAATTTTGGAGGGACAGTTGGTGTGGAGAGGAGGCTCTAAAGGACTATCTTCCTTCTGTTTTCTCAGTGGCATGTGATCAAGAAGCTTCGGTAGTGGACCTCATGGTTCATTCAGGGGACCAAGTCCAATGAAATGTCACCTTTAGTAGAGTAGCCCAAGATTAGGAAATAGACAGTTATGAGGCTTTTTTCAACCTAGTGTATTCTATGAAGCTCAATGGATTGCGGGACAATAAACTATGGTGGACACCTGCAGGTAAGGGTACTTTCTCAGTTCGATCATTCTACAAGTCCCTTACACTTATACCAAATACTCATTTCCCATGGAGAAGATTGTGGAGGAATAAGGTGCCTCTCAAAACACTCTTCTTCTCTTGGACAACGGCCTTGGGTAAGATTCTGACTACTGATAATCTGCGAAAGCGCCGAGTAATTATCTTAGATTGGTGTTGTATGTGCAAGAAAACTGGTGAGATAGTGGATCATCTCTTGCTACATTATGATACAGCGAGTGCCGTGTGGAGTAAAGTGTTCAGTCGAATAGGGTTTAACTGAGTGATGCCTGCCGCAGTGGTTGAGTTATTGGCCAATTGGGTGATGCCGGGTGGTGCTTCACAAATCAAAGTTGTGTGGAAGATGGTCCCTACCTGCATTATGTGGTGCATATGGCAAGAGTGTAACGAGCGGACATTCGAAGACAAGGAGCGGACACTAGAGGAGCTTCATGCTTTATTTTTTTCGCATCTTATTTCTTTGGGCCATAGCTATAGATTTTAATGGCATAAATGTGCATGATTTTCTTTCTTCTATAACAATCTAGATAGGTCTTATCTCTTGTATAACTTCTTGTGTACTTGGGCTATGCCTATCCTTATTAATACTACTGTTTACTTATAAAAAAAAAGTTTGTGATCATGCTTGTTGGTAGACCTGCAACTTGGCCTGCTCAGTCCTTGCACATTTACTCAATCAGGCTCCCCTCCCCCCCCGGCCCAAAAAAAAGGAAGAAATAAAGAAGAAACAATTCGTCGAGCTGGAATTAGTCATGCCCTTTTGACAGAGTTTGCATTATGCAATAGGAAAGTTTTCAAACTCTTGGAAAAAAAAGTAGAAAAAAAACTACTAGGACGGTTGTCTTGTAGTACTATCCTTGTAAGAATATTCCATTCTTTTTACAAATCTCTTTATAAGAAATGAGAATTGAAGGTGGCTATTACTTGGAAAAATGGCTATTAACTTCAGAGATTTAAGGTTTGTGGAAACCAATGAATTTTCTTCTAATTTCATACTTATCTCAAAGAGTTTATTTTGTGGTTGTGAAGGAATTTTTATGCACGATTGATTGGTGTATCAATAGGGATAAATGTTTTGAGTTTCATTTAATACTCTTGAATTTTTGTTGCTGCTATTATTTAAAGTCATTTCCCATTATTTTGTTTTACACTTTTTAGCATTAAGTTCTATTTTAGAACATAGTTTATTTATGAGATTTCCAATTCATGTTCCTGAGTTGCAATTTATGTTTTCATGTGTATGAAACTTTCTAATGTTTATGTACCATATATGATTCCACTGTTTGTAGGATTGTACAATTCGTTCTTGTGATTTTGATGCTGAGCAAACTTGCGTGTTGCATTCTCCTGAAAAGAAGATGGAACAGATTTCTCCTGATACCGAAGTCCATCTTGCTTTGACACCTCTCCAACCTGTTGTGTTTTTTGGATTTCATAAAAGGATGAGTGTGACAGGTAGGTTGGTTGGTTTCTTTTATCATAAATAAATCATTTATTATCGTTTGTTTTTACAACCATTCTCATCTCATCTCATCTAATCATTACAACTTTTCCAAATTCCCACACAAAATAAAATAAATAATTCAACATTTTCAAATCCCAAAACAAAAATAATATTAAAAAAATATATTTTAACAATATTTTATTCAACTTTCAACTTTTATCTCAACTCAACTCATCTCATCTCATCTCATCTTTGAAAACAAACGTTCGTGGTTTACTTGTGAACTTTGGATACATCCAACTCTGCTACATATGTGGTGTGGCATTTTTACACTAGTTTTTAATTTTTAACCTTTTGCATGCATGAAGTTGTGGGAACTATTGAAGGAGGAAGGGCGCCAACAAAAATTAAGACAGACTTGAAGAAACCTATTGTCAATCTTGCCTGCCATCCTCGCCTCCCTGTTCTGGTATCGTACATATGTTTTCTGATTTGATTGTTCTATTTTCTTTGTTGGTTATTGGAAAGGTATTTTGCTAGATTATATGTCCAGTCTACTTGATCTTTTTGTCTTGTGATATTATAAACTACTTTTTTTTTTCCTTTTCCTATTCAGTATGTGGCTTACGCAGATGGTTTGATTCGGGCATACAACATCCATACCTATGCTGTTCATTACACACTACAACGTGAGATGGAAGCTATGCTGAATCTTCATGTAGAGGATTTTGTGTATTATCTACACTAAAATGGCTTATATATTTGTTGAACTCTTTATTATGGCTGCAGTTGACAACACTATAAAACTCATTGGTGCTGGTGCATTTGCTTTTCATCCAACATTGGAATGGGTGTTTGTTGGTGATCGACGGGGCACACTTTTGGCATGGGACGTATCAATTGAGAGACCTAGTATGATTGGAATGTAAGTTTTTCGTGGTTGCGTTTATTCTTGTTGGTAAAATAGTTCTCTCTCTCCCCCTCTCTCAAGTTGAAGATGAAGAAAAACAACAAAAAACTCGTAAGCTACAAAGGATAAGTTTGTGTATTCCTTGCTAGAATTATTGAATTTCTTTTAGGCGAATCCACTTTATTTGCATACTTATAGGGCTTGTTTGGGAAACTCATCTCATTTCAAAATTTCTCATAATTTTCTTCCCAAATATCACTCAAACACAAATACTTTTTTAATTTCAAATCTTCAACTTTTTCATCTAATCATTACAACTTTCCCAAACACAAAGTTGTAAAATTTGGGAGTTTGGGAAAGTTGTAATGATTAGGTATTTTTGAAATTGAAAAGTGTTTGTGTTTGAACGGTGTCTATATGTTGAGATGAGATGAGTTGAGACCATTTGTGAAACCAAACAGGGCCTTAGAGGATTGATGGTCAGAACTTCATAAGGAGATTGGTTTCTTGGTCTAGTGCTTTAGATTGTTCTAAGATTTTGAATGTGGTTGCAGTTGTACTTATGATTACCTATATGATATTATCACTTGTTCCTCTTAACCCAACGATTATGTCTTATTGCAATTTCAGTACACAAGTGGGTTCCCAACCAATAACAGCAGTTGCTTGGCTCCCAATATTGCGGTTACTTGTGACTCTTTCCAAGGATGGAACTCTTCAAGTGTGGAAAACACGAGTTACACTTAATCCTAATAGACCTCCAATGCAAGCAAATTTTTTTGAGCCTGCTGGTTAGCTTCACATTCATTTGAACTTTTTCTGTCTTTACAATGGAAAGGACAATAACTCTGATATAATGAAAAATGCTGGTTTGCACTCCTATTGTTGTTCTCACATTTTGCAAAGCAATATAAGTCAGTTGCTGCTACATGCTGTTTTCCCCCATAAATGTACTGACCGGATGTAATATTTCTGATGTAATATTTCTCTGTTCTGTCATTGTATTGTTATCATGGCTTCCTCTGTTACTCCTATCATTACTCAGTAAAAGCATATTCAAGGCTGTTGAAAATTCGAGGACAGAGATGCAATTCTTTTTTTCACTGTCGCCTATGCCATGCAATGCTTGCATTTACACTTCAGCTAACAATAAGGCCATCTGCATAAATATGAAAACTACTTTTTGTTGGCAATTTATCTTGCTTCTTGTCATATACCACGAGTATACTGCACTAACTGAGATTCCTCAAAATTTTTGCTGCAGCGATCAAAGCAATCGATATTCCTCTCATCCTTTCTCAGCAGGGTGGAGAAGCAGTTTATCCCTTACCGCACATCAAAACATTAGAAGTTCACCCAAAACTTAATTTAGCAGCATTGCTGTTTGCAGTTAAGTCCAACCATTTAAATGGTTCACACAGTCTTGTTAGTGGTTATCTGAACTATGTATTTTATTTTATTTTTACAGAATTTGACAGGTGGAAACAATTTGAAAAATAGGGCTGCATACACAAGAGAAGGAAGGAAACAACTCTTTGCAGTTTTACAAAGTGCAAGGGGATCGTCAGGTGATTGTTTATTTATGTATGTATGTATGGCCATAATCACCATATGGATACCTAGGATTTTCTATGGAAAGAGTCTATTCATTTCCTGGGATCATGTGCTGTGTAAATGTTTTCACAAGGGCTTTTGCTATTGTTCTTAATGGGGCTAGTTTTAATGTATGGTGCAAAGATCAGCCCCTCAAAGAAGCTTGCCCCAACCTATTTAACCTTTCTGGGGGTGAAGGAAGCATCAATGGAAGACAACTTACAGCTCTTAAATGGCTCGCCTCAATGGGAAGTGGAGTTTATACACGGCACAATCTTGAGGCAGATCACTTTACCTTCTTCTATGCTAGGTTGTACTTGTTAAAATAAGGACAAAATGGTGCAATAAAATACGGTGGTGCAGACAAACTACGGTGGACAATGTCCCAGTGTGGGGTGGTTGATTTTAAATCATTCTATGACGTGCTAATTCCAAATGACAATAACATATGGGGGAATCAGGCTCCATCAAAAGCAGTGCTCTTTGTTTGGAAGACGGCATTGGGGGAGATCCTCACTGAAAACTTGACGAAGAAACACGTTTTGGTGGTCGAATAGTGTTGAATGTGCATGTGGGGTCACTTATAAGGTAAAGGCAATTTGGGATGAGATTTATAGAGAAAATTGAGCATTGTTTAGCCAGATGGAAGAGGATGCATTTGTCCAAAGTGAGTAAGTCAACTTTGATTCAAGAGCACACTTTTTAACCTGCCCACATATTTCATGTCACTCTTTCCGCTCCCTTACTATGTTGTAATGTGCATTGGGAAGATACAACAAGATCTCCTTTGGGGCGGTTCAAGGGAAGAGCTGAAATATCACCTGGTTAGTTGAGATCAGATTTGTTCTCCAGCTTCTGGGGGGTTGAGGGTTTGTAACTTGCTTTAATTCATCCATGCATTATTGGGAAGGAGTCTGGTGTTATCAAAATGAGAGACGCTCTGTGGAGAAACGTGATAGAGCCTAAATATGGGGGCATGTGGGGGTGGATGGATTACAAATGAGGTCCATGGGTTTCATAGGGTAGGCCTATGGGAGAATATTACAAAAGGTTGGGGGAGTTTTTCAAATCATATTAGATTTTAAGTGGGGGATGGATCCTGGATATGATTGTGGCATGAGTTATAGTGTGGAGATAAGGTTCTCAAGGAAGTTTTCCCAATTGTGTATAGTGTTACTCATCTTAAGGATGCTTTAGTGGTGGATAATCTGGAGATGTTGAGTAATGCTATTCAATGGAGTGTCAACTTCATCAGAGCAGCTCAAGATTGGGACATTGATGCTTTCAATGAGTTGTTAATACATTACATTCCACTAGAATGAGAAGGGGAGGAAAAAAAAACTAGTAACAAAGAGATTGCCTTCAAAGGAGGGAATGTGGACTTGAGGTGGGAGTGAAAAAGTGGTTTTCGCGAAGAGATTGTTGGTGGATTCTAAAGTTTTTATGTTCTCTATAGAGGAAGGATAGTTCCATCAGAATCTCGGGGAGTAGTAGGAAAGTTAGTTTATTTCTTTGGGTGAGGTCGTGGTGGAGTGGCTGGTAGCTTTGATCAAGTCTTGTATACAGGTTTGGAAATGTAAAGAGTTCTACAAAACAATCCGAGATAGTTCATGAGCTGTTTTTGGTACAAAGATGTTCGAAATACTATGGCCATTTTGTGGTGGTGGCGGAATACGGGGGTGGTGGTTGAAGGGGTTTTATTATCATTTTTAAGGGTATGCATGGTAATGGATGGAGGGGATTTTTCTGGTTCTCTGCGTGAAGTCAATTTGTCAAGTACCTCTGTTATGAGGTTGGAAAACAGAGGAAGGGCTGTATCATTTGGCAACTCCCTGGGTTGATAGAGAGAGAGCCTTCGAAGAGGTTTTTTTGGAGTGATGCTACGGTGAGGGGTTCGAAATCTTTCAAGGATGTTTTGGTGCGTCCGGCTTGTTTTCCGGCTACTCAATCCTTCGTCGACTGTCAAGGGGTGGCTGGGATGAAAGTTGTTGGGGGTGGACGTTGAGGGGAGGGCCGATGTGTTCGTCATTAATAGCTAGTCTAACGAGACTACCAGTGGAGAGCTTGTTCCCGAGGGTGGCACACTTGGTGGCACGTCTGGTAGAGAAGACGAAGGGTCATTGGAGTTTTTGAGGACATAACTGTTGGAGATAGGGGAGAGGATTAATGGTGTATTGTTGAAGCTTGATAAAACTTGGACTTGGAGAAGGAGGTGGGCCGTGAGGTGGTGGGTTTTAAGGAGAAAGCCCAATCTCATTTTAAGGATGTCAGTCACGCATTAATGAAGGACTATGTTTTTGAGGCCCCTGGGCCTTCTCGGTTGGTTGGTTCTAATAACAAGGTGATTAGGCTTTTGTATAAAGGTAAGGATAAAGTTGGGTCTGTTATGAAATCGGCCCAACGAGCTTTGCAATGGCGGGCTAAGCCCGTAGTGGGTTCAATGGGCCATGGAGCTTCATCTTCAAAGATTCTCCAGAAATCATCGTCTGCTCCTCCCCCCGCGACAGATCTGCCACATAACTCATCATTGGTATCTTCTGCTCCTCCCCTTGCGGCAGATCTGCCACAGAACTCATTGTTGGCGATGGTGATTAATGCTAGGAAGACTAGTTGCGCAGGGATGTTGGAGCCGCTGCTGTCTGTGGCTTCTGTGGAGTTGTTTGTCCCTGTTCAGGTGACAGCACCTCCACAAACTCTCTTGCCGTAGTTTCTGGGTCCATCAGTGGTGATCGATCACCTTTTGGTGCTACTATAGTAAAGCAACTACAACCAAGGGTCGACAATGATGGTTTATTGCTATTTGAGAGCAAGGACGGAGGTCGGGAGCTGGGGTAGTGGTATTATTGGAAGAAAACCTTTGAGCAGGGGGGAAGTTTTCGAAAATGTAAACAGGGAGGTGGAGGTGGAAGTTTGTGGACAGCAGTAGAAGTTTGTTGTGGGTACAGCTTGCTGTTTTAATTAGTTGGTGGGATGTGCCTTGGTGTGTTGGTGGGGATTTTAATGTCGTTCGGTTTCCGAGTGAGAAGTCGACAGATTCTAGCTTTACCCCGGCAATGAGGGAGTTCTCTGAGTTCATTTTTTAGGCTGAGCTTGTCGAATTACCTCTTTTAGGTGGTGCTTTTACATGGTCCAATAATAGGACCTGGTCCCGTTTGGATAGGTTTTTGGTTTCTCTTTCTTTGGAATCTCACTTTCTAGAGGTGTACTAGAAGCGCTTGTCTTGTATTGGCTCGGATCATTTTCCTATTCTCTTGGATTGTGGTAATATTCATGGGAGCCATCGATATTTAAAATTTGAAAACATGTGGCTTAAGGCTGACAGTTTCAAAGATATGGTAAAACAATGGTGGTCTTCCTATCAATTGTTTGGTACCCTTAGTTTCATAATGGCTGGAAAGTTAAAGGCTTCGAAAAAGGATTTGAAGGAATGAAATGAGCAAGTTTTTGGGAATGTGGATAGACATAAGGAGTCTCTTATTGAGGAATTGCAGGGGTTGGAGAGTCAGGCTGTGGGTAGTATTCTATCGGAGGGTGAGGTTTTGAGAAAAAGAGTTGTTGGGGCTGAATTTGAGAAAGTGATCTTGGGGAGGAGATTTCGTGGAGACAAAAATAAAGGGCTCTTTGGTTAAAAGAAGGGGATAAATGTACAAAGTTTTTCCATAGGGTGGCAAACTCTCATCGGAGAAACAATGCTATTGAGTGTATTGCGGTTGATGGTGCTGAGTATCTTTAATAAAGCATTACTTTGGAAGTGGTTATGGAGGTATCATCAGGATTGCGAATCTTTGTGGAGGGCCATGATTGATTTAAAATATGGGAGTGATCGGCATGTTCTGTTAGGCTCTAAATATTCTGTATATAATCTTTAAAAACATCCTTTACGTCACTATCTTGCTATTTGACTAGATATGCTAATGTTTGGGGTACTATGCAGCTTCTGTTTTGAAGGAAAAACTTTCATCTTTGGGTGCATCTGGAATATTAGCTGATCATCAACTTCAAGCACAACTGCAAGAACATTATCTCAAAGGGTGAGCTCAGAATTATTGTAAACCAGGATAAATTTGTTTAGATCATGATTAGGGGAAGTATAGGTTGGATTTTGCATCCAATAATGTAATAATAGCATTTTAATAGGTTTAGGTATTTTATTTTGGGGTGCTCTTGATCTTGGATGCTAATAGGATACTGCCAAGAAAAATTTTAAACTTCTTGGAAAATCTTATACGTGATTACACCCACATGCTGGCTGAGTTTAACATCAGGTACTAATGCCACTTTATGACATGGAGTTAAGTCGTTGGCCATGCAACTCACATATTCTAGACCGGTATGCAACATGCATGTTTTTAGTCATGCCATGGTGATTACTTATCAAAAAAAGTTATGCCATGGTGATATTCGTGCAAGATGGAGCTTGTTGAAGAACCTTTCACTATAAAAAATCAAAGAAATATTATTGCAGGGACATAATAAAAAACAATTTCCAACCTGGCGCACAAGTTCTGGCACCTGAAAACAAACTCTATTTTTTAAACTTCTAACTAACCATAAGATATATCTTTTTGGTCTGGTTGAAGTCAGGACATAACCTTTGTTGTTTAAAAAGTTACTCAATCCTTATGACAAGTGGGAATTTTGTTGAAGATATATGTTTTTTTTATTGGCACCGGATGTTCAGGAACAACATCCCAACTAATCCAGGGGGTGCGCAGGCCCTCGGCAAGGATGTTGAAGATATATGTTAATGTGATATTTAACATATCCTGATAATTATCTGTTCAAATGATTATTTGTGTAATAGATAATGATTAGATGTGTAATAGATTTTTGTTACCATTGTTTTTTGGATAATTTGCTACTGTTTAGTTTGATTAAGTCTTGGGCTGTCAAGTGCATGTGTGAGCTCAAATCTTGAAAGTAGTACTTCATAAAAAAGGCTGAAAGTCAGAAGTGTATCTAGAACTGCTCAGGCAAGACCCTGCTTTGACATTATACACACCGGGTGATTGGTTTTCGTTTTAGTAATAACCTACTCATATTGATTTGTCGCAATTGAGACCTTTTCTCGCCAATAAGCTTCTTACTTAAATTCCTCAATTCTAATCTTAGAGTTGTACTCTCCAAATTTTTTATTTCAGGCTAAGCCAGGATGAAAGTTGTGAATATCTTTTTATACCTTTTTATTTGGAAGTTTCAATCCCACATTGTGGGTATTGAACCAGTGACTACACCTTCTACCTCATTTTTGTGGTAAAAGGTGTCATTCTAGCAGACCTCATTTCGTATAAATTTAGCAATATCTAGAGCATGAAGATTGATGAAGTAACAATTTCTTTAAAACCATTGACGGTGAATAACATCTTTCTTTTCTGAGAGTTTTCTGTCAGGTTATAAATTTAGGTTTTGCAATGATCATCTACTAATCATTGACAATTGTCTCCCTTATGGCAGCCATAGTCAGCTTACAATGACAGACATCGCTCGGAAGGCTTTTCTCTACAGTGTATGCTGCTTGCTTTCTAATTAATATTTATCCACATAACAAATTTTGGTCAATATACTTTCCATAATTAGTATATCTAACTTATCAATAAAGTATCTATCTAAGAAAATTTGGGTCAGGAAAAATTGTTATGGCTTGGAGTAACTTGGGTCATCGAATTACGAGGTCCAACTTTGCCCAATCTTTTTTTTTAACTGTAGCACACTGGTGTTACATTAAGAAAATGAATAGCTCACATAGAGTGGATAAACTATAAATGTAGCCATGAGTGCTAAGTCCCAAATTGGCTACTTGGTGATATTGTACTTTTTTGTAATCAGTAAATAAGAATTTTATTGATGAAGGCGATATTGGACTTTATAATTTACCATATATAATATGATTAATTGTTGATATTGGACTTTACAAGTGATTCTAAGGAAGCTTCAAATTGACAAGTATTTTTGGGTTATACATGTATGGCTAATTCTTTTCTTGGATCGTTTTATAATTTATAAGTGATTCTTGGGAAATTCCAAATTGACTGGTATTTTTGGGGTTATATTGCACACATATAGCTAATGGTTTTCTGGGTTGTTACATAAATGCCTTGGAAACCTCCCTCCTTAAAGCATTGACTTTGGTGTAGCCATTTGCTCTAAAAGGTCAAATTTTGGCTAATTAAGCCCAAAAGTGATCTGCATTGGATTAGGTATCCAATAGCAATCCAAGCTTTGAACTACAGTAGCTCAACGTATATGTATATGAACAGTAACTTAGTCATCCACTTTTCAAGCTTATTCTCTTCCTGAACAGTCATATTATTTTTCTCATTCCTTGTGCAAAATTGATTCGGACATCTACACAATCTTCCATTTTTCTCCATAAAAATAATAATTTAATTAGAATGAACGATATTACTGTTATGTTATAAATTATAAAACCATCGGAAAATGCATGCTATAAATTATAACATGTGGGATAATCCAATGTGGGATTAAGTTTTGAGTGAGATAGGTAAAAGGTAAAAAGTGTGATATTAGGCAAAATTAGCCTAATGAGATGACGAATCCAATGCTAATGCTCTTACTTATCTAAACTGAAGTCCTTATTTTCACAAAGCTTCAATGTTGTTGTTGATAACTCATTTGTACATGATTCTTATAGCATTTCATGGAAGGTCATGCAAAAAATGCTCCCATATCTCGGCTGCCACTCATCACTGTTTTGGACACCAATCATCATCTGAAAGACATTCCAGTTTGCCAGGTAAATTCATTTGTAATTTTAATTGATTTTTCGTGTAATATTTATGTGGACTTTGTTTAACTTGTGTGTGAAACCATCACTGGCAGCCATTTCATTTGGAGCTAAATTTCTTCAATAAAGAGAACCGAGTTCTCCATTATCCTGTCAGGGCATTTTATGTGGATGGCATACAGCTTATGTCATATAATCTATCTTCTGAAACAGATAGTATCTACAAGAAACTTTATACGGTAATGTAGAGAGTTGTGTGTAATATTATGATTTGTATCTTTAATTTAACTTTTGTGCAAAGGTTTTTCTATCTGGTTGTGTTACATGTCTGCATTGCCACTGAATTTACTCTCTTTATTCCCAGGTTCCTGGAAATGTGGAGTACCATCCAAAGCGTATGCTTTACAGTAAAAAGCAGCATCTTTTTCTTGTTGTTTATGAATTCAGTGGTGCAACAAATGAAGTTGTGCTATATTGGGAGAATACTGATTCCACAGTAGCAAACAGCAAATCTAGCACAGTCAAAGGTTTGTTCGTGTTTGGAACTTATTTTTTTCCTCTACTGTATCACAAAACCATCTTAATTTTCATCTATGCAATATAATAATTCACAATACATATCCCTGCATTTTCAAGGTCGAGATGCTGCATTTATTGGCCCCAATGACAATCAGTTTGCAATTCTTGATGATGACAAGACTGGGCTGGCTTTGTATATTCTACCAGGATCGGTTTCACAAGAAGCTAATGAAAAGAATGTTGCAATTGAAGAGAGCAAACCTGCTGATACTAGTAGTGGTTCTATTCGGGGCCCGATGCAGTTTATGTTTGATGATGCAGTTGATCACATCTTTTCTACTCCATTAGGTGCTTGGGAATGAATATGTCATGTTTAATATAATGTCATATATAATCTATATGCTGATCACATTCTTCTGTAACTGTAGAGTCTACTTTAATGTTTGCTTCGCATGGGAATCAGATTGGCTTGGCAAAGTTGGTTCAAGGATACCGCCTTTCAACTACGGATGGTCATTATATATCTACAAAAACTGAAGGGAAAAAGTCAATCAAGTTGAAAGTAAATGAGATTGTACTTCAGGTAAATTTTCAATTTTTAAGAAAATTCTAGGACTTGTAAGGGCGAACTTGTGCTCTTGAGCCCAATGTCACAGGTTCGATTCCCCCTGGGATCAACTGCGATTTAAGTGGGAGGTCATGGCGGTGGGTTGTTCTGCTAGTCTCTTTGGGGGTTTAGGTTCCATGGGTGAGTCCTAAGGGCTTTGCCATGGGGGGTGAGTCCTAAGGGCTTTGCCATGGGGGGTCCTCCGTCCTAAAAAAGAAAAACCAAAAAAAAAGAAAAAGAAAAAAGGGTATACTTGTTGGTCAACTAGAAACCTTCAAAATCGAGAACTAAAGAAAAGAATGTCATGGGCTTGGGGCAGTACCACTCCCAGCCTAGGAGGGGGACCCCGAACTTTTTAAGAATCCTAGAAGAGAAAATATATTTGCAACCGTGAATTGTGCAACCGCCGTGTAATCGCTTTGAAAAAGAGTGGTTGTATGTAGAATTACTTATCCTAGAAATTTAATTTTAAGGTTTTGACAAGGTAGATTTTGTAAAAATTAATTACACCCTCCCCCCATTTTTTTTATATAGTTCTCCCCCAAGCTAAATGTTGTGTTTCACGCCTAGCGAGGACCGAATTGAATTAGTCAAGAACCAACTGGATCCAGTCGGTTCAGGTGGTCTGGGCCACTTTCTTTGGTCTTTTAGTGCACTCTTAATTTAAATCCTTGATTCAAGCCTGTTTACTTGTTTCAATAAAAGTTTCTTATTCTTAAAAAAAAAAAAATCCTTGATTGAATCCTCAGTACTTGTTTCAATCAGATCTTCAATGAATGACAATATTTACATGAGCAAAATGTTCTCAACATTCACTCAAAACTTATTTTTGGGATTTTCTATGCCAAGCTCTACAATTGTACAATTGTGCCCAATTAGTCAATCCAACATATTTTATTGGCCTAGGTTTTCAGGCACTACAACCTTTACCTTAATGCATATAATCTTTGAAATATAATGCTGCTATTAATGATCAAGTAATCCTATGATGCTTCACTTAAAAAAACCATGGGTAAGTAAAATAAGAGAAAAATACACTTCCCACCCTCCAATTAATACTTGGTTTACACTCTTCACCCCCAAAATACCAACATTGACACACTGCACCCTCTAACTGCAAAAATTGACAAATGACATCCTTGTCAAGATTGTGTACATCACATACTTTCACAAATTTTCATTTATCTTATTGGCTAATTGGATGAGGGTGACTATTGCAACTTTCTTGTAGTATGAGGGTGCAATACGTTAGCGTTGGTAGTTTGGGGTGAAAAATGTAAAATGCATATTAGTTGGAGAGTGGAAAGTGTATTTTTCTATCTAAAATAAAACGTACAATCTCAAGATTTTGCTTGTCATGCCTCTTGCTATAATGATTTTATCTATATTGTTTTTGTTTGTATTATTACATCTTGTATTTACGCTGTTGTTTGATGCTGATGCATCTAGCATGTAGCCTTTGAATTGCATGCAAGTTTATCTTCTCAAAACTAATTCTTCATGATGACAACTATTGTAATCTTATTCAATAATGTGTACAAAATTTGAGAAGTACTTGGTGAAAATATTTTTTCCCAACTCTGATAGGTCCACTGGCAAGAAACTCTTAGAGGCTATGTTGCTGGAGTTTTAACTACAAAAAGGGTGCTTATAGTTTCGGCAGATCTTGAGATACTTGCAAGCACTTCATCAAAATTCGACAAAGGACTTCCTTCAATATCCTCAACTTAAAATGGAGTGAAGTTATACCTTTTTTTTTATGTAAATTTAATTGTATGATTAAAGTTTCAAAATGCTTGTTTGAATACTTAACCTATGTGCACTTTAGATCCCTTTTATGGGTTGGGCCTGCACTTCTTTTTTCTACTGCCACTGCAATTAGTGTGCTCGGCTGGGATGGAAAGGCGAGAACCATTCTCTCCATCAGTATGCCTTATGCCGGTATGCATTTTTTATGCTTCTATTGCTAGTGTCAATTTTTGGTTTATGTGGCATAAATGTTTCCAATTGCATTTCTACAGCTAAGTATTATCCTTCTGACCTATCAATACAAACTTCTTGTTTGCAGTTCTAGTTGGTGCTTTGAATGATCGATTGTTGCTGGCTAACCCAACAGAAATAAATCCCAGACAGAAGAAGGGTATTGAGATTAAGAGCTGCCTTGTTGGGCTTCTTGAACCTCTTCTCGTTGGATTTTCCACTATGCAAGAAAGTTTTGAGCAGAAGCTTGACCTGTCAGAAATATTGTACCAAATAACATCAAGGTATTTTTTTTCCTCTGCCTATACACATGTTGTCTTTCTGGGATGTAACTCCAGCGTCTATTGAGTTTTTACAACTAAATGCTGTATATAGTTATGGTTGTTAATGTTCATTTATCTTTGGTTTACCTGCCCGAGGCTCATGACTTCTAACATCTTGAGTTGTCAATTGTTATGTGATGAAGGTTTGATAGCTTGCGTATTACACCAAGGTCTCTTGATATTCTTGCTAGAGGTTCTCCTGTTTGTGGAGATCTTGCTGTGTCACTGTCCCAAGCTGGCCCACAGTTCACTCAGGTGAGCTATTGCTAATATGTTGTTTTGCACTCTTGTATACTTGGATTGCGCTTTATTATTAAGTTTATTATTTATCAAAAAAAATGTTTTTGCATATTTTCTTACCTGTATTTTAATTTCTGAAAATGTTGCCTATTGAACATAGGTGTTGCGTGGTGTCTATGCTATCAAAGCTCTCCGCTTTTCTACTGCTTTATCTGTTTTGAAAGATGAGTTCTTACGTTCTAGAGATTATCCAAGATGTCCTCCAACCTCTCATTTGTTCCACCGGTTCAGGCAGTTGGGCTATGCTTGTATCAAGTATGTAGCGTCTCGTGACTTGCCTACTAGTAATAATTTGTGTTATAATCCTTTTGTTATCTTTCCTAGATATATATTATTCTGCTATTAGTTACTGTCATTATTTTTCCTGAGCAGTGTCTCATGACATCTCTACTAGTAATTATTTTAATTTTTTATTCTTTTTGAATCTCATTATAAGCAGGTATATGGAATAAGAGGTGCCGAAATTCTTTTATGTAATTCTAATATACTCTGGAATTTCTTTTGAATATTTTCTATTCTGATTGTCCCTGCCAAATTCCTTTTCCGGATGTAGTTCTGTTGCATGTCTGTAGCAATTATTGTATTATATATATATATAATTTTTTCATTATCAATCTTGAGCTGGTATATAAATTCTTGGCTTTTCCTTAAGTGGGACTTAAGAATGTTTGGCTTATGTGCTGGGGTAGGTGCTTGATTTTCTCATTGCTTGTTCTGCAAAACATCTGTTTTCTTGATGAGATGACCATGTGTGTAAGTTGACTATCATTTTATTAAAAATTAAATGATGGGTGTAATGATAGTCACGGAGAATTATGTGCGCGCGCTAGCTAGTATGTTCAGAATATCTGAAATTTTGGAGAAATCAAATTTAGGGGATCCGTTCTTTAATGGGCATGCTAGATATCTATACCCTGTCCTTAGGGGGGGAAGTCTAGAATATATGGGATATGTTTGATGAAAATTATTGGTTGTTGTCATACTTGTTTGTTCCTTTGTCGGTAATACTTTCTATGTTTTTGTGTAATTATGGAGAAGTATCACCCACTCACCATGGGTGAGTAGTGCTAGTGATCAAAATAAATAAATATAAAGGGAGCATGATTCCACACTTCAAGATCAAGAGCCCAAGCAGAGTTTGAAAAACTCCTAACATGGGTTTGAAGAACATTTCTACTAGTAGCCTTCATAAGAAGATCTGCTACCATCTTGCTAGTAGAGATATTGTAGGATTACCTCACCTCGTGCAACAACATCTCAAATGCAGTGAAATCGAATATTTGTGTTTGGTTCTGCCATGGTATTTGGGATCCTTAGCATATGCCAAAGCTGCCATACTATCATTATATTTCTTAGGAAAATTCTATACACCACACTACCATAATAAAGGATCATCCAATGGTGATAAATGTGTCACATCTTACATAATGGGATGAAAGTGGGATGAGAGTGTGGTGTATATCATTACTCTATTTCTTAACGGCTTTATTTGCAAGAGTTGTAACCTCTAGGCATTGAAAAAATCCCATCAACCAAACAGCATCTTATACAACTGCTAAACAAGCAACGTACTCTGACTCCAACTAATGTTAGTAAACCTTCCATAGTTGGACATGTGCTTTGTTCATTCTCAGTATCATATTCTTATAATGTTAATGTTTCTTTGTACTGTGTAAGTAATTTGCTGTTGTAACTCGGGATATGCCTATTTACTTGATTCAATAAAACTTTATTTCACTTGTAAAAAAAAAAATTTGCGGCCGTGTACTGTAATGTAAATATCAATAATAGCACATTGTATGAGTGCGTTTGATATTCTAGGTATAAAATATGCTTGCTTCTTTTACATCCAGCAACCAAAGACTCAAATATTGAGCTCTTGAAGTGATCCATTTTTCCTTATTTATAAATTTGGAGCGGATTTTGATTTCTTAATTACGGGGAGATGCAGATTTGGTCAGTTTGACAGTGCAAAAGAAACTTTTGAGGTTATAGCAGACTACGAAAGCATGCTTGATTTGTTTATATGCCACCTTAACCCTAGTGCTATGCGGCGTCTTGCTCAAAAGTTGGAAGAGGATGGCACTGATTCAGAATTGAGGAGATACTGTGAAAGGATTCTGAGAGTCCGCTCTACTGGATGGACACAAGGCATTTTTGCCAACTTTGCAGCTGAAAGTATGGTTCCCAAAGGCCCTGAATGGGGTGGTGGGAATTGGGAAATCAAAACCCCTACTAACTTGAAGAGTATACCTCAGTGGGAGTTGGCTGAGAAAGTGATGCCATACATGAAGACTGACGATGGTCCTATCCCATCCATTATTACAGATCATATTGGTGTTTATGTGGGTTCAATTAAAGGAAGAGGCAACATAGTAGAAGTAAGGGATGACAGCTTGGTCAAAGCTTTTACACCTGTAGGTAGTGACAAGCCAAATGGTCTTCAAATGCCTTCAGTTAATTCTCGTAAATCCAATGGAGTGCCTGATGGTAACTCCAAGGCTGATTCCTTGCTAGGTCTGGGATCCCTCGGCAAACAATTTGCAAGTCCTACTATTGCAGACGAACAGGCTAAAGCAGCAGAAGAATTTAAAAAGTCAATGTATGGTGCTGCTGCTGACGGCAGCAGCAGTGATGAGGAGGGGACATCAAAAACTAAAAAGATACATATCAGAATACGTGACAAGCCAATTGCCTCTACTATGGTGGATGTGAATAAAATTAAAGAAGCCACAAAACAGTTAAAACTTGCCGAAGGGTTGGGTCCGCCCATAAGTAGGACCAAGTCATCAAGTGGTGGATCTCAAGACCTTGGTCAGCTTTTATCCCAACCTTCTCCTGCTACCGGTGGAAATTTGACTGCAACTGCTTCGTCTGCCCCTGGTGACCCGTTTGGCACCGACTCATTTACACAGTCTGCAACAGTATCTCAGCCAGCTTCTTTAGCTGTGGGTATGGGGGTAACAGCTGGACCTATTCCAGAGGACTTTTTCCAGAATACAATACCTTCCTTCCAGGTTGCAGCCTCACTGCCTCCTCCTGGAACTTATCTTTCTAAATTGGATCAAGCTTCTCAAGGTATCGAAAACAAGGTAACACCTAACCGGATTAATGCATCTGAAGCTGATATTAGTTTTCCTGATGGTGGTGTTCCTCCTCAATCCACCCAACAACCTGTCGTCCCATTTGAGTCCATTGGACTTCCTGATGGTGGTGTACCCCCACAACCCTTGGGTCAAGCAGCTATGGCCACTCAGGTCCCACTTTCTACACAACCTCTTGATCTTAGTGTCCTCGGAGTTCCAAGCTCTGCAGATTCAGAAAAACCTCCTGTCCCTTCTGCCTCGCCCCCATATTCTGTACGTCCTGGACAGGTAAATATAGACACAATCCATGCATGCATTGTCTTTATAGAAAATGAAGTTTAAGAGGGAGGATTCGTACTAGCCACTTTGCCTCGTTATGATTCTTTATAAACAGTTAGGGTAAACACTTGCCAATTATAAGTTTCCTATGCTAATTAAGGTGCCGTTTGGATAGTGAGTTGAGATGAAAGTTGAAAGCTAAATAAAATATTGTTAGAATATTATTTTTTAATATTATTATTGTTTTGGGAATTGAAAAAGTTGAATTGTTTATTATATTTTGTGTGGAAAATTGGAAAAGTTGTAATGATGAGATGAGATGAGATGATATGAAACACTTTCACTATCCAAACGGGGCCTAAGTCATGCAATAACCTGTAAAATGTAAACTACATTCCTTAGGCAATCATCACCTAAGTTCTTGTTTTTTTTTTTTTTCTTGGTACATCCTCTATCTAAATTCTTCTCAATTTTCATTTTTTTTCTTCAAACATGAGTTGTACATGTAAAGAGTGGAATTTTTTTTTATAGCCCATTGGTTGCCCTTTGGCATATCATGTATGCCTGGTGGACGTGTTTTTATCTAGCTTGCCTTATTCTTTCTAGTTTCGTGACTTTTCTAATTACAGGTTCCTCGTGGGGCAGCTGCTTCTGTTTGTTTCAAGACTGGACTTGCACATCTTGAGCAGAATCAACTTTCAGATGCATTATCTTGTTTCGATGAAGCTTTTCTTGCACTGGCTAAGGATCAGTCTCGTGGAGCTGATATTAAAGCTCAAGCAACCATATGTGCCCAGTACAAGATAGCAGTTACTCTTCTTCAGGTATTATAATGTGTATTCAGTTTTCATAGATCAAATACAATAAGCTTGTATTTCTTGAGGCCAAAGGACTGTAAAACCATAGGATTGCTTTTTTCTGTTGTTTGAAACAGTTTTCACCTTCCATATTGTTTTATAATGCCTTACTGATGCCAATTTGTCATCCTATCTTGATATAGAGGACTATTGCACCTTGCATATTTGGGTCTTAGGCTCTCTCTCTCTCTCTCTCATCATCAGAAAAAGATATTGTAACTGATCTTGGGTGCAGTAACCTTTAAATCCAAATTTGGACATGGGCAGATGATTGAATTGGCAAGAACATGAACCATTGGGTTTCTTTGACTCCTGTTATAGATACCACCTCGGTGGCCTATATTTATTAAGTAGCAGGGAAGTATTAATAAGGGGTAAAACATTCCTCATTCAGAGTTGTGGCCATTTTTTTAAGTACCTGCATTCAAAGTCTGTGGTTTGAAATGTAGGGGTTGGCTCAAGTGGTAAAGGCCTTGGGCTTGGGGGTATGCTCCCCCCAAGTCTAATGTTCAAATCCCCTTGGGTGCAAACAATCTCTAGGGGCCATTAGACTGAGAGATTTTCTCCTTGAATTACCTAAGGTGCACTTGCGGGAAACTCCTTGCCGAGAGCTTGTGCACCCCCGGGATTAGTCGGGACGTTGTTCCTGGACACCTGGTGCCAATCAAAAAATATATATATAGGGGTGAGGTTTTAGAATTTTCTTGTTGGGTCGATGTGGACATGATCTTTTTTTTTTTCTTTTTTCTTTTTTTTTTTGGCTACTTGTCATACTTCTGCTCAAGTGACAGAAGCCAACTTGGTGGAAAAAATTGTATTTAACAATTATTCACTGATATTATAGGTGGAAATTCTTGTAGAAGCTGGCTGTGCTCTCTCTCATTTTGACATTAAAACCTCAGTTTTTAGTTTTGATAATATCAAAAACTAAGTTGAGTCAATTTCAATGTGAGACTTCCATTTGACTCTTCTTCTTTTTTTATTTTTTTTTTATGAATAAAAATTTTATTGAGACAAGTAACAAGGCAAAGCCAAGTATACAAAAATTGAGTTGATGAGCAGTATTATTCTAAAAAAAAGTATAGATTTCAGGAACAAAGAAAACAGACCCACATGCAGCAGATCATGTTTTTCTTTTTGTATTCTCGGGTGCTCGAGATCTCTCTCTCTCTCTCTCTCTGTGAAAAAAATAGCCCCTTCAAAACACTGTCCCCCCACTCCTGTCGGCCTCCTCCCCCGTCTCTATTCCTTCAATCCCAAACTCCCAATGAGAAGAAAACAAAACAATCAGATTGCAAGTTGAAGAAAATTGTCTCCAACCTCAAGAATCTGGACTACAACGAAGAAACCGAATAAGATCTTTCTCAAACTATCCAACAAATTAAAGGATTTGCTCACGCACAAAGAAGGGATTTTGTTACAAACAAGCCAAATGACGAGGAGTAAGTAGTTTTACAATGAGATAAAATCATACAAGAGAATCAAATAGACTTCGTGATATATCAGATTTACCTCGGGGTAACTGGAAAAAAAAATACCAAAACAAAAGCTATACCAGATGCTTCTCTCTCTCTCTCTCTCTCTCTCTCTCTCTCTCTATAATTCTAGAGTATTTGAAATTACTTTTGTCTGCATTGTGAGAGGCTCTTGTTGTTAGGAAAATGCTAAGTCTACAGAAATTGTTTACCGAAACCCATCCACCAAATGACTTAGCTACTGCCATAATTGTTGGCGGAGATCTTGGATTTAAATGTACACATATTTCAACATCATCAAATTTAAAATTTGGTTTTTAATGTCTAAATAAGAAAACACAAGGCATCTATCTGAATTGACCTTTTATTAAATGCCAATATAGCCAACACTTTGAGAGGCTTTGTTGATTTGTTGCAACTACATGTTTACTTGATGTTTTTTGGTTACAAATTATGGAGAAGGTTTGGAATTATGCAGCTCAGGCCTTTGGTAGTGCTGAATAGCAAAGAGGGATTGATGTGTCTTGGCTTATGTTCTTAGTTTTTTACTCAGTTGATTAAAATCATAAAGAAATTAAATATTTCTATTTGTTAAGTACAACATTGTTGAGAAGATAGACGAAGTCTTCTTTTTTTGGCATTGGGTATCCAAAACAAAGTCCCGCCTAATCTCAGGAGTGCACAAGTCCTCGGTAAGGAATTTCCAACAAGTGCACCTCGGGTAATTTAAAGGAAAATTCCCCAGTCCGATGGCCTCTAGAAATTATTTGCACTTAAGAGTTCGAACCTTAGACCTGGAGAGAGTGTACCAACAAGACCAAGGCTCTTACCACTTGAGCCAACCACTAGGGGTTCATAGATGAAGATTATTATTATTAACCATTATTGGTTTCATTGTTATTTAGCTCCCTGGTTTCCTAGTTAAATTAGTATATTTGGGCTGGTGTTGATAGTTGGTGCTTATGCTACATCTTATTATTTCATGTTTTGATGTAAGTATTACAATAGGCATTGTACAGAATATACAGCATCTGTTTCCATTCTTCCCTAGCCTGTACAAACTAACAAATTCAAACTTAAGTCCACTCAAACTACCTGAACCAGCTCAAAAATTGTGATGGTTAATGTAGTTCTGTTATTGCGACCTTGTAATGCCATTTCAGTAAATAAATTCTTAAGGAGTTTTGCTTCAACTCGAGAAAACCGTTCTGTACTGTTGCCATTTAATATGAGAGATGTAATTGGAATAGAAGTTGTGCCTTCTAAAATTTTACCTGACTTTTTGCTTTCAGGTCGTTTATTTTAATGTGGGCATATGTCCTGCTTCATGATTGCATTTCATTTGCCTTCTGCTGCAGGAAATTGGGCGGTTATCAAGGGTCCAAGGCCCAAGTGCAATCAGTGCTAAGGATGAGATGGCGAGACTGTCACGTCATTTAGGTTCATTGCCTCTTCTGGCAAAACACCGCATAAATTGTATCCGAACTGCCATTAAAAGAAACATTGAGGTGCAGAATTATGCTTATGCGAAGCAGATGCTAGAACTTCTTTTGTCTAAGGCACCTCCAAGTAAGCAGGATGAATTGAGGAGCCTGATTGACATGTGTATCCTAAGGGGTTTGTCCAATAAGTCCATTGATCCATTGGAGGATCCCTCCCAGTTCTGTGCTGCCACACTCAGCCGGCTTTCAACTATTGGATATGATGTTTGTGATCTCTGCGGAGCAAAGTTTTCAGCACTCTCAGCACCTGGATGCATTATCTGTGGTATGGGAAGCATTAAGAGATCAGATGCACTTGCAGGGCCTGTTCCTTCACCATTTGGCTGAGGTCCTAACACCCGTAATTTGCTGCTCTAAACTATGGACAACTTTGGGATTTAAGACCATAACGTTCCAGGGTTCTTCCAGCTCAAGGATCCTGCTACTGGGTGCCTCCCCCTCAGCGGGTTTCCAGGTTGCTTATTGAAAGAGAGTAGGTACAGTACGTACATAATGTATCATTGACATGTTTGCATTTGAGCTTTGTCTATTCTTTTTTTATTTTTTAGTTGCCTTCTTACACATTGTCTATTGTTGTATTATCCCTCTATATATGAGGTCGTCATGGCAAATCATTGACATTGCTGGTTTCCAGTTTTGTAGAGATATCACAGTATACACCCTATTTTGTGATAAACCTTGCATAGGCATCAAAGTGAGTTATTGGTGTCGTCTAGCAAGACTTTCACTCATTCTATCTGTGTCCCATTATATATGAAAGTTTGCAAAACAGCACGTATTCCCTGATGAAACAATAATTGCATTTAGATGGACCTACTGTATTTTTATTTATGTACTTTATTTTTTTAGAAAAATGATAATTATTTTTATTTTTATTATTATTATTATATTAAAAAAACACTGTTACCATAAAAACAGGTAAGGTAAATAATGTGGGGGGCAAATGCAGAGTAAATAAATAGAAAAAAACTATTTGTAGGTGGGCTGTCTGTTTCGACCGGTAACGAAGGCTTTTTTTAGTTGTACGTTTTACCCTGTAGATCATAGAGGTTTTAGTTTTCACCACATTCTATATTTTTTTAAATTTTTTAATATTTTTTTTGAGTTTATTCTTTTTAAATTATTTCAAATTTTATATTCATTATTCATATAATAAATATTTAATAAAAGAAAAAAATAAAAAAAATGTGGAGTGTGGAGTGTGAGGAAGTTGTGAAAATTTATTATTTATTTTATTTTGATGGGAGGTTTTATTCTATTTGTGAAGGCCATATGGCTCCAACTTGAATAATGCTACGTACAGTCGTGGAGTGTGTAAATGTTGTGTAATCATTTTGAAAAAAAGTATGGTTCACTATTAAGAAATTTATTTATTTTTATGTGAGTCTTGTATTTATTTATTTTTTTCAAAATGATAGCGCGACGCTTATACACTCATGACTGTAACTATCATCTCTCTCAACATTGATACATCATTTTTCCTAAGCATTATCAGTGAGTATACAGCCCCGTATCCATGCCACGCCATTCCAACTATCGTTCCTGACATTCACCTTTCTGTTTTTTGAAGCGTGCTTGGTAAGATGGGTGGTTGATATGCTATTTATTGTCTTGAGGGAGGCAACATGAATTTTGGGTTTTCTGTGTTATTTGAAATGGATGTATGCTGGTTACTTTACTGTTCTTACAAAGCATTAACTAATATCGATTCTCCAACAGTATTAACTAATATCGATTTAAGCACAGATGTTGTGTTTGTATGGTTTTGTTATACAAACGATGTTGACACAATTATCTTGTTTCTTTTGCTTTCTTTTCTATCCTTTACTGTTTAAGACCAGTGGCATTGAATTATGTAAATACAAATAAAATTGATAATTTAATTAAAAAAAATGGTTTGCATTGGATTATGCAAATGTAAACCAAAATGGCTTTCAGCTACAATAAATCAACTCTTGTAGATATATTTGACATTTACTGTAGCTCAACCAAATCTATTAAAACATTATTTTTATATGAACACTCTCTCTCTTCTCTCATATTTCTCTTTATTCTACCAACTCTTTTTCTTCCCTCGATCAGGATGATTCATCATAGTCGTTTTTTTTGCTGATTATGTGACTGCCGAAGATCGAGAAATAAGTAATGGTCCAGATGATGATGGTGCATTACCTAGGACCAACTTTCAGAACAACATATTCCCAAAAACTATGTACTGTAAATTTGTAGATTTATAGTCTATTTGTTTTAGATTACTGGGTCTTATTTTTTTGAGATTTGCTACACAACCTCTACCACACTCCGTATTCTATATTTTTTTAAATTTTTAATATTTTTTTAAAATTGTTTTTTGAGTTTATTCTTTTTAAATTATTTCAAATTTTTTATTCATTATTCATATAATAAATATTTAATAAAAGAAAAAAATAATAAAAATTAAAAATAATCTGGAGTGTGGAGTGTTAGGAGGTTGTGAAGATTTTTTGTATTTTTTTAATGCATGAGAACATAGTATCTTTAAGCTTGCCCAAGATTGTAATTTATAAATAAATAAAAACATCAAAGAAATGCTACTAGTTTAAAAAAAAAAAAAAATCTAGTATAACATTAATATTTCCATATAGCTCTTAATTAAAAAAAAAGAATTAATAGAACAAAAAAATTGAAAAAGAAAATATTATTAAATTTATAATATTTTATTATTATTTTAACTAATATATAGATAATTTAATATGAAAATAAATTTTAAGTAAAATAACTAAATGTAAAATTATGTCGTATTATATAAATTTTATATTTACATTTACATATTCCAATACTAATAGTCAAAGCATTCATGGATTTGAGCGTAAACATGTCGATTTGCAATCCATGAGTTGACTACTTGACTGTCATGGAGTACTTTGCTAGCGACATCATACGACAATAATTCTTTCCGTTTCATATTTATAATATATACAATTTAGTGTAAAACATAGTTTTTAGGTCATTTCAGTTATCAACCAAATTCAGAGTTTTAAATACCATGCTGGTATAGCCGGTATTTATCGTGCCAGGTAATGACCGGTATAGAGAAAGTATATTTTTCGTCCCGGGTCAAATACCGATTGTATCAGTGCGTTTCAATTAATACCAACCAATTTTTGATATACTAGCCAAAATTATTGAATTTTTATATTTTTAATATATTTTCATAATTTTCACTCTAATTCTCACATCTGAAAACTATTTTCTTAACTTTTTTTAATTTCTTTTTCTCGAAGATTGAAAATCAAAATCTCTACTCTCATTTTCATGATGAAGATGGTGATTATTTTTTTTAATAATTAGATTGAAAATTTAGAAGTATTATTGAATTTTATAAATATGTATTTTAACTTTTTAACACTTGCAGTGATGTTATTTTGAAATATAATTTATACATATATAATTAATTTATCTATATATATAGACTATCTCGAAACGATACCGGTACTAAAATATTTCGTTCTAGTACCTTAACTGAAACGGTATTCAAAACTTTTATCTAATTACCTTTAGAAACACACTGATCAAAAGTACTCCATATTTTTATACCCCATGCTACTTGTTGGAGCTGAACATTTCTCAATAGATTAAACTTCAAATTTTTTTTACTTCGAATCCATCAAATCCTATAAGGTGACCAATCCCACCGCGAAGTGGTCAACAATTATGTCAAGAATTTTGAAAGTTGATCAGAATGAAAATCTTTAAAAAGAAAAATGAGAACAAAAAGCATACAATGAAGTAAAGAATTCACCATATTCATGTACTCTTTCCCCAAAATAATGAATCAATCACCTCACCCTAAACCCATTTGTTCATAGTAATGGTATTTTGCCCACACTTACAAATGCTAGGCCATATATATTTACTTTCACTTGTGTCTATCAATACACAACCCCACCACGTCCAAAATTAGTGAAACCAAACAGACTCCAGGAAAGTTTTACAAAGAGATCTCATAAGAGTAAAGCCCACAACCTAATGTGGTAACATGTCACATTAGTTTGTGAACTTTATTTTTGCGAGATCTCTTTGTGAACCAAGCATTCTCAAAACCAAAAAGAAAAAAACTTATCGGTGTAGAAGTAACCTGAAACTGAAATCATATGGCATTACTTGCACTAATTGTGAGAGGGGTTCTCTTCCCCTTCTCTCAAGGCATTTAACTGCTTCACTGCGAAGTTCATCAGGTAATTGCAAACAGATCCAATCTAGCAATGACTCCAAGTCCTTAGCAAAGTCAAGTTGATACCAATCTAGTAGCTTGGGGATAATCAATTTGCTTGTCTTGGTAAAGCCAACTGCTGCCTGCAAGTAGTCCCTCTTTGCTACTTCCAACTCTTCTTCAACTTGAGATGCTGTGTACACCCTCACCTTCATTGAGGGGAAAAAAAAACAATACGTTTCAGTACCAGCGTGCTCATGAAAAAAAATGGTCCATATTCCCAATACCATAGCACTGTATGGAAGCTACCACGAACAACATAATGCTTGTAACAATCAGTTCTGAATGTCAAGCATTGAATTAATTAAGAACAGAGAACTAAGATATTTTACTTGTAGCCTTGTGGGGTACTTCTCCCATTGAAGTCAACCTTGTGAACAGTTAAAACCCATGAAATCATATTGTCATACTTCAATTTTTCCTAAAACATTTGGGACTTCCCTGGAAAACTAAGAATATCACCACAGTTGGATACAAACTTACAGCAGGGGAGGACCAGCTTCCACAGGAGAGTGCAAATGTAACCAAGGGTTCAGACCATTCTAATCCAAATACGCTTCGTGCTTTCATCTCATCGTTTTTTGCAGTTTTTGCACATGTCTGTTGAACAATGGAAAAGAAGGAATTTCAATCACACATTAAAAGTTACTTTATTGTGGATTGGTGGGGGCAGGAATTTAAGAAAATCAAATCATGACGGACAAAAAAAAAAGTTGAGATAATGACTCACAAATTTCAAGTGATAAGGCAGTCTCAAGATGAAGTGTTCAATTGTTATTGCATTCAGCAAGTGTCCCCCCACAACTATTGTCGCCTGAGGCAAGCACTGCTGAGTTTAGTCAATTACTCTCGGAAAACCCCTGTTCTTAATGTATTGTAAGGTAAACAAGCTTAATGAGGAATATCTAAAAATGACGACAATTTATCGTCTCGACTAAGTCACTAAAGCCACGAGACAATTCTAACAACTGATATCTGTCCATATGAGAACTAGATTAATCGGTGGAAAAGGAGATTATTATTGGGCAGTGAATTACAAGAACGATGGATAAACTTTACCTTTTGCATCAGTGCTACTACCATTTCGGGGGTATTGGGTATCCCATGCTCTAAAAATGCCTACAAAATTGACGTTAACTTTTTAAGTATCTAGTGTTGGTAAAGCACTTTTTCCTGAGCCATTCAGTGTCCTAAGAAAATATTTATCCATCATTTTTCATTTTCAAGAATCCTGGGCCCATAGGTAAGAGGAGATATCTTACATTCATCATACAGGAGTTGTAACTATTAATCCAGAATGCAAGCTTCTGCTGTTGAGTAAGACCCTCCAAGTTCACAGTGGCAAGCTTTCCAAACAGCAACCTGAATAGATTCCATTAAAGGAAATACTGAGTTCAAATTCCAGCAGCATTAAAACTTCAGTACAAAAAAGCTAAGAACTTACTTTAGTCTATGGATCAGAAACAAAGCATTTGTTGTCCGATTGAGATCAATTGAACTTGCTTCAATTGAACAGAGATGCTTATAAGGACCAATATCTCTGTTTCTGTATTCTGGACAGATATCATAAGGATCTCTAAACTCTGTTTCTCTGTTGCTTGCATGAGAAGCAACTGATTGAAAAGCCCCTAATTCTGCTACTTTGTCTTTCAACGTGCTCATCCTTGCGAAAATGACAGACAAGCACTTCACTATATCCTCAGATACTTTGTTCGGAGTGATATCAGCTTCCAATACTCTATCCCCTGAAGAACCAGAGGAACTCTCCTCTGCTCTTTCCTCTACTAATCTGCTCTCTAGCTGGACAATGAACGTACACAATTAATATGACTATAACTAGGTACAGATCAGTCTTATGGGATTGTGCTAATTTGTATACCTTTGACCGAAAAGGATCCACACACTTCTCCATTGATTCATGCTTGATTGGAGCTCTCTTCACAGAGGCTACAACTTTTGCGTATTTCTTTTCTGGAGATTGTTTGTCCTTCACAGAATTAGAACACGACAAATTCTCTTTTCCTTGTCGATCTTCTGGAAAAGATAGAGGAGAGTTGCGTTTCTTAAGAGTTTGTTTCTCCATCACTGGCACGCTGGAACAATTAGCAGTTCGATCAGGGAAGGTATCTGGGGATGATAGCTTTCTACTTGTGCTTCTGGCAAGACAAGGTTGAGGCCGGGCCGTAGATGTTGCTGAATTGAGCTCATTTTGGGGCAAAGACTTCGATCGCTGATGTTTGGTGCTGGAGCTTTTAACTGAGTTACGGTCGATTGCATCACTCGAATTCTCGACATTCTTCTTGGAGGATATGTATACAGCTTCCTGATAGAGACCTTGTCTAAAATTCACAACTTGCTCTTCTAGACGAACAACCTCCTCTTCTAGAACAGCTACTTCGGCGAGAAGCTCTAATGTCTACAAACAAACAAAAATCGCACCCCACATTATCCCGAATCCATTAAAATTTATGAGAAAATATATAACAAACGAAATTTCCAGTATTATGGATCATATAGGGTGATCGGAATGTCCTATTCACTTGAGCTCCATTTATTTCTTCCCACAGCACTTTTATCACGTTGTCAACCCACTCGAAGAATGTTGAATTTTCATAGATGTTCACAGAGAGAGAGAGAGAGAGAGAGGAATTATACTAACATATGGGGGAAGATAAGGAGGAAGACGAGGTAGAGCTCCTAAAGGTCTCGTAAAAGCCCTCTCCAATGCTCTGTGAACATTCTCTTCATGCCTGAGCTTCTTCTTTAGCTTATCAACCTGCATGCTTTAAAATTCATTAATCAGATCAAGCAAACAAAGAAGAAAAAAAAAAACAAGTTAGGACAACATTGGAGTAAGGATCAAAATGGAATAGTTTTGCAGAGAAAAATACATCTTGAAGTAACGCCATTTTTCTCTCTCTATTTGATCTCCGTCGATTAGTCACAGGTTTCTCGGCACCCCTTACTTTGCGCCCTTCAGTCTCCATCTTCTCCTTTGTAATTCAGCATCAAATGGCATTAATCAAACCAAGCTCTTGAGAGAGAGAGAGAAGAGTAAAGGAAGAAACTATTCGTTTCTTGGGAGAAGTGCATAACCCAATTCAGATTTGTTGGATCAAAAGCGTTTACTTTTTGCACTTCAGAAGGAGAGTACATCACTAGAAGGAATATCTAACGGGGAAATTAAAAAAATTAAGTAAACTGTGACTGAGACTGAGACTGAAGTAGGTTTGAAATGAAGGCATTCCAAATAAACATTCAACTATCAAGCTCCGAACTCCAGGCGGAAGGCATTTTCTTGAGAAAGTGACGGACCCATCTCGAAATTGTAAGTGATAAGACCTTTCGCTTTGAGGAAAAAAAAGGTATTAACAAAAACCAAAAGAGAAAGTCACTTACTTTATCAAGGTTCAAAGGAGCTTTCATTGCCTGAAGAGCGGTCCGCACTCTGGTATTCATCTTCTTTTACTTTTTTTCCAGAAAACGAAAGAACAGTGCAACACAATTAATACACCCTGAAAAAAGATAAATAGGAAACGAGTAATTATCATAAAATCTAAAAAAATAATAATAAAATATTTAAGAAGCAATAATATAGAAGCCCAACAGAGAGGGAGAGATAATTTCATACATTTTAGAGAGAGCGGGAAACTTTGAGGCAGTGAGACCAAGAAACAGAAATGGCAGGTGCATATTTTCTTTTAAATCTCGAACAGAGCGAAAGATAACAAACAAAAGCTAGCTCTCAGAAGAAGGAGAACAAAACGACAACGTTTCGAGGTTGAAGCGTCATCCAAGAAAACGTCACAGATGGACAAGAACCGACTTGTGTTAAACTAATTCAACTGAAACCAAGATAGTTTCAAAAGATTATATAAAACAATCTACATAGTCAGGACGTATACAAAAAAGATGAGCAAAGGAAAGTGCGAGAGGAATAGAGACAAGCAGATCAGATACATGGAAGAAAAGAAAAAAATTGAGTACGCTCATGAGTCTCTCTCTCTCTTATAATCTTTTGGTTTTTGTTGTAGTGCTCCATTTCTTCGTCTTCGCTAATATAATAAAGCATTTAGACTATGCGACCCAGAGAGAGAGAGAGAGAGAGAGAGAGAGATGAAAGCGCATGTTAGTTCATGATGTGAGCGGGTTGTCACACACAAAAGCTAAAAGTGAAGCAGACAAGCGCATGGCGCTTCTTCTTCGCCAGGTCACTCACAGACATGCACTCTCTCTCTCTCTCGCTCTCTCTCGACATGCATTATCTACCGAGTACTTCTACAGTTCTACTCATCCTTATTCCACACAACAGATTTTTTTTTATTATTATTATTCTTATTACATTAAAAAAATTATTCTATTTATCATTCATATATTTTATATTTAAAAATATCAAAAAAATTAAAAAATCATGAATGATATGTGATATAAGAATGATCGAATATAATTTTTTTTTATCTACCCGTTTCTCGACTCTCTATTGCTGTTGAGAGTTACGGGAATGAGAGTTTTGAATAATGTTAAATAAAATCCTGGTTGTGCAAATAAGACGCATTTCTTTTAAAAAGGAAAGGTTTGTTATTAAAAATTTAATTTTTTATATAAATTTTATATTTATTAACTTAAAAAAAAAAAAGTGCCTAACACGAATATTCATTTCTCAGAGTTTTACAAAGACTGGAGTTTGTTTTTCACCATCGCCCTCCTTCTACTACTGTGAAATAAATTAAATTAAATTAAAACTCGTTTAGACAGTTAAATGAAATGAAATGATTTTAGATAAAAATTAAAAATTAAATAAAATATTATTTTTTAATATTATTATTAGTTTAATCTTTTAAAAAATTAAATTATTCATTATATTTTATATAAAATTTTTAAAAATTTATAATAATGAAATGAGAAATAACTATCATAACTTTTCCTTTTAATGATCAAAAAAAGTGGGAGAAGTGACTGCTAATTTAGCGAAAGTAGGAGAAGAAAATCTGTCAGCACGTGAGAAGAAACTAATTACTTTATAAATAAATGAAGATACTTTGGGATGCCCCATAAATGTTATGATTATCTTAATACATTCCATATATATATATATATATATAATTTCGAATATAATAATAATAATAATAATGATGATGATGAGCTGATAATTAATAGCCAAGCAAATGTTATTAGTTTGTATAATGTTTTGTTTCAGATACTGAAAGATCATTAATTTGATAATTGCTTGCTGTCTAGTAAGAGATCATGAAGAGAGGAAGGCTGCCTTTTAACTCGTTTGTTTTCGGATATGAGATGAAATGAGATTAAAATTAAAAAGTTGAATAAAATATTGTTAAAGTATATTTTTTAATATTATTTTAATTTTAAGATTTGAAAAAGTTAAATTGTTTATTTTATTTTGTATTGGAAGTTGAGAAAGTTGTAATGATTAGATGAGATGAGATATTTTTTCAAAACAAACGAAGCCATTTTCGCATAATTAGCAATGTAACGTGAGGATTAATAAATGATAATGTGAAATTATCACTTATTTTAAAATTTTAAATTAATTAAAAGAAGATATATATAATCATTTATCTTTATCTTAACAGACAAAATCAAGTACATCTTAATATGTATTATCACGAAAAAGTCTATCATGTGTGATTCCGTAGTTGTCTTGAGAGTTTTCGTTGGTGTTGATCATTCATTGTTTTTTTTTTCTTTCTTTCTTTTGTCCCGCACTCAATTCGTGTTCTTTCTTTTGAAATATGATGGCCGTATGGCCAACTCCTCAAAGTGTTGTCAAATTTCAAGCCACTATAATGGATAAGTGGGGTTTGGATATATGCTATTTTTCCCTCACTCACTCACTCCCACCCACCCTTTTTCTCCGAATATAATTGAATTTCTTTAAGAAAAAAGATTAGTTTGTTTTCACAGATAAGATGAGATGAGTTGGAATTAAAGTTAAAAATTAAATAAAATATTGTTAAAATATATTTTTTAATATTATGTTTATTTTGAAATTTAAAAAAATTGAATTATTTTTTTTTATGAAAATTTAATAAAGTTGTAATGATTAAATGAGATGAAACGAGATGATATGAGATGAGTTGTGAAAACAAACTAAGCCCAAATTATCATTAATTAATGATTCACTCAATTCTTGATTATCAACCCATTATTAATAGATATTACAGACTCATTAAGCTATCCGAGAATGAGTGATTAGTTATTACATGAGAAAAGTGGTGAATATAAATATATGTTGGATGAAATTAATAGTAATAAAGCTAATTAATTAGTGGGTAAAAAAGAAATGTCGTTTTCTTTTTCTTTTTCTTTTTCTTTGCCTTTTCTTTTTCGGTTTGGCCTTTTCCTTTGTTGTATAAACTTACACTGATCTTTTGATCTTTCTGTGACATAAAGTATAAGTTCTGTCCACATGATTTGATCGATGATCAATATATCTACAAAGAATGCAAAAGATTGTTGGTGTTGGTGGGATCCAAAAATGGAGACATGAGAATGAGGATGCAGGTCATCAACGTACTCAGCAAACTGCTTAGTTGTCGCCATGTTTTTTTTTATAACATTTAGTTGAAGAACGTGATCTGCCCGGCATGCGATATTTCAGCCATTTGGCCAATGTGTTGGACCTTAATGTGATCGTCCTTTCTTTCCTTGAGATTTAAGAAAGGTAATTATATTATAATATAATTTCCTTGGAGGATACGTGTTTGTTTGATGAACAAGGAATTAAGATACCAAATTGTTGTTCATCAAAATTAACAAGTAATCAATCAAACTTTGTTTTCTGATATAAGAATTACAAGAAAATTGCTTATTTATGACTAGTAATTTCTAACAAAAATGATTATTTTTTGTTGAAATGAATCTGTTTTTATCGTAAATAGTCATTATCGTCATAAATACTTATTTTTCTTGTAATTGCATTGTTTAGCTGAAGTACTGATCAATTTATTATTCATTAACTTAAATATTTGTTATGAAAAAAAAAATTCAAAAATCAAGATTTTTCAGAGATACACTTGGGTCGAAAAAATTTTGTTACCCTTTTCTGAGTTTTTTTTTTAGTAATGCTAAATAGAAACCACTATAGCAATGCACACTTTGCACTCACTGCGTGGCTGCTTCTAGTTGATTATTTCCAACACTCAGTTGGGGAAATGTGTGGTCTAGATGATGCCACATCATATGTGTAAAATGGATACTCCTAATAGTAGCTTCTATCTATATTTTTTTTTTATATAAATAAAAAGGTTATAATTTCTTTGTAAAAACAGTACTGGGGTTCGTTGATGATTTATTTTGCATCGAAAATTGGAGAAAAATGATCTCTTCTTGTTAGCAAACATGGTCACATGATATTTTTTTCCCTTACAGTGTGGGGTTGATGAAATTGGATGGCGTGGTTTGGACTCAACTAAATCAATCATTCATTATTGTCACCATCGTTCAGGATAAAACTCCATCACTTTAGTTCTAACAATATCGTAGATTGGCTGGCAATGATGGCAAGTACATGAACTGCCAAAAAGCATACTTTTTTTAATAAAAAATAAATAATCCAGGAACTTGGTTTGTTTTTTAAAAACATCTCATCTCATTTTATCATTATAACTTTTTTAACTTTTAATACAAAATAAAATAAACAATTCAACTTTTCAAATCTCAAAACAAAAATAATATTAAAAAATATATTCTAACAATACTTTATTCAACTTTTTAACTTTAATCTCAACTCATCTCATCTCATCTACGAAAACAAACGAGGCAGTATTAAATTATAAAAATAATAATAATTAATTAAAAAACTATTGAGTATATCTCTTAGATCTAGTTTGGGTACTGAACAGATATTCTGTGAATACCTCGTTAATATTTATTATCTTATTATTATTTTTTATCTATTTTTTATTACTATTCAATATTCTCTCATTACTTTTTTATTATTATTCACAAAATACCTGATAATACCTCACTACCCAAACATAACCTTAATCCTATAAAAATGTGAAATCATTGTTTGTCTCAACATGTAGAATATTTAATTAAATCGAATAAAGTGTAGAATCAGAATTTGAACTCAAGACTTTTGTTATGATACCATATAAAATTACCACTTATTAAAAAAAGTTAAACAGATAAAAAAATAAATTTAATTATTTATATTATATTTTTAATAAATCTTTAAGACGAAAATATAACTTTTGATAAGAATGCATTTGTATTATCAAGGGAGGAATAGTACTGCATCTATGTGTGCTACCACATTTAAAGATTCAAAAGGAAATATGAAAGTGATTAATTATGTTTTTCCAAATACATAATAAGAGGTAGGTTAAAAGTGGACTTTGAGAGAGATGATTCCCGAGGCATTAGATAGAGCATATGATAATATTATAATGAGATAGGGACACAAAGATTAGGTGCATGCATGGATTTAATGATACCATGCAATTTTTTTCTTTTCTTTTATTAGTAGAAGCACGTGAGCGTGCAATATTTCTCACAGGCGTGCAGGTATATGTGGTTCAAACAGGAACATATATATGCAACCTATCTATATATATACAAGTCTCTCAAAGTAGTATACATAAGCCTCTCTCTCTCTCTCTCTCTCTCTCTATATATATATATATATATATATATATATATATATTATAAATGAAGGAATGTTATGCATCAGTCACTATTCACTCTCACACTCCACACTTATAACTTTTTTATAGGCTGTGAAGATGTTTTTCATAGAATGTGAGGTGTGGGATGGCGAATAATGATCGATGAGATCAAAGAATTTTTCATATATTATGTGATTCCTCTACCTACTACTACTCATGGAATGGAGCTTGATTCGAGCGAAAAGCAAGTGCCTCCAAACTAAACACTTCGACCACAACTTGAACGAATTCCTATATCTCAAAGGACCAACAGTTTTGATATCAGAAATGTTATGGGTCCTGACTTCAGCATTACACAATTGCAATCGTGAGAGAGAGAGAGAGAGAGAGCGCATGCACTTGGTAGTGGTGGAACCATCTTGCTAGTTCCTGGTCTACTCTTAATTAAATCCCCTTTAAGATATAGTGTGGGGGAAATCCCATCATATATATATAATATATATATATATATATCTTGATATTCCATGTAGGGGTTGAATTCTATTAAATTCTAGAATTTAATATGAATCATATATAATGGTTCGAATTCAAGAATTTTGTTATAATATTATGCTAACTCTCCTAGCTGCAGATTCTATACTTCATTTTTTTTTTCTTGGGTCTACGCATGAATAGTCAGTCATGCATGAGAGGCTAAATTAGGAGCATTAGTTGAGGATCACAACAACTTCCAATGACTTAATTGATTGGCATGTTGCCTCATACTTTTCTTTTCTTCTCTCTAATCATGTTGCTAAATTACTTGGTAATGTGTATATAATTGAAGTGGTATGTATTATCTTTTGTGGTTAAAGAAGTAGTACGTACACAAACTTTATCAGTACGTAGTACATGATGCAGGGACCAGGTATCAATGGCATGCACGCTTTTATTAAGGGTGATCATGCTCATCGGAGACGACGGAGAGTGCATATTCTCTCTCTCTCTCTCTCTCTCTCTCTCTCTCTCTCTCTCTCTCTCTCTCTCTCTCTCTCTCTCTCTCTCTCTCTATATATATATATATATAACCCAAAAGCAAATAAAATTGGAGAATTTCACGAAATGGTCCAAGCAACCATTTTCATTTTATTCTGGAGTGGTCCCAAACATGGAAGGGGTAGTGACCCAACATGAGATTTTGGGCTCAATTTTGGAATGAGAAGTGAGGCCGAAAGCATAAAGTGAGACCACGAAGATTGATCCAAAACATGAAAAGGGCAAAAGCGAAGGCACATGCAGAAAGTCGTCTTCTTCATCACAGATCAAAAAGGAAGTCTTGAGATTCATGGCCATGCATGCATGAGGCTATATATATACACTATAGTACTATTATCTCTATAAATCTGAAAATTTAATAATTTATTACGTCACAATACAACAAAGGCTTTAGATCATCAAAATGTGAAAATGAATAATGTTATTTCAACCTTCCAATTCTTTATATATAAGATACCATTTTCCAGCACTCTCCTTTTCTTTATACGAATATTTCTTGTTTGGTGAAATCACATTTTGCACTTCAAATGATCATCACTCATTTGATAATGTGCGTCATAAACTACAAAAGGTAACAATTTGCACCTTAACTTACAAACAAGTTTAATGTGTATCTTCAATTAGTATAGACAGACAGACGAAAAATAAATCGTGCCACATAATTTTAATAACTTGAACGTAACATGGTGAATACATATTAAAACTTAGTGATACTTTAAGGTTTATTATAATCCATTGTAGTTTAAGAAAAAAAAATGGTAGTACTTGGAGTACTAGTATCTTTGCTTAAGGCGATCCTTAAAGATGATCCAAGGTGTCTTTGATTGAGTGATTAATGAGTGAAGTAATGAGAACAGAGAGTGCCAATGGTGACTTTGATTGATTGATTTGTTTTTTTTCCTTCTCTTTTTCTCTCTTATTATAATTTGGGGCATAATCTAACTGATGGTGGGGACTAATAAATCAGAAAAACCCACCTAATTAGTGGTATTCATAGTTAAGTTTGTGATTGGATAGTAACGTATTTTCAAATATTCTGTAAATAATAGTAAAAAAATATTAATAAAATATTAAATAATAATAAAAAGTATGTAAAAAGTCATAATAAAATAATAAATAATAGTAAGATATTCTCAATAATAATAAATCACCATTTTTACAAGCAAATTTTAAATATAATCCAGCAAGAAATCCTGGTCCAAGGTTGCTATTAATAGATTAGGTTTTCATCCGGATTTAGGAAACTCAACTTCTTCACTATTTGTGATAACTGAACCCAATATAAATTTGGACTTTGTTTGTTGCTCACCATGCACCTTCCACAGCAAGTCAACATGATTAGAATCCACCCAATTTGTTGTACTTATGTACAGAAGTGAGCAAGCAGCAGACATGGCAGAAATAGAGCCCTGTTAGGACATTAGAAGGTCCCCAAGCTTGGAGACCCCACAGCACCGGACCAGTCAGAGTCATTTTGCTGTCAAAAGTGGTCCAAACGGCACAAGGAACTGGACCACCTTAATGGGGTCGAGTTTCTATTCACAACCAACTAGCTCTATTCCGATTACTACAGTATCAGAGACTTGAATCATCCTTCCACATTAAAAATGGTATAAACAAGCGAGGGAAAATTATCAAGTATTCCTTCCATACTTCTGGAATATAATAGATGAACATATATGGTATTCTCATGGATTATGAATCGCATGGTATTTTCATTTTATCGCACATGTCATGTAATTAAATTTGTTTATATAGACACCAATTTTAAATGAGATAGCAGCTTTTGATAGATTGAAAGTATCATTAACTAATGGAACATAACGAGAACATTGGATTTTATTGTTAGTTTCGCATGGTCATCGTCTGATTGCAAGACCATACATACATACACAAATATATATATATATATATATATATATATATATATATATATATATATATATATGTATGCCAGCTGCTTTGCGATAAAGAATGGTCCCAAAATTTCCCTCGATGATCTGCATCATCGTTTCTCTGCATGAGACTAATTAAAGGAAAATGCTAGTTTTTCCCGTTGATATATTTCATTTTATTTTTTATTTTTTTAATTTAATAATTAAAGAAGTCACTATTAATAAATTTATATATTTTTGAAAAAAAAAATTTAAAGATATTTGAAAGAAAAAAAAAAATACACTAACGGTACGCCCAACGTAAAAGCTGGCGGCGGACTAGCACTGTACCTAATTAGAAGTCCTTCCCTGTTGCCGGCTGTTCCAGCACACGCTCACGGGCTTATTGCTCTCTCGTCTACATCAGCCCTCACGGAGTGAATTGGAGATTCTGGGAACTGCATTGTGGTGCTGGCTCTCATTATAATGTGAAAGTTACAACCTTCCAAGGACCATTATGGCGTGCACAGGCACTCATGAAACACTAACTTTAAATGGGGAAGTAAGTACATCATGTCCTGCCAGTGCCAGGAAATACCACTCTGCTTGTAGATCATTACTTATCATGTTAATTTCTTATGTGATAATCATGCACTGACAATTTACATGCTTACCGGACCGAATATTTACGACGCTTTATGTTTTTTACTGGATAAACTGTTCGTGAAATGTTATGTAAAACACACGTATCAACGATGATAAATAAAGTAAAAATAATCATAATTAAACACACGACACACAATATACGTGGTTCGGTAAATTATCTACGTCTACAGACCTACATAAATCTTATTAACCAGAGGAGATTATAATCACTCAATCTCAACTCACACTCTCTAAGGTTTTTTACTCTCTCACACAATATGCACTCACTAGATAATTTTCCTCTCTCAAAATATGCTTGACACCGTCCAAAGCATATCAAAATATGACATATATATAGCACACGGCATGGAAACCCTAATTTGGCAAAACTGTGTACTTCGCTTGAGCGGCGTCTCGAGTGCGTCTCGAGCGAACAATCAAATGAGCATTGGCTCAAGCGAGGTGTCGAGCGGGACTCGAGCGAACACTAGGGTTTGCATCTTGCTCGAGCGAAGTGTCGAGCGGGACTAGAGCGAACACTCGGACTTGAGCTTCGCTCGAGCAGTATGTCGAGCAATCTTTGGCTCGAGCCAACTTCCAACAAACACCTTTTTCAGCTCTAAAACTAGTCTCCACATACACTCCAACATAAACATCTACAAAATTCTACAATTATGTTGTTTTTATGTCGATTGCAATGGATGCTAAAGGCAACAAACCTATTAGCTTAGTGATGATCAGTATTTACAAAATCATCTAGAAAGATTTTGCTAATAGGTTGCATGTGGTACTTGAGAAGATCATCTTGAACAAGCCTCATAATGACAGAGGTAGACAAATCTTAGACACTGTTTTTATTGCTAATGAGTGCCTAGATAGTAGGCTGATATCTAGAGAATCAAGAATACTCTGCAAAGTAGACATTGAGAAAGGTTCCTATAATCACATCAATTGAAGGTTCCTTGTATAATGTATGAGTAATGCTGGGCACCAGCCGGAAGCCACAGCACACCCTTCAGAATTTTTTTTTTTCCTTCAACTCAACACGGTGTGTTGAGGATGTAGACTGCAGTAAATATTTTTTCATAATGTATACCCACTGAGAAGATGAGATTTTTTTTGGGGAAAAATGGCAATTTTGGATAGCCCATTTTATTTCTAGTTTCTACATCAATGCACTTTTTTTTGTGAATGGAACTCCTGCTGGTTTTTGTTCACCAGCTCCCGTGACTAGCAAAAGAGAAATAATAAATCTTCACAACCTCTCAACACTCCACACTCTATATTATTTTTAATTTTTATTATTTTTTTTCATCAAATATTTATTATATGAATAATAAATAAAAATTTTGAAATAATTTAAAAAAAATAAACTCAAAAAAAAAATTTTAAAAAAATTTTAAAAAAATGTGGAGTGTAGAGTGTGACGGGGGTTGTGTAGCAAAACTGAAAGAGAAATCATCTGTCTCCTTTTTCTTGTTGTGAATAGAACTCCTTAACTTATTACAGCTTCTCTACATAAATGATACATTTTTCATTCGTGAATCACCTTTGTTGTTTACACGCTTTTATTCTTATGCTTCGAAGCAGTTGAAGGTTAATTTATTTAAATTTCCAACTGGTTGTAGTGCGTTATGACAATTATGTTACCAATGTGAATGGTCTGTCTAATATTTTTGTGAAGTAAGATGTCTTCTTTACCCATATATGAAGTACCTCTAACTTCCTTTGGGTTCTACTTTCAAGGCCAAGGCAGTTTGGGATGGGATTATCGAGAAGCTTTTAGTATCAGTTGGCTATCTGGAAGACGATGCATTTGTCCAAAAGTGATGGATTCACTTTGTTGTAGAGTAATCTTTCTAATCTTCCCTATCATTTCATGTCTCTTTTTTCCACTTCCTTCTCGTGGGGCTAATTACCTAGATAAGCTACAATGGTACATCCTTTGGGGATATTAGGTGAAGATGTCAAATTTCACTTGGTAAGCTTGGTCAAGATATGTTCTCTTATCTCTTAGGGTGAGTTAGGAATTCGGAACCTACTCTTGTTTAATCTCGAACTCTTGGGAAAGTGACTATAAATTCTTAACACAAATTTTCATGGGATCCATAGTGTTCTAAGTCGGTCTATGGGCCTTAGGAGTTGGGATTACGAAAAAAACATAAGGAAAGGTTGGGGGAAGTTTTCTAACCAAATTTGAAATCAGAGATAAATTATGGATTAGATTATAACATGATTTGAGATGTAGAGATGAGACTCTCAAGAAAGCTTTCCCAATTGAAAAATTATATATATCAGCCTGTAGCCACAGCACACAATGTATTGAGTTTAAAATAAATAATAAAAAAAAAAACATCACGTGAAGTGTGCTGCGGCTACGGGCTGATGCATAGCCATTCCCTTCCCAATTGTATCAAGTGTCTCTCCTGCTAAGAATGCTCTTAAGGTAGGCTATTTGGAGATATCTAAAGATTTCACTTAGTGGAATATAAAAGTTTTACTAGAATGGCTCATGATTGAGAGGTGGATGCCCTTACTCCAAGATTTAATGAGCAATGCTATTTTTCAATTTGGTTTTTATTATCCATAGTCACACTTGTTTTAAATGGTTTAATAAATCAACCACTTAAATAAATAAAAAAATTACTTAAAAAGTATTATCTAAGCTTGTGTGGCTAAAAAAGACAAAATTCAAGATAGAGAACAACAAATATCCAGCCTCTTTAAAATAGCAAAACCCTGCTTCGGGAGCCTCAAAGATTTCATACACTTGCATAACACGACGGATCCATAATTTAATAACATGCTAAACCGACTCAACCGTATTAGCCTTACCCTCATATCGGGTTTTGCAACGTCTATCTCATAGCTTTCAAGAAACAATAGACGAGAGGAGACCAAAAACAGTCCAAATGTGAGAGGAGTGCCCAGCACGACAAAACCAGAAATTAACTTGCTCCTGCCAGGTGCGGAAAAGACCCATATGCACACCTAGTTAAGCCAACGCCAAACGCCAAACGCCATATTTGTGTAGCAAAATCACTCATACAAAGAATATGATTAAGATCTTCAAGATGACCCACAGGGCAACAATTACATTTAGAGACTATAGGAATGCTAGCCATTTTAATCTTCTCATCCAAACTCGAGCAATTATTGATAGCTTTCTACATCATAATAGAGATTTTCTTAGAGAAGTTAGCATGCCAAATCCATTGGGCCCAAGGTAAAAAAGGCGTCTGAACCCTGATACAGTCTCAAACATTTTTAGTATTAAAATTACCATCATTTTCACTCTTCCAAATAAGAACATCATGTCCCTCTTTGCGCCTAGCCAAGAATAGAACCAAATCATTAGTTTTTTGGACACCCACAAGTCTTTCCAAGAGTGAAATGTCCCAACCATTCTCAATGCAACACTCTTTTATCTTTAACAAAGGCTTTCTCACTCATCGGGTACCAGTCATGAAGAGGACCACCCTTATCCAAGTTATCATACTAGAAAGAGATGTTTTCATCTCTCACTAACCACTTTGAATTATTTAAGGCGTCCGGTATACTATTAACAATAGCCTTCCAAAACCGAGTACCCTTAGACTGATCCACAAGGAATAAATGATTACCTCTAACATACTTGCCTCTAAATAAATCCGCCCACAAAGAATGCCCCGAAATCAATCTACAGGCAAGCTTTATATTAAGAGCCCTTTGGATATCCCCAAAATCCCGAATACCCACCCCACCTTCTTCAATGGGTTTACAAATATTTTTTCAGGCCACTCATTATCTCTTACCTTTACCTTATGAATCACCCCAAAAGAAAAAGCTCAAAAGCCTATTTAACGCCATGAGAACCAATTTAGAGACATGTAAAACAAGAAGAAAATGAGAGGCCATGCTTGACAAAACATGCCTCAAAAGAATATTTCTACCACCTGCAGAAAGCAATTTCATCTTCCAGCCTACAATTTTCTTTTTAACTTTCCCAAGTAACTCCCTAAATCAGAGGCTTTCAGTCTATTAGTCACAATAGGAACACCCAAATACTTGAAAGGAAAAGACCCTTCGTGAAAGCTAGTAATGTGAAGGATAGAACTCTTTCTGGAAGCCGGAATAAGTTTGGAAAAATAAATAGCACTTTTATCTTTACTAATGACTTGGCCCGACTAGTCAATAGAGATACTTTACCTAGTTAGTTAAGAGGCTTACTTCGCATAGAAAAAATTGATTTTCCTTATTTGAGGTTATCAAAGTGAGGTACTGAGTCTTTGCTTCTCGCTTCTTTGTTTTTTTCTTTTGTGTGATATGTTCCTCTTCTTGCAGGTTAGTTTCATAGGGTTGTTCTTTCTACTTGGTTTGTAATTTTTTGGTTTTTTTAGTTTGTGGTTGGATCTTTTGGTTTTTGATACCTGGGTCTTGGGTCATTATGCTTATTTGTAACCCCTAGGTGTCTGGTTGTAGTCACAACTTTTCTCCACCAAAAGTGAGGATTGTCGATAGAGATGTTATGTCTATACTTCCGCATTCCTCCTAATAAGCGCTTTCCTTGAAAAGAGTATCTTGCTTCAAGAGCTGCATTTTTTTCATGGACAGCTTCTCTATAAAATTCTCACCATGAGTTATATATATAAGGAGAAGACAAATTATTGTATTGATTGGTACTGCATGTATAAGAGGAATGGAGAGTCCGTTGATCATCTTTTACTCCACTTGTAGATTGTTAATTCTTTGTCTAATGACTTTTCTAGTTGATTGGCTTGGCTTGGTTTGAGTCATGCCTAAAAAAATAGTAGACTTTCTTTATCCTTGTAGAAGGTTTGGAGCAAGCCCGCAAATTGCAGCAGTGTGGAAATATGTCGTATTTGGAGGGAAATGTATGATAGAAATTTTGAAGATAGTAAAAAGAGAATTAAAAATGGGTGCCACTATCCCAGCCTCGATTCAGCCGGGTTCTATTGATCATGTCCCCTACCCAACAGTTCTACCTTGTCTTGGGGTGTCTTCGGCTTTGGGAGAGAGAGCCCACCAAAGATGAAAAGCTTAAGGATTAGCTATGTTTCAATCCTGCCTAAGTGCCTGGGGTGGGGATGCACTTCTCTTCATGAAATACAAGATAAAGGATCTCATAACCAGTTCAATCTTCTTGATAATTTCAGCGCTCCTACCATTTTAGAGCTCATACTTGAATAAGCAAGCTCTCCTCCTTTGGATAGACTCTAATGGTTTTCTTACATCTTTTTATCATAGATGTCGCTTTTGTATACGTTTTATGTACTTGAGTTGTGCCTTCTGCACTTTTTAATGAAATTGTGTCGCTTACAAAAAAAAATGGAGATTTAAAATAAAATCAAATTCAATTTAAAAAAATTTAAAATATAAAATTTAAAGACTTCGAAAATCACTCTTATAGGTATGTGAATGGAAATGGCTAATGATGTGCAAGCTTAAGAAAAATCAGCAGCTGCAAGGAAATTTAGCAATTATTTAGTGATCTATAATTAAACCTTATTTTCCAAAACTTACAGATTTTGACATTGTCATGAGGCTTTGTGGACCCCTTACAAAGAAGCTTTCAGAATCATAGACATTGTCATGAGGGTTTGTAGGATTGGACACCATAGACGTGACATCCTTTGACCGTAAATGCAGTCCAGATAAATGGTCACCCCAGATATCATATGTATATTCATCCCCAAGTCCTGCCTTTTCTTTGGCTTTCTGGTTGTAAAGCTTGGACCCAGGAGCTCGAGCATGTGGAGCAACTGCAGAAGTTGAAGCAAGAAAAGGGGAAGAGCACAGCGCACTGGGAGAAGGCCTGCCAAGACAAGGGAAAGTAGCAGAAGGCAACAGAACAGGCTTAGTAGGTGTTTTTCTTGATGCTGAAGGCTGCTCTGGAGTAGGCAAGAACAAGCTGTTACTGCAATGCCTTGCAGAAACCTGACGCTCCAATAGGTTCACCTCAGTATCAGATCCACAAACCTCATCCTTCTCAGGGAGTCGGTCTGCTTCTCGAGTAAATGGACACCTGGCCTCAATAGTTTGTTCCATATCAGGAGATGGCAGCCACGTGCGTTTGGGTGTAACAGATGCGACCGGGGACAAGGGAGACGAAGGTGTAGAATTTCCACTTTGACTGCTAGAAACTTCGAACAGCCCTGTAAATTTGGAACCTGCACCCTTTCTCTTCCTTCGCCTTCTTCCTTTCTCGTTCCCAGTTTTGACTGTAAGGTTACCTTGTTGGGGTGTTTCTATTGTATTAGAATTATAAATTGCTACAGACTTTGACAGCAAAGAGGATGGAAATGCTCTTTCCTTTCGATTATCCAATGGATCATCAATTTGTTTATGATTTTCAAATGTTGGTCCCACAAGTTGAGCAGTCATTCCCTGTCCTGGGATCCCGTTCTGACCATCAGGATGTCTACGAACAGAAGCCTGCACCGAGATTTTTTCATCCCCAACAGACCTTAAGAGACTATCCACCTCACTCGACACAGACAACTTCCCATTTCCCTGATTATGATGCGTAAGAACGGTTTTGCCAGCCTTTCTTAAAGCAGCAGCAATGGAACTCCTCTCACTCTTGCACAAGTCATCCTGGGATCCCAAGGCTATGACTTGGGAAAATATCCAACAGAATACCAGAAATATTAAGGAAAAAACAAAGAAGACTGCTACAGGGGATTTCTTCACTCGCATCCAGAAGACTGATTTCTTACAGATATTAAGCATGTAAAAGGGCAGACTTGCCTTCATGGGAATCACATAAATTCCAGCATCCAGGGACAGTTCGAGATCTCTATGTATCATGGCTGCAGAAAAATCATACTGGTATGATATCAGAAGCTTTGCTGATTCCCCAGGTTCGAGAGCAAAACCATTACAAGTATGCACTATAAATCCATCCATCCCACACTCTGTTCCAGAAACTTTGATTTTTCTAACCTCGAATGGCAAGTCTCCTGTGTTCTTGGCATAAAGCTCTTTTGACAATGGCTGTGAACATGCATAAATGGTCTCTTCCAAGTGCACCAAAGTGTCGGGGGGAGAGGAATTCAGAGGAACGGGCAAGTTGAGGTTAAACTCCACACTTTCTACAGGCTCGGGCCCCTCCAAGAGGACAAGGGAAAGTGACCCTCCAAATCCCCTCAAAGTGAGCCACTCCACACCTGAAAGATTGTTCCTAACCAAAGCTGAACTTCTCCAGCAACATCGATTTGAAGGTTGAAAGGAAATTGGCCCAAAAGATGCTCTACCATAAGGATGAACATAAGCCTCTGTTAGTGCACTCTCTGCTATTGAGAACCCATATTTTGCTGGACCACTAGATTCATCATGAACAAAACTACTGGATGGTGGTTGTGTGAACCCATCAGGGGCACTGCATTGATCAATAATCTCTCCTGAGTTCAGGATAAGCTGCATGACAACTGGCTGAGGGCTAGGATTCTTTACAGTGATCCACTTGGAGTGATGACTTCCAACTTCAACCATTGGGAAGAATATCTCATGGTCATCAAGCACAGACATGCCACATTTAGTACCTTGAGACTTCCAGTTTTCTAGAACCAATTCATCAGCTTCTGCTGGATCCAGAGCCTTCCAGATAATAAGTTCATAGCAACATCTTGGTTATTGTGAACATAGACCCATGAAAGAGAAAGTAGATAGAACCAACATACTTAAGTTCTAATATTCTGAGTCTGTAAAGCCTCTAGTATGAATAACTACTCACTCTACCGCTAAGGTAATAATCACAAAATTACACCTGCCAACAGAAAAATGTGGGTAGGCTCCTATAGGACCAACCATTTCAGAACTGGATTCCGGATTTTCACAAATCCACTAATTCACTAAATTAGCACCATATCTACTAAAGAGGGTTCCCACTTCCAAGTTCCTAATATTCATTCTTCTTTTCCCATTTTAGATTCTTTTTATGAAACATCAATAATAACATAAAAATGCCATACTCCATGAATAATCAAACTTGCTCAAGTCCTACCTCATGCTGAATAAAATGAGGGCGCAAATTATATTTAAAATTTTATGCATTATATGGAACCTCTGTTTCCCCCATTACAATATTATCATTTCGACAAGTTTCTTTTCTTTTCATTTTTCCCTACCTCTTTTTTCAGGTGGGGTGTTTAGATGCTATGGGAAATAGAATAAAGGGATGATCTCTAGTAAGAGAAGTGAGGAACAGGAGAAATAATGGAAATTTAGTAAAAAGCTACAAAGACAACCGGAATGAAGGAGTTCTCACCAGTATAGGGTGAGATCTCCCACACATGATCTTGCTACCCACTGAACAAAGGTTACTACCTCTGTGCTTCTAAATATGGGCCACCAAGAGTATAAACCATTCAACAATAACCTTTAAATACTAGTGTAACCCATGTAAGAAATATTTTAAGAGCCTGTGTAATTGGCCTCCTCTATTAATATTAATAAAATTTTACTTATCAAAAAAAATATTTTAAGAGCCTGTTCATACATTGTTGTTTCCTACAACCTTAGGCCGTGTTTGGTTTCATAATATTTCTAAAATTTTATACTTCAATCCAAACATCTTTTAAATCTGAAAAAGAAAAATCTATTCCTCAACAAAAGAACATTCCATCTAATTATTCCCTAGATTTCTGTGAAAAAAAAACTCAAAACAAAAATTATCCAAGCAACTTTTCAAATCTAGTTGCCTAATTTCACAAACTCTATGGCCTCATTTGCTTTCACAACTCATTTCATCTCATCTAATCTAATCATTACAACTTTCCCAAATTCTCACACAAAATAAAATAAACAATTCAACTTTTTTAAATCCCAAAACAAAAATAATATTAAAAAATATATATGCTAACAATATTTTATTCAACTTTCATCTCAACTCATCTCATCTCATCTGCGAAAACAAACGAGGCCTAATACAAAAAAACACACCTGAGAAAGATTTTATCCAAACAATTTCACTTTTCATACCCACTTACACAAAACTCAATAAAAAAACATGTCAAAATTCTTTTCAAAACCTCTCAAAAATTCTACTAATCAAACATGACCTTAGCTTTTTTCCCCATACAAGGCCTACAACCTTAGCCCAAAACAGAGATTACCTAAAACAGTAAACAAAAAATAATAAGGGTGATTTCTTCAGCATATTTTCACTTGTGTAATTTTCTTCTTTCTAAAAGTATTAGTTTGTTTGTCTGTCTTGATATTCTTCTTCTTGTCCTATCAGTCTTTAGACTTCCACATCTCACTATTTCAATCACAGAATCAGTGCATGTATCTTTAAGAACTAAGAATGTAGCAGCTGTGGGGATTGATTAAGTTCAGAGATATCACAATGCTCTGAAACAAAGATGACCTTCACCGATTTACTGAGCAATGTCGAGAAATAATTTGTTTGAATTGGAATGAAGAGAAGAATCTACATGTATCTTCCCCTCAGCTGTATCCTAAATGGCAATAAAATATATTTGAGAGGTAGCAGATAAATGTAATGTTTAGCCATGTCCATTATAGGAATATCTTTGCATACTTTGCTACTCAATTGGCTTAAAAAGCCAACTTTTTTTGTATCACATCTCCAAGATCTCATGAACCACCACGTCAAAATTTTGAAACCTAGCTCAAGTCTGTGTTCAATCTACTTGTCAGCTTAACATTGACCAATATACATAATGGACTAACGCGTAATGTTTTTGCAAGAAAAGATATGAAACTATTTCCAAATAATCAAGAAAGATCTGCTTACTCACTAATGACAAGGCACATGCAGTCGCATTATTTTTCACTGATAAGCAGATATATAGAATTTAGAACAAATAAAAGAGTAACTAGACTTTCGAAAAAAAAAATCAAAGCTGATCCAGTGCCACAATAAAGGATAAGAATATACATACCTTGATTTGTGATGGGGAATGCATGCCACTGCCCAAGGACCCTGACATCATATAGCCAGATTCAACCTTTTCAGACTGATATTCAAATCCAATAGAAGAGTCCTTCTGATGACTTGAACAGTGATAGGTTATGTCCTGGCAAGGAATTTCTATCCGAGGACTGCTCGAGTCATTTGTAAGTATGAGTAACTTACAGCTCCAGTATATATTGGATACTTCAGGTGGAGAATTGCTTAATTCAACATACAACTGAGAGCATGTAATCAAAGCAACTTGTGTGATGGTGCCAGGAAAAAGTAGTAAGCCTTCCATGTATTGGATATGAAAACTTTTCCTATCTGAAACTTCACTAACCTCCATGACATTCAATAAGTGAGAAGCAACATTTCTCAGAGACAGAGCAACAACAGCAGTTTCACTAGCATCACATGGAACTAGAGGTTCAAGAAATGCTGATACAGATCCTGAAAGATCATCATAGGCGGCTTTCCCATCTAGTTCTGCTTCAAGAGGAATCATAACTGTATCAGACTTGTCTTGTGAAGACCTTAGCAACTGCATACAAAACGCACCAAAGATTTTCCCCTCAGACTCAGTCGAGACATCTATCTCTATCACTGCTTCAGAGCTTTGGGGACCTATCTCCCAGTTTCCATGAGGCCTAATTGCCAAGAGTGGCACACCAACTTGACCCTTTTTCACAACCAACTGTTCCCTAACATTTGCCAAACCAAGGTCATTAGAGCCCTGAAAATTTTCTATACTACAAATCACTTCAGTATAATGAGAAGTGTGCCCTAGAGAAACTAGCATCCAAGCTGTCACTTCCTCCACATGGAGGGTTTCATCAAAGGGATTGAACAAAGACAAATTCTTAGTCCATCTTCCACTGGAAGAAACATCCAGACCTAATATAGGTTGAATTCCATAAGGCGACTCTATAGCAAAGCCCTTAGCATGGACTAGGAAACCACCAGAGCTTGTCTGCAAAATCAAATGAGCAGAGGACATGCCCAACCATCTAGGAAAGTATATAAAACAGATCAAAGCTGCTTCACCAGGTCCAAGCAAAGCCTCACTAGAATTGCACGGATAGAATTGAACATCAGTGCTGAAAGGTTCATAGACGTGTAAAATGCTGTCATTGCATCTGTTTGCCACAGTCAAGAAAGCTAATGAAGGAAGATACAAATACTGTTGTCCCCAATCTAGAACATTAGGCTTAATTTCGACACTGAAAGATGAAGAACCATCAAAAGAACATGTTTTGGTCACCTCAGAGTTCCTTTCTGGCCTAAAACTTTTGCATTTCTGATTAATTAAAGATCCTCTAGAGAAAGAAAAATCATTTTGATTAGAACTGTCAGCTTGAATGGTTGATACCTCATTAATGTCCTCTTTGGAGTTTAAAGAACAAGAAACAAACCCTCCTTTCAATAACTCAAACATGCCATGGTCAGATGACCAACTTTGATTACTCATCCACCCGCTATCCCTAGTAGATTTATCAGGTAATTGACAATCAGACTGACTCCCAGAAGCTTCTAGAGCAGCAGCTCTGTGTTCATACTCTTTAGAAGAAAAACCCGGTAATGTTGATGGGAAGCAGAATGAACGAGAGTCGGTACAGACGGTCCCAATATTTACGTGGGTCATTGGCTTTCCATATCGAGTACTACTATCACCAACACCAATATCCAGAAACTCCACCTCAAACCTGTCTCTGTATGACCCACACGCATCATGTTCCACCGGCTTCAGCATCCCATTCATGGAGCTTGGTCCACATGCAGCTTGGCAAAAAAGGATACATGAAAGAACCACTATAAATTGGAATGCTCTGACTAGGTGAAACAATCCCCTGAATAAGCCATAATCATAAATAACATAGCGTGAAAAGGGTTCCCAGATTACCATACCATTCAAAGTTGGTATTAGAAAGAAAAAACAATTTTTCGCACAAAAGCTCCTTATTAGGAAGAAATTCAAGAAAACATGATACAACTGTTTTTATTTTAAGTATTAGCATGACTGAGGAGCCAAAATTTAATCTTCTACTTTTTTCAGCTTTCAAACATAGGCGCAGTGGCATAAACATGCTGGGGCCAAGATATTAACTTAATAAGGCGCATTAATGGGTATACAATTAACAAAAGCAACATAATGCCAAGCCAAAAAAAATAGAGAGATGAGTAGGTCTAGTGATGCTGCATTAGCAGATGATGTTTAAAACAAATTCCAGCCTCTCACAGTTCCATATAGTAAATACCAGTGTTTATTGCATCCGTTTTACCTAAAACCAATAAAAATACAAAACAAAGCAAAACGTTAGAAGTAATCATATGAACAGTTTATTAGAACTTATTACCTAACTATTTATTCCCACAATCTTGGAAGTGATTCTATATCCACGACCTAACACACTAGATTTACCCATATGAAGTCCAAACCTAACACCGATAGCTTCAAAAGCAGTTCGACTTACTACTAAAAACAGTTAAGTAATCGATTCGAAGAGAGCTCCTTAGGAATCACGTCAACCACACGCTTGGTCGAAAATTAATAAACCCCTCGAAGAAAAAAAAATTAATAAACAGGTGCCAGAAACGGAAACAAAAAAGCAATCAACTTTTCAGAAGTAGCAAAAAGCATATTTCTTTTTTTTCCCCCTCCTGATGATAAATATAAGAAGAAAAACAGAGAGAAGGAATCGATGATGAGAAAACGAACGAAAACAGAGTGGTTTTAAAGCAAAAATAATCAGAAACATTAAAAGCGAAACAAAGGGCGAGGTAGGAGAGCTTTAAAAGTTACCTGCTGGGGTACATGGAGAGCTGTTCAGAAGCTCCGATCTTTAGGGTTTCGAAGTCCATGTCTGAGGAAGAGAAAAAAAATCATGAGTGAAAGTTTTCAAGGGCTCTCGTTGATAGCTGCGACTCTCCGTGGCGGGCCTACGTATATGCTTTAGAACGCAAGCACGCACACCAGATACCAGCGAATGAATGGCCTGCCGAGAACCAACCCTGAAGACGGAGACGGAGAGTCAGAGACAGACACATGGAGAGAGAGAGAGAGGGAACATGCCATGTGTCGCACTGAGTCCGTTAAAATTACTAAACTGCCTTCCACCGTGGTACGAAGCAGGCAAGCAGCCTTAAAACTACCGGACAACAAAATCTCACACGGTTGGCTTACTTTTGAAAAAAGAATAATTTTATTGAAAAATTTTAAACACTTAAAATTTAATTTAAATAATAAATTTTTGAAATTTAAATATTATAAATTAAATTATATCATATAATATATAGAATAAATTATAAAAAGCTTCAAACGGCACTACTATTTAAAAAAATACATACATCCTTACAATTTCATGCAATGACTTTTCTCGACTAATTTTAAAAACGCACGCATCCTCAGTAAAGAATTTCATCACAAGATTAAGATAGCGGTTTGTACAGTGAGATGAGATAAATTGAGATAAAAGTTAAAAATTGAATAAAATATTATTATAATATTATTTTTTAATATTATTATTGTTTTAAGATTTAAAAAGATTAAATTATTTATTATATTTTGTGTAAAAATTCAGCCCAATTTGGATGCCATCTGAGTTGTACTTCATCTTTCATCTGCCTATCCAAATGGTAGAAAACAAAATCTTATCTCATCTCTGATTTTTCAACCATCGTTATAATAACGCTACAGTAACAATATAGTACCGCTACAATTAATATGTTATAAAGTTTCATCTACCTCTACAGTACCACTACAATAACTCTAATTGCCACATTTTTAATATATATAATTATCTATTAGAATTTTTTATTTTATTGTAATATATAATTAGAAAATTATATTTCAAATTTTATAAAATATTGTATAATAAATAGGTCATAATATAATAATATAAAAATATTTTTTGGGAAAGTCAAAATAATTATGAGTTTCTAAATTAATAATAGATATTAGTTATTTTTAATATATTCATAATATTTTTCACCCAATAATTAAAAATGCTTTTCAATAATTGGTGAGACCCACCACTTTATCAAAATTTCAAAAAGTTAAAACTATCACATCATCTCACTATCTAAATTTTTACAAACAATTTCATCTCATCTTAACTCAAAAATCTCACTATTATTCAAAGTATCTCATAGCATCTCATTAGATGAGATAAGATAAAATTAGATGAAATACGGTCACGTTTGGATAGTAAAAGTGTTTTATTTCGTCACATCTCATCATTACAACTTTCTTAAATTTTCAGATAAAATATAATAAACAATTCAAAATTTTCAAATTTCAAAATAATAATATTTTATTCAACTTTCAATTTTCATATAAAATTATCTCATTTCATCTCACTACCTAAATTATATATTATTGTATCCAAACGAGACCTAAATAAACAAGTTTTTTATTATATCAATAAAGTCTCGATTAATTTTAAAGAGCGCAGACATTCTCAACAAAGAATTTCATCACATAACTGTAAATAAACTTGTTTTTCTTTGAAGAAAACTACAAAATCTTATTATTTACATATGTCTCGTAATTTTTCTTTATTTAACTTTGGCACCTCTGATAAAGAAAAATTATCCCAGAAAATACTGGATTAGTTGGGGGTAGTGTCGGAAAGACCCGAGGAGGGTGAAAAGGTAATTAGAAGTTGAAGGGAAGTTGGAAGAGCTTTTGGTGGTGCCAAAGCAAACAGAAAAATTCTAAACAATAAAGGTTTAATTAATTAATTTGTGTTGTTTGGATTGTAATGAGACAGAGACAGTCCCTAGTAATTGGTGCGTGAACGCGTGAAAGGCACATTGCCGATTGCTCGGGGCAATGACCACATTGCCAGCCAAGTACACAGTACCGAGGGAGTGAATAAAGGGGAGTGATTTTGGGTGGTCCGACAATTATTGGAATCTTGTTTTTTGTACTTGGATTTTTTTTTTTTTTTTAATTTTGTACTTGGATTTAATTTGACAGTGATATGAATTGAATTTTATAATTATTTTAACCAATTTTCTGAACCACATCATAGTGTATTTGTTAAAGAAAAAATTTATTTATTATCCATTTTCTTATTATTCTCTCACCATTTCATGATGTATTAGATGATAAGTTCACAAGTGAAATATGATAAATAATTTCCAATCATCTAATACTACATCATAGAATGATGAATAGAATTATTCTTTATTAAAAATATAAATATATATATATATTCCTTATTAATATGATTTACTTTTTTACAAATGACATACACGAGTGGTGTGGTGCACGTAAATAATATAAAAAATTATTCTCATTAGTCACTATTTACTACACACTCTATACTTTATAAAAAAATAAAAAAAATTATCAGATGTGTAGATTAGAATTGTGGCTGATGCATAGCAAAATTAAAAAAAATATATATTCCTTATTAATAGGATGGTTCGATAAACCCTCCAACAGGAAGCATGCATGGTGTGATGCATGTTGGTGAATTTTCAAAAATTTGAGTTGTAATATCCTTAGAAAACTTTAAAAAAATCTAGGAGGATGGTCATCTCAAATATCAAGGAGGAGCGAAACCACTAAAATGACGGCTCAAAAGAGAAAGATGTGCTCGTATTTGTAGCACTTTATTATCTAAAAATAATTTTAATCAATTATGTTATTATGTAGTGTGAAAAATTAAGAACCATATATTCATGAATTCCTGGAAATTTTCCCTACTGTGTGTCTTTTAATAAACTGATAGGGACAGACGTATTCTTATATATAGCAACATACATTCATATGAAAGGTACTAGCACAAAGACACAGAAAATAAAAATAAAAATAAAGTAATATTAGATACAAATCTTAAATATACAAATATTGTACGAGTCTTTTGTAAAAATGTGAGCTCCATAAAATAAAAATAAAAATAAAAAAAAAGATATTTGCAACTGTGAATTGTGTAACCACCGCGTAATCGTTTTGAAAAAAGTGAATAAAATATGGGATCCACATGAAAAAAAATTAATTTTTTAATAGTAGACTCAACTCATTCTCAAAGCGGTTACGCGGCGTTTACGCATTTCCTGGTTGTATGTAGAATTACTAAAAAAAAAAAGGTAGTGATAGGGTTACTTATATCCTCTTACTATCCATTTACTACTTATAGTGTATTTGAAGTTTTTTATTTTTTTATCATTTTATTTTTAAGTATTTTTTTAACATCCTTAACCATTAAGAAAAAATATTAAAAATATATAATTTTACTAATAGTTACTTCCTTAACCATTAAGTAAAATTTAAAAAAAAAATTAAATACAAAATGAGTAGTAAATTGGTAGTAAGAGAATAGTAATCATATCAATATTAAAAAAAAAGATTTTTTCACACGTTTCTATGAATCTATATTTTTACAAATGACTTGTACAAGATTTGTACATTTGAAACTTGTATATAATATTTCTCTTAAAAAAAGAAAAATTATTCTCATTAGTTATTATTCAATATCCCGCACTACACATCTTATGAAAAACACATTCATTCCTTATGAAAAATACCTCCATTTTTTATGAAAAATATTCTTATATCATATAAAAAAAATTATAAATATGAAATGTGAAAGTAAATAGTAATTAATGTATACAATATTTTAAAAATATAATAAACCCCACCAGCAAACGAAAAACAAAATGTCTAGGACGAGATCATGATTCATGACTGTATCCTTCTTCCTATAGATTAGATCCAATGGTTGTTTGTGAACGGTGGGTGAAGTGCTTCGTGGTGAGTGGTCCCGGCAAAGAATCCAATGCTATAACTGTCAATGAATACACTACGAAATGACCCGAATGACTTCACCGAATAGGACACTATTGATGCACCTAACGGCTGACGCAACAGTTGACAACTTGGCGGCGCTGTCATGGTCCCTAGATTCGTTCGAACGGGCCGTGTAATCTCCGCCGTCCGTCCGTAGACTACATAGCCAGCGAAACGTTAAATTCAAAGCATGGGGCCCGTTTTGGTGTTGGCCAGGTCTACGTCCGCAATTTGGGTTTCTTTCAGTTTTGGTGAAAGCTGCTCTACTTATGACAGCGGATTGGCTAAAATGAAGAAAAGAGTAAAATTTGAATGGATAGAGAGTAAAGATCATGGTATTGGATTGACTAAAACTCAAAACTCAAGTTTTGAATTATAGGAAATTAGTTTCATCTCTATATTTAAAGATTCACTTCATCAGTCTATTCTATTATTTTATTACAAAATACAGGAGACTATTAATTTGAATTTAAAAATTTGTTTATGAAATTTGTTTGTTTGATAATTAGGTTGAGAAAAAAAAAATTAGTTGGGAAATAATAATTTAAATATCAAATTAAATTATTAATGTATATATGGTTAGTGTAATTATAAAAATGAAAAAAAAATAAAAAATATTATTATTAAAAAAATAATATTATATTATATTTTGATAAATCTAATGGCTAATTCAATGTGAAATTATGGATAGAGAGGTTTTGAATTTATGAAAAATATATACTTTTCATCAAATTTTAAAGATAATTTAGTTGGGAAATAATAATTTTCATAGTCATCAATCCAGGGATGTATATATATATATATATTTTAAAAGAATGATATTTATAATCGTAAAATGTATAATTATTTTCTAAAAAATGAGTAAATAAAAAATTTATATAAAAAAATTAATTTTTAATAATAAATTTCATTATTTTTTAAAATAATTATATAGCACTCGTATATTCTACCACCACATTTCACTTTATTTTATGTAAAACTTGCATGCAGCTTCTTGCTCTATTAAAGTTAAGATTGATTAGCCATCTTTAATAATAATAATAATATTTAATTTAAATGCTTTGATGTGACTCAATTATTTGTTAGGATAATTTGATCCGCAGGAAAGTAAGAATATCTGAATAGTGGACTTTTTTTCGAAGCTGAATTAGTCATCAACGCATTCATTTCATCACATAATCCAAAGAATTAAGATTTTACACACTATTTTACACACTATCTGAATTAGAACTCATGACCTCGTTCTTCACATTCTCCACGAAAGAATAAAGTATCAACTGAATCTAAAGTCGCATTTAGATTCGAAACTCAACCCACCTCAATTTTTTATTATAATTTTTTTAAATTTTTATATAAAATATAATAAATAATTCAACTTTTTCAAATTCTAATACAATAATAATATTAAAAATAATATTATAATAATATTTTATTTAACTCATCTAAAACCATATCAACTCATCTTTAAATCTAAACAAGACTTAAGTTGATTAATAATTAGTAAATTATTTTAAAACTCCATCAAGGAATTTAAATGATCAATGGAGCTTAAATAGCAATTTGCCTATTGTACCTTATAATTTTGAAATAATATTTAGACTTAATTCGTTGTATGATATAGGATCGTAGGACGTAACTCGTCATCGAGGTGATATTTCGGATTCTAAATATTTACAAAACAAACATTTTTGGTCTCAATCGAATTCATAAACATATAACAACTTAGAATAATTCTAAGTGGTTAGTGAGAGATGGAAACATCTATTTCTGGTATGATAATTGGGATGAGGGTAGTCCTCCTTCATGACCAGTACCCAATGATTGAGAAGTCTTTGTTGATGATAAAAGAGTGTCACATTGAGAATGTGTGGGATATTCCACTCTTTGAAAGGCTTGTGGGTTTCCCAAAAACTAATGATTTTGTTCATTTCTTGGCTCGGCGCAAAGAGGGGCAGGATGTTCTTATTTGGAAGAGTGAAAATGATGGTAATTTCAATACTAAAAATACTTGGGACTGTATCAGGGTTCGGACACTTTCTTTACATTGGGCTCAATGGATTTTACATGCTAACCTCCATAAGAAAATCTCTATTATGATGTGGAAAGTTACCAATAACTGTTTAAGTTTGGATGAGAAGATTAAAATGTCTGGCATTCTTATGATCTCTAAATGTAATTGTTGCTCTGTGCGTCATCTTGAGGATCTTAATCACATTCATTGTACGGGTAATTTTGCTAGAAAAATATGGCGTTTGGCAACGGTTCAATTAGGTGTGCATATGGGTATTTTTCGCACCTGGCAGGAGCAAGTTAATTTTTGATTTCGTCTTGTTGGGCATTCCTCTCACATTCGGATTGTCTTTAGTCTCCTCCTGCCTATGGTTTCTTGGAAGCTATGAGATAGACGTTGCAAACCAGGTATAAGGGTAAGGTTGGTACAGTTGAGTCAATTTGGCATGTTATTAAATTCTGGATCCGTCGTGTTATGCAAGTGTCTATGAAATCTTTCTGGCTCCATAAGCAGGATGTTGTTATTTTAAAGAGGTTGGATATTACGATTTTAACTCCTAAAGCTAAGAAAGTTACTCTGGTGAAGTGGATTCGGCCTCAGTAGGATTGGGTGAAGCTTAATACTAATGGCAGTAGTTTTGGTAATCCAAGTCCGACTGGTTCCAGGGGTGTTATTTGGAATGCTAGTGGTAAGTTGTGTGTGGCTTACTCTGTGTTCTTAAGCCAGGGCTCTAATAATTTAGTCAAAATGAGAAGTTTACTGGTAGGAGTTAGGAGGTGTAATCGGCTTGGCTTCTAGTCAACTGGGTTACTAAAGATATTTGTAATATTTTGTATCTTGAGGATTTTTGGGATGAGATCTAAGCTTGTCTTCTTTGTATGGACTATAAAAGTACTCATATCTATCGCGAAGATAATGTCAATAGAAATAAAATGGAAAAAATTTCTCTAATTTCATTGAGTACTTTGAGTGGTATTTATATCATTATTTTAAATACCGTATTATACCAGTCAAAGCGACCTGTATATGTCGTACTGGCCACTGGTCCGGTACAGGTATTATATATATTTCGTACCGGCCAAAATACCGACCTATATTTCGACCTGTACCGGCCTGTATTTCGGCCCGTACCGGCCGATATTTCGACCTTTAATTTATTTATTTTTTCAAACTACAAGCTTATTTTTTTACCCCAAATTTAGATTAGACTATTTATAATTTATATATAATTTATTTATATATAGACTATTATTTTGTAATATAATATATATTTATATATATAATTTATTCATATATTAACTATCCCGAAACGGTACACGAAACGGTGCAGGTATCGAAATATTTCATTCCAGTGCCTTGACCGGTACAACGTTCGGTATGGTATTCAAAACTTTGATTTATATACAAGAAAATAATAAAGGAATATTGGTTTGTTACAAAATAACTTCAGAGAAAAATATAACAACTTTCTCTACAGTACTATTCTAGAACATGTGTGATTCTGTTGTATTGTGCGGGTGATGGCAGAGCTATCTATGATGTAGTGATACACGTGTAATGCCTGCTTGCTGTTTGTGTAAATGCTCAATTGAGTCACTGAGCTTGATACGCCCCCTCGAGTCCAATGGGGTATCTACCACATTAAGACTCGACCTCAAACAATGGAAGTGATCTGCAATGATGGGTTTGGTAAGTAGATAAGCTATCTGGTCTTGTGAACTGCAGAATGAGACTTGCAATGTCTTTGCGGCAACTCTATCCCTAACAAAATGAAAGTCTATGTCCATATGCTTGGTTTTGGAGTGATAGACAGGATTTACTGATAGATACGTGGCCCCAATATTATCGCATCATACAGTAGGAGCTTTAGAGAGAAAGACACCTAATTCCCAAAGAACAGTTTGCAGCCAAATGAGTTCTGCTGCCGAGGATGTGAGGGACTTGTATTCGGCTTCAGTTGAGGAGTGAGCCACAGTGCTTTGTTTCTTTGAACTCCATGAAATTAAGTGATTTCCCAAGTATCAGAATATGCTTGAAGATTAAAAACTTTTTGAGATTTGAAAAGCAAGCCATAATTGATGGTTGCCTTGAGATACCACAGTATACGCTTGACAACACTCTAATGGGAATTTTTTGGTGAATGCATGAATTGGCACACCTTGTTGACTGCAAAAGAGATGTAAGGTCTGGTTAGAGATAAATATTGGAGACCCCCAACAATGCTGCAATAGAGAGTGGCATCTTCAAAATCTGGTGAATCAAATTTTGAAAGCTTGAGATTGGCAGCCATAGGAGAAGTTATGGACTTAGCAAGAAGCATGTTGCTTCGGCTGAGGAGTTGTTTGATGTACTTCCATTGAGACAAAATTAAGCCATTTGTTGTTTTGTCTATTTCTATGCCAAGAAAAAAAGAGAGGTCACTGAGATCCTTCACTGGAAAATCACGTCCCAAGGTTGCAATAAGGCTATCAATAGCAGACTGATGTGAAGATGTGATGACAATGTCATCCACATAAAGTAGAAAATAAATTTGCATATCAGATTGAGTTAAAATGAATAGAGAGGGATCATCTTTGGAAGAATTAAAACCAAAATCAAGTAACCAAGAGCTAAGTTGAGCAAACCATGGTCTTGGATCCTGCTTAAGACTGTAGATAACTTTGTGTAATTTGTAGATATAATTCGGATGAGCTTGATCAACAAAGCCTTGAGACTGCTGCATATATACATCGTCAGTTAATGATCCATGCAAAAAAGCATTATGAATATCAAGTTGCCTTATAGACCAGGCACAAGTCACAACAATGGAGAGTATCAAACGGATCGTGGAAGGCTTCACCACTAGACTAAAAGTCTCAGTGTAGTCCAAACCGTATAGTTGATGGTAGTCTTTTGCTACCATTCATGCTTTTCTCCTTTCGAATGAGCCATCGGCTTTGGTTTTGGTACAGTAGACCCATCAACAACCTAGAATGTTAGCCATGGGAGGAGGAGGGACTAAGCTCCAGGTTATGTTCTGTTGAAGAGCTTGATATTTTTGGTTCATGGCGTCACACCACTCTGGGAACTTAGAAGCTGCAGAGAAACTCGAAGGTTCATCACGAACAAGTAAAGAGGTAGTAAAACAATGAGATGAGGAGTATGAGATGGTGCCATCCGTGAAGACTCAAGGCCTAGAAGAGTTAGTATGGGCTTGTGTGATAATGAGTGAGCGGAAAGAACCATGTATAACGTGTAAATTGATCTATAAAGGAAAGATAATACTTTAAACCAAGTCTAGAAATGTGAGGAGCTGGGCTCCAAACATCAACACATAATAATTCAAGAGGCTTGGTATAAGTAGCCCGATTACTACAAAAGGGTAATTGATGGGCTTTTGCAACTGGACACTCGGTACAAAAGAAAGAAGAATCATTAGAGATAGTGGGTAGACAATGTTGACGTAGAATACTGGAAACAAGACTCAGAGAGGGTTGTCCAAGCCTTCTATGCCATTGAGCCGTGTTTGTCCTTTCACCAAGATATGTAGAGAGACTTGAAGCTGGAGGAGAGAGTGAGGGAAAAACATGGAGTCCATTATGCGTGGGCCCTATGAGGAGCACTTTCCTCATCTGTTTGTCCTTCATAGAAAAGTGAGATGAGTGAAATTCAAAATAACAAGAATTGTCTATGCAAAAACGTAGAACATACATAAGATTATTTGTTATGGTAGGAACATGCAATAAATTTCTAAGATAGAAGGAAGAAGTGGTAGAGGAAAAACAAGAGTCACCAAAATTCTGAATAGGTAAGCTTGAGCCATCTCCAACACGTATTGAGTCACTACGAAAAATATAACAACTTTCTTTACAGTACTATTCTAGAACATTTGTGATTCTGTTGTATTGTGTGGGTGATGGTAGAGCTCTGTTTCTTTATATTGCAGTGATACGCCCGTAATGCTTGCCTGCTGTTTGTGTAAATGCTCAGTTGAGTCACTGAGGTTGATAGGTAATGTTGTGGTTGATTTTCTTGCTAAGCAGGGTACTGATGTGGGTTTAAATCGTCTCTTTGCTATTTTCTTATATGTGTGATTTCTTGCAGGTTGGTTTCTTATAATTGTTCTTTCTATTTAGTTTGTAATTTTTTGGCTTTCTTAGTTTGTGATTGGGTCTTTTGATTTTTGATACCTGGGTTTTGGTGTTTATGCTTACTAGCCTATAACTCGTGCAATGCACGGATTGTTGTGTATAAAGGATAAAGATTTAGAGAGAGACTGAGTTTTATAGTGGAGAAATTCGAAATGGTTTATAGGGCGGTTTATTTGACGAAACAATATAAAAGTTAAAATAGTACTTTTGGGTGGAGACTTGAATCGACTTATATCTTTATATGTAACAAAAGAAATGAAACTTAAAAGTTACAACAGTTCATAATGAAACATTGCTTTTAAAAAGATTACCGCTCCATAAACATAACACTTCAAGTTTAATGGGTAGAATGCCACATCGGAGTCATACGACTCCGCTTAAAATACAAAATAATATAAATGTTGAATTAGTGCTTTTGGGTGAAGTTTTGAATCGGTTTATATTTTTATATGTAAGAAAAGAAATGAAACTTAAAAATTACAATAGTTTATAATGAAACATTGTTTTTAAAAGGTTTACCGCTTCATAAACATAACACTTCAAATTTAATGGGTAGAATATATACTTTTATGGATAGAATGCCACGTCGGAATTATATACTCCACTTTTATATATAGTAATAGATTTGTAACTCCAGGTGTCTGGTTGTAAACACGGTTTTCTTCTATAAAAAATGAGGGCTATCAATAAAATTGAGATACCGTCCTCTTCTTAATATATATATATATATATATATATATATATATAACAATAGAAAAGTAACATATTTTGATTTATAATCAACATTAGAGTTGTACAACAACATTTAAGATTCCCCGACGATTAATGTTATATTTAATAGTCTATTATTAATTTGGAGATTCCATGTTTGAAGATTTCAGCAAACTGAAGTGGATTCAGATTCCAAGCTCGTTGGCATAGATTATTATAAAATTAATTAGGCAGGCAGGATTAGTGCTGCATAAAAAAACAAGACTTCGATTCATATATTTTATAATGTGAAATTAAGAAGCAACTTTTGTTTGATGTGCTCATATTATTTCCAGTAAATAAAGAATGGCATAAGAGAAATGATACTTGCAGTTGTGAGTGTATAAATGCTATACAATTGTTTTGAAAAAAGTGAATAAATATGAAACTTACATGAAAAGAAATTAATTTTTTAATAGTAGACCCCACTTTTTTCAAAGTAACTGTATAATATTTGCGCATTCTACGACTGTATATAACATTACTCATGCCACAATAAGGATTTCAGATCAGGATTGGGTATCCATGAGCCTGAACATCTATGTGGGTCCCGATGATAAACTGAAAGAAGCCCATGTTTGGACCCAATTAGTTTGGAACCTGAGAAAGAACACACGTTAGATCTAGAATTCTAGATAGCATGATCGATGCTTTCAACACACACACACATGTATTCAAGCTTCAATTTGTATACTAGGATTGATAATTACACGAGAATGACCATCTCATGCGTATATATTATAGTCTAGGAGTACTAATTATTACATAGTTTTTTTAGTACGGACATGTGGCAATACTTTCATCCTATGATCATAATATGACATATTGTAATAAGATGGGAATATCACATTATCCATAATACTTCAAGAGTACTTGATAAATTTTCAGTTTACCTTATTATTTCTTTTATCCATTTTTTGTTATGTCTGCTCATGTCTTCCTGTTTTGGGTTGGTATGTATATTGTTGTTATCATTACAATATCAGAGAAGACAAAAATAAAAAATAAAAATCTATATCTTTAGGTTCTTCGTTTTGGCCCTTTTGGGTTCTTGTTTTCATTGACATCTTATCGCGTGCATGCAACCTTATTTTTCTCACACAGCGATTTGCAATCCTTTGGATAGTGAGATAAAATGAGATGATTTGTAAATAATAGTGAAATTATTAGTTAAAATTAGATGAGATGAGATGAGACGGGCTCTTAACTCTTTTTCCCTCTTTAGTTTCTTGCTTAAGTTCTAGTTATTATAGAGTTTTATGCTGGACCTGGAAGCCCACCTTTTGACCCAAATTTCAATTAAAAGTGAGTGTAGGGTGAGTACTAGCTCCATTGCTCTTGGGAGAACTCATCTTTAGCCTTGTCTTAAAAAGCCCACAAGTCATGGGCCGAAAGATTCCAAATTTAGCTCAGTACCAATCATTTAGGAATAAGATGGACGACAAATCAAAGTCAACAATGTTAGATACAATTTTATATACTGCGTGTAAGTTTTGCATATTTATTTTAAAAAATAGTGGAGCCATTATTAAAAAATAACTTTTTTCGACCAATCTCAGATTTGGCCCATTTTTTATTTAAAAAAAAGTATATGAGACTAACATACCATAAAACTGTACAAATCATTTTCCAATCAGCAGTGCCATGGTGTGTTTTTTCTTTTAATTTTTATGGGCCGGTATAAGGTTATGAGTATCAAGAATAAAACTACTTTGCCCTCCCATTTTGACCACTCCATTTGACCGCTGGTCAAATTTTTTTTTTTTTACTTAGTGATTAAGGAAGTGATTTTAAGTATATTGATGTATTTTTTTATTTTTTACAAATATTTAAATGTATTAAAAAAGTGTGAAAAGAAAAAATGAATAATAATAAAAAAAAACCACTAGGCGGTATGCCTAGCGTTAAGAGTGAGGCGGCAAAGTAGCCCCACTCTTAATAAAAACCCAATCTCATAATCTTCTGTACAATCATAATCTTCTAGAACATATATATATATATATATATATATATATATATGTATATGTTGGCATCATTTGGCTATAAACTTTATGAGGTTAGGGCAGATTGTTGGCTAAATCTACGTTGATATGATTTTCATTGATCTGTAGGGACATTAATGCTAGCTATTCCACTATAATGTGATCAACAAACTTTAATTAGCAGATTTACAAGATTATAACTAAAAGATGCTCAAAGAATTCAAATCCGCATGCAACTTTGTGCGTCGATCGTGCACTATATATGTTTGAAAAAAATATATCTTTAAAAAGAAAGTACGAGTAATTTATGCATTAAATGGAATAAGAAAAGACAAGAACCATATATATATATATATATATATATTTATTAACATCAAGGAACAATATTCATATATATATATATATATATATATTATATCTTATGGTTCGAGCAGTCGACGTACCAAAGTCAAGTGAAATTTGCTCCATTAATATTGTCAAGTCCTCAACGAAAACATTTCAGGGTATACGTAGGATTCCAACATAATACAGAAAAACACTTGTCAGAATTTCCCGCATGATGAAATTAGTATATTCCAAGAACATAAGGATGAAAGAAAAGGTCGATATATATATATATATATATAGTTTCAGTACTACTTTCAGTAGTTCAAAAGGTCAAAGACAAAGTTCTTGGTAATAAGCTTTTAGTTCTATTTAAAAAGAATTAAAACAGAACATATATAAGAGCCCTACAAACTTATACAATTAAATTAATTAAGCGCATGCCTCAAGTTGAGTAATATTATATATATTTACATATGAGTTGAAATACCCAACCCACAAGGCTTTGTCTGCGTGTGAGACCAAAGCACCATAAGTAAGAAAAATCAAGCATTTTAAGAAACCTACTGCAAAGCACTTTCACGAGCAGCCTTTTAATAAGAATATATATATATATATATATATATATATATATATATATAATTATTTGAGTGAATCTTTGTCGTTAATTAGACAAAGCATCATATATAGTGGGGATTGATGAATCATGAATGATGAATCTACTGATCATCAATATCAACGTATTTAGAGTCTGTTTGGCTACCAAATTATTCTCAACACTTTTTAAGTATTTTCGTACTTTTGAAAATACTTCACATGCCAAACAACTTAAAATACTCTCAATGAGATCCACAAACCAACTTCAATCTCTACTCATAACTATTCACAAACATTTTATAATACTTATCACTATTATATATAAATAAAAAATAAAATCACTATAATATATAAATAAAAAATAAAATCACTATAATATTTATCACTATTAAATATAAATAAAAAATAAAATCATTATAATATTTATCTCTATTATATATAAATAAAAAATAAAATCACTAAAATATAATATTTATCCCTAGTCTTAGGCTTAAACTAACTTAACGACAACTGTACGTCTAAGGCTACGTTTGGGTAGTGAGAATATCTGAGAAGTATTGAGAATGCTTGTGAATAGTTATGAGTAGAGATTTAAGTGAGTTTGTGGATCCCATTGAGAGTATTTTGAGTTATTTGGATGTGTGAAGTATGTTGAGTTGTTGATTTTTTTATAGGTAGTTGAAAAATATGTGGGTCCCATAAATATTATAGTGATTTTATTTTTAGTAATAAATATTATAGTGATTTTTTATTATTAATAAATATTGTAGTGATTTTATTATATTTTTATATATAATAATGATAAATATTATAATGATTTTATTTTTAATTTATATATAATAGTGATAAATATTATAATGATTTTATTTTTATATATATAATAGTGATAAATATTATAGTAATGTTATTTTTTATTTATATATTATAGTGATTTTATTTTTTATTTATATATTATAGTGATAAATATTATAGTGATTTTATTTTTTATTTATATATAATAGTGATAAATATTATAGTGATTTTATTTTTTATTTATATATAATAGTGATAAATATTATAGTGATTTTATTTTTTATTTATATATAATAGTGATAAATATTATTGATTTTAGTTTTTATTTATATATAATTGTGATAATATTATAGTGATTTTTGAAAAGACTTTGATACGAAGATGGTTCATTGCGTTTGGCATGTGGAGTATTTCTAATAGTACGAGAATACTTGGATAGTGTTGAGCTATGTTGGCTACTCAAATATAACCTGTGCACGTGGGGCCAAACGATCGATCGATCGACCTGCATATTTCAGATTTTACGTACTGATTCATGCTACCATGTTACTTGATCCATGCTACCATGTTACTCATCACACATTTATTTTTCCAAAAAGATGGTTTTATCACATTTTATTAGTTTAAGTTTTTAAAATAAAGGGTATAACTCAAGTCACGATTTCATGATAAAGATTTTGAGGTTGAATTTTGAATATACGTACAATCTTCTTTGCCCTATTTGATTAGGACAAACATTACAAGAAATCAGGTCTTTTCCAACGCTCAAAATCGTCATAAATACATCTCTTAATTGCTGCTTTTAATTATTTACGGGGATTTGAAAATCGCCGCAGGTTTGAAGAAATCCTAAAGCCATTTTAGATCAATCTCAGAGAGTTTTGAAAATCACTGCAATTGATACATTTTTCGGCGATTAATTGTCGCCACTAAGTGTACAAAACATTGCCGCAAAAAATGGTCCCAGGTTCCCACTTAATCGCCGCGAAAAGTAATAGCAACAAAAGATGCCGCCGCTAATACACAATTAATCGCCGCAAATAAGGTATATTATTACCAGCGATATCATCTTGTCACCGCTATGTTCGATATTTGGGGCGAATAATATCGCCGAAAATGTTAACTTGTTCACTGTAAATATATTTTCTCATTTTCAACCATCCTTGTCTTCGTCGCATTTAGAGTGATTTTCAACGGAGGTAAATTCACAGGAAAAATAACAATGTCACCGCAAAAAAGGAATTGCAACGATTTGGAAATGTCATCGATATAGATATCCGCATGTAAGGTTTGTTGTTGCGGCGCATAAGAATTGCTTATGCGCCGCAACAAGAAGCTTTTGCATCGATTAATTGAATTGCCGCTGTTACAGTTCATTCATATGCACTATTTTCAGCGATAAAATTTTGTAGGTATAACTTCCATGCCCGAAAAAAAATGGAGCTGTCCCATATCTTTTTAGGAGAAACAGTTTCCAAGTTTTGCAATTATTGAAGCAACAAATTGAGTACCATTGCCAGTTATGACTAAGTCATCCACATATACTAACAAAAAACATGTAATAGAGCTAGTTTTGTATACAAATAATGAATAATCTGCTTTACAATTCACAAACCTGATGTCTATAATGGTTTTCTTGAGAGCCGAATACCAGGCTCTTGGTGCTTGTTTTAGGTCATAAATGACCTTGTGTAATTGGTAAACATGGTTAGGCTTAGACATATCCTTGAATCCCAGAGGTTGAACCATGTAGACATTTTCAGTCAACATTCCATGCAAAAATGCATTGTTGACGTCAAGTTGTCTTAGAATCAACCCCTGCATAACAACAATAGTCAAGACAGTTCTTATTGTTGCCTGCTTCACAACTGGACAAAATGTCTCCTTGTAATCCACAATTTGGTTCAATGGTGGGTTGAAAGGAATGTTTTGTGACTGAGTTTAACTGTTTCGGCTTGTGGATGTTGTTCATGGACTGAGGGGTCATGGTGTGGGTTCGGTGCAAAAGATGTGAGGTAGTCACTAAAACTCTTAATACAAATAGTTGGGATAGCTTTATTAATGAGACTTTTATAGTTTTGATTCTAAATGTAAAAAATCCTAACCCAATTTCAGAATTCAGGTCAATTAGTTTGTGCAATGTGCTTTACAAAGTTATGGCAAAAGTTTTAGCCAACAGATTAAAAGCAATACTGCCCTCAATCATATCTCCAAATCAGAGTGCTTTTGTGCAAGGAAGACAAATTGCAGATAGCGTCATAGTTGCATTTGAAGCTTTACTCTCAATGCAAAACAAACTGAAAGGGTCCAAGGGATATATGACACTAAAGATGGACATGAGCAAAACATATGACAGATTAGAGTGAAACTTTCTTGAAAAGGACATGGAAAGGATTGGTTTTCACAGGAAATGGATTGACATCATTATGATCTGTGTGAAAACAGTTTCCTACTCTTTGTTGAATAATGGAAATCCACAACCAGTCTTTTCACCATCAAGAGGAACTAGACAGGGTGATCCTTTATCACCCTATCTATTTATTCTATGTTCAGAGTCTCTTAATCAGATGCTCAACAAAGCTGAGAAGACAAAGATGATAACTGGTCTTCTATTGGCCAGAGGTAAAATGCATATCAATCATCTATTTTTTGCAGATGACTGTATGCTTTTTTGACAAGCTACTGACTTACAATGGACCAAGATGATGCAACTAATTAGTCAATATGAAATGGCATCAGGATGGAGGTTGAATAAAGAAAAGTCTGCCTTATTCTTTAGTAAGAATACACAGATTGCTACAAGAGATAGAATAACCAAAAATGCAGGCATCAGAGTCACTACCACATATGAAAAGTACCTCGTATTCTGTGCAAACTGCATCCTTCATATGATCAAGACCGTGTTCCGAGTAGTGGTGATCAGAGCCCTGATCATCTGGATTCACAGCCATCATGGTACTTGGGGTTTTGGGTTTGCAGAATAAACCCAAATGATCATCTCCACTGAGTAATCGACAAGAAAGTAATCTAGTACGGGAATGAGATTTTTAGGGAAACTCAGGACATGATTTCTCCATCACGTTGAGAAAGAAACAAAAAATTTAAAATAGTTTGTTTGAGGGGACCGAGACTTATATAGGTATCTAGGCATCATGAGAGAATGGAGATATCCGAAAGCTACTAGGGCAAGAAATTCGAACGTTGGTAGGATTCATGCATGCAAATTAATTTTAACGTAGTCCTGTACCTGTGAAATTATAAAGCACTACTAGTAATGATTTTTGGCGGGATTAAATAATGTCTAGCATGGGGATTCTATAAAATTTGTATGTAGCTCTAGTTTTCAGATTCTTAGCTGGTTTTTTCCAACAAAACTGGGATATCGTATATGAGGATTTGTGTGAAATAGTCACTAAACCTCTTAACACAAATAGTTGGGACAACATTATTAATGAGACTTTTATAGTTTTGATTCTAAAAGTAAAAAATCCTAATTCAGTTTTAGAATTCCAGTCAATTAGTTTGTGTAATATGCTTTACAAAGTTATGGCTAAAGTTTTAGCCAACAGATTAAAAGCAATAATGCCCTCAATCATATTCCCAAATCAGAGTGCTTTTGTGCAAAGAAGACAAATTGTAGATAATGTCATAGTTGCATTTGAAGCTTTACATTCAATGCAAAGCAAACTGAAAGGGTCCAAGAGATGTATGACATTAAAGATGGACATGAGCAAAGCATATGATAGATTAGAGTGGAACTTTCTTGAAAAGGTCATGAAAATGTTGGGTTTTAACAGGAAATGGATTGACACCATTCTGACGTGTGTGAAAACAGTTTCCAACTCTTTGTTGATCAAAGATAATCCACAACAGTCTTTTCACCATCAAGAGGGTTTAGACAGGGTGATCCTTTATCAGCCTCTCTATTTATTCCATGTTCAGATGCTCTTAGTCAGATGCTCAACAAAGCTGAAAAGACAAAGATGATAACTGGTCTTCCATTGGCCAGAAGTAAAATGCATATCAATCATATGTTTTTACAGATGAACGTTTGCTTGTTTGGCAAGCTAATGACTTACAATGGACTAAGATGATGCAACTAATCAGTCAATATGAAATGGCATCAGGACGGAGGTTGAATAAAGAAAAGTCTGCCCTATTCTTTAGTAAGAATACACAGATTGCTACAAGAGACATAATAACCAAAAAGGCAGGCATCAGAGTCACTACCACATATGAAAGTACCTCGGATTCCGTGCAAACTGCATCCTTCATATGATCAAGACCGTGTTCCGAGTTGTGGTGATCAGAGCCCTGATCATCTGGATTGACAACCATCATCGTACTTGGGGTTTTGGGTTTGGAGAATAAACTCAAATGATCATCTCCACTGAGTAATCGACAAGAAAGTAATCTAGTACGAGAACGAGATTTGCAGGAAAACTCGGGACGTGATTTCTCCATGACGTTGAGAAAGAAACAAAAAAATTAAAATAGTTTGTTTGAGGAGACCGAGACTTATATAGGCAGCTAGGCATCATGGGAGAATGGAGATATTCGAAAGCTACTAGGGCAAGAAATTCTAATGTTGGTAGGATTCATGCATGCGAATTAATTTTAATGTAGTCCTGTACCTGTGAAATTATAAAGCACTACTAGTATTGATTTTTGGCGGGATTAAATAATGTCTAGCATATGGATTTTATCAAATTTGTATGCAGCTCTAGTTTTCAGATTCTTAGCTGGTTTTTTCCAACAAAACTGGGATATCGTATGTGAGGATTTGTGTGAGGTAGTCACTAAACCTCTTAACACAAATAGTTGGGACAACATTATTAATGAGACTTTTATAGTTTTGATTCTAAAAGTAAAATCCTAACTCAGTTTCAGAATTCCGGTCAATTAGTTTGTGTAATGTGCTTTACAAAGTTATGGCTAAAGTTTTAGCCAACAGATTAAAAGCAATAATGCCCTCAATCATATTCCCAAATTAGAGTGCCTTTGTGCAAAGAAGACAAATTGTAGGATAATGTCATAGTTGCATTTGAAGCTTTACATTCAATGCAAAGCAAACTGAAAGGGTCCAAGAGATATATGACATTAAAGATGGACATGAGCAAAGCATATGATAGATTAGAGTGGAACTTTCTTGAAAAGGTCATGAAAATGTTGGGTTTTAACAGGAAATGGATTGACACCATTCTGACGTGTGTGAAAACAGTTTCCGACTCTTTGTTGATCAATGGAAATCCGCAACAATCTTTTCACCATCAAGAGAGATTAGACAGGGTGATCCTTTATCACCCTATCTATTTATTTCATGTTCAGATAGTCTTAGTCAGATGCTCAACAAAACCGAAAAGACAAAGATGATAACTGATCTTCCATTGGCCAGAGGTAAAATGCATATCAATCATTTGTTTTTACAGATGACTGTTTGCTTGTTTGGCAAGCTACTGACTTACAATGGACTAAGATGATGCAACTAATCAGTCAATATGAAATGGAATCCAGACAGAGGTTGAATAAAGAAAAGTCTGCCCTATTCTTTAGTAAGAATACACAAATTGCTACAAGAGACAGAATAACCAGAAGGCAGGCATCAGAGTCACTACCTCATATGAAAAGTACCTCGGATTCCATGCAAACTACATCCTTCATTTGATCAAGACCGTGTTTCGAGTTATGGTGATCAGAGTCATGATCATCTGGTTTCATAGCCATCGCGACACTTGGGGTTTTGGGTTTGCAGTACAAACCCAAATGATCATCTCCATTGAGAAGTCGATAAGCAAGTAATCCAGGAACGAGATTTGCAAGAAACTTCAGGACGCGATATCTCCATCACGTTGAGAAAGAAACAATAAAATTAAAACAGTTTGTTTGAGGGGAACGAGACTTATATAGGTAGCTAGGCATCATGGGAGAATGAAGATCTCCGAAAGCTAATTGGGCAAGAAATCCGAACATTGGTAGGATTGATGCATGCAAATTAATTTTAACATAGTATGGTCCCTGTGAAATTATAAACCACTACTAGTATTGATTTTGGCGGAATTGAATAACGTCTAGCATAGGGATTCTATAAAATTTGTATGTAGTTCTAGTTTTTGGATTCTTAGCTTATTTTTTCCAACAAAACAGAAATATCGTAGGTGAGGATATAAGTAAGGTAGTAACTAAAGCTCTTAAGACAAATAGTTGGGACAACATTATTAATGAGACTTTTATAGTTTTGATTCTGAAAGTAAAAAATCCCAACTCAGTTTAAGAATTCAGGTCAATTAGTTTATGTAATGTGCTTTACAAAGTTATGGCTAAAATTTTAGCCAACAGATTAAAAGTAATATTGCCCTCAATCATATCCCCAAATCAGAGTGCTTTTGTGCAAGGAAGACAAATTGCAGAGAACGTCATAGTTGCATTCGAAGCTTTACTCTCAATGCAAAACAAACTGAAAGGGTCCAAGGGATATGTGACACTAAAGATAGACATGAGCAAAGCATATGATAGATTAGAGTGAAACTTTCTTGAAAAGGTCATGGAAAGAATGGGTTTTCACAGGAAATGTATTGACAACACTGACCTATGTGAAAACAGTTTCCTACTTTTTGTTGAACAATGGAAATCCACAACCAGTCTTTTCACTATCAAGAGGAATTAGACAGTGTGATCCTTTATCACCCTATCTATTTATTCTACGTTTAGAGACTCCTAGTCAGATGCTCATCAAAGCTGAGAAGACAAAGATGATAACTGGTCTTCCATTGGCCAGAGGTAAAATGCATATCAATCAACTATTTTTTGCAGATGACTATATGCTTTTTTGTCAAGCTATTGACTTACAATGGACCAAGATGATGCAACTAATAAGTCAATATGAAATGGCATTAGGACGGAGGTTGAAAAAAGAAAAGTCTGCCTTATTCTTTAGTAAGAATACACAGATTGGTACAAGAGACAGAATAACCAGAAATGCAAGCATCAGAGTCACTACCTCATATGAAAAATATCTCAGATTCCGTGCAAATTGCATCTTTCATATGATCAAGATCGTGTTTCGAGTTGTTGTGATTAGAGTCCCTATCATCTGGCTTCACAGCCATGGCGACACTTGGGGTTTTGGGTTTGCAGAACAAACCCAAATGGTCATCTCCACTGAGCAATCGACAAGAAACTAATCCTCTATGGGAATGAGATTTGTAGGAAAATTCAGGACGCGATCTCTCCATCACGTTGAGAAAGAAACAACAAAATTAAAACAGTTTGTTTGAGGGGACCGAGACTTATATAGGCAGCTAGGCATCATGGGAGAATGGAGATTTCCGAAAGCTACTAGGGCAAGAAATCCGAACGTTGGTAGGATTCATGCATGCAAATTAATTTTAACATAGTCATGTCCTTATGAAATTATAAACCACTACTATTATTGATTTTGGCGGGATTGAATAACGTCTAGCATAGGGATTCTATAAAATTTGTACGTAGTTCTAGTTTTTGGATTCTTAGCTGATTTTTTCCAGCAAAACGGAGATATCGTAGGTGAGGATCTGTGTAAGGTAGTCACTAAAGCTCTTAACACAAATAGTTGAGACAACATTATTAATGAGACTTTTATAGTTTTGATTATGAAAGTAAAAAATCCCAACTCAGTTTCAGAATTCAGGTCAATTAGTTTATGTAATGTGCTTTAGAAAGTTATGGCTAAAATTTTAGCCAACAGATTAAAAGTAATATTTCCCTCAATCATATCCCCAAATTAGAGTGCTTTCGTGCAAGGAAGACAAATTGCAGAGAACGCCATAGTTGCATTCAAAGCTTTACTCTCAATGCGAAACAAACTGAAAGGGTCCAAGAGATATATGACACTAAAGATGGACATGAGCAAAACATATGATAGATTAGAGTGAAACTTTCTTGGAAAGGTCATGGAAAGGATGGGTTTTCACAGGAAATGGATTGACACCATTCTGACCTGTGTGAAAACAGTTTCCTACTCTTTGTTGAACAATAGAAATCCAAAACCAGTCTTTTCACCATCAAGATGAATTAGACAGTGTGATCCTTTATCACCCTATCTATTTATTCTATGTTCAGAGGCTCTTAGTCAGATGCTCATCAAAGCTGAGAAGACAAAGATGATAACTGGTCAATGGTAAAATGCATATCAATCATCTATTTTTTGCAGATGACTGTATGCTTTTTTGCCAAGCTATTGTCTTACAATGGACCAAGATGATGCAACTAATCAGTCAATATGAAATGACATCAGGACAGAGGTTGAATAAAGAAAAGTCTGCCTTATTCTTTAGTAAGAATACACAGATTGGTACAAGAGACAGAATAACCAGAAATGCAAGCATCAGAGTCACTACCTCATATGAAAAATATCTCAGATTCCGTGCAAATTGCATCTTTCATATGATCAAGATCGTGTTCCGAGTTGTTGTGATTAGAGTCCCTATCATTTGGCTTCACTGACATGACGACACTTGGGGTTTTGGGTTTGCAGAACAAACCCAAATTGTCATCTCCACTGAGCAATCAACAAGAAAGTAATCCTGTATGGGAAAGAGATTTGCAGGAAAATTCAGGATGCGATCTCTCCATCACGTTGAGAAAGAAACAACAAAATTAGAATAGTTTGTTTGAGGGGACCGAGACTTATATAGGCAGCTAGGCATCATGGGAGAATGGAGATCTCCGAAAGCTACTAGGGCAAGAAAACCGAACGTTGGTAGGATTCATGCATACAAATTAATTTTAACATAGTCATGTCCCTGTGAAATTATAAACCACTACTAGTATTGATTTTGGCAGGATTGAATAACGTCTAGCATAGGGATTCTATAAAATTTGTACGTAGCTCTAGTTTTTGGATTCTTAACTGGTTTTTAGACAGAATCAACAAAACTGGAATATCGTAGGTGAGGTGATCTGTGTGAGGTAGTAACTAAAGCTCTTAACACAAATAGTATTAACTAAAGCTATAATAGTAACTAAAGCTCTTATCACAAATAGTTGGGACAACATTATTAATGAGACTTTTATAGTTTTGATTCTAAAAGTAAAAAATTCCAACTCAGTTTCAGAATTCAGGTCAATTAGTTTGTGTAATGTGCCTTACAAAGTTATGGCTAAAGCTTTAGCCAACAGATTAAAAACAATAATGCCCTCAATCATATCCCCAAATCAGAGTGCTTTTGTGCAAGGAAGATAAATTGCAGATAACGTCATAGTTGCATTCGAAGCTTTACTCTCAATGCAAAACAAACTGAAAGGGTCCAAGGGATATATGACACTAAAGATGGACATGAGCAAAACATATGACAGATTAGAGTGGAACTTTCTTGAAAATGTCATGGAAATGATGAGTTTTAACAGGAAATGGATTGACACCATTCTAACCTTTGTGAAAACAGTTTCCTACTCTTTGTTGATCAATGGAAATCCACAACCAGTCTTTTCACCATGAAGAGGATTTAGACAGGGTGATCCTTTATCTCCCTATCTATTTATTCTATATTCAGATACTCTTTGTCAGATGCTCAACAAAGCTGAAAAGACAAAGATGATAACAGGTTTTCCATTGGCCAGAGGTAAGATGCATATCAATCATTTATTTTTTGCAGATGACTGTATGCTTTTTTCCAAGCTACTGACTTATAATGGACCAAGATGATGCAACTAATCAGTCAATATGAAATGGCATTAGGACGGAGGTTGAATAAAGAAAAGTCTGCCCTATTCTTTAGTAAGAATGCAGGCATCAGAGTCACCACCTCATATGAAAAATACCTCGAATTCCGTGCAAACTACATCCTTCATATGATCAAGACCATGTTCCGAGTTATGGTGATCAAAGTTTTGATCATCTGGCTTCACAACCATTGTGGCACTTGGGGTTTTGAGTTTGCATAACAAAGCCAAATGATCCTCTCCACTGAGTAATCGACAAGAAAGTAATCAGTTACGGGAACGAGATTTGCAGGAAAATTCAAGACGCGATCCCTCCATCACGTTGAGAAAGAAACAACAAAATTAAAAAAGTTTGTTTGAGGGGACCGAGACTTATATAGGCATCTTGGGAGAATGGAGATCTTTGAAATCTACCAGGGTAAGAAATCCGAACATTGGTAGAATTCGTGCATGCAAATTAATTTTAACATAGTCATGTCCTTGTGAAATTATAAAGCACTACTAGTATTGATTTTGGCGGGATTGAATAACATCTATCATAGGGATTCTATAAAATTTATACGTAACTCTAGTTTCTAGATTTTTAGATGGTTTTTTCCAACAAAAATGGGATATCATAGGTGAGGATCTGTGTGAGGTAGTCACTAAAGCTATTAATAAAAATAGTTCGGACAACTTTATTAATGAGACTTTTATAGTTTTGATTTTAAAAATAAAAAATTCCAACTCAATTTCAGAATTCAGGTCCATTTGTTTGTGTATTGCGCTTTAAAAAGTTATGGCTAAAGTTTTAGTCAACAGATGAAAAACAATATTGCCCTCAATCATATCCCCAAATCAGAGTGTTTTGTGCAAGGAAGGCAAATTGCAGATAATGTCATAGTTGCATTCGAAGCTTTACACTCAATGCAAAACAAACTGAAAGGGTTCAAGGGATATATGACACTAAAAATGGACATGAGCAAAATATATGATAGATTAGAGTGAAACTTTCTTGAAAAGGTCATGGAAAGGATGAGTTTTAATAGGAAATGATTGACACCATTCTGACCTGTGTGAAAACAGTTTCCTACTCTTTGCTGATCAATGGAAATTCGCAACTAGTCTTTTCACCACCAAGAGGAATTAGACACTTAGTCAAATGCTCAACAAAGCTGAGAAGACAAAGATGATAACTATGTTCAGAGGCACTTAGTCAGATGCTCAACAAAGCTGAGAAGACAAAGATGATAACTGGTCTTCCATTGGCCAGAGGTAAAATGCATATCAATCATCTGTTTTTTGCAGATGACTGTATGCTTTTTTGCCAAGCTATTGACTTACAATGGACCAAGATGATACAACTAACCAGTCAATATGAAATCACATCAGGACAGAGGTTGAATAAAGAAAAGTTTGCCCTATTATTTTGTAAGAATACATAGATTACTACAAGAGATAGAATAGCTAGAAATGCAGGCATCAGAGTCACTACCTCATATGAAAAGTACCTCGAATTCTGTGCAAACTACCTCATATGATCAAGACCGTGTTCCGAGTTGTGGTGATCAGAGTTCTGATCATCTGGCTTCACAAACATCGCGACACTTGGGGTTTTGGGTTTGCAGAATAAACCCAAATGATCATCTCCACTGAGTAATCGACAAGAAAGTAATCAGTTACGGGAACAAGATTTGCAGGAAAACTCAAGATGCGATCTCTCCACCATGTTGAGAAAGAAACAACAAAATTAAAACAGTTTGTTTGAGGGGACCGTGACTTAATTAGGCAGCTAGGCATCATGGGAGAATTGAGATCTCCAAAAGCTACTAGGGCAAGAAATCCGAACGCTGGTAGGATTCATGCATGCAAATTAATTTTAACGTAGTCTTGTCCCTGTGAAATTATAAAGCCCTACTAGTATTGATTTTTGTTGGGATTGAACAACGTCTAGCATAGGGATTCTATAAAATTTGTACGTAGCTCTAGTTTTCGGATTCTCAACTGGTTTTTTCCAGCAAAGCTAAGATATTGTAGGTGAGGATCTGTGTGAGGTAGTCACTAAAGCTCTTAACACAAATAGTTGGGACAACTTTATTAATAAGACTTTTATATTTTTAATTCTAAAAGTAAAAAAATCTCAACTCAGTTTCAAAATTCAGGTCAATTAGTTTGTGTAATGTGCTTTACAAAGTTATGGCTAAAGTTTTAGCCAATAGATTAAAAGCAATACTACCCTTAATCATATCCCCAAATCAGAGTGCTTTTGTGCAAGGAAGGCAAATTGCAGATAATGTCATAGTTACATTTGAAGCTTTACACTCAATGCAAAGCAAACTGAAAGGGTCCAAGGGATATATGACACTAAAGATAGACATGAGCAAAACATATGATAGATTAGAGTCAAACTTTCTTGAAAAGGTCATGGAAAGGATGGGTTTTAACGGGAAATGGATTGACACCATTCTGACCTGTGTGAAAACAGTTTCCTACTTGATCAATGGAAATCCACAATAGTCTTTTCACCATCAAGAGGAATTAGACTGGGTGATCCTTTATCACCCTATCTATTTATTCTATGTTCAGAGGCTCTTAGTCAGATGCTCAACAAAATTGAGAATACAAAGATGATAACTGATCTTCCATTGGCCAGAGGTAAAATGCATATCATTCATCTATTTTTTGCAGATGACTGTATGCTTTTTTGCCAAGTTACTGACTTACAATGGACCAAGATGATGCAACTATTCAGTCAATATGAAATGACATCCGGACAGAGGTTGAATAAAGAAAAGTCTACCCTATTCTTTAGTAAGAATACAGAAATTGCTACAAGTGACAGAATAACCAGAAATGCAGGCATTAGAGTCACTACCTCGTATGAAATGTACCTCGGACTTCCGTTTTTAATAGGTAGATCTAGAACCAAAGAATTCAAATGAATCCTTGACAAGGTCAGTAGCAAGATGAACAATTGGAAGATAAAGTTTCTATTATAGGCAGGAAGAGAAGTATTACTAAAATCTGTTATTCAGGCCATCCCCACCTACTCGATGGGTGTTTTTAAAATGCCAAATAGATTGTTGATGGAATTAAACAAAATGATGAAAGGATACTGGTGGTGGCAAGCAATTCAAGAAAGAAAGATTAATTGGTTGAGTTGGTCTCAAATGGGGCAGTCCAAAAGTAAACGAGGGTTAAGATTCAAAGAATTTGAGAATTTTAATATTGTTTTGCTTGCAAAGTAAGGATGGAAGTCAGTAACCAATCCTAACTCTCTAGCAGCTGCAGTTTTGAAGCTAAAGTACTTTCCAAAGTCAGAATTCTTAAGTGCCAAGTTGGGAAGCAACCCCTCCTATATCTGGAGAAGCATTTTATTAGCTAGATCCCTTCTCAAAGAAGGACTTATCTAGCGTATAGGCAATGGAAAAATAGTGAAATTATGGTCAGATCCATGGCTACCTCAACCTATGCTATACAAACCTCAAAATGGAGACAGATTATTGGGGAATGATGCTAAAGTGGAAAGACTTTTAGTAGCTGACACAAAGAGGTGAAATCTTCCTTTAATACAAACTATATTCAATAAGAAGGAAGCTGATCTCATTGCTCAAATCCCAATCAGTCAGTGCAGGCAGCCATACAAGATAATTTGGAGAGGCAATGCAAATGGTAACTTTATAGTTAGAAGTGCTTACCATTTACAAGGGAAGCAGATGGAGAGAACAAGAGGCCAACAATCTCACAATCCTAATCTTAGAGAAGAATGGACTAAAATCTGGAAGATTGACATATGGCCTCCTGCAGCAAAAAATTTCTTGTGGAGAGCTTGTAAGAACATATTGTCCACCAAGCTTAATCTATGCAAAAGGAAAGTACTGGATGATCCTACCGGCCTTATGTGTTTAATGGAACCAAAAAGCATAGAACATATACTGTGGGAATGTGTCTCAACAAATGATTTTCTCAGTTTATGTACCAGAAAAATACAGAAAAGTCAGAGCTCAGTTAAGAGTCTCAAAGAATTGATGCAACAAATGTTCAAGAAATTGAATAAGGATGAAATGTAGGAGCTAACTCTAATATTCTAGGCCTTATGGTGGAGAAGAAATCAACTAGTGCTCAAGAATATTTACATTGACCCAAACTCTGTAATCAAAAGAGTTAGACACCTGCAAGATGAGATCTCATCAATACAGAAAATAGAAGCTACTCAAACTTCATCTGTTAACTCAAGAAGAATAATGTGAGAATGTTCACCTCAAGGCTTTTACAAAATCAACTGGGATGTGGCAATTGATAAGAATGTTTGTAAAATAGGAATTGGTGCTGCTGTTAGAGATGGATGACAGTTCTTTGGCTACCTTGAGAGAGAAACAAGACTCAATTCCAGAACCTTTGTTAGCAGAGGCCATAGTTGAACGTAGAGCAGCCAAATTTGGATTGGAACTGGGTATGTACAGAGTAATTTTGGAAGGAGATTTCCAAATAGTTGTTAAAGAAGTACAACAGATAAAACAACAAGAGAGCAATTTTGGAATGATAATTTCAGATCTGAAAGAAACACTAGCTAAATATGAGGAATGACGAATTTGTCACTTAAATCATGAGGGTAATTCAGTTGCTCATGAACTAGGAAATGCTGCATTACATGTAATTGATTACATAGTTGACATGGAGGAAACTCCAAACTGTCTTCAGTCCTTGTAACATGATCATGTTATCAATGAATGAGGATATTTCAAAGAAAAAAAAATTACATATTTAAATTTATCTCTTCTCAAAAGCTAATAAAACCAATAATTAGTATAAATTTAAGATCAGTAATATGTTTATCCTACTCACCATTATTTTATATTTATCCTTCCACTATTTAATGATATAGTCTTAGATGATTAAAAACTATTTATTATATTTTATTTATTAGTGAATTATCATTTAATATCATATCAAGGAATTTTGAGAGAATATAATAAAAAAGATGATAAGTGAATTTTTTCTAAATTTATCATGAGCCATCAATAGTACTGCGCGTGGTCTAATAGTATGTATACAGCAGTACTCCGGCCAATTCCCGCAATTGGTAATCGGAAAATTAAAGTTTTCAAGTTGAATATATATATATATATATATATATATATATAATACTAATACCGATAGGATACCTATATATTAGAGCATCCCCATCCCCATCCCTATCCGGATGCGTAAAGTACTGTTATCTTTAAAATTTGGAGATCAAATTTAGGAGAAGCTGAAAAGGAGCCTCCCATCCCATTCCCTAAAATAGGGATTTGTTTTAGGGGATCCACAATCGTTCCCCATTTGGGGAACCACTGTACATCCTCAATCGATCGAACCCTAAATCTGTTGCTGTTGGTCCTGCGTTCCTTTCTTCCTCTCGATTACAGCAAAGACCAAAATCGCTCGCGCCTACCTTCGTTCATAGGTAAGGATTCCGTCTGTTCATCTTTCAATCTGTTATTGCAAGCAACTTTTGTATTTTTGTTTTCACAAAAGCGGTAGCACATATTGAAGGTGGGCAGTTTTGTCAAAACCCGTTGAGCTCAAAAGCTGTGTGAAATCATGAATCATGATCATCTTCAATTAATATCCTCTAGTTGTAGTTTTTGTTGTTTGGCTGAGGATTTTTAATAGGTTGATTAAACATTCTCTGAAACCCATTTCCCCATCTGGGTTTCGGTTCTTACACTCCTTTATATTTTTACAATGATTTCTGTTTTTACTCGTTGTTTCCATGGAATTTATTTTTTCTTATGATAATTTTTTGAAGTTTTCCTTTTGTGATTCTCTTCAGATCTATCCAGATTAGATTTGTCACTAGAGACGAGTCTTGGCTGCCTTTCTTTTGCCACTAGAGACGAGTCTTGGCTATTCATTTGCATTTTTGGGTCGTTTTAGGTTCGTTTGAGTTTGTCTTGCTTGCTTGGTTCTGTTGAGTTTTAGTTTTCAAATGGAATACTCTGTGTGCAGCGTTCTCGTATAGTTGGATGAAGCTGAAATTATTGGGGGAAAACATCTTTTCTGTGCAACTGAGTGTTGATATCAAGATATGAGGTATTCAGATAAGAGGAAGTTAGGAACATTATTGATGTTGCGTCTTGAGAATTTTTTTTTTTAACGAGAAGTATTTTGATTCGGACTAAGAGGAAAATATGCAGAGCTTGATAAAGTACTTGAATAAAGATTAACGTACGTAGAGCTTAACTTTTCTGAGTTGGTAGATCTATATGTTGAGATGATGACACAAAGCTTATTATGATGCCTTTTTGGCTTTGAAGCAGTAAAATAATAACGTGAGAACTTATTATCAATGTGGTATGTGTTTGGACTTGTTTGAAGCAGTAAAATAAGTGATTCAAGTCAACCAGTTTGGACTTGTTTGTGCCCTGTGTTTGCTGGTTTGAGCCAATGTGGTCTCTTTAATTATTATTCTCATGGATTGAGCTCTGTTGGTTTGACAAAGTTAATTTATGTTCTTATGTTCTTATGCATTTTGCTTGCTGCTTAGTATTGGATTTTCCTTCTTTAACCCCTCAGCTGTGAATTGGTCTGTGCTATTGGGACCTTTGCAGTGTTTGGTACTGATGAATAATTATTACTTGTGGGGAGGGAGGGGGCTGCATGTCTACTGTTAGGCTATGATGATGGTGTTTAGTGGGGTAATTCATAAGTGTTAGTGGGCCCCATTGAGATGGCGGGGTAATCCTCACCTGAATGACCATTTTGCAGTTTGTAATATTTTTCACAAAAGGCACGTGGGGTTTGGGTAAGGTTTTGCAGCCATTTGATGTTGGGCTCGTGTCTCACACATGATGTAAATTCTGCAAACTATTCTGAGCCATATTTAAAACACACAATTGTTTAGGGAAGTGGATGTGAATGCTCTTATTAAAACATTTGCAAACTAATTTTGTTATTGGATTTGAGTTGTCTTAACCTCTCGGTGGTGATGATGAGAAAATATGAAAATGGTGATGGAACACTTTCGCACACACCGCCATGGCATGGTAACCCCGATAGCCAATAAATAGTGGCAACCGGTTGTTGCAGCCATGCAAGGGAGGGTGGCAAGTGTGGTCATACGTTGCCATAGGATTCCTGAGTCAACTACCAAAATCACTTGCAAATGTAGTTCTTAATTGTCTAACATGTGTACCACATTTCCATGTTTACAAATTTTTAGCAGAAGAGCATGGAAATACGTTCTTCACCAGCCTCCTGATTCAGGAGCTTGAACTTGACCACATTTATGTTGGTCAAAGTGAACATCCTGTGACTTTGGATAACTCTCCACCCCCGCCCCAAGTAGAGCCTCCCTCTCAAAGAAAATCAGCTAGGGGTGTAAACTTCACCCCCGAAGAAGACAAGTTACTTGTCTCCGCATGGCTGAATAGTAGCATTGATGTCATCCAAGGAACGGACCAAAAACATGCCCCACTTTGAGAAAAAGTTAGTCAATACTTCAATGATTATAAAGAAAGTACAAATGAGCGGAGTGTTGGGTCCTTAATACATCAGTGGTCTTCCATTCAAAAGGCGACGAACAAATTTTGTGCTAAACTCGTCCAAGTTGAAGGGCTGAATCAAAGTAGCATGAATGAGCAAGACAAGGTATAAGCATCCACTTATTTATTATTGACAACACTTAATTATCATTTTTATGCGTTATGTTTCCTTTATCTTTAATAGGGTGGTTAATTATTTGATTTTCATTTTAAATTGGAAGTTTGACAAAGCGAAAGTCATGTACCAGTCACGTACATCAGCAGTGGCAACTAATTCACCCATTGATTCCGTGGGTGGTACAAAGGGTGAGAATCTGGAAACTAATGATGTCATCGAATTGGATAGGCCAATAGGGAGAAAAGCTAAGAAAGGAAAACGTAAGGCCCAAGGCAGGGCCTCAGATGAAAGTATACTCTCCTAGAGGAGTCACATGCTCAAGAGAAAGAATTTTTCCGACTCAAGGCCGAGAAGATGGCATATGAACAAGAAATGGAAGGAAATAAAAGTAGTCAAGAGGACAAAAGATTGAGGTTGGAGGCGGAGAAACTGGAAATCGCCCGGTGGGAGAGAGAGGAGCGCATAATGTTGCTCGATGTGAATACGTTAAATGAAGTTCAACAGATATATTTCCAGCAACTTCAAAGAGAGATATTGGCACAACGCAATGCATCCTCAGATTGAGGCATTTATTTTTTTTGCAACTAAACCTTTATTCAATATTAAAGGTGATGTATATTATGTACCACTCGCTTGTGGCACTTTTCTGCGTTTATTGTATTATATAATCTATACGTTTGCAAAGTTTTATTAAGAAGATAAAAAATGTGGTCGTTGAATTAGAGTCTAGCATGGATAGATGTTGCTTGATTACAACTCGACATTACAAATCCTTAAACTATTACAGATAATGAAAAAAATACAATAACTTTTGAGCATGTTCTTGAACCAAACATGTTTTTTAGAATGGAAATTCTAGAAACTTTCATACACCGTCACTACTAATGATAAATAGAGAATCCAACACAACCTTCTCTTCTATTGTTGGGAATATAATTGCCAATGATGTTCAATTAAATCTGCTTGTAGTTGATGATGTGTCGAGCTGTCTCTAATTTCATGATGACACTGAATGAAGTTGATAAACTCGTTTGTTGGATTACGCGACAATTCTGGAATATCATCATCAAGTTAATCATACTCCATGTTCAGACCCTAACCATCATCACGCTCGTCCTCAATAATCATGTTATGTAAAATAACACATGCTTTCATTATATTTGTTAGATCATTGACTTTGAATAATCGGGAAGGTTCACAAACGATTGCAAATCGATGTTGAAGTACCCTGAAGGCACGCTCGACATATTTTCTTGCAGATTCTTGTGCTGTGACAAAGTTTTTCTTCTTATTCCCTTGGGGTGATGGAATCATCTTCATAAATGTTGACCACTTGGGATAAATACCATTGGCAAGGTAGTACCCCATAGTGTAGTCATTGCCATTGATTGTGTAATCGACTGGTGGAGCACGCCCTTGGGCAAGTTCTATGAAAATAAAAGATCTATCTAGCACATTAATATCGTTATGTGAACCAGACATACCAAAAAATGCATGCCATATCCAGAGATCATATGAAGCAACTGCTTCTAAAATAATAGTTGGTTCACGGATGTGGCCAGAGTACATACATTTCTAGGCAGCGAGACAATTTTTTCACTTCTAATGCATGCAATCAATGCTTCCCAGCATTCCTGGGAATCCCGTTGTTCACCAACCACAAGCAATCGAGCAATATCATTGAAATTTGGAGACCATAAATATTCATCTGAAAAACAGTTACGATTGTCTTGCAAAATGTTTTGAGGCTCTCCATTGCAATGCTTTCTCCAATACATATGTATTGATCCATAAAATCTCCAGTATCCCCATAGGCCAGCATTCTAAGTGCTACGGTTATCTTTTGCATAGAAGATAAACCGAGTCTTCCGGCATTGTCTCTTCTCTGGACGAAGTAGGGCTCATAAGCCTCTAACTCATTCAGAATACGGAGAAACAGAGGATGACTCATCCGAAATCTCATTCGAAATAGATTGGAAGAATATACTGAATTTTCTGCAAAATAGTCATGAAAAATGCGCTCGTGCCCTTGAATATGATAACGTTGAATAAACTTATGACGTTGGCGATTGCCACGATGTCTCGATGACTCTCCATCAGCCTCGGCATTAATAACAACATCGAACTCATCATCAGATAACAAGTATATAAGCAATTTACGAAAAAAAGAACGAGCCATTTGATGAAGGGAGTTGGAGATGAGACTTGGATTTTTGAGAATGTGAATGCAAGTAGAATGCGTATTTATAGAGAAAAAATTTACTGTTACATATAAGACACAAAATGTTACCGTTGGAGAAAAGACACAAAAGTTACCGTTAGGGAAAAGATACAAAAAGTTATCGTTGGAGAAGAGATAAAAAAAGTTACCGTTAGATAAATGACAAAGTATGTGTACTAATCATGACAAATTCAAAATATTACCGTTGTACTATTTTGTAAAATACTTGATCATCAATACGTGGAAAATGCACATATTTTAAAAAATTATTATTTTTAATACCGATGTTGAATTGAAAAATAGTATTGTATCTGGAAAAAAAAATCGTTTAAGTATTTATAAAATGTGATCTTCGAAAAGAAGAGAATAAGACAAAAGAGTTAATGGTTAAAAATGGAAATGGAAGTGAGAGAAAAAAGTAATAAAGAAATAATAGAAGAATATTATTTTAATAGAATAGAGAAAGGATATGGAATGAGATGTAGAAGATTTTTTGAAGATGAGTAAAATTTAGGATAAAATTATAGGAAGTATCATTTTTAGCTAAAATTTAGGGAGAATTTTAGGGAACCCAATGGGGCTGCTCTTATAGAGTTAGTCTACATATATTTCCTAAATTCATACAAGTTCATATAATTATGTTTTAAAAATATTTAAAATTATAATAATATTCTTTTTAAAATGATATTTTTTTTTCCTTTTTTCTCCCATTCATCAATTGGACAGCACATGCAGTCCACCACTTAGGATTGTAAATAGAATTTCTCTACATTATAAGAAAAATTATACTTACAGTCGTGAGTGCGCAAACCCCATATAATCATTTTGAAAAAAATGAATAAACACGAGATCTACATGAAAAAAATTAATATTTTAACAGTGGACTCTATTATTTTTCAAAGTGATTGCACGACGCTTCTGCATTCCACGACTATATGTAGCATTACTCATATTATAAACTCCTTAATTAATTATTTTTTATCCTTTTCACTTAGACAACGTCCTAACTTGAAAATGAACTTCTAGCTGTTCCAACCTTTCAAAGATTCCAAGCTAATTAACATTATGATCACTAACCATGCACCCAAATTAAAGCAAAAATTATTCGCTTGCAGTAACGGACAAGATCAACTGGCGGTTGTCTCATTCATTTTTTGTAATATATACATGATCATGATAATATAATTAATTAGTGAAAGTATGACAGATCGACAAAACTTAGTGGACTCAGTTAGGCCCTCCACAGTGCTATTCCAGTGAGACTATATATATTCATGTCTTATATATTAATATCTCCCTTTTAGAAATACCATCGTGTGCGTTAATGCGCGGTTGGTGGAATCTAGATCTGATTGCAACGGTACGTACTCTACTTTGGGAACCCTACCTTTCTCATGGGACGAAAATTAATATTCTACAAGAAGTAAGCTTATAATTTAATTTAAAAGGTTATGATCAATCTTAATTAAGCTAAAATGTTCGATCTTTTGATGGTCAATGATGAGCTAGCATAGAATTAAGCATATATATGGAAAAAAAATTAATTATAAGCGATTCTGCGTACTAATACGTACACTCATTCAATATAATTAATCAGAAAATAAATTTTATTAAAAATAGTACTAATTTAAATTTAAAATATAAAAATAACATTAATACGTAAATTGATACGCAAACTTGTTCGTACGTATAAAAGATCATATATAAGTGCTATCCCTCTCTATCTTGGCAAAATTAAGTGGCTCCACAAAATGAGGAACAGTCTCGCGTCGTCGATCATAATAAGTAAGCATTGCATCATGCATGTTGTATACAGCACTTTTGCTCGACTGTAATGCACATCAGTACTACGTAAGCGTGCGGGATAAAATTACTTTTGAGAAGTCGCCTAGCTTAATTAGTCACTTGATATTATTTTTTCGATAACATATATGTATTAATTATATATGATGAATCGGATTTTAATTTACATAAAAAAGTTGAAGGAATATTGTATTTTTAATTTGTAATATATACTCAATTAGTTGCTTATTAAATATTGCATGTACTTGATCGCGCAAAAGCCTTCATAATCTAAAGCTATATTTGAAATGTCGACCTCATGTTAGATACAAATTCTAAATAGTCAAGTTTCATACAAGTCTTTTGTAAAACAATGAGTTTCACTAATAAATAATAGTTTTTTTTTACACTTATTTAAAGTGAGGTTTACTTTTTTAAAAAGGCTTGTATATATAGAACTTGTCTATTTGGAGCTTGTAAAAATCATTTCTCTTATTATATATATTAGCCAAGTCTGAGAATGCCGAAATGCATTATTCTAGTGCATGTAAGATACCTCAATCGTGTCAATATATATATGGCCTTTTTAACACTTCCATTGCGTTCCCATGCATTATAAGGTGGTAGGCGAGACGTTGGTACTGTCAACTGTGGTACAGTTCGAGTTCCTCCAAATACGTACGAGTACTTTTATCAGAGAAAGGGAGAGAGATAGAGCTGTGGATTATACACCAATACTGATTGAAGACATACATAATAGAGATTACATTTGCTTATTACCATATTACATACGATCAGAACGAGCTTCATACAACAGAATCTGTCTAAATAAAAGACCAAAGAAGACGTACATAAACATTAAACACGTACAAGGTCTAGCTGATGAAACATATACGAGGAATCAAACGAAAACACATGATGGATTACGTACAAGTCATCACATGACACACAACAACCTCTATTATTAGGTACATTCATGCAATCTAAACCTCATAAATCAAATGATCTTTCAGTTGTGAATGGATTAATGACCAACTCCGGGGCTATGGCCTGGGGTCGTGGGACGGAAAGCTTCGAGTACGTATCCATTTGAAGTTTTAATACCGTGGCGCAAGTACGACTGGGTTTGGCTTGCAACAATTTTTCTAGGCTCTACTAGTACTACTACTGTTGCAACGCCTTTTGCATCTGGACTCAGGCATTTTACACACTTCAACATCTTCCATGGTTTCACATTTCTTCCTTCAACGAGGACAAATTCATGACAGAAAATGATCATTAGAAAAAATAAACAAGTGCAAGCAGCATTGGCCATGGTCAGAGATATTTAATGGCCGGACTTCTGCAAAGGAATATATTCTAAGAACTCAGAGCTCAAAGATGATACGTGAATGTGTGATTTGCGAGAGGGGAGGGGCCGGGTTTCTTTCTATCTATGTGTTTAGAAGGCAGCAATGAACGATGAAAACCCGTCACTTAAGTCGGTATTTAAGGAGCCAAAAAGGCAACGCCTTCGTGTGAATTGAGACCACAAACTACGAATAAAATATTAAATATATATAAAAAACGATAAACAAAAAGAGAAAATTAAGCTGCCCCAAGCATGGAGGAATTCAATTCCACATCCACAATTGGCTGCGCCTGCACATGAGATCCAAGTAAAACTATTGATATGGACCGCATGCAAACCCTTTCTTCCAATGTATATATCTTATAGAGTCTAGGCTGCTGGCCAGCAATGACTGATGGGTCATGTGCGCCCAGCATAAATTTGTATTTTATTTTTTTTTTATTTTTTTAACATATTTAAATATTTTTAAAAAATAAAAAAAATACATCAATATACAAAAAGTTACTTTCTTAATTAAATTAAAAAATAAAAATATTTAAATACATGAACAATTAAAGTGAAGAGACAAACTCATGCAACAAATTACTAACATTTTCCTATCTTATATATTTTTTCCTGGTTATAATTAAATTTCCTGACAAGTGAGAAGAGCTCGAACTGAGTTTTCATGGCTTTGCTAAAAGATGCCCTTTTTATATATTAATGCAGCTGATCATGTACGTACGTCTGATAATGTATAGTTAATTTACAGTTAATTTTATATTTCCACTGTAGTGCGAGAATCTTTCATTTTCTAAGGATTTTCTAAGGAGTTGTTTGGATTCAGAGATAAGTTGAGATAGGTTGAGATGGTTTGTAAATAGTAAAATAAAAGTTAAATTATTTATTATATTTTGTGTGGAAATTTAGAAAAGCTTTTTTGGGATTTGAAAAAGTTAAATTGTTTATTATATTTTGTATAGAAATTTAAAAAAATTGTAATAATGAAATGAGATAAGTTGAGATGAGTTTTTGAATCCAAACCTCTCCTTATATTCACGAAAAGAAAAAAGAAATAATTGTTTTTTGTCATGAGTTGGTTTTTTTGGCCTCCGGGGGTGGGAGTTGCCCTTAACTTTAGACTGCGTTTGAATATTGTTGAATTGAGTTGAGTTGAATTGTTAAAATATTATTTTTTAATATTATTATTATTTTGATATTTGAAAAAGTTAAATTATTTATTATATTTTGTATTAAAATTTAAAAAAATTATAATGATGAGTTGAGATGAATTGAAATGAATAGAAGATCCAAAAGTACCCTTAATGATGTAGTACTTGAAACCCTAGCTCACGTGGAGTACTAAAGTATTACAGCCATATATATATAGGTATGAATAACGTTATTTGTCTCGACAGGTCTCGATTTTTTATTTATTCAACGATTAAAGGAGTATTTTTTAAAAAAAAAATGTGTAAGGGTATTAAAAAAAAGTCTTATTAGGTATAAGCTGCTTGGCGCATCAAATCTCGTACTAATACTTACATAATTTTTTTTATTGAAAAAAAAAATAAAAACAAAATTTTGAGAGAAAAAAAAGTTCTCTGTCTCATAAAAATTACTTTTATTTTTAATTCACACCGTTTCATTAAATAAATATCTTATATATCAATATCGATATAGAATTTAATACACAAACTAGCTTGCAAGGAAACTTTTTTTTAAAAAAAAAAAAAAAAAAAAAAAAAAATGTAGCCCTTATATATCGGACCCATCCGGTCTAGCAGGACTCGTATAGGCATTGATCTCAAGCTACAGTCCTCCTCTGTACTGAATCTCAGCCAACTTAAAGTACGAATATTTACAGTACTAGTACAGATCGTTTCGATCGATCAATGAAATGGAATTTAATTAGCCATTGGATTACAATCGAATGCCCGATCGCAGTCAACCAGCTTGCTTGTATGTAACCTTTAGAAGAGCCCAAAGGTCGTTTTAATTCTTCGAAAAATTCGTAGTGAATGCATGCGTACGTCTATACTATAAAAATAAGTTGGAGAAAGTCAGGATTTCTTTTTAGAGCTTTGCTCCGCAATCCATATATTTTTTTAATTTTTAAAGTTTTTAATATTTTTTTTTAAATTTTTTTTTGAATTTATTCTTTTTAAATTATTTCAAATTTTTTATTCATTATTCATATAATAAATATTTAATAAATAAAAAAATAATATAAAATATGAAGTGTTAAGAAATTGTGAAGATTTTTTATTTTTTTTATAGGCTATAGCCTTGAAAAGGTCGCAGAGGAAAATTTTATGGGCCGCACTACACGAGCCACCGAGATTTCTACCGAGCAATTCTTTTGAATATGTATTTTTCTTTTAATAATTTTAAATATTTTAAAGAATAATTTATATTATCATTAAAAAATAATTTTTTAATCATTAAAAAAAATGCAAAATATTATCGAGACCCATATTGGCACATTATTGGATCCCTATCATTTTCCAAATTTTATACCCTTCAGAGCATCCTCATTGGCTTGGCCAAATGAAGAGATTAGCTAAAATTTAGATAATTTGTATAAAAAAGACTCTACATTGGATTGGTCATCTCTAAAATAATTTGAATTTCTGCTACAGTGATTAGCCAAATATAGAGAACTACAATTGGTTCACCAAACATTAAAATAATAATTTCTCACTCCAATTAAGTTTAATCTCAATTTTTTTATTAGCATTAAATGACATTTGAAAATATGATTTTTTTAATATTAATTTAATTAGAATATAATTATGATTAATATTAAATGGTAGACTTATAAAATGTGATACAAATAAATTAAATAAAAAAATTATTAATTTAATACAATTGGTTCACCAAACATTAAAATAATAATTTCTCACTCCAATTAAGTTTAATCTCAATTTTTTTTATTAACATTAAATGATATTTGAATATATGATTTTTTTAATATTAATTTAATTAGAATATAATTATTATTAATATTAAATTGGTAGAATTATAAAATGTGATACAAATAAAATAAATAAAAAAATTATTAATTTAATAATATTTTATTATTATATAGAGAGTGAATGGCTAATCCAATGTGGAGATTGAATTTAAATAGAATAGGCAAATGTAAAAAAGTGTGATATTGGCTAAATTTTGAAGATAAATTTGGCCAATCCAATGAAAATGCTCTTATAAGCACACTGATCTTCCAGGAATCTAACTAGATGCCTAGCCTACCTTATAGTCTATAGATGACATTTTTGCGGCTGGCAATATCATTTTTTTTTATTAAAGAGAAATTATTAGATGATCATGACGTAATTGTATGATTAATATTATATATGTTAAAAAAGTAATGCTATGTACAATCGTAGAATGCGTAAATGGCGTGCAGTTATTTTGAAAAAGAGTAAGATCCACTGTTAAAAAATTAATTTCTTTTTATGTGAGTCTTATATTTATTCACTTTTTTCAAAATGACTGCACGACACTTACATACTCACGACTGTAAGTATTATTTTTTATGTTAAAATATTAATATTGCATTTGATTATTACTAGTTAAAATAAAAACTGAAAAAGGATACAATTTTAGTAGTACCTGCAGACTGGTTTTATTTCATACCTTTTTCACCTAGTTTATATTATAGGGCTTAAGCAAGCGAAAGAAAAATGTAATTCATTAAATGACAGTATTTTTATTGTATATATTCATCCAAAATAACAAAAAATCATAACGTCCAAACTACAAAGAAAGTCATATGGACTTTACTTCTTTTTGGTATTAATATTCCTTAATTTTCAACTATTTATAAAGAAAGTCATAAATTAAAGAAAACAACTGTAAATTAGATTCTTTTTTTATTTATCATACAAAGTAGTAAAAAGCAGGATTATTTTATAACATTAATTTGGCTTTCATATATAATAGAGAAATACTTTAGTCACAAAAGAATTACATAAAAATAAATTCACAAACTCATGACGTGGCTTAATGATGTACGTCAGATTGTAAAGTTACTTTTAATATAATATATATAGATCTAACGGATCATGTAAAACCACGTTAGTTTATGAATTTACTTTTATTTAATCTCTTTGTGACTGTAGCAGTTAATCTCACATTTCTCTATATAGTATGCCAGCTGCTTCCGTTGCATGCAGCCTGCATGTGGATGTATGCTGTTCAATCTTAATTAATTTTGTGTGCGCGCGCAGCTTCTCAATATATTATCCTGCGTGAAAAAGTGCTGATCTATTGGCTTCTCTCCTTCTGGCCTGGGAACTCTTTTGAATATAAAAAGTGATCTACATGATACGCTAATAAGGGCTCTTTAAATAGTAAAAAGTACTATATATATATATATATATAGCTTAATGAGCATGCATTATTATACTAGCTAATGCTCTTAATTTATAATATTTGGAACAATAAGAGTGGCCAAATATTCAATATCGGCCTAGACCTCGTTTCTGTACATGCCTAGTCATGATTAATTTGGTTCTTCGTTTTTACTTTGAAAAACATGACCAACGCCAGGGCTGCCATCATGTCCGGGTGCTGTGGGCCGGTAATTATCTTTGAATCCTGTAAGAGAATGCCTAACACCCTTGCCCTTTGCTAGTGCCTTTGATTCAACATCCGCTTCCTGGTTTTGGAATGAATGGCCAACCCCAGGGCTATTGCCAGGCACTGTCGGTCGGAAATCATCTTTATTATGCGCCGCATCTGAGTCGCGGAAGCCAAAGCTGTAATTTGGTTTCATGGGCGGGACAGAAGCTTCTTTCTTTCTTGTCACAGATTGATCGACAGTACTAGGAATGTGACTTGCGTATGTTGTTTTTGGATCATATTGAACATGCGGTGCGGCGCTGTCAAAGGATTTGATCATGGCGGCCGATTCGCTGCCTCGTTTTCTCGTTTCCCCGCTAGAGCCATGCAGATCTCTAGGGCTTCTCATGTACTGATTTTGCTTTGTTGACTTTATTTTCCTTCCTTGAATTACCAGAGCTTCATGGAAAGAAACCAGTACAAGAAGAATGACACATTTATACAAGGCTTGGAATTTTTCCATTAGCGAAGGAAAGTAATGGACTCGGTTTTTTTGTATGATAGAATGAGATGGCTCTGAAAAAATTCAGGCAGTAAGAGGAAGGAGGAGTTGGACAGGGAGGTACGTACGTAGAAGCCCGATGATGACACAAGTTCTTGTTTGCTTTAGTATTTATAATCGTGGAGATCAGTGTTTCATTCCTAATATTAGAATCAACTTAACCACTAGGTTTTCTATAAACTATTATACGGACTGAATGCTCTCAAATTTGAATGGTTTGCAAGTTTTGAGCTTTTAAAATGCCCTGATCTGATCATTAGAGAATCTACATAATTGGAGTCCCCTGCAAGATCATTCTCCAGAATTAATTTCCTTGTGCCTTGACCCACTACTACTCATCATGTATCCATCGGTTTTATTTTATATCATGTTATTGTTTCTTTTCTTCATAATGAAATAGAAAGATATCCTTTGGTGTCTTTGGCTATGGATTTCTGACCGGGTGGGTTTCGCTTGCTGTTGTACGTTGCTTTATTTGTTTTTTATGTAACCAGCATATATATATATATATATATATATATAGTTAGGAGGTGCTGTCGGCTTGATTTTTATCGGGTTCATATTGAGACAGACTCTCAACTTCTAGTCAACTGGGTTACTAGGGATATTTGTAATATTTGATATCTTCAAGATATTTGGGATGAGATCCAAGCTTGCCTTCTTTGCATGGACTATAAAATTACTCATATCTATTGCGAAGGTTATAATATTATGGCTGATTTTCTTACTAAGCAGGGTGATGTGAGTTTACATAAGGAATGGATTGATGCATGTTAGCAATACTTTATCTAGTTAATTAATAGGCCGATGGCCTTCTTCACATTTATCTAGTTAGTTAAGAGGCATTCTTCACACGGACATAATTGGTTTTACTTAATAGAGGTTAATTATCAAAATGAGGTACTTATTGGTTTTTGCTTCTCAGATCTTTGTTATTTTCTTGTATGTGTGATTTCTTGCAAGTTGGTTTCTTAGGGTTGTTCTTTCTATTTTGTTTGAAATTTGTTGGTTTTCTTAGTTTGTGGTTGGGTTTTTTGGTTTTTGATACCTAAGTTTTGGTCTTTATGCTTATTTATAATCTTCAGGTATCTGGTTGTAATTACCACGGTTTTTTTTTTGTCAAAATTTAGGGTTATTAATAAAATTGAGGTACCGTCCTCTTCTTAAAAAAATAATAAAAAAAGATATGTGCCTCTATTGGATAAACAGATACTTTCTTGCGATGATCATACTACAGAATTACCCAAATATTCTTACTAACTCTATCCTAACCGAAGTGAACATGCCGCACGTTCAAGCTGACTTGCAGAACAATTAATTATGATCAATATTTGAACTTATACCCTTGTACCTATATTGAGGTTTTTTACAAGCTTGGCCCTAGCTAGACCGATTGATGGCCTTAATTAATTCATCAAGCTCCATATATGTATATATAGTTGCTACACTGTTTTAAATGTTATCATGATCATCTCATTACCGAAAACAAACGAGTCCTAATCGATTCTTCCTTGACAGGTAGGCCAGGTTCAATTAAGAGATATATATATATATATATATATATATATATATATATATATATATAAGGTGTACGTGTTAATTTAGAATAAAAATTTTAGTTGGCTGGCCTTCACCTAGTACCAGTACTACTGAATTGCAAGGCACCAAAAATCTAGGGATTCTGTGTACGCTCCACTTACAAATGCATAATATTATATGCGGACGGCTGTACATGCAGCTTGAAGCTGATCTTTTGGTCGAACGACAAAATCAACAAAACACATCATATCTGTCCATGATTACAAAAAAGACGATGAACGTAAGGATATTAATTCAATATTCTTGGAACTATTCTCTATTAATATACGTTACGTTATTTGAAATAAAATTAATTGTACTTACCATATTATATAATGGATTAAATGATTACTAATTTACTAGCCACTTAATATATAGTGAGTACTATCTGCGCACTAGCTAGCTAGCTAGAATTAATTAAACCGTGTGGAGGAGACTAATTATACTTAGAGATCAAACTTTTTCAGTGAGACCACATATATATATATATATAGTATTACATTATATTATATAAATTGATCATTTAAATTCATATATGTTATTTCCAATAAGCCGGGATCGACCCTTTCTCAATCATGACACGTATAACGTGCATATATATATATATATAGTACTCTATATATCGCTACGTGATATATCGGACTAAATTAAGTCCACTCCCCCTCAAACTACCAAGTGTCACTGATCGTAATCTTGCTCCATGCATGCATTTCTTTAGTCTACTCCATCGTTACTCTGATATTACTACATGAGTTGGAGAGAATATTAATTAACATGATCTTCGGTGCACGTACTGGATAGAGTTTGACTATATGATCAATATGATGCGTTACAAAAAATATTCTCTCGTTATGTATAATTATTTACACATTTAACTGATGTGATTGATCAAAATAATTATTTTATATTAAAAAAATAAAACAATTAATCAGATTAATGAAATCCACAAAAAAAATACACAAAAAAATACTACGTATTAAATTTTTTACCACTGATTATACCATTGTTACTCTCGAAGATCTGCTGATTTAAGCATGCATTAATATTCATATCATAGAGTACTAGCAGGTCTAACTTCCTTCGTAATAAAAAAAAATTCTACTCAACACTCGTGCAACATCCTGTAACAGTACTTTTGACGTGACATAATATAGTTAAGCCAATTGTATACATGACTTTACTCATCAACGGCCATATATATATATATATATATATATATATATATAGATATAAATTATATAAGCACTAATATCGGCCTAGCTAGAGCTAGCTAGCTAACGAGTGTGAAAAAGTGAATGATTAATTCAACACTGATCATGGAAAATGCATATTTTAATTAATGTCGAGTAGTTTCCAATAAAAAATAAAAAAATTGACCGAATATCAGTTGTCATGAGTGATCAAATAGATATTTGTCTTTCCAGGTTTATAAGGTTTGACTCTTCATTTGCTACCATTAATAGAAATGCGTAGCATCGATCATTAGTTGAGACTTTTTCATTCTAGAGGCCGCTAGAATATGTGAGGACTCTGATCTCATGCATGTCTCTTTTAATGGTTCTCTAACATAATTTCTGCTGCAAAACATGCATCCTTTTGGTTTCTACACGTGCAATCCATGATAACCATCGAATGCGGATTCCGAAATGCATTATTATTTCCTTTGAATAAACGAGTACTACTGACTATTGTTAAAGATTTTTGGACCAAATGGGATCTCAGTAACTTTGGACTGATGGATGCAGTACTACTTCATGCCCACATGCGCGCAGCCACCAACCCCATTGGAGGCCCGACCACTTCAGTCCTTTGTGGTCAGAAAATAAGACGATATTGATTACTTTTAGTTTGTAGTCGAATAAGTTAAAATCAAGCAAATGATGTAGCTACTAAGTGGTTAACCTCAACCCCCGCCGTCCATTTAGTATGGCATTGGAAATTATAAAGAATTCTGTAAAAAGGGCGGCTTCAGCGTACTGGTTGGCTCCTGGAACCGGGGAAGAGTAATATCCCTCCCACTGATCTGAGAGAGATTTAATATGCTGCTGCATGCAGTATAGAACAAACAGAATTTGATTCTCTGTTGTGCTAGCTAGGCTGTAGTGCACGAGCAACGTTGGATGTGCGATCTTTATTGCTTAGTTTAATAAAATGCAACAGGCTAGCTTGCTAGAACGTGCAACGTCGTTTTTTGATAGTGACTGATCCGGTGGAAAGAGAGATAGAATCTCTATGAAATATTTTGAATCCCAACGGTGGAAAGATCTTCTGAAAGATCTTTCCAAAAGTCCAGGACCTATTCGATCTTTTTGTCTGCAGACTCTCATGGCTGCCATGTACGTATGTCGACGTTATCATAATACTGCACAGTACTCTGAAATACTATATAGCATTTCTTCTACCAAGACAACACATGACAATTAGGAACGTACGAGGTAAAAAATTAAGAACTGATCAGATGTTTCTTCATGTGTGGCTCTTGGAGCAGAGCTTGAGCTTATCATGGAGAGTATGCTCAGATAGTACTAACACATTAATATATCTCAGGCTTACTGGTTGGAAGGATTTAGCTGCACAGCTGAGCTCGCATTATGCATTAATAGAATGTTTGATTAATTGGTAGCTGAAAAAATAATAATTGTAGACATGAACAGAAATTAGAAAGAGATTTCCTATGGTTTTGTTCAGAAGTTTTTTACATTGAATAAGCTTGTAACCATGCATATATATATATATGCAATTAATTGCTGAAACTGCATGCAGCTCGTAATTTAGCGTTAAAAACAAATAGAACATGCATACCAAAAGTCCTCCAACCATCAGCATATAGACGGGATATGAACATTAACGTTTTATGAATGAATTTATAATCAGCATTTCATGGAACTAATTAACAGGAGAGAATATTAATAGAACAGTGCCACACAATTTCGAAAAGTCCACACATGCAGCAGCACAATTGGATCATGCTTTCATCATAAGGCCGAAGAGTTGAAATTTGAACCAATATATATAATCGAGTGATGCATTACCTATATATGGTATATATGCAGACGATTGGCTGGCGCTGATAAATGTTTGAGGTACGCACTTAATCAGATATTTGAATAAAATCCATTCAAACGGCCATCAAGTGCATCGTTAACTTTGGACTCTAGACGTCCCCGGCCAGTTCTGGTGCATGCATCCATTCAAAAGGCACATCAATGCATTACCAAGTTAATGTCCTTTGAACTGAACTGAACATTAACTTGGTAATGCCGGCCGGCCCTTGGAAAGCGAGGGGCTCTCTCTTAGGTTGCATTTGAATGTTGAGCTGAACTGAACTAAGTTGAGTTATTTATGAATAGTAATGAGTTGAGTAGTGGCGGGAGTTATGTGGGGCCCATCTAAACTGAGTTTAAAAGTTTAGATGTTAAGATGAGTTTATTACTTTTTATGAAAAATTAAAAAATGTTGCATGGGTTCCACGTACGTCTAAAGATGTTTTAAGTTGAAAAAGGTTATGGGTCCCACGTGTAAGAAGGTTTTGAGTTAGAATGAGTTTAGTAATTTGAGAGTTGGGTATTTAGATGTTAGACTCAGTTTAAAATTAGATTGAACTCAGCTGAGTGCAATATTTAATCAATCCAAAACAAGTCAAAAAAATAAGTGCTCTATCTTATAGGAATTGAAACAGAAGAACAGGTAGCAAGCACAGCTGGGATAGTTTTAAGATCGTGTGTGTGGGGGCATCTGATCCGGAGCGCCTCAAATATTGTAGATTGACAGCTTCTGTGGCCTTGTTTGATCGGCTTAAGGGAAGTTAACGCCGAACAGTAACATAATTAATTGCATTAACAGGATGTTAAGTAAGCTGCAGAAACTTGATAATTCAAGTAGACAAAAATTCAGGAAGCAGATAGCAATTAGAGCTTGTAGTTTTATCCTCGTGATCTTCAAAATAAGGGAAATTAATATCGCTTGTGATTTATTGGAATAGCTAGGGAATTTAATAGTTTAGGGCTGAATTAGAGCCCTACGTACGGTTCTTTGTGCTTTAAGTACTTATCATTAGAGAATTGTAATTTTAGTCTTGTCTCCTCAAATAAGAAGCTAGTTGTTATGTTATGTGCATCAAGATCAGTACTTAGGTCTAAAAATCTTATTTGATTGTATACTTGTGATTTTTGAATTAGCACATCAAATACTTACCGAAAATTAAAACAAAAAATGTCGAAATATGGGATCACTACAAGAAAAACGGATATTTGTGACATTTTTTTTTTTGCGACGAAAATAAACTCATTTTAGCTAAAAATAGTCATTTCGCTGGAAATAACTAGTCGCAAATAACCAGTTTTCTTGTAGTGGATATACATGATGATGAATATCTTTAATTTGAACAAGAATAATCTAACGTTGGCACATTTTTTAATTTTTCGCATTTCAGAAATTCTGATTGTTAATTTAGGGTTTAGTTATCTTTTAATATTTCTAATTTCTAGCTAATTCGATATTCCACTTAATCACAAAAAGAGATTTTAGTACTGTCCTCATTCTTGCGACTCTTCTTGAGAGAATTCATAGGCTTAAGGAGGATTACCGTGAATTGTTTGACGTCTTTATTAATTTACATGCTCCATTGGCCTTGAATTAATTAGAAGAGGCATGATAGATAAGTAGAAACAAATCCGGATCATCCTGTAAGTTCGGGGCAATTAGGCGCTTCTTATCTTTAATTGTCTCTTTTTTTTTTTTTTTCAAACCACCAGTATTGTTTTCAAAGGGTTAATTTGCATTTACCTCAAATAATTAGAAAAATGTGATTTTGAGCACTATTGATACACTTTTCCATGCAAAAGAAATAAAAGAACATGATGTACTATACCGATTAAAAACATCACGGAGCAAATTAACATCCTGATGATCTACAGCATTAACGTTGGGGCAGAATAATAAAATTAAAGGCCGGAAATGTAGCTTAATGACAAGTGAAAAAAGGCCTTGCAATATTACTACATGCACTACAAGAAAACTGCTTATTTACGATCAGTTTATTCCAGCAAAATGACTATTTACAACTAAAATTGGTTACAAATAGTCTTTTGGTTGCATAAATTGATCACAAAAGTCCATTTTTCTTGTAGTGATGCATGCACCTAGCTACGTTAATGCGGCATGCATGGTGAAGTGAGGTACCCTATTGATATAATTAGCCAGAAAAGAGTCACGTACCACACAACTTAGACCTCGTTTGCATTCAAAACTCACCTCAACTCATCTCATCATTACAATTTTTTCAAATTTCCACACAAAATATAATAAACAATTCAACTTTTTCAAATCCCAAAACAACTTTCTCAAATTTCCACACAAAATATAATAAATAATTCAACTTTTATTCTACTATTCATAAAACATCTCAACCCATCTCAACTCATCTCTGAATTGAAACCACTCCTTAATACTACTTCTAGATACAGTACTACTGCCGGAACAGGGGCGAATTATCATGAGATACTCGATCTCTCGGCCAAAACAAGGCTGGCGGCCACACACACACACACACATATATATATATATATATGTATACTAGGTCACAGGGCCAGCTCAATATGTTACGGGGCCTAAGGCTAAAATTCTGAGCGGGACCTTTTTTTTTAAGTAAAATTAAATAAATTTAATTTAATTTTTGTTTAAAAATAATTTCTACCATTTTGTAAAGTAAAATTATTGATTAAGATTTTATACCATATTTTCAATTAATAACTGACTTTAATCTTTATTAGGAAAATTTTGATTTAGAGATAATTTTATCAAATTTAGTTTTATAAGTACTTTAGACTCTTAGACACAATTATAATCATTATTGTCAATAAAGTTCTATAAGCAACTTACACATTTGGAAAAAAATGGACCCATGCCTCTTCAAAGGATTATACAAAAACCTTTTATAAATATTGGAAAATTAAATTTTTCTATTTATAATTTTCACATTAGTTATATATTAAGCTAATAATGAAAAAATAGAAGTGTATTCTTAGAAGGAGAATAGGTAAAATAATTATTATATGTGATACTTTTAAAAACTAATAATGATATAATATCTATTTGATCTTATTTATATTTTCATTCTCATTAAATTAATTAAAGTTTTTTATTGGATATATATATATTTTTAAAAAAATCTACTTTGTATATATATATATATATATATATATATATATATATATTGGGCTTTCATTCATTAGGGGCCTTAGGCAATTGCATAACTTGTCTAACGGAAGAGCCGCCCTGCTAGGTTATGCACATTTGATCTAGATCTGTAGTATTTATACATGAAGCTGTCATTTTTTTAATGCAAATATGCTAAATTTTATGGCCGATCGTGGAGGACGACGTTATCGTGCATACACATGATCATGAGAGGCGCCCAAGACGAGTTACTGACTGCATGCCGTACGTGGTGATCTGTGTTAAGTGCGTTGAGGTGGTTCTGATCAAGTTCAGGTTATGGTTGCTAGCTAGCTTCATCAGGAGTAGTACTCATGAAATTAGTGGGTGGGCGAGTCCGCCGTAACATTTTGATGCTCAATTAATTAATTGTTTAATTACCTTTGGCTGCCTAAATTAGATCGACCCGATTCGAACATTGATTTACTCATTTATTATTAATTAGGAATTTCCACAGGTTACTACGTACGTGCAGTGGCAAAGTGCAGCCTTTTGTGCTGATCGATGATGTCGGGTGTCGATAAAAGAAAATTAAGGTAATTTAAAAAAAAAGGCAAGAAGAATATATAGCATAATTAGCTAGATTTCATTGAAAACCCAACAAATTGACGAAAAGCCACAAATTACAACACCTTATTGTACGTATGGACACTTGTGATCCAAAGTTACAAAATAATTAAATAGAGCGGAAACTATAAAAATACAGGTTTTTGTTTTTTGGACAAGAAACAGGAAGAAAATTCAACCCTAGCTCGCTACAACCAGCTTAAATCCTTATTTGGCAAATTGAAGCACAACACCATTATTAATGATACATATAAACATAGATAATGAAGTCATTTCCTGCACATGCAATGATCAGTACTGAGAATATATATATATGCATGCATGCAACATATATAAATACATGCAGGAAGACTAAGAAATAATAGGCCTAGTGATGAATGGAATGCCCGGCACCAGGGCTGTGACCTGGAGCTGTTGGCCTGAAGTCATTGATGGCATGAGCTGGAGGCGGTGGGGGAGGCGCCACACCTTCGTCAGCTGGTGCTGTAGGAGGACTAGACCGTAGTAGTACTACTGCTTCATGAGTAATTGCGTCGCTCGTGGTCATGTCATGATCATCATGGATTTTATTATGAGTTTGGAGCGACGTTTGAAATTCGTTATTCTTCCCTACAAGCAAACGCCTTCCCTCAATGAACTGAGTTTCTTGGGAGAAAATCAAAACAAAGAAAAGACAGGCGGAGATTAAAATTTTGTTCTGGGCCATGGATCAGGCTGAGAGCTAGATTGAAAGACAACTGGTTATACGAGGAGAGAGCGAGAGAGATCGGGAGAACCAAATCAGCTAATTAAGCAATTAATTAGCTGGTAGTTGCCTAGCTAGAGACTGGAGTACTTATAGTATCTGCTAAGCAAGTTTGTTTCCAAGAAACTTAAATGAACCTCAGCATATGAATTGCCTGAAGCCTTAGCTCTGGCGATATTTATAGAGTTTACAGGAGAGATCTAGAGATAATGGAATAAGTGGAACCATGTGCAAACGCAACAAGAAGAGCCTACAGTAGTGAATCATGTAATGGGCCAAATTGATAGATTACAGTGATGAACCACAGCATGAATTCTTTCGTACCGAACATATAAGAGCCATACATATATCCCGGTCCGCTACAAGAAAGAGAAATATTTATAAATTGGCGGAATTTAATATAATACGTCATATTATAAAATTATTTTTATTATAAAATAAATTTAATGTATTACATAAATCTACATCAATTTATAAAATCTTTTAATTAAGACGGTAACATTAACCATTATCATATAATACATGAGCATTAATGTTAAAGGAATATCCCAGCTAATGAAATCTAAAAAAGGATCCGCATGATGTGGTCTCTAATTTATAAGCTCATAAAAGTTTTGTTTATAATTAATTATAAAATCTCATTAAAAGTCATATATAGTGGCCTGCTTGACAGTTGACTGCATTGCATTTCCATCCTCTTAATTATTAATTACTATTCTAATCAAGAAAAAAAAAACCCCTCTAATTCGTGGCTGCGACAGACGAAATGAAAAGTACTACTGGCCGGCATATAATTATGCCAAACTCTTTGGAGATTCTTTTATTCTCTTTTTTTTTTTATTTCTTCGGTTGCAGATTTGTTAATTTCATGATCATTAAAGCTCATCTTTGAATTAGATTCATACGTTCATGATGTCCCAGCTTACTTGTGGCCTATAAATCTGGCCACATGATCACATGATCAGTCGACATGTCCTCGTGCACAAAAGGTTATTGCATGCAGGCATGTTGTAAGTTTATGATGCAAATCTAAATTGATATAGGGTATCTAGATTTAAATTCTACTTTGATTGCATTGAAATACTATTTTAAGAAAATGAATTTGTACAAATATGGAAGGAGAAGCTTAATTAATATATTCCTTGAACTAAAGGCAGCAATATTAGCTGTTATTTATCATCAAATCATACATTTATGCTCATTTTCTCCTTATTAGTAAATATTTAGTTCCAAGTTTTAGAAGTGATTCTGATTTCAATTTTGGCCAAATTTTTAGTAGGATTTTTTGTTTATTTCTATGTTTATTTCTCAAAAAATAATTTAGATTTTTTCATTTTTGAAAAAATCATCATAATTTCAAATTTTGCATCTATTTAAATCCGGCTTGTGAGTTTCATAAAATAATTTTAAATTTTACTATTAATCAATATTATTTAGAGTTGTTTTCTCTGTATTTTAGGAGAATCTCTTGTATTCTTTATGTTGATCATTTGTTGGAACTAATCGTCATAATTAATCTCTATTATGTCCGGCGTCAGTTTAGCCTTACCATCATGTGATGTGGAGGTTAATGTTTAACAAGCCCAAAGTGTTTATAGTGGCCGTGATGTTTTTATGATCTCGAGGTTGGGCAATCCTTACTTCATCAAAATTAATGTGTGGATAACATACTTATAATAAGCGAAGCGTGCGCTTACATGATATAAGTACTTGATTTAAAAGATAGATTTTAAAATTAGAATCTTATACCATACAAGTGGTGTGGATGGTATTGATCTAGTACACATCGACTTGCAAATAAAAGAACTCGAGAGCAAAATGTTGATGATTTAGCAAAAGCCTGAACTAAGCATTTTGTCAAATGCAATGGATGGGGATTTATTTAATTGGTCTAAATGGTCTTGGGACTTTTACCTAAAGAGGATATTCCTTATATATATATATATATAGTGAATTGTTTGGATCGATTTGGTTTCCCTTGCTACCGATTAACTTTTGTGCACGTACCTTATAATTCTGGTATTCAAAATTATCGACTGTTCATTTTCTTGGTTATAAGTCGTTTGCTGTTGATCTTCTACTGATCTAAATTATGCCCATACTAAGGCCAAGTCACACATGGATTAGTTTAGGATTGGATTTTATTAACAGGCCGCCAGATAGTATTTGGATAGGTCTTAATATATTAATGTGGATGGATTTTGATCACAAAGAATCAATATTTGGATATATAGGTCTTAATAATAATATTTAGATTTCTTATCAAGATTAAAGATCAAGTCGTTGATCTTGAATTATTAGATAATTTGGGAGTATGGATAATGTGACACTTTCATTCTAACATATATATATATATATGGCATTAAAATTGTATATGTAAATAATAAAATTTAATAACACGTCATGATCCAATGATAGGATGGATGTGCCATGTGTCTGTATTTTAAAATTATTCAATAATTATTCGTAACTATATGATTTTTAGAGAATATGTAAACTAAAATGTTAAGGAAATTGCAGGGTATAGCAAATATTTTTGTGCGTGCTTAAGATAAATAAGGAAAATACATTGTAGAGATCATGATTTCAAACTCTAATATCAAAATTCAAATGGTTGAGAGAAAAGGGTTTTATCCATTGTCAATCTCTGATTCTAAATTTTGCGGGTTTCAAAATTAAAATTAAACATTTTTACTACCCCATTTAAATAAGAGTTATTCTATTATCAAATCGGTGTGTTGTGCACACCATTTAAATCACTTAAATGATAAGATTTAATTGATAAGATCCAAAATTCAAAATTCCTATTTCATATGAAATTGTAGCATGCAAACATTTTACTAAGTGTGTTATCCACACCTACTTATAAATATAATTTTTTTAAAATAAACAGAATAAAATTAACTTCTTCTAATTTTCGATAAATAATAGTATCTAATTTCTATAACACTCGGTTTAGATTGATCCAATATAAATTGAAATCTTAGCCCATATAGGCTTGAGCTCGATTATTGGGTTTACCTAATTTGAGCTACACTTCAGTTTTGGGTTATGTCAATCCCTAAAGTGGGCCTTATAGTGTTTGTTGGATATAAAATGAAATAAGCCCATGAAAGAATGAAAGTCCATTTGATGCCCAAGCGTATCTGAATTGTAGGTCAGCCAAGTGGAAAAGAGCATGTCTCGTTTGGATACAAGAAATGTTTCAACTCATCATATCTCATCTCATCTCATTATTATAATTTTTTTAAATTTTAATATATAATATAATAAAAAATTCAATTTTTTTAAATTTTAAACTAATAATAATATTAAAAAATAATATTCTTACAATATTTTATTTCTTCAACTATTTAAAATGGTATTGAAAAAGACATGAGAGCGTGAATGGCTTCTCAAATGCAGAGCAGTAATTTAATATATATATATATATATATATATATATATATGATTTGTGCACTAAGAACAAAGAGAACTGGATTGTCTGTTGTGTCATGGGTGTAGTGCACATGTCATTTGTTTTTTCTTTTTTGTTTTTTAATGAAAATGTTTGAGCAGTTGTTTGTGTACGGTTTTAGTTCTCTTTTCTTTTTTGTTAGTAATATTTGAGCAGTTATTTGTATATTACTTCACAAACCTTTCACTTTGGTGGTATCTTAATCTCACAAGTAATGTAATTTATCATCTCAATTCTCATCATTCTGTCATTATCTCATGATGTGACATTAAATGATTAAAGATTATTTATTATATTTCACTTGTGAACCTATTATCTAATGCCACATTATGAGATGATGAGAGGATGATGAGAAAATGAATGATGAATAGATTTTTTTCGAAGTGCTTACTTGTCTGTTACAGTGATGTCCAGATTTCCTTAGTTGTTTATGTTCTTTTGCTTGTTCTTTTCTTTTTGGTCACTATTGTTCATCTTTTAGTATTCTTTGGGACAAAAAGTAAGCCATATAAGTTGGACGCTTCACGTGGCTTTAGCAGTCTGATCTTTCTATAACGTGATATACACTACTTGAGCAACCACCACGCGCGTTGATAGTTAAGAGTATGGAATTATGGATTCAGATCTCCTAGACTTCTTCTCCGAGTTCTAAAGCTTAGCTTAGAGTGGAAGGGAAGGGAGATAGACATATCAAATAAGTTTTTTCTTGTTTGTTTTTAAAAAACATCTCATCTCATTTCATCATTATAACTTTTCTAACTTCAAAATAAAATAAACAATTCAACTTTTTCAAATCCCAAAGCAAAAATAATATTAAAAAATATATTCTAACAATATTTTATTCAACTTTTTAACTTTAATCTCAACTCATCTCATCTTATCTCATCTCCGAAAACAAACGAGCACACAAGGTACTTCAGTCATTTCGTATTATTTTACATTTAGTATTATGTATCCAATCTTAACTCATCTTAATTCATCTCATCTAATCATTACAATTTTTTCAAATTCCCACAAAAAAAAAATAATAATAATAAACTTTTTCAAATTCTAAAATAAAAATAATATTAAAAAAAATATTCTAACAATATTTTGTTTAACTTTTAACTTTAATATTAATTCATTTCATCTTGTCTGTGAAAACAAATAAAGCCTTAGTTATCTTCTTCTAGGCAGCAATTACACTACTCTTCGTCTTTGCAAGAATAGGACTAAAATTTGATGCATAACTATCAGAAACTCCTCTTTAGTCAGGAATTACTGAAAAGTTGTAGGTTTCTAAATTGATATGGCCTACAATAATAGTCTGAAGTGCTGCAAAGTAAAGAACAAAGCAAATCAAGTCAAGAAGCAAGATGAACATGAGAATTTTACGTGGTTCAACCAATAATGCCTACATCAACAGTATTTACAACCTTTGGAGGATCGTATTCTAACCATCAAGACCTCACCGAGTCTTTCTTACTAGCAAGAAAATGAAGGAAAAGGCTCATCAACGGATTGCTGATTGAGGCTTTGGGAAGAAAAAACCATCAAGAAAATGAAGGAAAAGAAAAAAGGCTCATCAACAGATTGTTGACTCTAATTGGAAGAAAAAACCATCAAAAAGCCTAAGCCAAAATTTTTCAAGAGGCCGGTATCCTGTCAGCTTCCTTTTCTAAGAATAGGTTAATTTGTCATATACACCGGTCAGAGTTTTCGGCAGATTTTGTTTAATACTCTGAACGGAGAAAACTCTCATAAGCTGTTCCAGTAAGTGTCTTGTTAACGTCCTCCCAGTTCCTAATGTGATCCGACAGGGGGCCCTTGTGTATTTTGATTTGCCGGCTTGTCAATTCCATCTTCGGAAGCTTTAGAAACACTTGAACATCATCTAGTTTCTGCAAGAAACATGGAGAATAAGGACCACCAAGAAGAGGCACGCTACAGAGATGTTTACACTATCTCAGATGATTGAGATAAATTGCGTGGGAGGGGAGAAAAAATGAAGGGGGCGGGGGGAGAAGCAGGTGATAGTGGGAATGTTAAGTGACGAGCATGTAAAAAATGTATAGGATCATGATATTAATATGGCAAGTTATGAGATGATTGGATCATATGAGAACTTCTATTAAAAATCATAATAAGCCCTTACAGTGTGGTTCATGATAAGATCTTCATAGTAAAGAATGATGTGCCGAGTATTATTAAAGTACTCCAAAACTTTGGCTCTTGTCACCTCCATATCCTTCAGGTCTGTAATCAACGAGGTGGAGTTTATAAAAGGCTTGTACTTTGAAAGGATATTGGCCTATATCAAATAAAAAGCTATTAGTTCAAAATCATGCGTGTGTGTGTGTGAGGGAGAGGGAGAGAGAGAGAGAGAGAGAGACCTCTTCGTGTGTATGCACATGTGACTTGTGAGTTCCATTCAATAGCTTAGCATATCGATCATAGGAATTGGCAAGCACTGAAACCATCCGACACAATAAATTTCTTCGGAAGAGAAATATTGCAGAAACGCCCTTACGATTGAAGTATTCTGCAATTTCTTTATGGTGCTCCATTAATCCCTGTATGTACAACGCAAAGAAATATTGGCTCTTCCACCACAGTCACAATGAAAAACAAACACAAAAACTTGATACTAAGCATTCATATGGACACAAAATATATGTTCCCGTGATGTATATTGATAAAATTAAACTAGGAAAAAAGCCTCTTGCAGGGAAAAAAAAGTAAGTAAAGATATTTTTGTCATCACTTTGTGCTTTGTAGGGCACTACCACCAAATTACTAGCCCCATCAGAGTTGCTTCACTTTTTCTTTCATGCCATGTACATGTCCAATGTTACTAGTTCTTTTAAAGAAAAACCACATACTAAGTTTCCAGAGTTCCTAATTGTTCTCCAAAACCTTGCATATGTGGCTAGATATGGCTAAAAAACAGTAGGCATATTAGAGATCTAGCTAAGAGAGAAATCTCCGGAACTGAAGAGTAGAACAACCACTCTACCCCCTCCAAACTAAATCTCTACCTACACAAAAAACCATATAGGATTTGACTACGAACTGAACCCGCAAAATTGGCAAGCATCTGAAAGAAAGAAAAAATAGCAAGGTTGTGTGAACATAACAGATGCAAGAATTCTACTTCATAATACTAGAAGCAATTTCACCTCATTCAATTATTTAAATACACGGCCTTCACAAAATATTTACAAAGAAATCATGACCAAATAATCTGTTCCCTTAAATACAAGTGATATGCAAAAATCCGACCTTGCTGCAACCAATTGAAACCCATATAAGTCGTCAGAGACTTGAAAAATCTGTTGCTAACAATGCCCCTGGGATATAAACCAGGTGCTAAACGGAGCAGTTTAGTGGAGGGAAGTTGCTATAGATAATGCTATATTGGAATATTTGCATCCCAGAGATAGACCTAATCAGACAGTTACATGATTGCAATCTTTAGGGCACATACATAGTTAAGCCAAAGTATTAAGCTAAGAAATGAGTTTGGCTCTGAAAGTCTTGGGGAGAAGTAGATTATCTGTCCTATTACCTAATGGTCAAGTGTATAAATAGAAATAAAAGTAACACATCACTAATTGGAGAGAAACTGTTGATAACAGTTCATTAAAAGTAGAGAAGACATCATCCACTGAAATTGAAATGCTTAATAAGTTGACAAATTAATTTGACACGAGTAACCCAGCGGCTGTTCTCACAATTGGACCAATGATAATACTTCCACTTACCCATGAGTTGTAACTAGTAAAGGGTGGAGTGATTCATTCTCATGGTTTAACATTTGAATCAATGGTCAAGAGCCACAAAATTTTGCTAATTGCCACCTATTAGAGAACTTGATAAAAGAGAAGGGATTATCAACACAGATTCAAACACATTAATACCTGATTAAGCATCCACTTGAAGCCCACTGCTGCAGTGCATTGATTTCTGGAAGCACTACTGAACCAATCCAGATTGTATACTCTATCCAGATTCTGTACAATGGAAGAAATATTTTTCCTCCTATCCTTAACAGAGAATATCTCCCCATTGGAGCTTACATTAACATGACTATTTAATAGGGTCTCAAACCACCCACTTCCCGACCTCTGCATTGACAAGATGGCAAAGAATTGTACAGGATTATGCTCACACTCAGCCCTGGTCACAATGTTAAAAAAAAAAAAATGGAATTAGCCCATTTGAATGAACTCCCAACATAATCCTTTGACAGAAGTTCTGAATTACCTGCTATAAGTTTCTGGTTTTGGGAAATGAGTGTAATGAATTTCGGATAGCTCAATGCCATTATCATGGCAAGGCATTTCAATAACTTGAAGGTTCCGAAATTTAGTCTTGGTGTGGGTGCTTATCCCCTTTAGACAGATTGAATAGATATAAACGCCAAAGACCATTGCAAACACTAAGATTACCATCCTTGATAACAATGGAGATCTCTTTGGAGGCTTTAGTACGAGAGTATCCTGTGACCCACAGAGAAAATAAAAACGAAAATAAAATTAAACATTTTGCAACGGGGGATTGTAAGAAATGGTGTGACATTTATATCATTAGATTTTAAGCATGTGTTGAGAGAGAGAGAGAGAGAGAGAGAGAGAGAGGGGGGGGGGGGGGGGAAGCAAATTGGTTACAGTACCCTAACTATATCACAGAACCACTAGATTTCTATTGTATATAATGTTTTCAAATCACGGCACATATATCACAGAACCACTAGATTTCTATTGTATATAATGTTTTCAAACCACGGCACATATATCACAGAACCACTAGATTTCAGCTAAACCAACTCCAGAGAAAGGGCCACTTGGTGGACATAGGAATAAAACGTAGTTTTATACTGATAGAGATAGATAAGCCATAAGCAAGACAAAATTTTTATGCAGCTGAAACCCAGAGCGGAACATGAAGAGGAATTACCAAGCATTCTTCATAAACCCATCTATATCTTTCTTCAATACCCATCAATCATCATAATGAAATTTACTTACTTTATTTTTTTCTATAGCAAGATTTATATCCAAGTCAAAGGAAGGAAAATAAAAAATAACAAAGACAGAAGAGAAAGAGGGAAAGAGAAAACGAAGATCATTATCCTTTAAGACCAACAGGAAATTGTTCCATACCCATTTCACAAAAATAAAAAATTTCCACCCAAAATAAAAAGTCCGCTCCTCTATTTTAAACAAAAAGTCGAATTCAAAAGGTAATGCGAGGAACAGATAATAATTAAGAAGAAGATGACGGAGTGAGCCAGGGGCACCTTGTTGAAGAAACACATTTCTTCCGCCATTGCTTTCTCAGAGAAGAAGAGAAAACAGAGAAAGAGGGTCTTCGAAGCAAAAGGCAGACCTCAGATTGCGCAGCTCATGACGCACCCTTCCCTTTCTTTCACCAAGCTGACAAGTCCTTCGAACAGAAAGAGAGAGAGACTGCAAAAGAAGCCAAAAGGAAATGTACACTCCTACTAGCTAACTTTTGCCTCGCGGAAAACAAAGCCTTAAATGATTTTCCCGAGACGAACAGTGAGGGTTTCCATGTTTGCCTCTATCTCTCTAGAATTTTAAAACGCGAAACATTATTTCAAATTTATTACGTCTGTGCATTAAATTAATATATAGTCCACGACTCCAACCACGGAAACTCTATAGAACAGCAAGACCGGAGGCTTGTGAAGAGGAAAGAGTCCTCCTTAGACTTTGACTTCTGTTAGATTACGATGCAATTATTTTGAATTTTTTATTTACCGTGGAATTATTTGAACTTGTTGAACACAGAGTTCATCGCTCATTGTTTAACAATTAAGATTTACGACTTGTTTAAAAAAGATTTTATCTCATCTCATCTCATCGCATCTCATCTTATCTCATCTTAAATATCATTCAAATATAAATACTTTCAAACTAATCATTACAATTTTTCAAACTTTCAAATAAAAAATAAAAAACAATTCAACTTTTTCAAATCTCCAAACAAAAATAATATTAAAAAACTATATTCTAACAATATTTTAACTTTATAATATTTTTATTCAATTTTTTCTCTCATTTCCCAAAACCCCATAAAATAGGCTAGTTTAGATTTAGAGATGAGATGAGATGAGATGGTTTTAGATGAAAGTTAAAAAAATATTGTTAGAATATTATTTTTTAATATTATTATTGTTTTGAAATTTAAAAAAATTGAATTGAAATTTGAAAAAGTTGAATTGTTTATTATATTTTGTATGTGAATTTGAAAAACTGTAATAATGAGATGAGACATTTCTCAAATCCAAATGGGGCAATTCAAACTATTTCACTACTATTCACAACTTATCTTACTACTTCACAAAATTCTCATCCCATCTCACTCCTTAAGCTTGTCCTTATTCTATTCTGCAGTCTTAGATTACACATGGATTGAATAGAAAAACTTTTTACTTTTCTTTTTCCTCTCCGCAAGTATGTAGTGTAGTGTAGGGTAGGGGTGAAAACCGAAGGTTCGGTTTTGGTTTCGGTCCAAAATCGAAATATCACCAATATCTTGAAATAGTGTGAATCTCAACCGAAACTGACCGGTGAAGGGGGAGAAAATCGTCTACATCGGTCTCGGCGTAACTTCAATCGTTTCATTGGTGTCTTCGGTGGCGACGGAGGTGGTTGCGATTTGAGAGAGATGACTCTGCGAGGTGCGATTTGAGAGAGAGAGAGAGAGAGAGGTGGGGGCGGCGCTGTGAACTGGTGTGAAATCATAAAGGAAAATAAGAAATGAGGAAGAAGAAGGGTGAGCCATAAGCCAAACGGCGCCGTTTCTTTTATATTTTTTTCAAACACTAAGTCACAGAACAACGTCGTTTCACTCACTTAAATGAAACGACGTCATTTCATATATGTATAATTAAAAGAAAAAACATTTCAAGTATCGTTCGGTTCAGTGGTCCGGTCCAGGCTCAAACTGGGACCAAACCACTGGACATTGGTTTTTGCCAAATTCAACTGCTGGCTGACCAGTTCTACGCCGGTTTTGGCCGATTCCGAACTCTAGCAGTCAGACTAAGTCGGTCTCGGTCGATTTTACGATTTCTATAGCCCTAGTATAGGGCTGCTGAATATAATTTTTCATCTCATTAAAATTTTCAAGAAAATTTGAAAAATAATAATATTTCTAAAAAGTTATATAAAATTATGTAATAGTTATGTTTAAGAAAAAATCTTCTAAACATCCTACTGTTTAGATCAGTCCCAGCACACCTAACACTGGGTTGAAAAAAAAAAAATTTATATGAAGTGTGTGAACAGTGCAGCTGATCTCTAGCAAATCTCTATGTTTAATGCTACCACCATCACTCTTGCTTTCTTCCTCTCATAATCTCTTAATGCAGCATTTAATTATTGAAAAATTCTACTTAGCCGCCTTACATCATATACATATTTTTATTTTTGATCTTTTTATTTTTTTTCCTCAACAAATATATGCTTTAGAGCTGTTGAGTATAACAATTTTTAATTATTAAAAATCATTTATTATATTTCGTTTGTCAGTCAATCATTTAATGTCATAAATAGAATTTTTTAAGTGAGTTCCAAATTGTAATTGAAAATAGCACAATGATCCACGGATGGTTCACCCGGGATTTTCACCTACTAGTTTAATTCTGATTTTAATTATTCATGCATTATGAAAATAGTGCAACTTTATTGCGTTTTTCCATCATGAATATATATAACAAATCATATCAAAGTTAAATTTTTTTTTTTTTTGCTCTCATCTATCGAACATTATTTTTGCTCTCAATTTAACCAATTATTTTTTTAATTGATTACGTTTGGTTTTACCGTAAGTGAAGGAAGTTTTTCTTTCTGTTTTTTCCTTTACTCTTTCTCAAATTTTCGCCCTACTGCTAGTTGAAACATGTAGAAAAGCTATGTATAAGCGTATTGCCATCCCGAGAGCATTTATGAGCATCCTCAATGAATGAATTAGTTAAAATCTAAATTTATTGAGTATTTAGCTATTAGAGAGCAAAATATGCTTACAATAGATTAGCTAAATTTCAAATATTTGTAATTTAGCTACAGTGACTTTCAAAAAAAATTTCAAATTTGAATATTAATATACATACATCAAATACATATTTTATTAATTATTTCTCTTTCTCTTTCTTTCTATCACATATTTTATCACAATTAGTATATTAATTTGAGTTAGTGATATATTAATTTAATAAGAATATGATTATTAATTAATATATAATATGTAGAATAGTAAAATATGATAAAATAAAATAAATTAATAATTAAAAAATTAAATATTTTTGAAATTATTAGTTATTCATTACTATATAATGAATAAATGGATAATCCAATGTGGAGATTTGATGTGAATAACCAAAACCAAATTCATCTTATATTATTTTATTGTTATATAATAAACAAAATAACTATTCCAATATGGAGATTTATGTGAATGGAATAGCCAAAAGTCAAATTTCTCTTACATTCATAAAAAATGTCCTTTAATTTTGGCTAATCCATTGAGAGTGCTCTTAGGAAGGGTTTTGTTATACATCAGTTACTATTCATCTCACACTCTACACCAGATAGTTTTTTTTTTTAATTTTTCATATCGTATACAGTAGTGAATAGTGACTGATGAGAATAGTTATTATGTTACAATTTGCAAGTAGCTTAGCTGTTTTCAACAACTAGGATATTTTCACTTCATATATAGAACCATATAAAATGGAGAGGATTTATTTAACATAAAATGTGAGATATTAAATGCTCATATATTACAATAAGTGTAAACTATATCCATTTTGAATTAAATGAAAAACATTTTTGTTGATTTTTTAACCGCTCTCAAGTGCGCATTAAATTAGAGTTTATTGCGACGAGAAAGGAAAATGCGAAGATGTGAAAAAAGTGCCAAAAATGTTAGTGAAGATACAATATTAATTTGATGTTGGTATTCTTTATTTAGAGAATGTGATATTAATGATAGAGATTTTGTTTTTTGGAAATTAAATTTGCAAGCCTCATTTATAGATTGCATGGGACTTGATCATTTATGGTCTGCCCCAATCTCACTAATTAAAACTTAGTGGCACAAAATTCATCAAGGAATAATGATTATAAATATCATATCTTTAACATTATATCCATATATATAGAGTGGGGTTTGAAATTCTTAATCACTATCAAGGTCCTTTGGATCAGATGATATAAAACATGATCTCTAAATAAGAGAGTCAGGTACCAAACCGGCCCCAGCATATATATATATATATATATATAAAAAAAACCATAATCCATAAACTACCAACTACAGAAAAGAAAATAGATTTTGGAGTAGCAGCCCATATTAACCGGCAATGTCTACTCTCTACCAAATGGTTGCGTAATGCGCACGTAGAGGTAGATCAGCATTGTTTGAATATAAAAGACATGGCACGAAACATAAAGAAAAACAGAGTTACAAGGTCTTGCCTAGATAGGCTCTTTTATGTGGAGGTGCATACTGCATGGGATGTTTTATGTATGTGTGTGTATGAAAAGTATGCCAAATTTGACTTTTGGGTTGAGTTGGGTTTGATTCCCCATATGAAAACGACGCATATTTATCATGACGGCGTGCATGGAAACTGAAAGGGGAAAAACAAAAACAAAAACAGCTAGTACTTGACTGCAGCGTGCTCGCTCCTCGATCGGGCAGGCATCAACTGGTGCAGACTCAGTTCACACAGATCACCATTTTACCTGCAGTTTTGTTATTGATGCATCGATCGATCAAAGTTTTATTGGAAAGAGTATGCACCTTTCTATGTTATTTATTTATTGGTAAATGTTTATTTGAATAGTAATTTATGGACATGGAAAAGTTTCTCCGGAACAAACAGATCACCTAAAATATCAAGATTCTTCTTCTTTATATCAGTTATAAGATGCAAACCAACCATGAAATCATTTCAGGCATGGCTTGTTTCCATCATTGTCAATAAGTAGAAAACACACACACACATATATATATATATATATTGCTTTTCTCTAAAGGAATTGATCTGTTGAGTGGATAGAGACATTAATCATGATCAGGTTCCCACTTCAATTATTATTATTTTTGATCTGTTTTCTTTTCCATTTGTTCTAGACAAATTCTTCAATGAGTAAAGTACTTGATCTAATCTAGGATGGCAAGTGGAAATGGATATTGTTCTGTACTAATTAGCTAGCCTGCACATGAAACCCATCAACTTCTTTGGGATGAAATATGGGAATTAATTGATGATTAATGGAAAACTCATACATCAATTTAGTATGTGGCATTTTGAGATTGAGTAGTTGTGTAAAATAATCATCAAACTCTCTCTCTCTCTCTCTCTCTCTCTCTCTCTCTCTCTCTCTCTCTATATATATATATATATATATATATGGGTCGCATATGCATGGAAACGTGAACGCCACGCTGAATACTTTGTGGTGACCACGTTAACTTTCAGATCCTTATAAGCTTATCATCGTCGTTAAATACAGTTGTTGGAGATTCTGAGTCAGTTGCTTTCCCACTTGAGCTAACGCTTTGCATTTCAAACAAGCTACCTGAAAGTTTAGGTATAATTTAGGCCGATATCTAAGATGTGACTTTATAATTACCAGCTTATTTTCTAGTAGTCTACCAACCTTGCTGCACTTTAAGCATCATGCATGCGAGATAAATCCGACCAGACGTACAGATCATTATGAACAAGGATAGGGCCGGATCTATCTCTTCCCAATCAAGCCCCAAGGGGCCGGCATGATTAATTTTTCTGGTGATCGATGATCTCCCATGTGACGGGCTCCAAACTTAACTAGCTTCAAAGTTGGGTGCTTTGTAATTTTATGTTGGAATATTGGCATATCAGAAAATAGTCTAGACTCCGATACTTAAGTCAGTACTATAAAATAGTTGTTATTTATGGTAAAAATAACAGATAAAGAAGTATAGATAAACATATTCATAAACTTGAAATAATTACAAAGTTTATGGCACAAGGTAGAGCGGTATTTGCTCTTGGATAGTTTGAGAGAAAGTAGGTAGAAACTTACAAGGTTGTCTGTAATGAAATCTCTGCCTAGAAAAGAAATGAGGTTCTCCTTTTATAGATGAAGGAGTCCCCGTTTACAAAAGGAATCTGTGAATGAACAGTTGATATTACTGTTTAGGCACGGGTAAAGCAAAAGTAAAAGAAAACCGTGAATGAACAGCGTTAGTACTGTTTTATCACGAGTATCATCATTGTGTCTGGCGGCTGATGCTGCTTTCGGCACAAAACGACAAATTAGTAAAGAAGGCCGGTCAGTAGGTCTTCTTTGAACTCAAATAGTGGTCTGGACAGAAATGGTCTGTTATTGGGTCCTCTCTTGTCTAGTTAGCAATTATTATTCGTCTGTGTAGAATCCAGAGTTACCGAAGATATTGCTGTAGGAAGCCTCTGATGTAGTGTCTGAATCTTCTTCTTCAGATTTATCTTGAGACTTTGATAGTGATTCTTTTAATATGTTGATTAAGTCCTTTTTATTAAGTCCATCAAAAATGTCAGTCTTCTTTTATATATATATAAGAGAAGAAACTTGTACCTGGCTTAACTTTCATTTTTTTTTAATCTCCTTTCAATCATTTTGCACTTCCATTTACCATGTAGGGTGATGATCATGTCACAAACCACGTATGGTAGTTCACGAGTTTGTAAGTTTCTTTATGAAATTGGAATTTTTTAAAATTTCTAAGAGAGAGATATACACACAAATGGACTCTACAATATTTATTAACTGTTTAGTAAATTAAAGACCCAAAAATTATTTAGCAATTATAATATATTTTATTTTATGTATCCATTGCTTAAACTTTAGGGTTGGTTTGGATAGTGAGATGAGATGAGATAATTTTAGATGAAAGTTGAAAGTTAAATAAAATATTGTTAGAATATTATTTTTTTATATTATTATTGTTTTGGGATTTAAAAAATTTGAATTAGTATTTGAAAAAATTAAATTGTTTATTATATTTTATGTAAAAATTTAAAAATATTATAATAATGATATGAGATGAAATGTAACACTAATCCAAACCAACTCAAAATTTCAAGAAAAAATCTACACAACCTCCTCAACCTCCACACACCACATATTTTTTAATTTTTAATATTTTTTTCTTTCATTAGGTACTGGATACTCATAAATTAGTTGGATCTTACTTTTTCCTCTTAGTTGGGCCGGCCTCTCTGGAAAATTGGGCATCTTATGGGCTCTTAATAAATATTAGCCCACATTAAATGTCGGTTATATAATGATGGATCAACTCCAACAGTGAGGCGCTGTTATATATTGTATAATTATTGAGAAATGATATTTAGAATTGTAGAGTGTTCAAGCACCAAGCACCGTATAATTTTTTGAAAAAAATAAATAAATATAAAATTTATATAAAAAAAATTAATTTTTTAATAGTGAACCTTAAAGAGATTGTAAGGTGCTTACACAATACTCTACGACTGTACGTAGTATTATTCATCATTATTAGAGTAGCTAATTGTCCTAAAAGATCAAATTTTGGCTAATTAAGCTCAAAAGTGATAAGCATTAGATTAAGTATTCAATAACCATAAGCTTTTAACTACAGTAGTTCTATATATGTGTAAATGAACAGTAACTTAGCCATCCACGTTTTAAGCTTAGTTTCTCTCTTCCTAAATAGTCACGTTGTTTCTCTCATCCTAATTTTTCTTGCTCCTTATAACACAAAATTGATTCAGACATCTATAAATTTTTTTCCATTTTTCTCCATCTCTCCTCCAATTCAAATAGGGGTAAAATATGTGTTGAGACTTTAATATTATTGATTAGTTTGCTTTGGAAATATAAGAAAATAATAATAATTTAATTAGTATAAACGATATTATCATGATATTATTAATTATAAACCCATCGAAAAATACGCGTTATAAATTATGATAATTAAAATAAAATATATTTTATTTAATTAAAAACAATATAACCAGTAGATCTAAAAAATATGACAAAGAAATTCTAAAAAATAATAACATATTATTATATAGAGTATTTTAGATAAATAATCTAATATGGGATTAAGTTTTTGAGTGGAATAGGAAAATGATATAGAAAGTGTGATAGGCTTACAACCCAATTATATCCCATTTATAATAATAAAATAATTTTTTTAAACATTTAAAAACATCAAATCAAAATAAAAGCCCAACTAAAATTTAAAAAAATATATTATTTTAATCCATAGTTATATAAAATTTGTTAACAACTTGTTTGGTCCATGTAGTTAGTTATCTGGTTCTTTTTCGTCTGGTGGGGGTGGGGGGAGTGAGATCATGACAGATGGGTTTCTTTAACGTAGAGAAGATATATAGAATAGAAAGTGATTTAAAAAAAAAACAAGATCCGAGGAAATTAAAGAGTTTCGATAGCTTGTAGTAGTACGTACTACTCATTCTAATTTGAAAATTGATCTGTGCTTGTTCTAGATCGATATATAATCTGGTCAATTATATTAATCTACTTTTATACTTGCGTGATCTATTTATACGTTACTATAAGATAAATAAATTTTTGTAATTAATTTATTGCAATCAAAAGACTATTCACAATCAATTTTAATTACAAAATAGTCATTTTGTTAGAATTAACTGATCGCAAATAAACAGTTTTCTTATAGTACGTACATGATGATGGTAAGAAACGTGACACTAGAAAATATTAATTGTACCTAAAATGTAAAATTAGATTAATTAAAATCTCACCATTGTAGTGATTAATTTATTTAGTTGGTATAATCCATTCGATCGGGTTAATTTTTTGGTCATATATTCTAATTAATTAAGAAGTTAGAAATTAAACTTTTTCCAAAAGAAAAAAATAAAAGAATTACTAGGAATATTATTGGAAGAAGAACTTGGCGGAGTGATATACACGTACCATCAAAGACACCTCATTGCTTGCGGAATATTAATTTCAAAAGTCTATAGTCTATAGTCTATACCATATATTATAATTAAGGGCGCATTAAATATTAATTCGTCCAGCTTGCAGCAGCAATAAGTTATGATCATCGCAAATAATTAAGTAGAGAGTTTAATAGCACATGCATGCATTTGAGATTATTAATTAATATAATATATAGTCGACGGTCTAGTAAGCAAGAATTAAGCAACGCGCGCGACCTCGATATTAATTAATATAGATATATATATATATATATTATATATAATTGAAATATTCTTTTTTTGCTAATTAGATATATACAGGGCGGACCTATGAATGGGCAGGGGGCCATGGCCCTCAAGGTTTGAAAAAAAAAATATATTAATTTTTTATGATTTAGAAATAAAACAAAAAATATTTTATTATAGTTTTAGTTTTGCTCAGCTCCCTATAACAAATTTCTGATTCCGCCACTACATATATAGAAGAACTAGGATCGATCGAAGACGTGGTAGCTAGGGAGACCTAGAGATTTCGTGTACTAAGCATGCATGCATCCAGCATTAATATTAATATAATAAATAATTTAATTATTAAGATATTCGACAACTTGAATTAAGTTATGTTTGACGACGTCCATTAATTAATTAGTGATGAGATCTGTTTTGGATAGGTCTCAACGTCCAAAAGGGTGGCGGGCAGTTTCCAGCTAGGTTTTGATATTGATGATCTATATATATAATCCATCTTCGTGAGCCTATTCTTAATATGTATGTATGTATGTATGTATGTATGTATGTATGCATCTTTCTGATCCAAACTAGAAAAATTAATTAGTAATGGCCGAGGCAAGTAGAATATTACCGTCCAGCTTTCAAATTCAACCTCCAGCTTATGGAGATCTTATTACAGTTCTTAGTATAGATGGAGGAGGTATTAGAGGAATCATTCCTGGAGTGCATCTCGCTTACCTCGAGTCTCAACTTCAGGTAATTATATATAATCTTCAAATTTATTCATCCAGATTCATGCATGCATGCATGCCAAAATCTACGGTCATTTTTCCCAAGTTTGTACTCAAAATTATCAGTAAATCTGCTAAATATATATATGATTATATTTGTTTGTAATTAACTCCTTTAATTAATTGGGTTTTGGCGGGAGCGTACGTACGTAGGAGCTTGATGGCAAGGATGCAAGAATTGCTGATTACTTCGATGTAATAGCTGGGACAAGTACAGGTGGTCTTATTACAGCCATGATAGCAGCACCAAATGCAAATAATCGCCCTTTGTATGCTGCCAAAGATATAGTACCATTTTACCTTGAGAACTCTCCCAAAATCTTCCCGCAAGCAAAGTAAGATTTGAAGCTCATGAATGTTGGCCGCATGATGCTAACTAGACACATTCATGACTATATATACCATGCAAATCGGACGTATTAATTATATGCATCCATATTGCATATATCAATATATGTGCATATATATGTTATATATCATGCATGAAAGGAGGTTCTAGTTTAGTCTAAAAATAAATTTATAAATTGACGTGGCTTGATCATGTGATATGTTAAATTTACTTTACATGTAATAATTTAATGTATCATATCAAGCCACGTCAGTCGTCAATCTGTAAGTTTATAATTTTGTAAAATGTTTTTGTAGAGTGTACCTCTTTATATGTAAGATAATGTGTAAACTAAAAAGTGTCTTTTGCTCTTGGCTTTTTGTGAACACATGCAGGGGGATTTGTGCTTCAGCTGTGAATCTAGTGAAAGTTTTAATAGGTCCCAAGTATGATGGGAAGTATCTTCAAAGCCTCATAAGAAAGAATCTAGGGGACACAAAGTTGCACCAAACCTTGACAAATGTCATTATTCCAACTTTTGACGTCAAGAAACTTCAGCCCACCATATTTTCCTCATACATGGTCTGTATTCTTTTGGGTTTCTTGTTGAGTTTATACCGTTGAGCAGATCATTAAGTAAAAATAACAAATCATTTCATTCGTTTAGCGTGCAGTGATCTATAACCATGCACCAAACTCTTATGCATGGTCTGCATCGATCCTGTCGGGAGATTCTGAAGGGATTTGGTTCATAATCCAATTCAGAATCCCTTCTATGTATACCTGTAACAAAGTTTTACCAAAACCCAAGTTTTAAAAGTTATTTGGCAAAAAATAAAACAGAAAAGCAATGAACACCACCTTGTACCAAAAACTTTCTCTGTTTCAGATATTAACAAGGCATGAATCCTTCATGAATTTACCACGATCGAGCTTGAACTTCAAATTGAGGTCTAAATCTCTTCTCCCATATATCCTTGCGTGCTACCTGATCGAATATGAAATTCTTGATGCAGGTGTCAACCCAAACAAATGTGGATGCTGCACTGTCAGACATATGTATAGGCACCTCTGCAGCCCCGACTTACTTTCCTGCCCACTATTTTACAAATCAAGATGCACAAGGGAACACGCATGATTTCAATCTTGTTGATGGTGGCATGGCTGTTAATAATCCGGTAAAATCCTTTATCAAAAAAATAAACTACAAAAGGGCTTAACATTAATGATTCTTTGAAACTATATACTGCATGGAAACTAACATTCTTGATTTATTGCTGGCTATGATTCAAGACACTGGTGGCCATTACTGAAGTGTTCAAACAGATTATTAAGAAGGATCCAGATTTTTCCCCCACTGAGAGCGTGGAATTCGACCGGTTGCTCGTGATTTCGTTGGGGACCGGTTCAAACAAGAGCGAAAAAAAATACAATGCTCAAATGGCTTCAAAGTGGGGAGCAATATCTTGGGTATATAATGGTGGCCATACTCCATTGATTGATTGTTACAGTGATGCAAGCAAGGATATGGTTGATTTCCACAGTTCTGTGGTTTTTCAAGCTTTTAATTCCGAAAAAAACTACCTTCGCATAGATGTAAGTGATCAATATTATCTCTCTGTTTTTTTTTTTCCTGGACATAAGTGTATTGCTTTATCTCCTAAAGAAAGTAACAAACACCTGCGACACCATTGAGTCATGTACTTGTTGGTCAAAGCAGAGCATGGGATATTATACTCTAATAGAAAAGTCTTTCTATATTCTTATATATATTATTGAAGTTGAGCTGTTTTTTTTTTCTGTTTTTAAAGGGTAATGCCAAATGATTAGCTTTTAATTGTTCTTTGAATGCTGAATCAGGATGATACGCTGCTCGGTAATTTATCTTCTGTTGATGTAGCTACCAAAGAGAACTTGGAAAATCTAGTGAAATTGGGTGAGAACTTGCTGAAGAAACCAGTTTCGCGCATCAATCTGGATACTGGTCTCTATGAAGCAATTGAAAATGGCGGAACCAATGCGGAAGCCTTGGAAAGGTCATAACAATTTTCCTTCTGTATTATGGGGTTTGTTTATTTAGCTGAATTCTTGAATATAGAAATTATTTTTAACTAAATTAAAATGGACGGATAAAGAGTTAATAAATTACTGATTGTTGATCCAAAACCTCTACTTAATGAAAAAGATGGATCTAATCATTGAACTTATAATACAGTAATGCATGTATTTGTTTGTACAATGCTTGCAGGTTTGCAAAGATACTTTCAGACGAAAGGAAACTCCGAGAGTCAAAAAAACCACGCAACAAAGGCACAAAATAGTGAACTCCGATTTGTTGAGCTACAGATATTGGGACAAATGAAGTTCGTTTACTTTTTTTTGTCTAATGTTTCCTTTTGAATGATGCTGTTTAAGGAGAATAATTTGTAATTTCAGTTGATAAGCAAGGAATCAACATAGAAAAATAAAATGGAATGTGAAGAATTTCAAAATAATTAGAAGCACTCATTAATTTACAGCTTGGATATTAAGTTGAGTTGAATTTTTTATAAATAGTAATGAGTTGAAATGGTAAAATAAGTTATGTAAAACCCATCTAAGATGAATTTAGATATATTTATGAAAAGTTAAAAAAATGTTGTAAATCCTACGTGTAAATGAATTTTGAGTTGAGATGAGTTTAATAATTTGAGAGACTCAACTTAAAATTAGACTAAACTGAGTTAATCTCAGTTCAGTTCAACTTCCAAACGGGGTCTAATCACCAATATTATGCTTCCCCAAAACCCCATTCCTAATACGCATATGTTTGACAGATAAGAGGTAACAAAACTAACATAGCGACTGAAATCGGTTGGCAAGTAATAATATCATGAACTGAAATCGAACAGTTCTTGCTAGTAGTGTCATAAAACAAGAACAATTACTCCTATGATCAGCCTCTCCATTTAATCCAAACATTTGTTTTATTAATCACAAGATTTTCTGGACAAAATCAACAACTTATGTTATAACAAGATGCATTGAAAAGTATAGAATGCGAGGTTTCCCCCTTGTAACTACTATCTTGAAATGGAAATATATGGCACAAATTGAATAAAATAATATCCATAAATTAATAAACAAATACATACAGCTATAGTACAGTTTTAATACTCCTGACTAAGCGAATATTTGCTGAATGACCATCTCTGCGTTTCCATTGTACTGCGCAAGAAGATGGATGGCGTCTACCCTTGGCAAAGCAAGAAACTCCTGCACCCAACCCAAATATATTAGAATAACCTTTTTGACTGAGAAAAAAGGGTCATAACATGCAACTTACTAGAGTAATTAAATAAAGACAACATCTTTGATAAACACAAAGGAATGAAAAATTTTAACCTGAAAAAAATGCCATTTACTATCACGTGTGCTGAAGGCATGATAATAATAATAATAATAATAATACTAAGAAACATAATGCCAAAGCACATACTATGAGGTTGCAGAAGGAAAAAATAAATTATGTTAGGCTTTAACAGTGTAGTAGTTGGTAAGACATCCACAACTCACCATTACTTTAAGAATGGAATTTTCATCGCAGATGACATCCCTAGATGATACTTGAGTAGGACTGCTACCATCTTCTGAATTCTTAGCGCTTGAAGATATTGTAACTTGAGAAGAACCAAGGGTGGAAGTATCAGCATTTAAATTTGATATAGCAACAGATGGGTGCAAGGGTGTGTTAACTTCTTTCAAGGAATCAATCCTCAAGTGACTTTCAAACCGATCTTTACACATTTGAAGTTTAAACCACTCATTATGGGAGTAAAGAGTTGCCTTCATAATTTTCATAAGCTGGGGTTCTTCGATACCAAGCCTGCTACCAATTGCAACCTATTCAAGACGAAATGCACTTGAGATCAGTAAAGTATAAAATTAAATATAAGGAAGATTTACAATTGGTAATCTGTAAAGGTTCTCAAAGCATGTAAAGAAAATAAAAGTTAAGTGCAAACATTTAGTCATAAGTGGACTGCAAGACTGGACAAAAAAGGCTTCCACAACAAAGTTCCTTTGCTAATCTGATCTGGTTTTACTTAATAATTATATACCCACAAGTAGGCCTGCACATTGGCCTGCCCAAGAAAGTTTTGGCCCGAACCGAATTGGCCCACAGGCATACCCAGAGAAAAATAACCCGACCCGAATGTCATGCGGGTTGATCGGCCCATCGGCTTCTTGCACAAGCCTACCCACAAGGCTACATTTGTATGTTGAGTTGAGTTGTGAATAGTAGTATTTCGTGCGACCCATTGAGATGGATTTAACTTTTTTAGATTGAGATGAGTTTAACATTTTAGGTTAAAATTGTATGAAGTAGGTTGAGATGAATTTAACTTTTTTATGGGAAGTTGAAAAAGAAGTGAGTCCCATCAATGATTGGTTTGAGATGAGTCGAGTTTGGTTCAACAACCAAACACAACCTTAGTGTTAGATTTTTGGACAGCTCTAATGGCTCTCATCAGTGGAATGTTCATTTTATTAGAGCAGCCCAAAATTGGGAAATTGGAGTCATTTCAAAGTTCTTTAGCTTGTTACACTCTTTGAGCATTGGTAATCATGGGGTGGATAGGTTGCTTCAGAGGCAACTGAGAGCAAGAATGTAACATACGGGTTCTAAATTAGGGTTTTTTTCTCTCCATACGCTTTAGACTTTTTCTTGTTGTCAATGGTGGTTGTGGGTTGTTGACGGGGGGCTATCTGTTATCAAAGTATGGCTATGAGCTCTTTTAGTTGTTTAGCTATAGAGTCAAAGGTTTTTGAGGTGAGAAGAGTTGGGGGTAGGGTGTGCATTACAAAGAAAGGATGGAAAGGCGTGAGCTGTATATGGTTGGGTTTAGAGACTATCCGTTGGGTGCTAACTCACTGGAGGCTTGTCTAAAGTCTGGCAACAAAGGTTACTACTCAGCTCGACGGGAAGGTGACAGAGGCCGCACTGCCCAGCGATGCTCAAACTCTCGTGGCTCATACATGGCTTTGGCTGTGTATGGCAAGGGAGGGTGCCGAAGTTACATACTCATACATGAAGACAAGGCTGGAATAGGGTGGAGGAAGATGGTGGCGGTGCTGAAGGACATGGGCAGAGTAGGTGTTCAGGGGAGAAACCCACCGCAAGTGATGGCGTTAGCTTTGCCGTCGAGGTCGTACAAGGAGGCTCTGGAGGTGCCTCAAGCCGCGCAGCACACTGTGATGGCAGACTTGCAAAAGGGATCACCTCCCTTTTCGGTAGCTGCTCAGAGTGGAGGAGGAGACGGCAAAGGGATGGTTGGGCAGAAAGAAGAAAAAATTTTGATGGATTTACGTGAAGTGCAGATTTCGTTGGGGGAGCTAATACGGTGCGTTGAGGGTTATGTGTTGGAGGGCGTGGGCTCAGGCTGCTATTTGGGCTTAGGGGACGCGAACAATGGGCTTAATGAGAAGGGCCAAGCTTTTGGGAAGGGCCAGGCTTATGCAGTTATTGGGATCCAGCCCAAGACGAGAGCACAACATGGAGGCCCGTTCTGGAGGAAGAAACCGCAGGCCGATGGTGGCCTGTCGACGAGTGGGCCTGAGCGACTGTTGCCGGAGAAGCATCAGTCGACCCCGCCGAAGGTCGCAGAGACTTCGATGGACATCCCGTCACCGAAGGAAGCAATACCAGAGCATGGAGGGAGGGATTTACAATGTTTTTATTGCTCACAAAGGCCTGATATTTGCACAGACCACCACGACGGAGGTTATCGGCGCACAGACAACTACACCGATGTCAGTGGAGACGTCGGCGAGCAATGGTAAGGTTGTGAGTACCTCCTTAGAGGAAGGGGAATTTTCGGGACAAATAGTCCCGATTGATGATGAGGAAGCTATGGGTGGGTCTTTGCCTTCAAACCAGATACAGATAGTCCCGATTGATGATGAGGAAGCTATGGGTGGGTCAAATTAGGTGTTTTTGGTGCCGGGAGTGGAAGAAGTGGTTTCTGTCTTGGCGGAAGCAGATTCGGTCACTGGAAAGGAGACGGGCACCAGTCAGCTGAGTCTCTGTGTGGATTCTGTGGGCAGTGAAGAGGAGGAGATGGGTAGCCCGCCACCCTTACAGATGCTCCCACCTCATATTGCACCTCGAGCATCAGATTGGGTATTAAAAAAAGTAGAGGAGCTTCATGGTTGGGTGGGGATTTCCTGCGAAAGGTATCAAGACCAATTCATGGCTCTCTTAGGTCTCGTTTGTTTTCAGAAAACATCTCATCTCATCTAATCTTTACAACTTTACCAACTTCCAATACAAAATAAAATAAACAATTTAACTTTTTCAAATCCCAAAACAAAAATAATATTAAAAAATATATTATAATAATATTTTATTCAACTTTTTAACTTTAATCTCATTTCCTCTCCAAAAACAAACGAGCCCTAGTAGCCATGGAAGCTGGTCGCTCCACGGTAATGAAGACAGCCGCTAAAAAGGAGAGAGAGTTGAAACGATTACAATGCTCCATTAACTATGATAATAAGGAGGGAACATCAGGGAGAGATAGAGCAAAAGGGAGGGACGTTTCTCTTGTTAATGAAGCTTAAAATACTGTCTTGGAATGTGAGAGGGATCAATGACGTGAATAAACGACTATTTATTAGACCCCTTCTCCGAAGTTGGAAAGTAGACATTGTTTGCCTACAAGAAACTAAACTGGCAGTTATTTCTCTTCGTATCATTAGGAGTTTGTGGGGCAGTTTGCAAGTGGGATGGCATTATTTACCGTCCAATGGAGCATCCGGGGGCATACTAGTTATGTGGGATAAAAAAGTAGTAGAAAATATAGAAGATTTCATGGGGGGATTATGTGGTGGCATGCTCGTTTAAGAACGTCATGGATGGCTATCAGTGGGCTTTTGCAGGCGTCTATGGGCCTAATCTTGACCGGTCTCGAAGGTTACTATGGGATGAATTGGCCGGTATTAGCAGTATATGGGACTTACCTTGGTGTATTGGAGGTGATTTTAACGTCACCCATTTCCCGAGCGAGAGATCAGGTGGCTCGGGTTTCAACTCACCCATGGTAAATTTTTCTAACTTCATTTCTGAACAGAATTTACAGGATATTCCTCTTGCAGGTGGTTCCTTCACTTGGTCTAGAACTGGAGATCTTCCATCTTGGTCGAGAATAGATAGATTTTTAATCTCACCGGAATGGGAGGCACACTATCTGGATCTCATTCAAAAGAGACTACCCAGGTTGTGTTCAGATCACTTTCTCATTCTTTTGAATTGTGGAGACATTAGAAGAGGCCCAAGGTATTTCAAATTTGAGAACATGTGGTTGAAGTTAGAGGATTTTCTGGACAGAATAAGACAATGGTGGTCTTCTTACCATTTTCATGGTAATGCTAGCTATAAGATGGCTTGCAAATTAAAGTCTATGAAAAAGGACTTGTTTCAAAGACTTGAAGGAGTGGAATATACAAGAGTTTGGTAATGTGGAAAGCCAGAAATCTGTTCTAATGGAGGAGCTTAAGGATTTGGAGGGGGTGGAAGAGGAGAGGGTTTTTACTGAAATCGAGCGGGCCCGCAAATCCCAAGTGATTGCGGACTTTGAACGGCTGTCTCTTTTGGAAGAAATATTGTGGCTTCAAAAATCACGAGCTTTATGGTTGAAGGAAGGGGATAGATGCACCAAGTTTTTTCACCAAGTGGCCAACTCGCATAGGCGGGGAACAATGCTATAGATACTCTGTTGATAGATGGGGCAGTCTCTTCCAGCCATACCGAGATCTCATACCACATTGTCAATTACTATGATAAGTAGCTTTCGGAACAATTTGAGTGGAGGCCGAGACTTGATGGGTTAGTGCTTGATGTTCTTGACCCGTAGGTTGCGGAATGACTCGAAAGGCTGTTTGAGGAGGTAGAGGTCAGGTCGGTGATCAAGGGTATGGCCGGTGATAAAGCCCCAGGTCCCGATGGTTTCTCCATGGCTTTTTTTCAAACATGTTGGGATGTGCTTAAAGATGATATCATGGAAGTTTTCCATGAATTTCATGGAAGCAGGCGGTTCGAGAAAAGTACTAATGCTACTTTCTTAACACTCATTCCTAAAAAGCTCGGTGCTGTAGAAGTGAAAGATTTTCGTCCTATTAGTTTGGTGGGTGGGCTATACAAAATTTTATACAAAGTATTGACGAACAAATTGAGTAAGGTGATGGAAGCTTGATTTCGAAGGCTCAAAATGCATTTGTTCAAGGTAGGCAAATCCTTGACTCGGAACTTATAGCCAACGAATGTCTGGAGAATCGTATTAAATCGGGAGAGCCGAGACTCCTATGTAAGTTAGACATGGAGAAAACTTACGATCACGTCAATTGGAGTTTCTTAATTTATATGCTGGAGAGATGCGGCTTTGGTTCTAAATGGTGTTCCTGGATCCTTCATTGTATTTGTACGGCCTGTTTCTCTGTATTGATGAATGGTACATCCAAAGGTTTTTTCAAGAGCTCCTGAGGTTTGTGACAAGGAGACCCTTTTTCTCCTCTTCTCTTTGTTTTTGTGATGGAAGCTTTCAGCAAGATGATTTCAGGGGCAGTAGAGGGAGGGTTCATATCAAGATTCTCAGTGGGAGAGGCAAATACAGGTTCGCTTAACATTACTAACCTATTGTTTGCTGACGATACACTAATCTTTTGTGAAGCCAGATATGAGCAAATCCGAGCTTCGAAAGCTCTTTTATTATGCTTTGAAGCCGTGTCAGGCTTGAAGGTGAATTAATTTGGCTAAATCAGAGGTAGTGTCAGTGGGACATGTACCTAATGTGGAAAGTCTGGCGTCCATCTTAGAGGGTAAGATAACTCAGTTGCCCTTGAAATATCTCGGCCTTCCGCTAGGTGCGGCGTTCAAATCGAAATCTATATGGGATGATGTAATAGAAAAAATGGAGAGGAAACTAGCTGGTTGGAAGAGGATGTACTTATCCAAAGGGGGCCGAGTGACTCTCATAAAAAGTACTCTGTCTAACTTACCAACATATTTTCGCTCCCCGCTAAGGTGGCTCATCGCATGAAGAAAATTCAACGTGATTTCCTTTGGGGAGGGATCAAGGATGAGTTTAAATTTCATTTGGTGAAATGGGCCACAATTTGCTCCCCCATCAAAGGAGGTTTGGGTATACGGAATTTGAGATCTTTCAACCAAGCCTTGCTTGGCAAATGGTTATGGAGATATCACCAAGAACGGGAGGCCTTGTGGCGAATCGTCATTGCTTTGAAGCACGGGGAATCATGGGGAGGGTGGTGTTCTAATGCGGTGAGTGGACCTCTTGGAGTTGGGCTTTGGAAACATATTAGAAGAGGGTGGGACATCTATGCAGCACATACTTCAAAGTCGGCAACGGAGTTAAGGTAAAGTTTTGGCATGACTTATGGTGTGGTGATCGGGCACTCAAGGATGTTTATCCACAAGTTTATAGCTTAGCAAGAAAGAAAGAAGCATCTATCGCAGATTTGATTATCTATTCCAATGGCTCTTCCCAATGGAACCACACTTTCCATAGAGATGCACAAGATTGGGAGATGGATGATTTTTCGGCCTTTTCTGACTTTGTGTACTCCACTCGTGTGTCGGGGGAAGGTGAAGACAAGATATATTGGCATCCCTTTAAGAAGGGAGTGTTCACGGCCCGCTCTTTCTATCATTCCTTAAACTTGCACAACTCAGTCTCGTTCCCATGGAAGAGTATTTGGAAGACAAAGGTACCTCTAAAGGCAGCTTTTTTTGTATGGACAACCTCTTTAGAGAAGATTCTTACTATAGATAACCTAAGGAAACATGGCATTATCGCTATAAATTGGTGTTACATGTGTAAGAAGAGCGGTGAGTCCGCTGACCATCTATTACTACATTGTGAGGTTGCCATGACCTTATGGACCGAAGTCTTAGCACGGTTGGGGTTAGCGTGGGTGATGTCGGAAAGGGTATTTGATTTTTTAGCCTCTTGGAGAGGTATTAGGGGCAACTCTCAAATTGCATCCATATGGAAGATGCTACCTATTTGTCTATGGTGGTGCATTTGGAGGGAGCAGAACGCAAGATGCTATGAAGATCAAGAGAGATCAATGGAAGAGCTTAAGAGTTTTGTTTTTCAATACTTTACTCTATTGGTTGATTGTAATTGATTTTCATGGCAGGTCTTTTCATGATTTCCTTGTATCTTTAAGCTAGACATTGAGAATGTGCTCATGTATATGTCCCGTATACTTGGACACTCTCTCTCTCTTTTGATCAGTAAAAACTTGTTTATTGATCAGAAAAAAAAAATTAGGGTTTAGAATTATTTTATTATTATTAGTAGTAGTAGTATTTTTAGTAATTTTTTTATAATATCGGTTTTGAGATGGTGATTTTATTTTAGTGAGATTCTTCCGCCCTCTTCAGACTCGTATACCTCTCAGTGTTAATTTCCTAGTTGAAAACCTTCCTAATTGGTAACCAATTCACATAGCAAAACCCTAGTATAAATCCTCTTTTCCCCACAACAGTCCCTCCATCAAACCAACATCATCCTTGCGGCCACAACCTCCCCACGGGAAATCAAATTTTCTCCTACACCTCAAACCAGAGCTACATAGCAACCAAGCACCTACCTCACCGAAAACCACCACAGAGCATGCCGACGGTGAGCCCTCCTTCCTCGACCCCTAAACCTCTCTCCATCGCGCTCTCTCCATTGTCAATAACCAAACAGCCCGTGTGTGTTTTGAGCCCACCGTCAACCACAAGGAATGTTGAAACACTACCCAAGTAGCTCAGAACTCGCTGAAAAGGCACTCCCAACCACCCAGAGCCACCGTCACGTCACAAGGAACGTTGATTCCTTCCCTGTCGCATGATGCTCCTCTCCCGTAAGCCTCTGTGCTTCCTTTTATTGTTTTGTTTTCAGCTTTCCCAAAAAGGGCATGCTTGTTTTTGGTTATTACAAGAACACCCCTCCATTGCCTTTAGATTTCCGTAAAGCCTTGGATACTTTTAAGCCTAATTTACACTTCTGCCCTCGTTTGCAAGTCATAGCAAGATGTATATATATTGGGCTTTGGTTGTGTGATACCCCATTTGATAATGATAAGGGTAGGTGGTGAATGAGATCCCACATTTCTTGGAAAGGAGAAGTTCTTGCTCTTAATAAGGTTTCAATGGGACTCCAATTGTATCATTGACTAGTCCTTTTGGAGTATAGGCCATGTGATTTGGGCCTTCTATTGGGTCGTTACGGGCTGGGTGTAATTCTCACATTGGGTTTAATCTCTTATTGGTTTAATCGCTAAATGCCTACGTATGCCATGTAATGTTCAGATCATGTTATGTCATGTCTATGCTATGCTATGTTGCGTAAAACTCATGTTAATATAACATATTTAATGTTATGACATGCACAAGAGTATGTCATGCCATGTAAATTCATGAAGTCAACATGTTCACATGTATTATGAAAGTTGGTAAGAATACACATGAATGACAAACAAGCTTCAAGATTGGCCTTATGTTATGGGTGGAAGTGCAAGCCACAGACTCGAGCGTGGTCCACCCACCACATGTAAGCTAGTATGTTTTGAGGTGACACGAATCCAAGCGTGGTTCACCATATGTTATGTGATAACACAGACCTAAGCGTGTTTCACTACATGTTATGATACGTTATACAGTGCCACGGGCCCAAGCATGGTTCACCACATGATTTATGAGGTCAACGACAATTGGACCGATGCACATATGTTATGATGACCACTAAATAAGTGAAGGACAGATGCACATATTTCTTTCACCATAGAAAAGCTCTTCCAACCCTTTCCTTCCACTCCTTCCGGAATCGCTAAGAGACCACGACCCCCGCTACCACCACCATAGTCAGTTGCTTCTAAAAAATGCCCAAAAGAATTCGACCTCCTATTAGCAAACAGAGCTTTGATTCCATCCCTATATGTCTTGAAGAAGTCTTTCCTTCCCTCCGATAAAACACATTCTTCCATTGTACTGGGCAGCCAACAAGCACTGGCATGACTGAGCATCATCTCCTTGGTTACCTTCCTGCCCCTTTCTGTGATACGACAATAATTTCCACCCTCCATAGACAAAATAAACACCTTTGATTCTATTAAAAGGTGTTTAAGAGTCCCATCGTATAAACACCCTCCCAAAGCTGTATAAACACCTTTCACCAGATCAAACTTCCCATCGTTGGAATGAGACCCAGAAAAAAGCAGATCAGTGTGGCGAAAAAAAACCAGACTGCTCAAGAACTCAGTCGTCGAAGATGTAACCGGCATCGGAAGTCCCTTACAGGAGCCGTCGGACTTGTATGTGTAGGTGGATGTGCCAGAAACTCCGATCAGCCGCCTGAGGGAATGACGGAAATACAGCGCCGAAACACAGATCTAGCAAAAAACGTGTCGCCTGCAGCCTGCCAACACCGGACGACCCTTGGCGAAGTAGCTGAGGGCCGACGATCTTGTCTGTGCCGGTTGTGCAAAGACACTTGCCGAGCTAGAGGAAATGGGTGAGTATCAGCGTTACTGTCTGTGCGAGAGAGAGGTGTAGGCAAAGTCACAGGGATGGGGGTTGGGGTTAGAAGGGGCGAAGGCGTTACTATCAATGGGACAGTGACGGAAGGTTGAAGGCGACGGGGATGGAGGCTAGGGTTTTTTGGGAGGGAAAAGTTGTACGGAGAGAATTTGAGTTTCTCGTCATTATTTTTAGTTTTCCCAAGACTTACAGACAATTTTAGGAAGCAAGGACTCTTATTATCATGGATTGGTGCTATATGTGTAGGAAGAATGGTGAACTGTGGATCACTTACATTGTGAGGTGCCAAGGGGATTATGGGATGAGACATTTAGTAGGCCCAGGCTTTGCATGGGTGATGCCTAGGAGGGTGGTGGATCTTCTAGCTTGTTGGAATAAGTCTACATGGCAGTCCTTATGTAGCTGCTATGTGGAGAATGATTCCCTTATATCTTATATGGTGCATTTGGTTGAAAGGAATGAAATGAGCTTTAAAGATAGTGAGAACGTTCTTTGGATGAGCTTAGAAACCTTTTTTTTCACATTATTTCTTTGGTTTTCTGCTATTGTACTCAACAGAACTAGCATTCATGATTTTCTCATATCATCTTTAGTTCCTAGATTGTAATTAGGTCTTTTCTTCTAGTATACTTCATGTGCACTCGGGGAATGCCTTTTGATGTATTTCAGTAAAATTTTACATTTACCTATAAAAAAAAAGTACCGAGGCTTCCAATTGTATCCTTTTTTTTTATAAATAGCTTCCAATTGTATCAATATGAATAACAAACAGCAACACACTTCATATCAAGCATATGCTCTTATCAAAAGATTCCACCGCAAAGGCTAGCAAAAAGGGGGAATGCCAGCCTCAGAAGCATAAAACTAAAACTGAATAGTGCATCAATTGAATGTCGTTGAATTAGCTCTACAAATCACACCATACCTGGAGAGAAGTCGAAAGGGCATGTAAAGGCAAGCCTTTCCCAAGTGCATCTTCATTAGGTCGGAGCAATGCCAACAAAGTCTCCTTTAGGGGCTTCAGTAAGGTACAATCGCTAGCAGCTAAAGGGCCTAAATGGGCACATGCAACCCTCAGAGCACTAGAATAGTCACCAGAGCTGACCAGCTTAAGGAATTCAACCTACCCGGCAAACAGATCAAACAGTTGCATTTTATGTATTTATACGAATAGAAACTGTTTCATTCAAATAAAGCCGCTGATGGTATAGAATAACTAACCTGCTTTAGTTTGAACAATAACATAGGATTTTGCATAAAAAAGTTCGGATCCATTGCATTAACCTCTTCCACAACCTCAGCAGCCATTCCCTTCCTAGCTAGTTCCTTCAACCCCAGCACAATCTCATATTTATCCTCCCTACTGTTATCTAAAATGAAGTGTTTTCCTGAGCCCTACAGAAAATTAGTATGTCAATATCTACTTGTCACAAGGACTAAATATAATTACCGAACAGGTACCTGTTGTTCCTTTAAAGTATAAGAACTGGAAACCAGGGTAGTTGTGCTAAGCTCTAGCCCACTGCATTCATCAAAAGACATGCCACATTTATCATCATGTCTTCCCCTCCATCTCTTGCGTTTGCTCCTCTCTCCAGTTCCATGGGTTCTATATCTCTGCAGAGCTCTTGGATTTTCAGACTGATGCAATCCACTGGTGCTACAGTCTTCATGGTTGCTTGATGGCTCACAAGCATATCGTAACTCAATATCCATTCCTTGCATGCTAGACACGTCAGCATTATTTTCAGGAGAACCATCCATATGAGTATTATTAATGGAGGTCTCACCATCAGAATGTTTATTGGCACCAGAATCGACTTCGAGAGAACAATTTCTTGATGAACTACAACCGGGCTCTAGTTGATTTACTTTAGGTTCCAAAATTGCCTGCATTTCTGATGCTGAAAGCATCATGAAACCTTGGTGAGATACAACCAGAATTTCAAAAAAGGGAAAAGAGAATCAGAATTTAATTTAAAAAAAAAAAAAAAGAAGGAAAGTTTTGACTTTTACCAGAAGTGGATGCAAGGCCTGAATCCACGATTCCCCTATAAACACAATACTCACAAACAAGCTCATCAAGCATGGAAACATCCAATCTCATCCTACACAATTCATTCTGCAATAAATATAGACACCAATAAATACTTACAGGCTCAATGTACCAGCTAACCCATGACCAAAAAAGGAATAGAATAGCACTACTCCAGGAGAACACTACAAGTTCACTAATTTGATAAATGAGCATGAAGAAAGCATATTTTTTAAAATGATAAAACTGTAAATATTGGTGTCATTTAAACTTAGAGGTACAATAAACATGTAACTTAAACAGATATCAGTTAATAAAAAAATATTTCCAGCCTGCCACTGTTTTTTTTTTCTTTTTTAAGTGCAATTTCTTTTTCAGGTATTAAAAAATATCAATGCTTAAAGTTTCCTTGCTATTTGCTATTTATTATTTTTGTTTAAAAATAAAAACCCACAACTCCAAGGATTGTGATGTTACGTATATGGGAAAACTCAAGAACTCTAAGTTTCATTCCCGGGTTTCTATTGGTTCAGCCATTAATTAAAAGCGACGCAAATAAGGAACACCTTAGATGAATCAATATTTAATTTCCAAGGAAAAAAAAAAGGAGAAATAAATGATGAAAAATCGTGATGGAATATAATGCTGTCTTAATTCTTGCAAAGGTGCAACTAGTCTAAATGCAAAATCTAGGCCCTTCCATCCTCACAGGGTGCCTCCAAGTAGAACCACAAGTACAAACGTAGGAAGTCAATAGCCTCTCAATGAGATTGGCCCACTCTCCTCTATTGTGGATGATGTAGATAAGGTCGAATTCCTTCCCACTGAACCTCTACCACATATTGTATATATAGAAGAATGTCATTTTTTGGGCACTTCAAATGAAATGGTGCTTTCACCATCTTTTTCTCTCAATACAACTTTATGAAGAAAGTTATGAAATGACTATTAATCAGCGCCCTTGCCAATGTTAAAGTTTGAAGATAGATCAAAAAATTTTAGAAGTTTGATTAGGGAGTGAGAAAATACTAGAGATCAAATTCAATGTCGATTTTGTATATATCAAGAGAAAAGAAAAACCCCTTCACCTAGAGAATATAATATACAGAACCAATTCAGCTACCCAAGTATAGCCAAATTTCCAATCTGTAATATTGCAAGGTGTTGACCTCGCCTCCTACATCTTGCTGTTAAACCCCGTGCTAATAAAAGAAAACAAAATTGAGGATATGGTGAAATATAATATTTCTATTCTTATAAACTCTACATTGATAAAAATTTGATAACCTGAAATGCCAGAAATAAATCACCCTTGGAAAACCTCAAGCTATCAACTGCACCCTGTCTTGTGAGCTCTACAGCATGTGCAAGAGCTTGTACATCCACCTGGTTGATTAAATCAAATGCAAAATGACAGTTATAAGAGGCATGCTATGTACTCTGGAAATTACATTTTTATGGTTGATTGCAAAACAAAACCCATGAACAAGAATACCAAGTCCTTTTTTTTTTCCTGTACAAGAATACAAAGTCACTCATCATTTGTTTGATGAAAAATATTTCTACTTTGAGGGAAGATGATTTGTTTCTTGTTGTTTGGTTGAAACCTTGAAAAAAATCTCGTGTTGGTTGCACTGAAGATATCTATGTTTTTTTTATGACAAGGAATCCCGGAGACCATGCAAACGCAGCATATCTTTTACCCGATTAAACCCCGAACCAATGTAATGGGTCCCCATCACATGAATCAAGTAAATCATCGGCTTTTCACCGATGGGACGTGACCTCTAGAAATTTTTTGCACCCAAGGGTTCAAACCTTAGACCTAGAGAGAGCATACCACTAAGACTAAGGCCCTTACCACTTGAGCCAACCCCTAAGGGTTCCAAAGACATCTATGTTAAAGCTAATAAAACCCTACCAACATTGATAGGCAATGGTTGTTGCCATTATAGTGGTGGGAAAGTTTTCTTTTCCTTTTTTTTTTTTTTTTTTGTTTGTTTGTGTGGGGGAGAGAGAGAGGAGGTGGCAGCTGGGCAGTGGCGTACGGAGGAGAAGGGAGGGAGGATGTGGTTGTAGTGGGGGTAGGGAGGCATGTAGGGAGAAAGGCGATGGCAGTATAGAGAAGGAGGAGGGAGGTGATGATGGGCACATGCTTTGGAACAATTTTCTGTCAAGTATTAACAAAAAGTTTATCCTTTGATACCAAAAAAAATTGAGCAGTAAGATAGTTCTCATTTTACCTAAATTTAACATCTGAAGACAATTAGCTGTAATTCAGAAACCTCACCTCATCGAAGGGAGGTGCTTCATAGAGACTCTCCCGTGCTGTTGCAGGAGGGTCACGCTCATCAAGAAGCAACCTCTGAGTAAGATCTGAAATGGGCGATACAATTCCTTGGCGAAAGCAATATCCTTTGTGTATGCTGCATAGCATAGGGAGAAGATTAAAAAATAAACAGTCAATCAACAACATGCATCATAGGAACACAAGCATCAGAGTGACGATATCAACTGAAAGTGATTAACAGAAGCTGAATGATACGTTATCAGATATCTCAAGGTCATCGAAAAGACTGGATCATATGCGTGTAGATGAGCTCTTAAGACAGAGGACATCAATCCAGCAATGTCATACCTCCTCCTTTCTGACCACTGAAAAAAAGAGCCAAATATATTAAACAATAATAGCAAGAAACACCTAACTTCATTGTTATCAGCTAAAACATATGAAACTGAAGATGAAACATCATTTTTTTTTATAAGAAATCAAATTCATTAAAAACAAAAGGGTGTACCGAAGTACACAAGAAGCATACAAGAAAACCACCTAATCAAAATGGACGGAAAAGAAAAACTAGCAGACTAAGCCCAAACCCGCCATGTCCTATTCCACAAAGATAAACTACCCTCCACAGACAAAACTCTACTATCGTAATGAACTTCCCCTCCCAAAAAAGCATCAAAAACCTTAAGCGACTCATAACCATTACACAAAAATCCCGCCATATGATGATTTTCCTTCAGTCATTAAAATCCAGGGCGAAGACTTTTTCCCTTCCTAGACCTTCTTAGCAACTAGCAGACGACTACTCAATGGGAGAAGATCCTCTTCAGAGAACACTGCCAACTCTAGGCCAGATTGAGAGACTGAAAGCCCCCAACAACACCCCCAATCCAACCACATCACACCTATCTAAGTTGACAAAAGCCCTTCAGATCCATAGGAGGATTAGCCATAACAGCCCACTCAAGAGCATTACCACAACTCTAGAGGAACCCAAAGAAGCTACTGAGGCACCCTTCATACCAAAACGGCAACAGCAGCTCCATTCAATATCTCAGAGTTGGAATTACCTAAAGGGCAAGCCATGTCGGCATTATTTGAAAAAGAAGGGGCAAAGATTTGAAAAATGCCAGCAGAATCCAAACCTGAGACTTGCCAGAGGGTGTCCCATTCGCTAATCCATTCACACAACATGTGGCTTTGGTGGTTAAGCATCTCAAAATTAAGGCCCATACCCACTCTTGAGCTATTACCGGCATTGTCTACCATGACACGTCAATCAAATATAGATGTATATGAAATAGATCAAGTATAGCAAATAAAATTGCTTCACAATGTCACCGATCAAAAAACAAAATTGCTTCACAATGTCTGAATCTAGGGAATTTCTGACCGAGACCAACATTATTTGTATTCCGTGAGATCCTTGTCATTTTGGTGGAAGAGAAAAGACCAGAGGGCACAGATGCATCATAACAACTACCCACAGTAGGCTTTCACATGGTTTTAAATTTTCATTGCAGTTGTACTTGGCTTCACCTATTTTCAATGAAATTCTTATTTACTAATCAAAAAAAATATTCATTGCGGTTATTTTTCTCACCAAATTGTCAAGTTCGAAGAAGAGAGATTGTGTTCATTTATCTGTGAAATATCATTGTTATAAGTGAAGATACATAGGTGCAGTTGGTTTTGTTGTTTCCATTGTTACTGTAGAGCTTTCAAGTTTGCTGAGAAACTACAGGCCACACTCCATCCACATATTAAAATATTTATCTTCAGAGAAAAAAAAATAGAATTGACATATATTACCATATCCTATGATTGACAGGTGAACCAACCATTTAATCTTTGATAGATAAAAGCTAACACACGTGAAATAAAAAACAATAGAATACATCATAGAGTTTTTGCTGTCTACAAAACCAACAACATGAAGTCAAAGTAGTCCAAAAGAACATCAAACACTTCCCACCTCGTTTGCCACTGGAGAAGTTTTATCATCTTTGTCATATATAAAGGCAAGAAGAACATGCTTGAATTCCTCATATGCTTCCTTGAAAACAAATACAGATATCTGTCAGAATTCACAACTTAAACAAGAGAATGGGAATTCCTAACAGGTTCAAAAATTTTGCAATAAACAAAAAATATTATTTCAAACCAAAACAACAAAACTAGGGTTGAACAATGATTTATCCCCAAGAAATGCCGTTTTGATACCGATAAAGTTAAAGGGATTCCTAGTCCTGCTGTTTGGAATCATTTGGGTTCTGCCATGATCTTAGAGTTTGAGCTTCAGAAAGGTTGGCATGGGAAGTGCTGCCAGTGGCAAAAATAGGGTTTTAATCAGTTCCAATGCACTTAACCATTGCATCTTCATCTTTCTTGGGATCTTGATGACATTATACGGTTTATGCCCCCGCAACAGAAAAGAAACGAAATAACTTTCTTTCCACATACTCTAATATGCGAGTTCAACTTTTAACTGCCAATAATTTACTGAACGATTCTCTTGAGATAACAAAAACCTCAATTTTGATACCAGCCCTATTTTTATTTGCATATCAACCTTCCCATTCCTAGAAAAAGAGAATTTATGCATAGTTAAACTCTACGATAGGAGAAAATTATCAACATAAAAAGGAAAGTGATAACTTCTAAGGAAACTACACGTTTTACTACAAAGTCTTACAAACTGAGTTGGCAGTTCATGTGATTGGTACCACATCACCAATATAATAATTACAACAGTAGCTCGCCTTTTGATTCTAGCTTCTCATTTGTAAAAGTTGGTATCCAACACCTATGTAGTAACATCTGTAGTGTATGTAGCAAGTACAAACAAATCTAAAAATAAAAACAAATAAAAATCAAGGACTCATAAATTGGCAGAATTGAAAGATTATTACTAGTCTATCAATAGCAAACACGGTGGAAAGAGTATAAGAGGTAGCAATCAACTCTGTCCCAAAGAAATAAAGGACAGAAAGTAGACAAGTGCAGAAAAGAAAAATAAAATTGGAAATACCGGGTAGGCATCAAGAGCACAAGGAGCGAGAGCTGTCCTCAGGCAAGCAATTGCCGAGTCGCGACCTTCGCTAGTCCCTTTTCTCAAATGCTCAATAAATTTCTTCAACAAAATTTACCAAAAAAAAAAAAACCAAAAACAAATTTCATATCAGAAATCTAGATAAAAAACAGATGCCAAAACGCAGCGTTCAGTTTCCCAGATAATTGAGGAAACGAGGAGATGAGTGAACCTCATATTCGAACGGCCACAAGTTTTCTGAAAAGATTAGAAATATTCGGGAATGAAAGATTCAGTATTATTTCGCCACATTTCCTCAATAACCAAGCAGAGCATTGCGACGCACTCACCTGCTTCTGTAACCGGAAGAGAAGCCGACGATCGTCGAGAATGGAAGGCGCGTGGGAGCGTAGGAGATCCATGCCGGCGTCAATGTCACCGGCCTCTAACGAGCGTCTGATCTTCGATATGGTCAACCTCGAATGGTAAGACGAAGAGGACAGCGAAGCAGAAGAAGAATAAGAAGAACAAGAAGACGACGAAGGAGAAGAAGGTGGAGAAGAAGAGAATGAGTCCTCGAGCAGGTTCTCTGATTTAGCAAAATCGACGATCAGAGCGTCGAGGGCTTCCCAATTAACTGGCGCGGAATCCATTTCGTTTTTCTCTGGAAAATCTTGAGAGCGAGAAAATCTTACTGTTTGGTTCTCTGAAGAGAAAATAATTTCTCGGGAAACAAGAAAGGCGGCGATGTGAGGTAAGAGATCAAGTTTGATTGAATTTTATATATGTAAGGACCAAAGGTGCCAGGTGTCTTAAGAGGAATGCAGTGAGTTAGGGTTTTGGTATCCTCACCTCCAATGTGAAATTGAAATATAACTGGCATCGACGTGGAAGTGTAACATTCGAAGGACCAAAATGAGATCACATGCCTAAAATAGAGAATATCTTTTCACAAGTGCATCCGATTTACTCCAAATAACAGTATTTAATGGTGGCTTGCATGTATACATCATATCCTCTCAATTGTAGACCACACTGTAGTGAAAGAAAAAAAATTTAGATTGCGTTTAGTTCTTAAATTGAATTGAATTTGATCTAATTTTAAGCTGAGTTTAACGATCAAACAGTCAACTCTTAAATTATTAAACGCATTACAACTCAAAACTTTCTTACATGTGGAACCTACAATCTTTTCAACTTAAAACATTTTTATTCGAAAAATTTTAAACATAAGTTCCACACCCCTGTACACTCCTTTAAAAATATGTCATTTTACTTTTTTATTCATGTAATGAAAATAATTCCAAATATGTTTATAAGTAAAATATGATAAAAAAGTAAAATGACATGTCTTTAAATAGGTGTGTAGAGTGTGAGATTTATAGGTAGCACTGCTCTTTTTATACAGGAAATTTATAACTTTTTTCAATTTTCTATAAAAAGTAATAAATTCACCTTAATATCTAAACATACTTTAAATTCAGTTTAGATAAACTTCACATCATTTTTTTTACTACTCAACTCATCACTATTTATAAAAAAATTTAATTCAATTAAACTCAGCTCAACATACAAAAGTAGCGTTACTCTCCTCTCACGGCAGTTTTCCCTCCCTCTCTCCTTACCAGAAAAGTTCCGTGCAAAATCCACCAAAACCGCCCCTCCCTCCCTCCTCCACAAGACTCCCTTGACTGAAAGTCACCCTCTCTCTCTCTCTCTGAGTTAGGCATACACAATCTCCACCATAACCCTCTCTCCACCGAAACCCCCCTCAATCGACGACGGGATTGCATGCGAGGGTCACCTCCATTCCCGACATCCAATGTTAGGCATTCTACAACTTTATTTACTCTTAATTTATTTATTTGAGCTTGAGATCTATCAATTTCTTACTAAAGTACGATTTGAATAGTAAGTTAATATAAGATGAATTAAGATGAAAATTAAAAGTTGAAAATTGAATAAAATATTAATTTTAATATTATTATTATTTTAAAATTTGAATAAGTTGAATTGTTTATTATATTTTATGTAAAAATTTAAAAAAGTTATAATAATAATATGAAACACTTATTGTATCCAAACATGACCTAAATAAAAAGAAACCAATTTAGTGAGTGACGGGAAATTTTCATAATGCCTAAAGAATTTTCGTAATGAAGAATGTCCATCTGAAGTCGCAAATGCAATACAATTGCCTTGATAATAATTATTCATTTACAATTGCTTGAGATATATATATTTTTTCCATTAATTTTCTGAGAAAACCAATAATTCACAACTGAGAGAGAAGAAAGAAAAGTGAGAAAGAATACACATTTTCTTCTAAAGACCAAATATTGATGATATGCAACAAGAAATTGAACCAAATTCTTGTTTGTATGCCCATAATAATAAGAGAGGCTGGAAGAAATGTAGCAGATGAACCCAGAAGACGGACAACATAAATTTTGAAGAAAGGAAAGTTACAAACAATAATTTTATCACTTTGTCAATATCTCAGCTCCATCTTGGGTTATTAGAATCGTGTGTTCAAATTGTGCTGACAGGCTTCCATCTTCTGTAACGACTGTCCAGTCATCATCCCACATCAAAGGATTACTGCTACCTATTGTAAGCATTGGTTCTGCATAATTTACCAAAACATGCACACTATCATCCATAATCTGAATCTGAGACATTTAAATCGTTTATTTAGTTTAGTAACCACAAGAAGAATAATTATCAAAGAGTCTGTATAGAGGAACATAGACAATGAGAGCTGAAACCATATAAGCAGTGAATGTCTTTGCTAGTAACCAAGATCTGTGGTATGGTTGTTGAGTGCACACCAGCAAGTGCAAATTCATCATGCATTATTCCAGAGTCTAATTACCTCTTTGTATCCTTTCAAATTGGAAGGACATGCCGAGGCCCCCGTTCCCAGGGTTAGACTATTCCCTACTATAAGCCTACTCGTAAGTTTGAATAGAAGCAATCTTGAAAACATGCACTTCTTGTTATAACTAGACTGTGCTACTCACTGGGCATGGACAGTGGACACACTATGAAATCACTGGCCACAGTAAGAGATTCTAACAGAAGAATATCAGGCGTGCTCGTACGAAGTCACAATTCTTTTCAACAACACATTTTCATTTTCTTTAGAGTAGTATGGATTCCTCGAGTTTAGGAATCACTTTCTGAGTAACTCCAAAAATCCAAGGAAATCATGTGAAGCCATGACCAGCCACTAATCTAAAGAGACTCCTTCAAAGTCAAAATCATCAGGTATGAATCATTGATTACAAGTATTACATCCAAGGAGTTCAAGAAAGATCCAAAGATCATTCAACAATTGGATTTAATGCAATCTTTATGGTCAGTGTTAATAGTTTATTACAAAAAGTTGAACTGCCAAATTACGTCAACAAAGCCATCTTTTGTTTTTTCCAAAAAAGTACAAGGTAGCAATTTGAGTCAATACATACAGACTTCTGTCATTCCATCAATAATGATCTCTATCAGACCTACTTTGTTTTCTAAATGTACAGATTTGAGTAACTTCTTTTAAGAAAATTGCAGAGAAACCACATATCATAATTCATGAGCATGAGAATCCATGGGCAACTAAAGATAACTAAAATAACTTAGTAAGGGAAAATTAAGTACCAATTGTGAAGGTTTGATTCAACATCATGCGTCCAGCATCATTGTTCCCTGAAAAGAATTAAGTACTATTACAACAGAGTATGTTGGAGCTACCGTGGAAAACGTACACATGGCACAGGGAGATAGAGGTCATCTTGTAAATGAGAACTCATTATAACAATACTGGAAGAACTTATCAAAAAATACTGAAAGAAATTAAAAATGCAATGACCACAATTACTGAACTTCATATCACTTTATTGCTTTCAATTTCCGAATAAGGGACCATTCAATGAGTACATAAATTTAGATCATAGAACAGTATGGCAAGTTGCATTTAGGTCAAATGGCATGTCTTTCTATGTTCGGGATGGTCTTATCAAAGTTGATGTACCGTTGATGTTAGCCAACAATTTGCATGACTTGGAAGAAATAAGCAGAACTAAAATATAAAATCTGATCTAAACAAGATCACATAAACCAAATCAATATTGGCATTGAAAGCAAAGGCTAAGACAAAAATGAATAATATAGAAAGACACGATATAAAAGCTTAGGAAAATTACTGAAGTGTAGAATAACTGGATCAGCATGAAATGCACGCCCAACCCCATGGCCAACAAACTGTCGAACAACGCCGTAACGATATTTATCTGCATGGTCACTTAAGGGGAGAAAGACACACACATGTTTACAATAAGTTAGTGTGAAAAAGAGAATCAACATTCACATATGGTAAACTAAAAATGCTAACACAATCTTCAATAATTACAAGTATCTAAGATAAAAGATCACAGAAAGTAACAGTATATTGACTCATTAAATCATAAGAGTTGATCATCATTTCCTTTTGACAAATTTCCTAACTAAAATTATTTGATAAGGGGCCAAAAGATAAGTTAAGCATAGGGAATCGGATGCGGCAAAAAGAAATGGCAGACAACAAACATGCAATTCTCTAATTCCTAAAAACTAATTCAACGACATAACCACAGAGACTGCAGAAAAAAGAGGAGAAATCAGAACCAAAAGATTAAGAAATAAAAATATAGATGAGGACTTACTGAATTGTCTTTCCAATTTTCTTGAAATCAACTCCTGGTGCACATATCGATATTGCTTTATATAGACATTCTTTAGTCACCTGAAGCATAAATCCCAACCAATACTAGGTATAAATATAAGTAACATAAAGAAGAAAACATCTCTAGGTGTTAAACAATCTTCTTTAGGACCAATATCATTCAAGAAACTTTTCCTAAGAATGTAAAATAATACCATGAACAAAAAGAGTGCACAAAAGGTAACAAATAAAAGGAATTGAAACTTCTAATTAATGGCCAAAAGTAATTCGACAAGTCAACAGATCATTCGTAATTTACATTTAGCATAGAGAGATGATGACCATCCAATTTAGTAACTTGCGGAGCCTAAAGCAAGTGGGCCACTTCGTCGGGCCTCAGCCCATGGGGCTAAATGGTAGAAAGGAAAAGGGGGCCTAGCTTGTATGGAGAGCTCGAGGAAGAGGTGTGATGGCCTCCTGTCGACGGGGGTTTTGCATCCGCACCGGAAAAGGCTCTGATCTCGTCATGAAAGGCTGAGCAACACTTGACGGAGACCCAGAGGGGGACGGTGATGGTGGAAGAGACGTCGACAGCAAGCTTCGAAACAGATCAGAATGTCTTCATACTAGAAAACGTTGGATTTCAGTAGTTATTTAGCTAGAAAACGCCAACAAACAGCAGGGATGAAGTTTCTCTTTTGGCGGAGGCTCCACAGCTAGTAGTGGAGGGGCGATATGCTTACTCCAACGAGTTTTCCCTCCCTAGTAACGACAAGGGAGTTGGGGAAGCTTCACAGATGCTTGTTCCGTCGAAGGGACTCTCTGAATGGGTGTATGGGAATAATTTCATGGAGGAGGAAATGGGGACGCCAATGGGCTTGCAGTGGCCTCCTAAAGATGGGGAGCCTAGACCACTTAACTACTAGTTACCAACCCAGTCTAATGTTTCTGATTGGGTTCTACACAAGGTGAAGGAAATTCAATGTTGTGTGGGGATGAAATGTGAGGGATTTGAAGAACAATTTATGGCTTTGCTCACTGCCATTAAAGTGAGTCATAATCAGCTTAAAAAATCTAGATCCAAAAAACAAAGGGAGCTAAAGAGATTAACGTGGTCGCTTAACTATGAGGGTAGCTCTAGTAGAGAAAGATCCAAAGGGAAGGGGCTAGCTTCTTCTTTATGAAGCCCAAAATTGTTTCTTGGAATGTTCGAGGGCTCAACGAGGCCAATAAGCGTCTTCGTATAAAAAGTTTGCTTCGTGAGTTGAAAGTGGACATAGTATGTTTGTAGGAAACTAAGCTGAAACCCATTACAAGAAGAATTGTCCGAAGTATATAGAGCTGTCCATATGTGGATTGGGCTTATCTAGCATCGGATGCGGCTTCAGGAGGTGTTTTAGTGATGTGGAATAGAAGGGTGGTAGAGAGAATGAAGGAATTCATAGGGGAGTTCACAGTGGCATGTTCATTTAAGAGTGTGGAAGATAACTTCTTGTGGGCTTTTGCTGGTATTTACGAGCCGAATGTGGATAGTAACAGAAGATTTTTATGGGAAGAATTAGCTGGACTCCATACCTAGTGGGACTTGCCATGGTGCATACGTGGGGATTTTAATGTTATAAGGTTTCCAAGTGAAGCTCAAGAGAAAGCAGCCTATGACCAACAATAGTAGAATTCTCAGAGTGTATTTTCGACCTGAGTTTGATGGATATTCCACTCAATGGGGGAACATTCACGTGGTCCAACAATTAGAATTGGTCTAGATTGGGCAGATTTTGAGTCTCATAGGAATGGGAAACTCACTACCTAGATGTATGTCAAAAGACTGTCTCGTCTTTGTTCGGATCATTTTCCAATATTTTTGGATTGTGGTGGTATCCAAGAAGGGCGGCGTTACTTTTAAGTTCAAAAATATGTGGCTGAAAACTGAAGGTTTGTGGATAGGGTCAGGCAATGGTTGTCCTCATACCAGATTCATAGTACCCCTAGCTTTATCTTTGCAGGTAAACCGAAAGCTCTAAAAAATTATTTAAAGCTTTGGGACTCTCTCTCCTTCGACGACATAGGCCAACGGAAGAAATCTATGGTGAAGGAGCTTTAGGAGTTAGAGAGGTTACAAGAGGGTCGGGTTCTATCCTCAGAAGAATTATCTCGGAAGGCAGAGTTGATATCAAAATTAGAGAGGGTTATCTTATTGGAAGAAATATCTTGGCGCTAGAAATCAAGAGCTTTGTGGTTGAAAGAAGGGAATCGAGGTACGAAGTTCTTCCATAGAGTGACTAGCTCTCATAGGCGAACCAATAACATTGAGATGCTAAATATAGATGTTGTGGCTTGTACGGATGCTCTTGTGATTCAAGAACATGTGGCTGATTTTTATGAACAGTTGCTTACCGAGCAAGAGGGGTGGTGGCCAAAGTCGGATGGACTAGTTTTTGAGTCAATTGAGCTGCATACTATCTCTTGGTTGGAGAGGCCTTTCGATGAGTCAGAGATTCATGGAGTGGTGAGGAAAATGGTAAAAGAAAAGGCACCAGGTCCGGATGGTTTTTCTATGGGATTCTTCCAATCATGTTGGGAGGTGGTGAAGGAGAGTCTAATGAAGGTGTTCCAGGAACTGTGGTTGGAAAATTTGAAAAAAACCTCAATGCCACATTTATTTGCATTGATTCCTAAAAAGGTCGGGGCATTGGAGGTTAAGGACTTCCGGCCTATTAGTCTTGTGAACAGGATATATAAGATAATCTCCAAGGTGCTTGCAAACCGTCTAGGGGAGGTATTGGGAAAATTACAAAACTCAAAATGCATTTGTAAGGAGCAGGCAAATTCTCGATTCGGTTCTCATCACCAATGAATGCATAGATAGTAGATTAAAATTTGTCGATACAGGTATCCTATGCAAGTTGGATATAAAGAAAGCATATGATCATGTTAATTGAGACTTTCTATTGTACCTTCTTGGGAGGTGTGGTTTTGGGGATAGATAGGTTTCGTGGATCAGATGGTGCATTTCAACGGTGAAATTTTCAGTTTTAGTGAATGGTAGCCCAGTTGGTTTCTTCAACAGCTCCCGAGATCTAAGACAAGGAGATCCGTTGTCCCAGCTCCTTTTCATTTTGGTCATGGAGGCACTTAGTAAAATGATCTCGGCCCTGGTCATTAATGACTTTGTGAGTGGATTCTCAGTTGGTGTCCCCAACAGGGGTTCTCTTAACATTTCTCATTTGTTGTTTGCAAATGATACACTAATATTTTGTGAAGCAGATCGAAACTAAGTTCGGGCACTTCTTTGTTTTGAAAGTGAACTTTGATAAATCAGAGATGGTGCCAGTTGGCAATGCTCGTAACATCTAGCTTCTGGCTAACACTCTTGGATGTAAGATCTCCTCCCTTCCTATGAATTATCACGGTCTCCCGTTGGGGGTTGCCTCAACGGCCAAATCAATCTGGGATATAGTGATCGAGAAGATAGACCGTAGATTGGATGGTTGGAAGAGATTGTACTTGTCGTAAGGTGGTAGGATCACCTTAATCAAGAGTACTTTGTTTACCAACGTATTCCCTATTCCCAATTCCAGCAAGTGTGGTGACCCGGATTGAGAAACTTTAACTCAATTTCCTATGGAATGGCATGGGGGATGAATTCAAATTTCATCTAGTCAGATGGGATAAGGTATGATCCCCAATCTCATCTGGTGGTTTGGGCATAAAAAATCTAAGGACTTTCAACCGGGCCTTACTTGGAAAATGGTTGTAGCGGTATAATATAGAACTGAAAGTATTATGGAAGTCGATGATTGACTGCATATATGGAAGTGTGTGGGGGGTTGGTGCACTAGAGAGGTAAGTGGAGCCTATGGGATGGGAGTTTAGAAGCACATTAGACGAGGGTGGGGGAGTTTTACTCGTCATAATAGACTCGTGTAGGGAGATGGCTCTAAAATAAAATTCTGGAGCGACCTTTGGTGTGGGAATAATGCTTTAAAGGAATAATTCCCTTCAGTGTTCCGTGTTGCAAGTGAGAAAGAAGCTTCAATGGCTAACCTTATGGTGATATTTGGGGATCAAGTTCAATGAAATATCAACTTTAATAGGGCGGCCCAAGATTGGAAAGTAGGCTGCTTTGAGGAATATTTTAGTCTTTTGTATTCCATGTCCACATCGAGCACTCAACACATGCTATGGTGGGTAACCGCATGCAAGGGTACATTCTCGATTCACTCTATCTATAAGTCCCTCACACAATCACACGACATTCAGTTTCTATAGAGAAGAATTTGGCAAAACAAGGCACATCCTAAAGTGGTTTTTTTTGTATAGACAACTTCTCTGGGTAAGATTTTGACGACGGATAACTTGCAGAAATCCAAGGTGATTATAGTTGATTGGTGTTATATGTGTAAGAAAACTGGCGAGATTGTGGATCACCTATTACTACATTGTGAGCTCACTAGAGCGTTATGGGATGAAGTCTTTCGCATATTAGACTTAGCTTGGGTCATGCCAACCTCAGTGGCAGCGATTTTGGCCGACTGGACAAATCTACATGGTATCCCACGAATAAAAGTCGTGTGGAAGATGGTTCCTATCTGTATTTTGTGGTGTTTGTGGCAGGAGTAGGAGTGTAAATTGGTCCATCACCGGACCGGACTGGTAGCTATCGGTTCAGTCTGGTCGGTCCGTTCGGTTTGGCCCAATTATTTTTTTGCTTCTTTTTTTTAAATAAATTAGTAAAAAAAATTATTTAAAATAATAAATTAAAATTAAGTGAATTATTAATATGGATTATGTAACTAACTCAATAAAAAAATTACTTTATATGGTTAATGATAATAAATTAGATGAAAATTACATTCTTAACTTATATAATTACTATATAATTAGTTAATTGATATTATACATTAGTTAATTGATATAATATTAATTTGTTAATAAAATATTTAAAATTTTATATTTTTAATGGTGATAGGTTAGATGAAAATTACATAATTAATTATACAATTATTATATAAATAATATATATAAAATATATATATTTTTAAATTCGGTCAGTCCGGTCCCGGTCCAGGGGTTGTCCGGTCCAGGATGGGAAACCCCTGGACCAGGACCGGACCGAAAAGTCTCGGTCCTCTATTTCAGGGACCGGTCTTGGTCCCGGATCGGTCCAGTCCGGTCAGTTTCTCTGATCTAGACCGACCAACTTTAACCCCTAGGCAGGAGCGAGATGATCGAACGTTCGAAGATAAGGAGTGCACAATAGAGGAACTTAGATCTCTTTTTATTAGAACTCTATTTCTATGGGCCATATCTGTAGATTTTAATGGACTTGATGTTCATGACTTTCTTGTATCTTTTGTTTCTTCCTAGATAGGTGTTATCTCTTGTATACCATCTTGTGTACTTAGGCTATGCCTATTATTATTAATACAATCATTTACTTATAAATAAATAAATAAAATCAGTACACATTGCTCTCTCATTAGTTACCATTTAAAGTCACAAACACAAAATGTGGTAAATCTGTCTTCCCTTCAACCTCTATTCTTTGCTTTTACGTTTAGTAGAAGAAAGATGGAGAAATCAGAAGTGTCCTTGTTGAATGGCTCTATTATCATTTTTTGTTGAGTAACTCTTTTATGAATGCTTTGGTACCTCACATTAGTGAATTTATCCTTTTTTTTATTATTATTATTGGCGCAGGGTGTCCAAGAACAAAGTCCCGACTAATCTCGGGTCTGCACAAGCCCTCGTCAAGGAGTTTGACACAAGTGCATCTCGGGTAATTCAAGGGGAAGTTCCCATAGTCCGATGGCCCCTAGAAATTGTTTGCACCCAAGATAAAGAATTTATCCCATTAACTAATAAAAATCCCATTCAATAAGTAATGATTCTGGTGGAGTTAGGAAGGAGTTTGTACCCATTTACTGAACCAAGAAAGACGTTGATTTCAAAACAACAAACCACCTTGTTCATGAAGACATAATTTTTATAGACTTTTTTTTTTAATAAGTAAATAATTATTATAGACTTAATTTCCAACTATCATGAATCTTAAATCGAACGCAAGGCTCCCTAGATTGAAGTCAAACATAGCTACCTGGACTAGCTGTCTGGCCTCTTCATCAACGTCTCCACAGAAAAATGTTGCTGATGTATCCCCATGATACCCCTGCAAAACACAGTTACGCCACAAGTAATACTGGGATAAAAAAAAAAAGTAAATCATAGAATATGCTGTATGCATTAAAAGATATGTAAATGCAATATGCTGATGGTATGAGATTTACAGAAAAATCTTCTGATGTTGTTATCAAACGAAAAAACTTGCGTGGAAAACAGGGAGCGGAGGGATTGGGGGAAAGAACAAAACAAAAAGAGTTGATTGAGCACAAGACAGAATGATCACCGCCAAATTAAGAAACAATGGAAGTGGGTTAATAATGAAATCATCCTAAAATAACTTTGGAAATACTAAAGGAATACATCAATAAGGTCAAAACAAGGTACGTGAATATCTCATCTCCAAAGTCTAAATCTATATGGTACCCTTTCATTTCATTCAAATCATGCATGCCCAAAACAAAACCTGCTTACGTTTAGATAAACCGTAACATCAATATTGATAATATCACCATCCTGCAAATAAAATGTGTATCAGTAATTTGATCTAAATTCATATTTAAACAATTAAACATACTGGGTTAAGTAACTTTAGAACTTAAAATGAAAGGACCTCGAGAGCACGGGAATCTGGTATTCCATGGCAAATGCATTCATTCACTGACGTGCATACACTCTTTGGAAACCCACCATAGCCAAGAGGTGAGGGATAAGCCCCGTTATCAATTATCATTTGGTGAACAGCTTGGTCAATTTCATCTGTCGTTATGCCTGGCTGCCACAACACATAAATTTTGATATATGAAGGTGCTCATCTCCAACATCATGTACTACAATCTACATTGCATCTATATATAATTTCCTTGTCAGCTACCAAACACAAACCAATGCTAGAAACCATCAATTGTTTGCAACAGTGAAGTGAGGAAAACTGATGGTAATATATAAGAAAAATTACAATACTTTTCAAAAGTCAATGCTAAGCTACAAAACCCAACTCTTATGGACAAAGCCCTTAGCAAGAAGGGGGGAGAGAGGGGGGTGAATATCATGTTTTACAGGGAGAGGAAAAATTTTGGTGATAGATCACAAATTAAATCTATTTGAGAATGGGCGGACCAAAAATATCACAATGTCACCTTGACTAAAGTCCCAGCATATTCAAGAACCTGTGCTGCAAGCCTTCCAGAAGCTCTCATGAATTCGACCCCCTTCTCATCATGCACTTCAGGTCCACTTGCAATTCCAGGTGGCTGCTTAGATTTCACGTAAGGAGGCCTCAGTATATGACCTGGAACAGGTCGACGAGGAGACACTTTCCCAGGCTTTAGACTTTTACGCTTGTTATTTGACAATTCATCTAGATTTCTGCTAATTTCAACGGAAAGCCTGTCAAATATCTATCTCTGAAAAATGTGTCGCTTGCACGTATGCAATTTCATGATTGATCATGTCAAGTCCTCAATCCTATGGAAAAAAGGCCCAAAGAGTGGCTATAACCAGATCATGAGTTTAAACAAAGCAGGAGATACAAAACCCACCCTAAAGACCAAGAGCTTCTTCTAACGTACACATCAAAAGTGTGGAAGAAAAATCAACCTAAAATGGCATGCACAATAATATCATCTTTAGTAATGCCTTCATCAGACAAAATTTTGTATAAACATCAGTCCTTTGAAATAATCATGTCACTCCAACTTTAAAGTAGTTCAAGTGTAGTAGCCTAAATTAAGTATGGGTAGGTGGTGAATGAGAATTTTCCTTGGGTTGTTACATATGGTATCAAAACTAATCTCAACCATAAGTGTAGGACTTAAAGTTGTGCCTCCTATAATAAAATGGCCTGATGAGGACTATACCTCAGATTGAGTCTAAAAGGGTAGTAAAAAGAATCCCAAATTATCTAGGAGGGAGAAGTTCTTGCAGTTTATAATGATTTCAAGGGGTCTCAATTGAAACCTGGGCTAGTCATTTTGAAGTATAAGCCTAGATGTGACTTGGAATTTCCTTACCGATGCAAATTGTGACCTAAACAAACTCTTATATATGAATTCAGCAATATGTGATATAGGTCTACACTGGCCAAATCAACCACAGTCTCGATGGATTTTTTTATTGAATATATGAAAGGAATACCCACCGCTATGGTTTTAACCGTAGTTAATTGTATCTATAATTTTTTTTTTCTTTTACATTTGTTTGAATTATACAATCACAATTTTTTTTTCAATAAATCGCTCCCATTGCTCACAAATATTTGTAACCATGGGTAAAGTACTACTTCGATTTAAAATTCTCTGCCAATAAAAAAGAAGACCATTAAATTCCATGCTATATACAAACCCCACTTAAGGTTTCATCAAGGTTTCATCTTTATGTTAATAGATTTTAGTGCATAAAACTATGTTTTACTGCTATCAAATTAACAAAACAACATGGCACGGCTCATATTGCAGAATCATACTCTAAGGGTCATTACGCAGTGTTGGTCCCACTTAAAGTGGAGCCCTGGGAAGAAATGTGAAGACCATGCATTTGATTGTGTATGAGTCTTAACAAAATAATAATAATTTTCAAATACAACATTACACACCTTCTATTGAATAAAAGGTTGGTTAAGCCAGAAAGCGTTCTGGATAACTGCAATGTCACATGCTTGCTTCCTACAAAAACAGCCAAATTAAGAATAACCCAAACCCAACTTGAGATGACATTAGTCGTATGAAGTCCTCAGCAGATTATACCAATTAATCCTCCTTTCTTAAGCAAGCTAAACATCCATTTCATACAAATATCACCTGAAAATAAACTCCTTGAAATTTTTTGATCTAGTTAGATCATTAATACAGAATACTGTTACCACTTGCCGCTGGGTTCTAACTCAAATGGCACTTTTTCCGGTCGTGGGTTCAAAAAACGCTCCCTTGAAGAATTAGAATCGTTACATATATCGCAGCTCAGTTTCCAAGAACCACAAGTAAGATTGAATAAAAAAATAGTGAGGAAGAAAGTGAAGGACCTGGGTTGTAGCGGAAGAGTTCGTGAAGAGGCGGCGTTGAATGAAGGAAGCGGTCTCCAACAAAAGAAGAGAGAATCCTTGGTCGCAGAGACATGGCGCCTACCATTCTTCCCCCCGTCTCTAATTATCCTTCCGCTCTCTGTGTACCTTAATATCACAAACCCGGTACCATTGTCAATTTGTCGGTCTCTCTTTTTTAAGTGGAAATTAGGCCTCGGCTGAGGCCTCATAATAGACTGTTCAAGCCCAAGGCTGTCCGTTTGGGCTCAGTTCAGCTATTTGGCCCAAAATGGACCTTTATTTTATTTTGCCATCTCATATCTGCATTGTATAATTAGAATTATGGACAATGTTTTTCAGATTAAAAAAAAAAAAAAAAACAGAATATAATCATAATAATGATTTTAATGAGACTTTTTTGTTCTCGCTTTAACAGATAATCATAAAGGGGTTTTTTAAGATTTAGGAACTTTTAAGGGTCTTTATGATAAATATTATATTGCTGGGAATTAGATAGGAACTAAAAATTAAAAGAGAAAAAACTAATTGGACAGTAGAATCTGCATTAGGCAGACCTTTTGGCTCTAGGAACCTGAGGGAAGAGGCTTCCTTCAAAGCCTCCGAAGTGCTCGGAAACCCGCGACAAAATTTTATTTGAAAGATAAATTTTAAAATTTGAATATTATAAATTAAATTATATCAAATAGATGGTGTGTTGTGTAAACGTCTTCGAATAGCACTACTAAAGAAAATATTAAGAAAACCACGTTTTTTAAATGTTGGGTTATTAAGGTATCACATTAGTTTTCGAGGGTGAGATGTACATTCTCATGTAGTTTGGTCTCTCTGTATATATATATATATCTCTTTTTTGAAATAAACCCTTTAATTTAATTAAAATAGAGAGATCTTTATTACTAGATTCATGTATTAACGGGAATTGCATATAGCTAGCTATAATGGCAAGTTTAGGCAACTATAGCCACCTTTAAATAGGTTCTACTTGAAGAAGAAAGAAAAAAGAATAGTTCTTGTTCCTTTTATTTCTTTTAAGGTCAAAACATGTCATGAGATCGATCTATTATTTTTTTGCCACTCCAAGTGATGCTCGCGCCCCCACTAGAAGGCAGGCACTACGTACGTACAAGCTACAACTATTTTGGTGCTTTTGTTGGAGATTCTCATTTTTACTACTTCCATGTCCACGTTCAAAAAAAAAAAAACAAATAACATAATCCTATAAAATCGGAAAAGCATGATCGTCAGAGATGCATGGAGCTAGCACAAGATAGTGCTGGCCGGCCGTGCGTGAGGCGCACACATGACTTGCATTGGAAAGGTGGCGATCGAAAGCTATATTTTCTGAGAGCATTGAAATGAGGCATTTATTTAAAACCTTTTTATATCTCTAGTTTAGTTTAATGCAAATTTACCGATTAGAAATTAATAGGTCTTACTAGAAATTTAAAATCTTTACATTGACATGCACGAATGTCCTTGTATCTCTCGATCACTCCTTATCATTATTACTTAATTTGAGATTTAAGCACATAATCACTTTGGTAATATATATATATATATATATATATATATATATATATAATTATGTTGTACGTAGGACTTAATAAGCTTTCATTTTGGAATTTAATTATTCTAAACTTTTCATGGAACATCACTTTAATTTGAAAGTTTTAGCCAATGAGTTTAGGCCTATTCACTCTAATTAAAATTATTATCAAATTAAAAAAATGCACTGAGTACTAGTCACACTCAGAGTTACTCCCATATACCATAAACTTATTTTGTTGTATGTGCTTGTGTGTATATATATATATATATTATAAGAAAATTGTTTATTTGTAGTCAGTTATTTTTTATTAAAATGATTATTTTCTGTTAAAATAATCATTATATTCTCATCACAAATAATCATTTTCGTCGCAAATAATTAGTCATAATCTTTTTTTTATATTATGTAATCAACTGTTTCGATGTTTAAATTAACAGTACTGAAAGTATTATAATCTTCTTCTTTTTTGGGTGCGTGTTCTAATATCATTTATCACCCATGCATGCATGCATTACAATATATTCGTGAGAACCAAACAAAATGAATCATGTACGTGCAGGGTCAAGACGTACGTTATCCTCACAAATATTAAAACCTCAAATCTAAAAGATAGCATGCAGCTTTTTTTTTGTATAAAAAAAACACCTGCTGGCATCAGAATTGGTCGAATAATGGCTAAATTACAAACCGGGTTTGCACTTTGCAGAAGACAAAAGACCCAACGGAAAACGAAAGGGAATATATATATAATTCCAAGCATCAAGCTGCTGCATGCACTTTTGTTTTCTTGGGTAAGTCCAAGCTGCCAAAGCTTCAAAACAAAGGCAAGAAGATGGCATACATCATCTTGAAGGCGATTTTGGTGGTTAAGTTGTCAAAGTGACACAAAACTTTTGCTTGAATTTATTAGGCTTTGACATTACGAAAACAAAAAGGAAAAAAAAAAAAAAAACTCTTTCTCTTCGATCGACTCATGATCATGAGGCCCGCCGGGCCGCATGAAATGCGGTCATGTATCCCATGCATGCCAAAAAGATTAGTCATTTTCAAGACCCTCTTCCTCTCGCGACGACGAAAGCAGCTTGGAATCCAATGCTAATAGAGATCATGCTTTGGGTAAGAAATCTTAGTTCCTGACGCTGGCCGGCCGTGGTGCCCACGATTAACCCCATCGATCATTTCTGTAAAACATTTATCGATCGGAACCCCCTGCATGCATTATGCAACACGTCAAGAATTAGGTCCAACCCCTACAATTACTACATTACATTTCAGTGACCATGCATGCAGGCTTCGAGTTTGCCTGACAGTCAAGCAGTACTTTAATTAAATTCTAATCATTATTAGACAGTTTTTCAACATCGAAACCAACGTTCTATTGATCTTATCTTATTGTCGGATATGATATCAATTAAAACTGATGTTTATACAAATAGTTTTAATTATATTTTAGAATATATTCATAACATTTTAATATATATAATAATATGACTTATTTTCTACCATATTTAGTTTATTACGTAAATCAATTAGTATCAATTAATATCATTGATTTGTTATATTTTCATTCTTTCTCTAACTCCATTCACTTATAAATTAATATGGATAGATGTTATTTATCCAATGATAATTAAGAATAGTAAAGATATAATTACCATCAAAGTCTCTCTCCCTTATATATTCTCTTTTCTGATTCATGCATCTCAATTTTTATTTTATGTTATTTTTTACAAATTACACGATATAATCGTTAAAATATGCAGAGAATATAAGAGAGCTTTTGTCATTGTCAAGATAATAATATACTGGGGAGGTTTGGGGGGTGAGATGAGAATTTTGTGTTTTGTTTTGAAATTTAAAATATTATGTTTTAATATTATTATTGTTTTGGGATTTGAAAAAGGTGTATTGGGATTTGAAAAAGTTGAATTATTTATTATATTTTGTATGAGAATTTGAAAAAAGTGTAATGATGAGATGAGATGAGAATTTTATGTTTTGTCTTGTGCTCCAAACCTGCCCTTGGTATTAGCTAGAATGAAATTAATATGGACGAACCTGAGACTACCGTGCATGCTCATTAGAGTAATCCATGTTTTTCAACTTTTTGATTCAGAAGGTAGAAAAATTTTGTTTATCATCTCCACATCATATATTATACATGATTTTTTAATTTTTATCAAATATATGGTGTAAGGATAAGAAATAGAATAATTTTATTATTTTAAAAAGTATAAAATTAAAAATAAATATAATACGTGAGATGTTGTGCAGAAAAACTCAATCAGAAAATGATGATAATTAAGAGCTCAGGGCCTCAGGCAGACACAATGATAGGATCAAATGATGAGGACAAATCAATCAATCAATCAAAAGCTGGTTTTAGTAAAAACTTTGTACGGTAAAGGTAAGGAAAGGAACGACCACAGCCATCGATCAGCTAACAATATTGGATCTGTCCCCTTTTTCACACTGAAAGAGTGAGAAAAAGTACAGAGTACGCAGTAGCGATTGAAAGAGAGATCAAAAGAAGAGAAATCATAGAATTAATTAATGATATCTATGCAACACAATACATTTTATAATACAGATTTTAAAACGAAAGTATATTTATAAAATTTTATTACTTTTATAAATAAAATAATACAATTATATAAAAATATCACCACTTTAAAATATAATCATATAAAATATTATAAAAAGTTATTAGTATTTATTATTTCAAAATTCTACGTTCAGTCACTTTTACATATTCTTTACGTATTATATTAATGTAATTGATTCGTCACTTTTTTTTAATATAAAATAATTATTTTGACCAATCACATCAGTATAAAATATACGTAAAAGTGATTGTATGTAGTATAACTCTTATTATTTTTCTATGTGCGCAAATGACAACGAACTCTTCTTCTGTACATGTGTCATGTGTATGTGCATAGTGTAATACTAGGTACAAGCTCTAAAGAGACAAGCGCCATACAAGTCATTTATAAAAAAGTGAGTCCCACTAATAAAGAATAGTTTTTTACACTTTTTAAGGTGAAGTCCATTTTTTTATAAAGGCTTGCATGATACTTGTCTATTGAGGATTTGTACAAATCATTTCTTATGTAGCATATGCATGACGACAAATACAAGGTTTTCGAAATGAAATTCTACTAATTATTCTCACATTATACATCACACATAATATTTTAATTTTTTTTCTTACTAAATATGTGATGTATGGACTATGGATGATAACTAAAAGAACTCAATTATTTTTTTAAAAATAAGTTAAAAAAATTAAAATTAAAATAAAAATAAGTGTGATCATGTGTAATTTGAAAATAATGAGTAGCAAAACTAGATAGAAATAAGAAAAATGGCCTGGCCACACATTCAATATCTCAGCCTACCAGTACTGTTCCAGCACATTCATATTAATTCCAAAACCTTAAAAATAAAATTACAGAATAGAAATAAAAATAAATAAATAAACCCCCCCACGAAAACCACATGGGATATATCGAGTTGATTATATATATATATATATATATATATATATATATATTCAGTTTATATTAATAAATTTATATATTTAAGATCAATTCATACGGCCTTTCAAAATGTTATTTTTTTAATTATATTGATAACTTTATAAATTGATGAGTAATGCTATATACAAGTTTCATACAAGTTTTTTATAAAATAATGGGTTCTATTAATAAATAATAATTTTTTTTACACTTTTTTAAAATAAAATTTACTTTTTTATAATGATTTATATGAGATTTATCTATAATTTAAGACTTGAACAAATCATTTCTCTTATAAATTTATGTGAACGGTCGATCCGGCCACATCCTTACATGCAATAACTGACTAAATGATAGATTACTGCCTCATGTCAGTTATCATGAAACTTATAATTAATCTTTCTCATATAAAATACCTTTTCAATGAATGAGTTTGACTTGAAAAACGTTTTAATTATATTGATAATAACGTAGTTTATTATATTTTTTTATAATTATGTTTAATCATTTTTCAATATATATGATATTGATATTAATTGATTGGTAATTAAAAAATAATAAATAGTTTGTAAGTTTTTTGTTACTACATTATATATATATATATATATATATGAGCATTGCTATTCATAAGCCCATACACCACACACCAAATTTTTTTTATTTTTTTAAAATTTTGTTAAAGTTTTTTTTGGTTTTATTATTCTTAAAATCATTGAATTATTCTATTCATAATCCATATACCACATAATATTTGGTAAGACAATAAAATTAAAGAAATCATAAAAATGATGGTGTGTGGTGTATGAGGCTTAGGAATAGAATTTATATATATATATATATATATAGTACTTGACAGAGCAGAGATGTGGACAGAGGGATGTATCCCACCACAATGCTCAGGTCCAAAATGGACCACATTCAATTTAAGCTAGCTAGCCGGCCCTAGATCAACTTAAGGGCACATGGCCCCAATATTATTCACCCCTTTTTAATATATTATTCAACCCTTTTTAATGTTCCATGCTTCTTTTGTCAGATTGCTTTCACATTTATGAGGTATGAATTCTTTTTTTTAACCCCCGCACCCCTTTTTAATATATTAAGACATGGACCACTTCTGAATACAATAATCCTTATGTCCATGGCATTATCTAAGACTAAGGTATATATAATACAAACCCATATATATATATATATATATATGCAAATTTAGGTTTAAGTAATTCATAAAGCTCCCTAGCTATATATATTATATATAAATGATATTTAATTACAATTTAGAGTATGCAAGTCTTACGCATTTTTTTAAAAAAAAATAATAAATCATGAATCTACATGAAAAATTATTTGTTTATATATATATATATATATATAGAGAGAGAGAGAGAGAGGGGGGGGGGTAGACGGCACGGCAGATCGAAGCTGTATTTGACTGTCGCAGACTCGCATATGATTATCTTTTAGTTTGGTACATAAGCTTTCCCGACATACATATACTGATGATGATTTTATATATATTTGGGAATCTAAAAAGTGTTCCATTCGCTTCCTTTAAATTATTGATCTTCAAAATCTGAATTGGAATTTGGCTGGGCTATGGATTTGTCAACTAGTACTTCACTTAAATTGGTAAAGTTTTTGGTGCTTTTAACGTACACGTACAAGTGAATGTTAGATTTTGTTATTATATATATATATATATAGTTTAATATAAAATATTTATTTCTTGGTTATTTTTGTTAAGAAATAATCTCACATTACACATTACGGACAAAGTGTTGGACATGCTTATAAGAAATGAACAGTTCTGTCTTGTAAAACAGTTTTATGAGATGAGTTAGGCCCATGAATTTCTTCATGGTATCAGAGCTAGGTTCAAGACGAATGGGGGCCATACTATTTACCCCGTGACAAGGACGTACCAGAAAAAATAAGAGAAAAGATATTTACAACCGTGCATTGTGCAACCGTGTAATCGCTTTAAAAAAAGTGAATAAAATATAAGACCCATATGAAAAAAATTAATTTTTTAATAGTGGATCCCACACTTTTTCAAAGCGATTACGCGACCTTTATGCACTTTACGGTTGTATGTAGAATTACTCAAAAAATAATGGCCTACACGTGAGGGGAGGTGTTAAGAAATAATCTCACATTGCCTGTGGACAAAGTCTTGGGCATGCTTATAAGGAATGGACAATTCTCTCTTGTAAAACCGGTTTATGAGATGAATCTCCCATGAAATTTCAAATAATTATGGCATATATATAGTCCATATATGATCTTGTACGTACAGGTCATTTAAAATAGTTAAACAGTAGTTTAATTATCTCTTGATGAGTTGAAGGTCAAGAGAGTTTGTTAAGCTGCCTATATAGTAGCAATATCGTCAATGCATGTCCCATGAGTAAGATCTTGGTCTTTCTCTTCACGCCACGTACTCGATCAATACACCAAATATTATGGATAATGTCTTTCTCTCCTCGAAGTAAGGACTGCAAGATCAATTATCAATCAAGCCAAAGTCGAGTAGTGTACGTACTATATATGTGAAGCCAGCAGATTTCTTCCAGATCGATTCTCGCTCGAGCCAATGTCGAGCACTTGATCATGAACGACGTAGGTCGAACACTTGGCAAAATCCTAGCTAGAGGGAAAGACCACTAGAATTTGCTGAAGTTAAGATTCATGTGATGATGATGAGCATTCCGAAGTTAAAAACCATGCATATACTATACATGACTTTGAAGCCAGCCAGCCAGCCTTATTGTAATTTGTACGACTTTGAAAAGAGCTAAACGACGCAAGACGCAAAAGTCTATGATCACTTTTAACAGCAAGAGGGAGGGGGGGGGGGGGGGGTCCAAGAATTTGTCCGGCCGAGGCCTGACTTTGGAAAGAAAAAGTGATTAATGCTTTTAGATAACGAGAGGACCATTCGAGCACTATCAAAGAGAACCCTTATGTCGTCCTTAATTAATTGGATGTGAAAAGCATATCCCAAAATCTCCTATACATATATCATTTCTAAAATTAACTTCAAACTTACTCGATCGGCCTACACGACCTTGAGATTCCACATTTTGCTCTTTTTTTTTTTTCACTTTCCTTTTCTTCTTTCCATGATCATGACTTTCTCTCTCTCTCTCTCTCTCTCTTCCATCTGATGGTCTTTTTGCTGTTCTTGTAATACGTACACATGATCTTTCCACTGTTTTTTTCCTACCGTTTAGTACCTGCATGCATAAAGACACGGCAAAAACTAATGTTCTTTGGGTCCTTTTGAATTTTAGACATAGTATATAAAAGTATAACGATCATACTCTTGCATTTCCCCCCTCCCTTTTTCCCATTTTTTTAGTCATGGCCTTGGATCCACCACCCATTTAATATATAGTTTTGACCCTAGACTTGAGAATCATCAATCAATATTGGAGTTAACGTAATTGAGAAATATTCCTTCAATGATCACGATTCCCTTTAGCATTAATTGTCTATGCATGATAATGACATTTATAATAATAATACTACCAAAACAGGTAAACGGACATTATCTTCAAACATCCTTCACCACTCATTTAAAAATTGAAGTAAAAATGCAGAAACTAATTACCCAGCTAGCTGTCAGTTATAATCAGCTAGTCAGGTTAGTTTTAGCTCATGTTCTGATGATCTTGTGTTGCGCAATTGGTTAATTAAGCTAGCTAGGAATACCACATTGCAAATGGTTGCATCATTTTTCTCCACTGAATAATTTGCTAAAAGTTGTATTTTTTTTATTCATTTTAATAGAATATTAATTAACTAAAAACGGTTCGAGCCATTAATGAGATTTTTGAGAAATTAACAAAATGTGTGGTCTGATCTATTATTTAATACTAGAGATCAGCTATGAAAGACCAGCTATTGATCATCGTCTTGGTAAACTATTGCCTCACCAACAAGCTAATCAGACCCGAGCCCTTCCTCAGGCGGATTCCTCATTTTGCTCCTCAGCCTACGGGGTATTAGCAGCCGTTTTCGGCTATTGTTCCCCTCTCAAGAGCAGGTTCTCACGTGTTACTCACCCATCCGTTAATTGTCAAATAAATCTGAAAGAAATCTCATCCCACTTTAATTAAATCCCTAGCTAATTATAGAGATTGACTTTCAACTTTATATGTTAGACCCCATGTGTCCATGATCTCGATCCCTCTCTCATTTCCATATGTAGCATACATTCAAAACTTTAGGCTAGCTAGCTTGCTGTCCATTTCCCTCCTTAATTTGAACTTCCTTACTTTTCTCTTTAATTTATTCTTTCGAGTATCACCGGTCTTTGTGACTAACGTCGTCCAAACAACAAAAGGGATCGAGGAGGCAGGGAAAAAGCACGTTCTTTGAAGATTGCAAAAATGGAACTTTTAATCGATTCTAACATTTACATTAATGCAAACATCATGAGTCATATAAGTACAATGTATTTTGGTTGACTTCAATTAGCGTACTGAAAAAAAAAAAACTGATATTCAAAAGCAAGTGCTCTACTCAACCTTTTTAAGTCATACTAGAGAAAATATTCCAAAACAATGCAAACAATTATATACAGAAGATCGATCGAGCTAGAGAACATTTGCAGTGTTGCAGAATACCATTAATTAATATATATATATATATATATATATATATATATATATATATATATATATAACATTCTGATAATTTGAGAAAATGGTTGATCATCAGATCATTCTCATTAATCATTCAGACGCCTTTGACAGCATGCATGCACACATATATAGGTTCAGCTAAAGCAAACCAAAAGAACTTTTAGACTAAAGGGTATTGAATCTTTAGCCATGCATAGGAGAGAGGAGGGGGGCTGGGGCTGGGGCTGGGGCTGAGGTCCTCTTTACATGACTGCCGGTCTGCCACGTACCCCGGCCGGCCCCCAATTTCCATGCAAACTAAAGCAGTTCTGTACGTTCTAGTTTTCCGTGCCCCAATCTCACCTAAATCCATGCATGCATGTGCCTGTGTCCATTACCTTTTTTTTTTATAATCTAAAGTGATCTAAACTTAATTCAAGGAATCTTACTTTATATGTCTCCCATGCATGCATGCATCTTTGCTCGACCGAGCTAGGGCACTCTCATTATATATGTTGGCTATATATATATATATACACCTTCTTTTTTCAGCATCGATAAATTCATAGCAAAAGTACGTAGTTATTGAACTTGCTTACAACTCAAAAGAGAGACAATAATTAAGGAGGACCACGTACGTACGATCCAAACCTAAGCTTTAAGTACAAATTAATTAAACTGAATTGAAATCTTTGAATATTGGAAACATAAATCTATCTAATTGTCTTCCACCATCGATCAGTACTACAATATTAATTATCAATCGACTTGATCTTAGCAACCTTTAACTTGAACCAAGACATGATCATGATGGTCAGTACTTCCACTAATTAATCACTAGTTAATGATCATGTCATGTGTATATATATATATATATATGTACTTTTGTTGATGCAAATTATAATTTGTGTTGGCAGATTTTATTTAGTTCTTTGAATTTTAATATATTGTAGTTTGAGTTGGGATTCATAATTTTGGTTTGAAGTCGGTTCAGAAAAGTTGATAAGATTTTGAAAAATAAAAAAGTCTGTGAGACATGCATTAATGGCCGCTCGAGCTATTAATTTAACCTGATTTGAGCTTTACCAATATAAAAGCCAGCTTATACAGTACGATTTTAAAGGGAGAAAATTAAACCATAATTCAAGATGTTCTGTAATGTGAGAGAAAGAGAGAATAATAATAATAATAAAAACTCGAGCCTTTTTACGTCTTAAAGTCTATTGGTTCTGAATCTTCTGATCTTTTCCTCATACATAGACCATTCTTATGATCAATTAGGATTAATCTTTTAATTAGGGTCTTATTAATGAATTAGATCTACTTTACAACAAAATTAGTTTTATGATCTAACGTACTACATTAAGTCACGTCAGTTAATTATATATTTATTTTTGTGAAATGATCATCTCTTTGTGACTAAATCATTTCTCTTAACTTTATAATGGATTTTGAGGTGGTGCATCGAAGTGGGTTTTTTATAAGTTCTTCAAAACTATTCTACTTCGCCAACAAGATCTACCAGACCGGGGTTTATTCATAATTAACATATATATATATATGCATTATAATTTTTAATTTGTACGTTGATTGTGGTTATTTGGTTAAATTTCCCTCTAGAGATTTTTAAATCAATTATATATAATTGGCACATATATTATATATATATATATATATATATATATATATATATATATATATATATATATATATATATATATATAGCCAGCTTATATTCACCTGATGATCTTGATCTAGCTAGGGCGCCAGAGTATTTAATTTTTGAGTCTAAACTGGAATTTTCAACTTTAGTACTAAAAATATAATTCATGATCAGATCACTTGGGGACTATTTAAAGTACTATTCAATATTTTAGTACCACTGCATATATATGCTTTCTTTTTCATAAATATTGTACTATATATATAGTATATACTGTACGTGCTTTGAATTATTAATGGGTCATCAAATTACATGAAAGAGCAATTTTGTAGTGAATGTATATAACTGTTCGATCATGAAAGCTTGCAGGGGAATTTCAAGCCTTAATGATAAGCTAGCTTGGAGATAAGATCAATTGAATGGAATATTGCAAAATACAACGTACATCATATTATATATATATATATATATATATATATATATATATTAAATTTTATTATATATGTCCAATCACACATTCTTCAGAAACATATATATATATATATATATATATATATATATATATGATCGGCAATATTAATTAGCATGTGCCGTACCATAAAATAGTTGTCATCGATCCATAGGCTTGGAGCCACCATATATATTTAATTATATTGGATATCAAAAAAATCTGATGCACAACTCGTTCTGAAAATTGGACGTATCTAACTACCAATTATTATCACTTCTGATCTATTTTCACGCAATATTCTAACTTTAACGTAAAGTAAAATATAATTTAAAAAAAAAAAAACTAATTCATAAATTATAAAGTGATTTACTATAATATGTCAGATTATAAAATTATATTTTTAATAAAAATATTTAACTGATCAGTTTGTGAACTTTATTTTTATGAACTTAACAAGTAGTCTTAACAAATAAATAAAATACATTATATATTTATAACTACTAGCTAGGATCGTGTGAGCACTACAAGAAAAATTGATATTTGTTGTCATTTAATTGCGGCGAAAAGGTTATTTGTGACCAAAACAGATTTATTTTAGCTGTAAATAGTCATTTCGCTAGAATTAAATGACCATAAATAAGCAGTTTTCTTGTAGTGGAGTTTTTTTATATGGCTTAAAATTCTTATCCAAAATTTCAAGAATCTTTAATCCAAAGTAATATATATATATATATATATATATATATATGTGGTCCAAAGTATAACTTGTCTTACCATTTGGACCGTCCAAATAAAATTGGTGATCAGCCCCATGTGCGATGTGGCCATGCAAGGAAAATAAATAAGGCATCGCATATTTTGTACATGATTAATTTCCACACAGCACTTACGTACGACGTACCTAACGATTAATATATATGTGGTACTCATGGCAGACCAAATTAAATGCATGCACGGCCTTCGTGTTCCATTTCTCCTATACACATATGGCAATAATATTTCATTTTCATCATTGTAGTACTGCAAGCTTGCTATTTATGGTTATGCGGATGCCGGATATTGCCACTTGCAGCTAGCTAGCTAGCCTATGAAACTTTAATTACTGCTTCATAATTATTACTAAGTACAATATTAATAATACGAGAATAAGAATTCTACGAATCATATTTTTATTTTTAAAAAAATAAAAAGAGATGATCTAATAATAATAATTAAGATAAATATAGGACAAATCTGATTTGTCATATATATCGCCTATAAGGAAATCTACTCTCTCTTTATCGTCTCCCGTAGGCAATAAAGGTGAAGAGTGAGTGCTACTATTTATTCCGATTACTGAGGTGATCGGAGTGGAGGACATGGAAGGTTTAGAAGAGCGATGGGATCGGTTGAATCTGAATGACGAAGAGAAGAATCCAATTGTACTTCAAGCAGATGAACTTGAGGAATTAAAACTGAAAGGAAAGAGAAGTCTGATGGGGAAGATCTATGATGAGAGGGTGATTGGGAAGGAGTTAGTGCGGTCGATGATGGAGAAAATATGGCGAGTTAGTAAGCAGATGGGATTTAGTGACATTGGTGGGAATTGTTACGTGATTACCTTTGCGAATCAAGGAGATAAAGACAGAGTTCTGGACAGGTACCCTTGGTTGTATGATAACTACCTCTTTGTGCTGAAGATGTTTGACGGAATGACCCAATCACACCTATTGGATTTTTCTTATGAAAGATTTGGATCCAACTGTATAATCTCCCTCTTGGAGGTATGAACCGTAGAATGGGTGAGAAGATTGGTGGATCTATCGGAAGGGTTATCGAGGTGGATGCTAATGAAGGAGATGCAACTTGGGGAAAATATCTCAGAGTGAGAGTGGAATTTGATTTACGAAAGGCACTAGCAAGAGGTAGAACAGTGAGTTTTGAGGGCCAAAGTATGTGGATCCCAATCAAATATGAAAAAATGCCTAGGATCTGTTTTCATTGTGGATGTATATTGCATGGGAAGCAAGGGTGTAGGAGTGGGGATAAAGAAGAGTTGTATGGCAAGGGGGAATCCACTTAGTTTAGTTCATGCATGAGAGCTCCAACAGGCAATCGAAGGAACATGGGGGAAAAAATGGGAAATGAATAAACAAAAACAACAAAATGAGGGTGGATTTCAGGTTTAGATTCAGGAAAATATTGGGGTGGAAGGGCAATGGAATACTAATGTTGATGAGAGGAGTGTCCCTGAGGTGGTGGAGGATCCTGTTGCGGATCAAAGGGTGGGGATGGAAAGGATGAAGTGAGTGAAGAAGTCAATGGAAAGGGAACTGGATGGTGGGGATGTGGGTTTTATTATAACCACTAATGTGGTGCAGGAATTGGGAGAAAAAAGAAAGGAAGGCTTAAGCAGTCAGTATGAACCAGAGAAGCAAAAGAAAGGCAGTTGGAAAAGAAGGGCTCGAGCACAAAAAACTACTGGTATGTCTCCTACTTCTGCTACAATTATGAAGAGGAATGTGGATAGTGTGGTAGTGGAGGGAAGTTTGAATGGAGGTAAGGGGAAGAAGGCTAGGGTGGAGCTAATGGAAAGGGATAAGCTGATGGTGGATTTATTGGTGGAGGCTGCTAGGCAGCCCCGCCAGTCATTATGAAACTGTTAAGTTGGAACTGCCGAGGGCTTGGGACAATGATAAAAGCAAGGAGAGTGGAGACTATAAAAAACAAGCTCGGGATGGAAGGATGTTTTGCAACTGATCCTGTAGGGAAGAGAGGGGGGTTAGCTTTGTTTTGGAAGGATAGAGAAGAGGTACAGATCCAAACTTACTCTCACTGGCATGTGAGTGCAAGAGTAAGAGAGAGCAGTAAAGGGGACTGGGTTTTTATGGATACCCCAACACAAGCAAAAGAATGTTCTCTTGGGAGTTGTTGAATAGAGTTAAGCCAGCAGAAGGCACGGCTTGGTGTGTTGTAGGTGATTTTTAATGAAATTTTTTTCCCTTAGAGAGAAAGTGGGAGGGAAATTAAGACCTGAGCACCAACTGATCCAGTTTCGAGGGGCCATGGAGAGAAACAATTTGTTTGATGCTGGTTGTGTGGGTAATATTTTTACATGGAGCAATAGACATACTGATCACACATACACAAAGGAGAGGCTTGGCAAATTTTTGCTTAATGCAGAGTGGAAAGCTTTGTTCAAAGATGTCTTAGTGGAGGGGTTGGTTGCAAGAAGCTCAGACCACAAGCCCATCCTATTATTTGTTGTGGAACCAAGAAGGAATTGGAGTAGTAGGAGATATGTTTTCAAGTTTGAGGCTAGCTGGCTGAAGGAAGAGGAGTGTAAAGGAATAGTCGAGAGGGTCTGGGATGAAGGGGTGCAGTGTCATAAGACTATGGAGAAAGTGTAGAGACTCCTAAATATGTGCAGTGGTAAGCTGGCTAGGGGATTTAGAAGGAAAGACAGGGTGAGATGTAGTAGTATTGATAAACTCACTGCTCAAATCAAGGAGTTGCAAGATGAGGAAGGGCCCCAGAATATTATTGAAATATGCAACATGCAACAAGAGGTGGGAAGATTATTGGAGCAGGAGGATTTGAAGAGAAGACAAAGGGCTAAGAGAAACTGGTACAACATGGGAGATAAGAACACTAAGTTCTTTCATGCATGTGCCAACCAAAGAAAAAGGAAGAACCATCTTCTCTCTGTTATGAATGGGCAGCTTGAATTAAAAGAAGAGCAGGAGGACATAGCGGAGGTTTTCAGAGAGCATTTTGATGAAGTCTTTAGAATTGTTGCCCCTTCTAGTGCATTAATAGAGAAGTGTTTGCAGAGCCTTGAGTCCTGTGTAACAAGTCCTATGAATGCAGAGTTGGAGAAACCCTTCACCAGAGAAGAGGTGGAACTAGCTTTGAGGCAAATGAGGCCTTATAAATCTCTGGGCCCTGATGGTTTTAGTGCATGTTTTTACCAAGGCTTATGGAGCACAGTGGGGGATAATGTATATGAGGCAGTACTTGAGGTCTTAAATGGTGGTAATTTAGAGGTTGGTCTGAACTTTACTTATGTTGCTTTAATCCCAAAGTGTTCTGAACCAAAGAGGGAAGGAGATTACAGACCTATCAGTCTGTGCAACATGTTATACAAGATTATTGCAAAGGCTATTACTAACAGGCTGAAAGTGGTTCTCAATGCTGTAATTTCAAAGAATCAAAGTGCCTTCATACCTGGGCGATTGGTTTCAGACAATATAATTGTTGCATATGAGGCATTGCATTCCATCAGGACCAGATTGAAGGGTAGGATTGGGAGTATGGCTCTGAAACTAGACATCTCAAAGGCGTATGACAAGATAGAATGGCCTTTTCTGGAGGCTATAATGGAAAAACTGGGTTTTGGGGCTAAATAGATCAGATTGATTATGACTTGTGTCAAGATAGTCTCCTATGTAGTGATGATTAATGGAAACCCAGGGGTTGAGCAATTTAATAAATAAGGCTGAAATGAAATGGGAAATAAGGGGTTTGGCAGTGGCAAGGGGGAACTAGACTAACACACCTCCTCTTTCCATATAATTGCATTATCTTTGGGAGGACAAGTTGGAAGGAATGACAGAAAATTAGCTCTATACTGAAATTATATGAACAAGCTTCAGGACAATGCTTGAACAAGCAAAAATCCACTATTATGTTTAGTTCAAATGGTAGAAGAGAGGAATGGGGACAGATTGCTCAAAATCTTGGGGCAAGGGTGCAAAATAATTATGAGAAATATCTAAGTCTACCCACAATGGTGGGTAGGTCTAAATACAACACATTCCGAGGCATTAAAGATAGAATTTGGCTAAAGATCAATAACTGGAAAAACTAGCTTTTATCACCAGTTGGGAAGGAAGTTCTCTTGAAAGCTGTTATTCAATCCATACCTACTTTCCATATGAGTGTTTTTGCTCTACCAAAGAGGTTATGGAAGGAGGTAGTAGCATTAATGTCAAGGTTCTGGTGGGGCCATAAAAGTAATGAGAGGAAGATACAATGGAGGAGTTGGGGCAAGATGGGGGTGGCAAAATTTGTTGGTGGATTGGGGTTCAGGGAACTCGAGAGCTTTAATAAAACACTTTTAGAGAAACAGTGCTGGAGACTCCTAACTAACCCAGGGTCAATTGCAGCTAAGGTGTTGAAGGAGAAGTATTATAGACAAACAGGAGTGCTGGAAGCAAAGTTAGGCAATAGACCTTCCATGATATGGCGTAGCTTATGGAGTTCCATAGATTTATTGAAAGAGGGACTGGTATGGAGGTTGGGAAATGGACAGAAAATTCATATTTGGAAGGATAAATGGTTACCTAAGGTGACCTCTTACAAGGTTCAGTCACCAATAAAGAACTTAATTGAGGATGCAAGGGTGGAAGCCTTAATTGAAGAAGGCCAAGGGAGGTGGAAGGAAGAATTGGTAAAAGGGACTTTTTGTGAGGAGGAAGCTGAGATGATATGCAAAATTCCTATTAGTTATATAGGGGTACAAGATAAACAGATCTGGACACACTCAAAGTCTGGGCTGTTTAATGTAAAATCTGCCTACCATCTTGAATTAAGCAGAAAGAGGGAGAGGCTAGGGGAAACATCCTTGGGTTCTTAGGGGAGGGAGTGCTGGAAAGTTCTCTGGAAGCTACAAATACAAGGAGTGGTTAAGGTCTTCATGTGGAAAGTTTTAAACAACTGTCTGCCCACTAGATGGAACTTGTTCCAGAGGAAGGTCATTAGAGAGAAAGGTTGCCTGATATGTATGAAGGAGGATGAAACCATATGCGATGTCCTATCGTGCTGTCCAGCTGCTACATATGTATGGGCAGAGAAGAAAAGTCTAGTTTAGAAATGGAGTAATGGAGAAAATTATGTGTGCTCTATCTGGCAGAAGATGGTTGAGAATCTAAATGAGGAAGAACTAGAATTGGTAGCAACTGTCATGCGCACCATCTGGTTGTAGAGGAACATGTATGTGTTTGAGGAAGGTTTTCTCAGTCCGGGGAAGATTCTCTAGCAAGCCATGTCTAGTCTAGATGAATTCAAACAAGCTCAATGTATTCAGAACTCGGGTCCAACAATCATACCAATTGATAGAGGAAGGATTAGATGGATGGCACCTATGAGGGGAACACTGAAGATAAATTGGGATGCAGCTTGTGATAAAAAAAAAAAAAAAAAAAAATAGGAAGATGGGGGTAGGTGTGATAGTAAGAGATGAAGAGGGGGGGAAGTCTTAGCTACTCTGAGTATGCCAAAAATGCATGTTTCTTCTCTTGCCTGTGCTGAAGCCTATGTTTTATGGAGAGCCTTGAAGCTAGGGGATGAACTGAGGATTGGTCTTGCTATGTTCGAAGGGGATGCGCTGGGAATAATCAAAGCAGTGAGTAGTTGTGAAGAAAATTAGGAATGGAATGGACAGTTGGTAGAAGACATTAAAAAGGTTTTGATTAACAGACTCTTTGGAAGGTTCAACATACAAATAGGGAGGGAAACAAGGTAGTACATTTTTTAGCTAGTTATGCCTATATTTTAAAGGAAGAAAGGGTATGGATAGAAGATGGTCCGGAGGGCCCCAATCGATTTATTATACAGGAAAAACTTGTATTGACTGATACTTAATGAAATACAGATTACATGGTTTTATTAAAAAAGAAGAAGATAAATATAGGACGAGAGAATGGTTTTTCGCATTCACATCGTTCATCTGACCTGAGCCAGGTTTTTTTTTTTTACTTGTCCAAAATTTGAGTTCCCTACCTAACTTATTTAGAGGCGGGTACGGCGGTATATATAAATATATATATATATATATATATTTATATATATAGAATAATTGGGTACAGTAAAAACAAGGTACCCGGGTTTAATTTTAAAAAAAAAATTAATTTTATGCATAAAACTACATTGTACATGCATTTAGTTAAAAATATGATTAGTTCTTTCTAGTTTTAGTAATTATTTTGACATTAAATTTAGTTTTCTATTTTAACATATTTTTATTATTTTATTTCATTGCCTTTATTATTTGAGTTATTCTACATACAATCCTTAAATGAGAACTGTCCATGCAAGTCCATATATGATTTATGTTTTTAAAAAAATTTAATTATAATAATATCCATTTTAAAATGATGTTTTTTTTTCCTTTTTCTCTCATTCATCAATGGGACTGCACACGCAGTCCTCCACTCAAGACTGCTAATAGAATTTCTTTTATTATTTTCTCAACATCATTTTCTTTCTTAAAGAAATTTAGTAAAAAATGTTTTTTTTTTTTTAAAAATGTGTTTTTGCAAAATTTGGATACCCAAGTATAACCTAGGTAACTAGATTTATTTGTTTAAAAAATCTGGATACATTATGGTACCCACCCGAGTTATAACCCAGGTGGGTAGTCAGACTGTATTACACATCTAATACAAGTCTAAATATAGTACTCGCGTACTTAAACCTACACTTGAGTGAACAATGCTATGTAGTATTTACTCTCTGAGTTCTGCTACATACAGTCACTTTTGCATATTTCTTGCGCATTCCACTGATCATGTGATTAGCCAAAACAGTTATTTTATATTAAAAAAAGTGACACAGCCAATCACATTAGTGGAGTGCACAAAGAGTATGCAAAAATGACTGCACACAGAATTTTTGTTACTCTTAACATTATTGCAAGTTGAGCTCAAGATTTCTGGGTTTAAGCATGCATGGGTTTTGATGATGTTTACCTGGACAAGATGTTTAAAATAAAGTGACCAAACCATTGCCTTTCTATGATCATGTTATAATGTATTGACTTGTTTAAGGAATTATCTTATATTCTCAAAATTACCATCATTTTTACAATGTGATTTTCAAACCAACCAATTAGATACTAACTTTTTGTTAATATTGTCTCATGGTAGTATTTTTAATCCATCTTAATAATTAGATAAAAAAAAATACATGTTTGTTTTTCTAAATTGCACTCTTATTGATTATCTATACACTGTTATCTAATATTATAAAGCATGATATTCTTAGAATTAGAAGGCCAACAACTAGTTGAAGGAAATTTGTAAATATTAAAATGAAAAATATCAATATTTTCACGTATACAATAATTATACTTAAAAGACTAGCTGTAACGCCCTAATGGAAGGCCCAAACCACATAACTTATACTCCAAAATGACTAGTTAATGATACAATTGGAACCCCAATAGAACCTTATAAAAACCAAGAACTTCTTCTTCCCAAGCAATGTGAAATCTCATACACTACCTACCCTTATCCTTATCATATGCGGTATCACAATCTATTCCTCTTAAATTCTCGACGTCCTCGTCAGGCCAGTCCGTCATAGGTGGCACAGTTCAAGTCCCACATTTCTGGTTGTGATAGATTCTGATACCATTTGTAACGCCTCGATGAAAGAGTCAAACCACATAACCTATACTCTTAAAGGACTAGTCAATGATACAATTGGAGCCCTATTGGAATCTTATAAAGAGTAATAGCTTCTCATTCTCAAGTAATGTGGGGTCCTATACACCACCTATTTTTATCTTTATCATATGGGATATCACACTAGCTCTCCATCAATTATCATAACTCAAATGAAAAATATTACGGTATATCAATTAATTATTAAGTAGTCTCAAAATACATACTTGATGTCATAACATTAAGCATGAAAAATCTCTTAAATTGAGATATAGAATAGAGAAATTATATTTGCAACCTTAGGGTGTGCAAGGACCACGCACTTTTTTTGAAAAAAATAGATAAATTTAGGACTTACATAAAAAATTATTTTTTCAATAGTACTAAACTTTACTTTTTTTTAAAAAAAATATAGATATTTTAAAACTGTATCTAGCATTACCCTAATAAAATAAGACAAGAGGTTGTGTTCAATACATCTAAAAAGATACAGCAATAAAAAATTTTATTTATAAATCCACATATAATATTATTATTGATGTGAAAAATTTATCCCATTAATCATACCGATTTGTAAAATTGTAAGTAGTATTAGGCATCCGTAAATTGGATTAACTAATAATTAGTACCCTATTTTTACCTATCAATTACATAATTATCTCTATAGCCTCGGATGTCGACGTGAAGCCAACCAACTGGTCTAGAGTTCGACCCAAACATCCATGGCCCCCGATCCGCATAACGGCGCCGTCAGATTTCCCGTTTAGAGATTCCCGTCACTGTTAGCGGAGAGTGGACCACCACCACTACCAAAATCCAACACCCCCCTCATCATCACCGTCACCATCAAACACAAATACTCTCACCCTCGCTCCCAAACTAACGAACCAGAAACAAAGAAAAACACAGTAATTTGGAGAAATTCCACAGAGGGTGACAGAGATGGCGAGGAAGTGTAGAGGAATCTCAGATATTGCAGTGATGGAGGTAGCACAGGTGGGCGTGAGGACCAGAACTCGAGCATCTCTGGCCATGGCGTCGGCAGCCGCGAGCTCAGCAACCACCACTAAGAGGAGGAAGCTCCGCGCCGAGGAATTGAAGTGCTCTTCGTCGTCCTCTTCGTCGTCGTTTGAGAAGGTAAGGAGACGGAAACGCCTCGCGATCACCACGGAGGCGACGGAGGAGCGCCGTTGCTCCAGCCCTAGCTCGGATCATGACGCGGCATCGTGTTGCTCGAGTAACGGGTCGAGCTTGCTGCTCCCGGAGGAAGAGAGAATCGAATTCGTAGATCTGCAGGTCTTCAATTAAATCCTGTGATAAATTGGATTCCCTGAAGAATCTTCGCTCCACGCTTTAATCGCTGCATAGCCTCTTTATTTCGATTTTAGTTTTGTGTGTAAATTTTGAATTTAATGTTTGCAGGATGGGAGTTCTGAAGTTGAAACATCCACGTATAGTTGCTGCAGAGAAAGGTTTTGAAATAAATAGTTTTAAATGTCGAAAATTCTGCATTCCTAGTAATTATTTCCATCACGTCTATGGAATTCGAAATTCAAAAGAAGTGTGATCTCAGTGGTCTGCTTCGATTCAATTTTAGTCCGTTTCAAATTGTACACCTCCCGCGTACACTATAAATACGTGTACATATATTTACGTGTATTACGTCTTTTCTCCTAAATTTCCTATGGAATTTTCTGGCAGGAGAGAGACGACGCCGTTGAGCGAGCTTCGACCAGAGTCGGCCAAACTGGAACCAACGGAGAGGCCAACCGAGGCGGATTCTCGCCCAAGTACAACGGTGGAGAAGAAGATCAAGATGATACCGGAGGCCGAGCTAGAAGAATTCTTCGCCGCCGCCGAGAGAGACATGCATAAACACTTCATGGAAAAGTAAGTTCGCAGAGAACTCTCGTCCTTTTTCCTTTAATTTTACGAGCAATTTCCGTAAATGAAAAGATAACCATAAGAGCTTCGAAGTTTCGTTTCCTTTTCTGTTTTTCTTAATTAATTTGCGGCAGTTTCTCAGTAACCAAACGCAGGATATTCGACTAAGGTTAGTTGGAAACTTCGTTTCAGGTACAATTTCAATTTCGCGAATGAAGTTCCCTTGGAAGGACGATACGAGTGGGTTCGGTTAAAGCCATGAAGAACAACTTTCTGATCAGCTATTGCTAATTTATTTATTTTTCCTCTTTTTTTTTTTTTCGGTTTTACTTTTTTCGTTAGGTCGATCTGTCCGTCGTCGATCCGTGCGTTTTCATTATATTTCATGTAAGGCTAAGCTCAGCTCAGGTCTCTGTGTTAGTTCGCTTCGTAAATTACTAAATCGTACGGTTCTCTGCAAAAAGAAAATGCCAAATCTTCATGGGAAAGAACAAACATTTGTTTGAATTACGGAGCTTGAATTCAATTCTTATTTGTTTAATTTAACATCCCCCCCGGCCCGAAATTTCGTGTCCATTTCTAACTCATTTTATTGTGTGGAGAAAAAAACGTAATGACATGATGAGCGGATCAGACCAAGACGATGGTGTTTTTACGTGCACGCCGTGTAAATTACGGACACGTGTTGGGGATTGGAAAGGTGATCTTATCCTCTCCCTCACAGGCTTCCTCTTGGTCAATAATTAAAATATATATATATATATATATATATATATTCTTTTAGAATTGTGGGGGTGATATGTACGGGTGGAGTGGTCCTGGGTTTATATTTAGGGGCCTAGAAAGATAGCTAGGGGGACCTAAATAGATATGAGGCGGCAGGAGCTAAGGCCATAGGGGCCTATAGCTCGGGCCAAAACTAGTTTTTGTAGGAGGAACGTTCTTTCACGGAGCAGTAGCCAGCATGATTGCGTCTTTTTTCTCCGAGTCTGTGGCACGTAGTACTATGATGATGATTATAAAAGCACAGATGCTAATTGATTCCCTGGTTGGTGAGGAAGGTACTTCATATATGCGTAGTGGCGCACGAAAGTAATGTGGCTGAGATCAGACTATTCCTGATCTCTGAATCTTATGCTATATAATGATTGCAACCGATCAGGGTAATGATTCTAGCTAGGATCGAGATGGTATATATATAGCCCCAGCCAGCCTTGTTTCACGGTCGAATATGCTTGGATCCGGTTGCCCAACCAGCAATTGTGTTAAGGGGCCAAGTCTTTTTTTTTATGGGTATTGATACTGTTACGACTTTTAACTACCAGTTTACTACCGAGACAACGTAGTTTTAATTTTTCATTTCTTCTCTGCATCTGCAAAGGCCTTTGCTGCTCTCTGCCATTTGAAGCTTATGTCAGGATAATGTGATTTGATTGACCTTCTGTAAATTAAAGTAAGTTGAGAGAGTGAATAATATATTTGGATAGGGCATGTTCAACTTGTAATTCATTTATCTTTTTGAAACGTAGTGCATAGCAGTTGGATACTGCATATAATCTTGTTTCAGCTCTTTGAAAGCAATTTACGGGTTCCACCATTGCTCTTCTACATCTACATCAGTTTCTTTTCAGAAAACAGAGTCCAAAACAATAAGATAAAAAAACCTCACAGACAAGCAGCATCCATGCTGGCAACAGAAGTGTATAGAATAACAATAAGCAGCCCTTCTCACTAGACAGAAACAAGTAAAGCACTCAATTCTGACGTTGGGTAGTTGGATCTTATACAATTGCAGTTATCTTCTTCTGTACCTCTGGCTTGTTGGCTCCTACAAACTTCTCAACTTGTTGTCCATCTCTATGAAAGAATAATGTTGGGGAGGCTTTGATAACCCACCAAGAGATGAATTCCCGAGACACTCAGTGAGCAAGGAACATTTTCCATTAATATACTTTGCGTAATCTAGAATAAAAACACCCAGTTACAAGCATTCTGCCACTTGAAACTTAAATTGAAAAACAAAAAAGCACACTCGCAAAGCAAATCAATGCAAACACTTAGCACCACCAAACAGATCACCAAAATGAACATTGTAGAGATGATATAGCCAATCAAGATCAAGTAGTGTTTGAAAAAAGTGTTATGCAACACTCAGTTTGTGTGGTGACTCAAAACAAGTTTCCGGTGAGCACTTGATACTCATTCAATTGAAAATTTGTTTTACCTACATTATAATCGATGATATTCTTTTGGGTTAGACAAGTGTCACACATTTCTTTCCCATCACTAAGTTTCTTTGGTTGTTGGCAGCTGACATGACTGGTGAGGCAGCAAGGTTCTATCTAAAAAAAAAAACAGTATACTCGACTGTGTGTATACTGTTGGCATAAAAAAAACAACCTAATAAGAACCAACTTGACTTTGTTGAATGGTAAAAAAAACAAAAGCATAAGCACAATAAATTAAGGAAACCTCGTAAACTAGATTTCTTATAAGCACAGGAATTTCTTGACAAATTGACTCACAAGGATGAAATCTAAACCTGTGATGGATAGTTGGTTCAAAAGATTAAGACACACAGTGAAGGCACATAAAAAAATCAAATTCTAATCATGTTATTGTTTATTTAGCTGCTTGCACCTTTAGTGGCAGAGACCCTTTCATGATTTTAGATCACAAGTGGTTCTGTCACATTGTTTTATACACTGGAGAACACAACCTTTTGCTTTGAAATTTTTAAAACACCATATGTGTTTGTTTCCATAGAAAATAATCAAGGACATGCAGAGATGAATCTGTTGTTAACAAGCAGAGTTATCTAGCCAAAAAAAAAAAAAAACATGTCTATTTATTATAACAAATAGCTCTTGAGAGAAAAACCAAATAACAAATCCATCAAATAATGTAAAAAACCATGCAACATAACTTGGTGCCAACACCCAGAAAGATGAGCATGGTGAAACCAAAATAACCAAATTGAAATACTGTATTCAAGCATAATAAAATAAAAGAATTAGACAGTTACTACGTCCATTGGAAAACCTCGAAAAATATCCCAACTGAACTTTCCTTCTACTTCTCCTCAGCGAACAAACAAGTGGTCTGGAACAAAATAAAATTGGAAAAAAAAACCGATACCCCACTTATCATCTGAAGCATAAAACGATCACTCACGCATGCGCAGGCAATCACCACTGTCACGAATCAGAAAAATCCAAATTCACCCAAAAACAGAAACAGGAAACTGACACTTCATACCCACGCCATGCCAGAAATGGAGAAGTGAGAAAGGATGGTGCTACATCCACCCCTCCCAGCTCCCGCCGGGAGTTACCGTTAGGCGTTATTTTTTTGTTATGTTTTTTTTTTTTATATATTTTTAACACTTTTAAATATTTTTTAAAAAAATAAAAAAATAATAATATTATTAAAATATATTTTCTTAATCACTAAGTAAAAAGAAAAATTAAAAAATAAAATAAAAAACTACAACGGTAAAAACTAACGGTGACACTATCATTTTCCTTCCTTTTATATATGTATATAAGGGTCATGCTACAACTCCCGCTGGATTTAACATGTACTTTTCGTGTATTTTTTTAATTTATTTTTATATAGATACAATTGTAGGTGTGCAAGCACTATGCATATCTTTTGAAAAAATAGTAATTAAGGTTCATCATTAAAAAATAAATTTTTCATGTGAATTATATATTTACTTACTTTTTTCAAAAGGAGTGGGCGGGACTTGCACATCTTAGGACTACCAATGTCATTTCTCTTATGTAAATTAAAAAAAGATTGAAAAATCATTAAAACATAACTACATATAAAAGTATATCTCGGTAATTTGCTACATAGATGTAGAAATAAAATTATAAAAACATAACTTAATATATGTTTTAGATTCTGACGATAATATTTCATGGAATAATATTCATCCATTGTTATTTTTGTAATGAAATATTTAGAATTTATTTTCTTCATATAAACATGAAGAGATCTTTTAGAATGTCATATTTTATTTTAGTATGTAAGCTACTTTATCATATTTCATGCAAAATCTAGATATTTCGTACCACATTAAACATATAATGCTATAATTGAAAGTTTAAATAAATTCTTTTCTTACTTAATGAAGTCTAGAGGATAAAATCTCACAACTATTTTTCATATAAATTATCGATCTTAAATAATTTTTCTTATATTTTCATTTTGGATTCCATGTTAAGAATTCCAATATTGCATAACAAAAAATTTTGAGATCCATATTAATAAACTTATTATTTCTTCTAAACTTAGTTTTTTAAGTTTAATTTTGAAGAGGCCACATCCTTGAATAAATAATATATAGAAATTAAATAGAATTTTGGGACTATAAGAAAAAAATTGGAGAGAGGCATTTTTAAGTATATTGAAATTTTAGAAAGTTTTAGAGATCTATATGGAGATTATAATTTTTTTTTTTTTTGGGGGGGCATTTTCTATATTTTTTTTGTGATAAACTTCTGATCAGTTTGAGAGAGATCGGGGAGAGATCAGATCGTTCATGTTATATAGATTGGTAAAAGCTTATCGATCTAAGGCAGTACTATTAATCCTAGCTACAACCGTACGTACGTGGATATAGCGAATGAGGAGGTTGAATCATGAAGTTGAAATAGAATTCCAAAGAGGTATTTGAATAGGAAATTAAGAGATGGCGTCATAATAGAGATTGCAATTATATATAGCCGTTTTTTCACCAAAACAGATATCTGTAGCTAGCGTCTCTGCTGGCAACCCAAACAAAACAAAAGATGAATAAGATATTTATGAATGCTAGCTGCTACCAGCTGCATGCACGTAACATGCAGCGACATCAAGGCACAAACCAACAGATCAAGCTGGTGGCGTCATGACAGCACATGCACGGTGCATGGAGATCATATATATATATAGCTAAGCATTCCTCTTGGATCTGGTGCCCCCCCTAAGCAACCCACATCTTTGTGCTTTTCTGGGGGACCCCAAAAAGTACCTAGTTTCCATCGACCAGCTACAACGTTTACCCATCGATCAAGACTTTGAATCTTTGATGTTGAATTGCTCAAAGTTCTACTCGATTTTTAGTCCTAATTTATCCCAATATATCGGAATTTAATTTAACACGCGCGTATTTCTCCCTGTCAGTACTCTCTCTCTCTCTCTCTGAAAGCAAACCGCTGTCGTTGCTTCGCCGGAAGGAGCTCGCCCCTCTCCTCTAGCTAGCTAGTGGCTGAACCAAGTGATCAATATATCCTAGCTAGGTACATCGAACTTTCAAAACTATAAGAAATTCCTTAAAAAGTTATTTTTATAAGGAAAATGATTCACTTCTCGTTCGTAGCTGCGGGAGCTACCACTCATTTTTTATTTATTTAATGGTTAAATAAGTATTTTTTTTATTAATATTGTGAATTTTTTCTTTTTGAAATATTTAAAAGTGTTAAAGAAAATACATGTAAAAGAAAAACACAAAATGAACTAGCGGGAGCTCCCAGCAGTTGCTCATGTAGAGCCACCCTTTTTTGTAAGATAGTAAGATATATATGTATATACATATATAATATCTCAAATTGGTATGTTTCCACAAAAGAGATCCTTTTATAATTTTAGTACCCCAAATAAACTTGTTTTCCTTTATTTGGAGATCATGGTGTCTGTCCATACTGATCATCTCCTATATCTTAGAATGAGGAAAATGTAGGAATGGAGATGATCTTCAGCCATGACAGGCCACCTTAATGTAATCACACCTCCGCGCCCTTAAAAGGAAAATGCATGCCTGCTCTCCTTTCTTCATGTAATGCTAGAAAGAGACTATATATATAGAAGACTAGTGACATCGATTAAACTGCTGTACGTGATTAATGGCTACTAAGAGTCTTGAGTATTTTTAATTAGATAGTTGTTGATCATGATAATGAAATATTGTCGGTGACTCGGTATAATATATAATATATATAGTACTTCCTCATGCGTAAAAATTTCGTTTACTTTGCACAGATCATATATGAATTTAAGGGTACATATCTAATTGAACACGTTGTTCAAATTAATTAGATCCTCAATTTCCTTCAAACAAGAAGTACTGTACGTACGTGCATGGGACCAAATGATCCAGTCTGAAAAAAACCACCATTCAAATTAATCATTTCCCGACAGAGTTGATATATATGTATATAGTGTAGTATATACATTATTCAAAAAAAAAAAAAAAAAGAGTAATGCATGCAGAACTTTTTAACTAATTTCAATCACACTTGATGATTTATTAATACATTTTAAATGTGTATCATTTAAGTGGTTAATAAAAGAAGTCGTTTAAAATGTAATAATGCATCGTCATCATGTGTTATTGGAGATCATGACAAAACTTGGGATAGAGAATACTAGCATTGTTGAAAAGAATTGACGCATCCATACAGGAAATATTTATATATATATGTCAAAGAAAGTAAAAGAATTGCTCATAATTTAATTAAGTCTCATCTATCAATTTTGATTTGATTAAATTTGATCTTTTTGCCAATTTTCGGAAGTTTCGAAAGGGTCATTAAAAAGGGCCAAGTAGGTTGTTTTTTTTTTTCCTTTTTTTAAATGGAGGCATTAAAAGTAATGTTATACACCACACTCTCATTCCACTTTCATCCCACTATATAAGATATGGCATATTTATCATCATTAGATGATGATAAATAATCATACAGTAAAAAATCATTCAATGGTGATAAATGTACCACATCTTACATATATAGTGGGATGAAAGTGAGATGATAGTACGGTGTATAGAATTTTCCTACACCATACTATCATCTCACTTTCATCTCACTATGTAAAATGTGACATATTTATTACTATTGAATGATCATTTATTGTATGATTATTTATAATCTAATAATGACAAATATGTCAAATCTTATATAGTGGAATGAAAGTGAGATGAAAATGTAATGTATAGCATTAATACTCTTAATGTAGATATTGATCTTATTGTTTTCGAAGAGCTACTGTATGGACTCTCTCTCTCTCTCTCTTTGTCTATATATATATATATATATATATATATATATATATATATATATATTATAGTTTATCAAAATTTTTTGTGCATATATTTTTTATAATTTTAGAATAATGCTAGGTATAAGTTTCAAATAGACAATTCTCATACAAGTCCTTTGTAAAAAAGTTAGTTTCACTAATAAAGAATAGTTTTTTTATATAGAATTTACTTTTTTACAAAGACTTATATAAAATTTATTTATTTAAAATTTATACAAATCATTTCTCATCATTTTATCTTCACGTAATTTTATTATAGAAAAAATCTACACAACCTCCTATTATTTACACAACCTTCACACACCATATTTTTTTTAATTTTTATTATTTATTTTTTTCATCAAATATTTAATATATGAATAATGAATAGAAAAATTGAATTATTTTAAAAATAATAAATTCAAAAAAAATTTTAAACAATTTAAAGGTGCGGAGGGTGGGGAGCATTGCACACAAATGGCTTCGAGCTGCTGTGCGGTCGTGTCAGTCGAACGTGTTATGGGCCGTGCATACGATCAGCACGATCAGCTGCCTGCCGTCCTACGTGTCGGATGTTCGAGAACGCTGCATATGGGAGAATGTAACAGCGCCGGCCTTCTTCCAAGAATAATATTACTGTACCGTTTCATTTTACATCTTTATTTTAGCTGTTCATATTTTTTTTTCTATTTACTGATTAAGAAAATAACTATTAATATATTGATATTTTTTTTATATTTTTTAAAAATTTTAAAAAAATTAAAAAAAATTAAAAAAAAAAATTGCTCAAGGGGCGTCACTCTAGCAGCACCTCTTTTCCCAATGGGGCTGCTAGAGCCACCGAGCACCAAGAATCCTCCGACAAGGTAAAAGTTTTTTTTCTTCACACATTTTGTTAAGAGAAATATTATAAAAAAAAATTACAAACTTATTAAAAAATAATTTTTTAATCATTTAAAAAAAAAAAACGATTGGCGAAGATTGTGGAGCCTGGCATTTTCCTTTTCCCAGATGTGTATGCTACTTCTGGACCCGTTAAATGCTTAAAACCCAAAGATGTATGCAATATATTTTGATATTTTCTCATAAAAATAATACTAACTTTTTAACCCCAGGATTGGCCCAAGTGTTGAAGGTCTTGATCTTGTGGTACCACTCCCTTCAAGATCTAAAGTTCAACACTTCATAGATGCAAAAAATCATTTAGAGCAACATCTCTAGTGAAAAACCAGCGATTTAACTAGTTCCGTATAAGAAAATTTCTGAGAGTGCGGTGTACGAGACTGAGATTTTACTCTGTAGATGTAGGTCCGAAGGGCCATACCTTGAAGAGGTTCCCCGATATTTTAAAATAAATAAATAAATAAATAAAATACTACTAACTTCATGGCAGATACTTGACAACACTAAACACCCTAATCCTAATGATTCAAGAACAGTGAAACATTTTGATTTGAGAGCTTTTTGTTGTTTTGAGAAGAGTAGAAAACATGAACCTCAACCCAACCTGGGACCCAAATTAAGTATCTTGATCCATTTCTGAAAAACCCATTATTAAATTCCCCCCCCCCCCCCCCCCCCCCCCCCCCCCCCTTACTCCATCTATTTTTTACAGGGAATGTTTGAAATGCTTGCTTGGAAATTAAATGTTTTGCAGCCTCAATAAATTTTTTCAGCAATTTAATAATGTAAACAAATTTACAGACTGAAAGCCTTTTTACAAAGAGCAAAAGGTACCTACTGGAAGTTCATCCTAGACATCTTAAAAGGAGGCAACTGATCTTAACGAAATTGATCTGTTAGAATGCTCCTTATCTAGCGAGTATGTGATTAAAACCTTCACAATTTGGTGAAATCTTCTTCTGTAAGTGGGGAACTTCGATATACTTCTTATCATTCCTATCATCCTGAAAAAAAAATCCAACTCTTAGAATACATAGAAGGGTCAAAGATACAATTTTCTCAGATTCAAAACGAGTCAAATTTCACCATATTTAGTGGGTGAATGTCAAGTTTCAAGATAAAAAGCAAATCTGTTTCAAATTTCATATAGAACAGATATTCCCATTTTCTGCATTGGGCCAATTTGGCTAAAAGGATCGGCAGGAAGCATAGAACAACTACATTTCCTTGGATGTATAAATGCAGCATAAGCAATCATACTGGTTTATAGCCACAAAAGATAGTCAAGAGTTTCCCTGTTTCTTAAATTGGCTTCACAAAAACATGGTAAAGGAAAAATCCTTGCAATCATTGAAGACTCCAAATTTTTATTGCTATTTATCTGTAATTTTGTGATAATCAAACGGGAAAGCAGAAGAAACAGTCCCAAATAGCACTTGTAAAATAGACATGTGGCAATTTTTGCTTTTCAGTACATATGAAATAAAGTAACAGTTCATACCTTCTACTGATCCCCCGGATTTGAGCTGCTCTGAGAGCATCTTGTGGTGCCAAACTGCCATTTTGCCATGTCTCCATGCGCTGTGTATTACTTCCAAATAGCACCGCTTTCTCCAAGAAGTTCACCTCGTCTTCTCCCAATTTTATGACCCTAATCTGTTCCTTTAAGACCATTACAGGATTAAAAAACCAGTCCAACAATTTGTCCTTTGGTCTATTGAAGTAGGTTACTTCAACACCATCTAGCAGTAAACCACCAGAATTGGCTTTGATGGAGCAGAGAAGAGCCTGCAAGAAAGAATAACAAGGCAAGCCAACGCTAATAATGGCTGATTCATCACTATTCTTTGCCTTCATCCATTCATAGAGATCTGCTGGTGTAATTACACCAGCATCCAAAAGGTCCTTGCCCCTCATTTCACAATACCTCATCATACTCTGCCAGATCTGTTGCAGTTTGACAAAAACACAAATTATTTCATTCACTTATAATAGAACAAGCTAGAGGGCTGATTAATAAAGATTTTTTTTATATACTTCAGGACGATTTCCCTGCAAGTTTTAAAATTATGCAAAATTATGTATTTTCCAAAATGCAACTTGTTCAGTTTAGAACTTTATATAACTGGTATTACTATCAAAGAGATCCTTTGCAAGGTATGATTCTTTTAAGTCTAGATCACATGGTAATGTTCAAACAAAAATCTTAAGAAAATTTTTTTCCACTAAAATAATAAAATATTATGAATTTAAGAATAGTGTTCCTTTCCTATGACCAGATTTCTAAGTAGTCAAAGTTATATTCTCCAAAAGTGAGGCTTTATAAAAATAAGGAAGAGTACCTATTCTTGCAATTTTTTTCACCAATTCAATGGTTAACATAGGCTTCATGAAGCTTTAAGAATTGTACATTTCAAGAGAGATTAAATTTGTGTACCCTGACCATGTTACCTGGACTACAAATTAACAGCTCATCCAAAAAAAAAAAAATAGCAATGCAAGGCATAAAAAATTGACATATACTGATATCTCAAAGGTTTGATGGATAGAAAGAATAGACAACAGTTTTTTTTTATTATTATTATTAAAGAATGCACATTAAAAGCACAAAATTAAACTTTTTAATTTCATTCGCAGAGAAACTGAAGTCTAGCATTGTTTGATATCTTAACACTAGACCTAAACAGTTTAACAGTTGGCTCTGAATATAAAACAAATATCAGGGGGAAACCCAGGTCTGCCTCATGATACCTGCACCATTTTTACTTCTTGTATGGCTTCCATGACTGATCTCGAATGAGCTAGGCTTGGCATAAGCATTGCAGGTGCTTCTGTAGAAAGAGAACTTATTTTGCCTCCAGTCACATGGTTTCCTCTAAAAGAAAATTCAGATGATTGAGCAGCACATTTCTTTTGATACAAGGGCCTGGCTGCAAGCAAAGTGATTACCACAGTTAAAAATTGAAAAACAAAACAGAGAGGGAAACTCAAAAATCTAGCAGTTAATCAGTGGATCATTAAACATGTTGGAGAATGAAGGGTAAAATGATAACTTTGGAAGGATAGTCCCCTCTCGAAGATAGAGCCAATCATTCGTGTACTCATCGAATTCAGCAACCATTGCAATCACATATGCCATACCTCTCCGGAAAGATCTTTCCTTCATCGACAAGAAGGTTTAATGGTAAGTTTAGTAGCAGCAGAAGGCCAATGTTAAAAATACAGGATCATATAGAAGTGCAAACAAACCTGATATACTATAACTGACGCATACAATCCAATGAAAAAGCTCGAAAAAACAGCCAATAAGATGCTTGCAACAACAACAATTGGCCACAAAAGGATTGTCAAACCAGCAATGGGGATGCAAGCTGTTTCGAGAAATGGGCCTTCACGGCTAATTAGATCATGCACCAGTCGGAACCAGCCCTTGAACAACATGTATGGACTCTTTAGTATTGCAATCATGGTGTAAAGAGGAATGTCCACAATTAGCCCCATCAATCCGGCAATGATACATGCAGGTATGTGAATTAACCTGTAAGATAGTTCCAAAGAGTAAGTTCTCCAAGAGGTGCTGCTTTCACCACGGATAATCAAATCCAATGCCCAATATTTGTTTTCGACGTTTTCAACATAAATTTAGCCTTTACACCATGTTCTCTTCTCCTCTGTACCAACTTTAAAAGATCATACCTTGGTGCTTGCAATTCATGCCACCGCCCACCATGGTACATGGAAGGTTGATAATCCATTCGTTGCTTAGAAAACAAACTAAAGTGTCATATTTTTAATTCCTATGCCGGTTTGGGCTCCAAACTAAGTCAAATTAACATATTACTCCCAAGGCTCAGAAACCAACTATAGACTGACATGATATATGGATTTCTTTTTTAACAGCGAAAGAAAGAGGACTACAGTTAATATCGCAATTACAGCGCCATTACCTAAGAGTTCGAAGATCATTTGAAGCAGGAGATTCACGTAACTCCTTCATGTAAAGTGGGTATGAATGATAACATATATCTGCAAAATCTCTGACTACAGTACAACTTCCCTTAATGGTTCCCCATGTTCCATCCTGAGTATTCATGGATATATCATATAATTCAAAAGTCACATTCTTTCTTTAGGAAAAAGAATTTATAAACAAACAAAAACCAACAAACCAACAGTGGCTAATGAATTAAGCAGAAAACTAAAACAGAAAAAAGCAAATTTTAAAAATTTACCACAATACAATGTAAGAATTTCTTGGATTCATTGTCTTGTCTGAATGCTTCAAAAGTAGAAACCCAGGGAGTGAAGAATCCATAGCCCACTCCCACGAGAACACTCCCAGCAATGCTAAGACCCAACCATAAACCGAATAAGGCTGGCAAAGCAACCAGGAGAGCAACTTTAAGCGGTGCATCAAATATATTAATCCTGTAATTAACAAAATATGAACCTGATCAGGTAAAAAAATCTCGTACACCCATATAATCACCTAAATTAGAATCACTAGAGAAAGATAAAGTTACTGAAGAAATTCCAAAAACGAAAATTTTGAGAGGTAATTACTTTACAAGGGTGTAAACTGTCCAGGCAACATGTGCAGGAAACAAACCAATAATTACCCCGACATTCCCTATTACCAGTATCAGACCAGCAATAGGACCCACTAGTAAACCTGCAACATTGAAATAACAAGGAAATTTTCAAGAACCCATAATCGAATTCAAATGAAAAAAATTCAGGAAGAAAAAAAATAAAACGTAACGAAATTTACCCCATAAAAATGATACCGAAAGCTGCTATGAAAATTAAAATGAAAAGAAATTGGGTTGGAGAGAACCTTTGAGGGCACCAAGACAGAGGGCAGAGCAGAACGCAAACACCACATAGAGGACCCTCAACCAGTCACTACGAGAGGCTGGCAAATCCATTACAAGAAGATCGCATGAACAAGAATATATAGCGCTGTGAAAGACATATCATTCAACGAAGAATAAAGAGGTAATGAATTCTGATAAAAGTTATAGCACGATTGATGTAATAATAAGCCAAGCAGAAAAGGGAAGAGAAAAAAACACAGTATTATCGATAGATGAGACAGAGAGAAAGCGATAGAAGAGACGTGTGCTGCAAGAAGGTTACAAAAAGGGAAGAACAACCCGAAACCCAACCAGAATCATTACACCAAGATCTCCCTGCAATGTTAGGAACCAAAATACTCACTGCAAAATAAATATTATAATTGGAACTAGGTTGTTTCGTCCGACGTCTGTTGCTTGCGCGATCTTTGAAGTAACATCGTCAATCGTGAAACAACAAACACTCCCATGGCAACCAGCACTTGACAATCCAACGGCTCCTATTAAGCCACCATAATATTACATTATTACATGCAACCGTCACCTTCGTGTTTCTCTCTCTCTCTCTCTCTTATATTTTTTGAATATTCTATTGCGCTTTTATGTTATTTGTTCGTAGGCTGTCGGCCATGTGCGACCATAGTCGATGGTCAAATTTATCATATATGTACGTACCATGGTCATTTTGAAAAGAAGCTGTGACTTTTTTATTTGATGATTAAGTAAGTATTTTTTAATAATATTATAAATTTTTTTTAGTTTTTTAAATATAATTAAATGTGTTAAAAAAATATATATAAAAAAATACAAAAAAAAAAAATCCCAAATGCACGGAGCTCCCGACGGTAAGAGTAGTACCGATCTTTTGAAAAAAAAGAATTCAATATTAAAAAAGAAAATCTTTAAAAAAAATTATTTTTATAGTCTTACTGTATATAAAATCTCATGTATTTAGGATTATAGAAATGATAATTGCAATCTTAACTCTTGAATGCGCAAACACTGCACAATTATTTTAAAAAATAAATAAATACGAGATCCACATAAAAAAAATTAATTTTTTAATAATGGATCTCACTCTTTTTTAAACTGACTACACGGTGCTTGCGCACTATACAACTGTATGTAGCATTACTCTTAGAATTATATCTAATATCACTCTCTAAAAATGAGTTTTTTTTAATATACATTCTAGATTTGCTAATTTATTTTTGTGTACAGGAGTTGCACACTCTGAAGCCATACGAACCATTTTTCATAATGGTTTGAACATCTCATCTTAAAATTTCTCAAAATTTTATTCTTAAATATCATATAAATACAAATATTTTTTAATTTTTTTAATTTAATCATTACCTAATCATTATAACTTTTCAAAACTTTAAAATAAAATATAAAAAATAATTCAACCTTTTAAAATTTCAAAATAAAAATTATATTTTAATCTAATTATATTTAATTTTATAATATTCTTATTTAACTTTTTCTCTCTAATTTCTTAAAACTCAATAAACATTTTAACTCAAACTATTTCATTTTATTACTATTTACAAACTATTTCATTACTATTTATAAACTTTTCATCTTATGTCATTGTCCAAACATCCCTAATTATCCCTAATTCACACTTACTATTCCAAATATTTAGTACCATTCAAAAATAAAACAAACTATTAGATTACAATATTAAATACTTTGAAAACTAAAAAGTTTGTGAAATGACGTAAAAATTTAGAAAAAGACATCAATCTCCTGTGGGAGTGAAGGAGACGTATCAATATTCAATAACATTCTTTTCAGGGAGTTTCGCAGAGGTAATGATATTTTTAGGAGATAATGATTAAGAGGAAGAATTAACAGTTAGATAGATATATATCTGCCTATATCTTAAAAGTATCTATAACATCAACAGTAATGAACAGTATATTTAACGTCGCCTTCTTCTGTCGTTCATTTCCTTCCTATCTTATTTCATTTCGGTCACATTTTTACATCTTAGTTGAATGTTAAAATCTGGTTAGCTCTTCTTCTGACAATCCAAAATATCTAGCCTTGATAGAAGGGATGGAATACAAAATATTTTTTACAATCTGCAGACATTTCGTACTCGAGTGGATGAAGAAATATTTGTTGCCGTGTTGTTTGAGAGTTTTCTTCTCACCGTTTGGTATGCAAAAATTTCTAATTTCACTTCTGCATCTTGTTTTTCATCTTTTATTTCTCGCATATTTATTTTCTTTCTACGGCTCAATCGCTTTTTCTTTCTTCGGCTCAACAACATAGGTATATTTCTTCTTCTTCTTCTTCTTCTTCTTCTTCTTCTTCTTCTTCTTCTTCTTCGTTTCCCTTCTTTCCCGTATGATTTATTTCTTCATTTCAGATGTATTTTCGCATCTTTATTTTGTTTCTTCTGTGTTTCTTTTTGGTTTGACGAGAGGAAGAGAGAGTTGCCATGTGCGTCTGAATGGTAGTGTGCGACAGAGAGGGAAAGGGAAGTTCGTGGTGGCCGAATCTGGTAGAGATTGTCGCCGGTGTGAAGTCGTGGAGCTGTGGTGGCCTGGGTGGCCGCCTACGGCTGCGCTGGTTGAGAGAAATGGGAGAAACCCATTTCGGATGGGTTTTCGCAGGGGAGACCTAGGGCTGCGCGTGGAGGACATCGATGGTGCCTCGGGTGGTCGTCGACATGAGAGGGACTCCCCGATGGTGGCGGTGAGACTGGGGGGCTGGGCTGAAGGAGAACTGACCGTGAGGAAGAATCGAGCCACAGAGAAAGACAACGTGAGGAAAAAAAAATTATAATAAAATCATTATAAATTCACTACAAAAAATAATATATGTTGAAAAATATCTAATTATTTGTTATTAATAAATAATAGTCAATTTTTTTTTTTTGGCATAAAACTGAATATATAATATAATGTAGGTAGGAATGTTTAGATAAAAAATAGATCTAGATGGAAAATTCAATAATGTCCCTAATAACATCAGTATCATAGTAGACAAATAAATATAAAAGAATTATCAGCATGTCAACTATTTTGAAACAAATAAAATTTCCAGCATGCTCATCGAAAACAAAATAAATTTGGCAGATGTGGCACATTTGCCACCGCTAGGATATATATATCCCCAAAATTGAGAAGGCAACGGTTGATTTATCAAAAGCGGCATGTTGCTTGTACCATTTTGCTTATTTGATTGAGCGAAGGGGTCAACGTTCTAATTATTTTGCAGCTGCGAAAAAAGAAAGAAAAACTATATATGTAATTTTTTTTTTATAATTTCTTATGAGAAACAAATTTATACAAATAATATAATTTAAAAAAATTAATTCAAAATATAGACATATAAAATATTTTAAAAAATTTATACTTCCGTCATTGCTTAAAAAAATAAAAAAAGAAAGAAATATTACTACGTCAACTCTGACGGCTGACCTACCCATCTGTCACCGTCGCCTTTCAATTGGTTCGTTGGAAATTATTTTATTTTTCTGATGCAAATATATAGATAAAAAAAGGTCTAACTGTTCATTTGGATGTGTTCTCTTTGTCGTGAATTCCAATTTAAATATGTAGTTCTCTTTCGATTTGTTTTTCATTTTTATATGTTTTTCACACGAGTAATATGAAATGAGAAATGATACTTACAGTCGTGAATGTGCAAGTGTCGTGTAGTCATTTTGAAAAAAATGAATAAATATGAGACCCACATGAAAATAAATTAATTTTTTAATAGTAGACCTCATTCATTTTCAAAGCGACTGCATGGCGTTTGCGTATTCTACAACTGTATGTAGCATTACTCCTCATATATAGTCCTAAGTTGTATAAATATCATGTATTTATTTTAAAAAAGAGTGAGATAGATTATTAAAAAATTAAATTTTTTATATAAATCTCATATTTTACAAATTAAATGTATAACTATTCTATAACTGTACGTTTATTTTTTTACATTATACGTGTAAAATAATAAAAATCTTTAGGTGAATCAATAAATATAACATGAACGATACTACTAGGTCTTCTTAAATGTACCCTTCAGATAACACCTTTGATGCGTAGTGCCACATGATATATTAAAAAAAAACATAAATACAAAAAGATAAAAGGAAGTATAAGATTTCAATATTTCTCTTTTTATATTTTTGAACGTATTTTATTTTAAATATATATTTTATGTTTTAAATAAATCACGTGACATCAATCTTGATCACATGATTTATTAAAAAAAATAAAATAGTATCATCTGAGCAGTAAACTTGGCCACTAGCGATACTCATATTATAATATAGCAATGTTAGATAGAGTTTCTAAATGAGAATTGCAATGGAGATTGTATGTGCAGACCCTCCTTATTAAATAAGAAAAAAATCATTTCGAGAGGGATAATTTTGTAATTTAAAAAAAAATTAAAGATAAAATTGTCTAAACTTACATTACAATCTCAATTTAAAAACTGTATCTAGCATTGCTCTTATAATAATAATGATTTTAACGAAGATTGATCATTGATAAGTAATAAAGACTTTCTTTTCTTTCGGTGATCACACGTACGTAACCATCAATCTCGGACGCCTCTTTCGTCTAAGAATATCTAATCCCACGCCGTTCGATAATAAGAAATATATGTTCAAAGGTTGAAACAAGAGAATATCTGACCCCTATGTTTAATAAATTATGAATTTAAATGTTTTGATGATTCATTGATCACGTCTTACCACAAGAATTTCACATCCATCTAAAATATCATATTTGGATAAGAGATAGTTTCATCTCATCTCATCTCATCATTATAATTTTAAAATTTTTTTACACAAAATATAATAAATAATTTAATTTTTTTCGAATCTCAAAATAATAATAATATTAAAAACTAATGTTTTAACAATATTTTATTCAACTAATCTAAAATCATCTCATTTCATCTTATCTTATCTCACTATCTAAACCAACTTTCATGGATTGAATTTTCAACCACTAATGCATGTATCAATTGGAAACCATTGATTAATAAAATAAAGTCGTCTACGAACTCAATGCGAATTCTTCTTCTTCTTCTTCATTTTTTTTTTCAATCAAGTTTACGTTTATATAAAATTAGAAATGGTTTGATCTGATATATTAGTTCTACTAATTTATAGTAAAAGAAAATTATAATCTGACTACTACATCAGTTTATGAGTTTATTTTTATGAGATTTTTCTATAGATAAAACATTTCTCTTTTTTAAAAGTGAAATCTATTTGAAAAAAATAATACTTTTTTTCTTATGAGTTTCATTTTTTGAAAGTAATTGTACGAGATTATATAAAGCATAATTGTTACCAACAATAAGAAAAAATATAATGCAAAAGAGATGAAATCAATCATACATGATACAATGTTTGCGTAGTTCCGTAGCATGCATACGTCTACGGAGTTGTATAAGATTTTATTAAGATGAAAATAAAAAAATATAGTGTGACGGTCATACAAGGGTTTAGTACAATATATAATTTATCATAATTAACGTGTCGGGTGAGTCAGGTCAAATTCCGCATTTTCTTTCGAGATTGAGGAGAAGGATTACAAATAGAAATTAACAGATTCGAAACTACCATAAATACATCATTGCTATTCTTAATTTTCTTTCCTAAATAATTGGCGAGGAAAAAAACGGATGAAAAATATTTCTTTAATCTTGATATTAGATCAATGGCATTGGAATAGTCTTTTGCTCTAGTTAGCCATATTTTTTATAAGTTATCTTCATTTTCAACTACATTAATAGAATAGGTATTAAATGAGTAATTCTACATACAACCGTGAAGTGCGTAACCGTCGCGTAATCGCTTTGAAAAAGAGTGGGATCCACTATTAAAAAAGTAATTTTTCATGTGGGTCACATATTTTATTCATTATTTTCAAAGCGATTACGCGGCAGTTACACAATTCACGGTTATAAGTATATTTTCTCACATTAAATAGGCAAACTTGTCTTTAGCTATAGTGATTTAACATACTTATTAAGAAGTGTAAGTTAGAAAAATAATATAATATTCTTATTTTCTCTCTTTGGTTTTGATTCTTGAATGCCATTTCCAATTTCTTGAGCTTCCGTGTGGTTTTCGTCACTTTTCTCTTTGTAGCATCTCTCTCTTACTCTTCCTCAATAGTTTCACTTTCTAAACTCTTGAGGACGAACTGATTATTCCAACATCTCAACCAGCTACCAGATGAAAATTGAAATGCAGGAAAAAAATAAAATTAACATTTCACTTTCTATTGTATTTTCAATTTTATACTCTATATAATTAAAAGAATAAATTGTGAGTGTAATTTATCATTGAAAATTGAATATAAAAAATTGTAAAAATAATAATGTATTTATTATAGAAAAGAATAAAAGATCATGCTAATTCAACGTGGGATAGATTTTCAATGCTCTAACTAAATTGCTATTTAACTAAGAGTGGTGTTACTCTGCCACCTCTATGTGTTCACTCTGTGTACCGCTTAGTATAAGTTATATTTTTTTTCAACTATTTTTTAAACATTTTTAAAAAATAAAAAAATATCAATACACTAATATTCACTTTCTTAATTATTAATTTTTTTTAAAAAAAATTAAATATATAAACGATAAAAATGAAGGATTAAAATGAAGAGATATATTAATATTATTCTTTAACTAAAAACAGAAAAATAAATTATTTGTTGAGAAAATATGAACCGAAAGACAAACCCGGATAAAGTTTGGATTTTGGAAGTAAGGCTCTGATCTTTTAATATGTACAGGATTTTGGAAGTATTAGGCTCTGACGTTTTAATATGGACAGAAAGATGATAGGTAGCAGCAGCAAAGCAAAAGAGATCATCTTAATTTGATGGCTATATGATATATCCACAGCCAGGGGGCAATCCGAATCCCGATCTTTTAGGATAGCATATCATGTCAGCCCAGTTCCTACCGCCTCGTATAATTATTTTAAAAATAATAAATAAATACAATATTTATATAAAAGAAAATTAATTTTTTTAATAGTCATCATGTTCGTTTCGATAAAAAAGAGTAATGATACACCTACAACACATTCTACATTGTTGTAGAATATGTTGTAGAATGTGTCGGAGATAAATCATTTTACATATATTATATGTTCATTAGAAAAGGAAAGCTTTGTAACAATGCTTGCATGATTGAACAGGGAGGTGAAACAATCCACACTGTTCAGTGATGGTCCTGCTAGATCAACGTGCTTTCGATTTCAAGATTCTTCGAAGCTTGATGAAACTAGGAGACAACCAGATCACTTACCATTTTTTGTCCAAAGCACTATAACTAGTAACTACTGCTACAGACAAATTTTCATCTGCTAAAAGGCTTGGACATGGTGGCTTTGGCCAGTTTCTAAGGTACTTCTTGTTGCACGTGATTCTTACGTAAGTGTATTATTAAAACTCTATGTCTCACCTACCTATATTTTAATAGGTTTAGACTAGTTTAAATATTATCACTTAATTAACGAGTCATTGTGAGATAAGAATACCTCTATATATAGTCATAGTGAGATATGAATATTTCTAGATTTCATGATAACCAGAAGTCTATAAAAAATACTGAGAGATTAAGGGTTTTTACTTACAATATCATTGTGCCTCTAGCTATCAGGAGACACTTGAAGGCGAAGTTGCAAGGGTGATCATTCCTTCATAGTCATGTCAGATTTTTTTTTTTTATCAAATTGAGATGGAGAGAGGTACGTCTTTTAACTATTATTATTTTATTATCGTGAATCATAAAAAATCGAAGATACTTATATTTAATGTTTCATGTTAAAATATTTAACAACTTAAGCATCTAAGACTGGCCAATGGTCAGGAAATGAAATAACTGAGTCAGTTTATGGACAAGCATGCTGCTATACGTTTAGATGCTGCAAATAAGGTTTTACATTATGTGAAGAATACAACTGTGCAAGGTATATTTTTCTCTGCAAAATCCACTCTACATTTGAAAGGCTTTCAAATTCAGATTGAGTCATATGCCCAGATACTAGAAGATCAGTCACTGAGTTTTGTATGTTTCTTGGTGATTCACTTATCTCTTGGAAATCCAAGAAACAAAATACTGTACCACGATCATCTGCAGAGGTTGAGTATCGAGCTCTTGCATCAAGTGCCTGTGAGATCACATATATGGTTGGTTTCTTTGCTGAAGGATCTTGGTGTAACACATCCTTCTCCAGCTATATTATACTGTGACAGTAAGGCAGCCTTGCACATATCAATAAATCCAGTGTTTTATGAGAGAACAAAGCATATAGAGATTGACTGTCATCTTGTTAGAGAAAAGATACAATCAAACCTCATTTACGCTACATGTGTCTTCTCAGCATCAAATAGCAGACATACTTACCAAAGCATTGCCTGCTAAAGAGTTCTACTATCTCTTCTCCAAGATGGGAATCATTAATATTCATTTCACATCTTGAAAGGGAGTGTTAGAGATAGTGTAGTCTACTTGTAATTAACTACCAATAGAAATATAACATGTGTAAATAAACTTAAAGGGGATAAAATATCCCAAGCTCATATAAATAGGCCTAGCCCACAGAAAGGCCACCACAAGGAGACGAGAGAGAGATAACAAAGGGAGACAAAGATGAGACAATGAGAGGGAGGATGTCAGAAGAAAAGCCAAGAAAAGATAGTAGAAAGAAAAGAAAGATGTCAGACACACAAATGAAATGCGGTCAATCCTCATCACTACCTAGGGGCAAGTGGAAAGAAGGGCCAGATAAAAGGAAATAGTCATATGACTCCAGGGGGACTTCAACTTCTTCTTTGATCTGGACTTGGGTTTCTTCAAGGGGGAGGGATGAACTCTAACGACAATCTCTCCATCAGAAGAAAAACATCTGATATCCATAATACAGTAAGGATGAGAGACTATGAAGAACTGTAAATAAGATTGTTATAGTGGATATTCCCTCCCCAAAATCCCCGTGGACGTAGGCTTTATGCCAAACCACGTAAATCTACGTGTCTCCCTCTCCTTTACATTCTTAGTATTTATCTTCCATTCACTGTCATGGACATACGCACAGTTGCACCAGACCACGTCGGGGGCTCCATACTACATTGATCGAGGCCTAGATCGTAATAGTGGGCCAAGAACTATTATTTCTCCCCTTCCAGCCTATTGTACGATTTTTGGCAATAACAATTGGTGTCATCTATGAGATCGATTTACTTTCTATATCGGAAGTGGGAGAAAGACAACTTTTCTGCATGCTAAATGTCACTGAACGAGCGGATAAAATTTTCCATGATAAGTATTCTCAACTTTTCAGCTGTATTTTTATGAAAAACACTATTGCAGAAAATGGGCAAGTAAATGTTTCCTCTCCCAGGCAATTAAATACACTGCACTCGAGTGCCTTTTATGCACCCAATATGTAAGGTCGGGAGTCCAAACTCCTTGGCCGCTTTAGCTGTGAGTGCTGACGGCTCTTGAAAATTCTAGTGCACTGTGTATTCAAGTGCACAATATAAATATTGTGAACAAAAATACACTCGATGAATGCTTGTACACTTCGAGCAAGCACTGTGCACTTAGGTGCACAATGCCACCTGACACAATGCACGTCTGCACCATCACGATGTACGACCCCCTCCCATGGCAACTTGCAACTGACGTGAGCCTGAGCTCTTGCTAGGGATCACTACCAGGACCACTAGTGTCTTTTGCCAGCTCGGGGGTGGTCCCAAACCACCCCACATGATGACTCTCTTGCCGCACCAACAACGTGCAAGGGACTGCACATGGCTGAGATCCTTGTCCCAGTCCAACTGTTGCACGACAGGGGTGTCGGAGACCACCATGTGGACCGCTGGCATCCTCTGTCCCCACCAGGGTGTCGCTGGATTGCCTAGACCCGCGACAGGCAAAATTGGCCACTGGCTGCGCATTTGCTGGTTCACACCAGGGCCATGGTTGACCGTTGTGAGCCCCCTGATCCTGCCGTTGATCACCACTTGGACTGCTAGGGTATTCTACTGTCCTAGCGTATTCTACCGGATCTATGGTGGTCCCTGACTACCACGACAAACTCACGGTAGCCCACATCCCCGTGTATGTACGAGGCGACTCATGGCAAAGACTACCGTGGGCCCACGGCCGCCCATTGGAGGACCTCCTCTCCTCGGCCATGCCACTCCTCGGCTAGACAAACTCCTCCGCCATGTACCATGGCCCTTGACTCCTCGCTCATGGATTCACCTCGGATCTTGACTCGCCCACGGATTCACCTTCGTCGGCCAGACTCCTCGCCCAAGCTACCCAGCAACTCATCAGCCAAACTCCTTACCCCAGCTGTCAAGCGACTTGTCGGCTTTACACCTTGTTGAAGTTGTCCACCAACTCGTCAGCCTACACCCTCAGCCTCTGACTCGTCTGCCATGTACCTCATCGAAGCTGTTTAGCGACTCGTCGGCCAACACCCTCGGCCACAGACTCATTAGCCAAGTACTTCGCTGAAGTTGTCCAGCAACTCGTCGGCCAACACCTTTGGCCATTGTCTCGTTGGCCGTTGAACTAAGACCTCGGCCAACCCAGTGATGGGGTCCCCTCCTCGACATGGACTAAAAAAGAGAGAAAAAAAAAAAAGAAAAAAAAAGAAGAAGAAGAGAGAAGCATGAGTAAAAGAGAGACATGAAGATGAAGGGGCATTAAGGGGGAAGAGAAGTAGTAATTAGCAGACAATTTCAGTGGAGCAAAATTTACTCGCAACGACTAAAATGCACCTGTTTGTCTCTCTCCAAATTTATGTGAATTCATTTTTTACTAACAAAATTGATTCCTGTAGCGCGGAACACCAGCCCAACCTGACTCGGGCAATGCTCGGACATCCAAGTTTGTGAATTGATTTATCAGAATTAACATGCATGCAGGTACCTTGAATCTCCGTCATTGCCCTGCTCGCGAGCAACGCCAACGCACCTTAAACTTTCTCTACAATCTAACGAGACAATTCAGGTATGCAAATCTCGCGCTTGTGGCTGAAAATTATTTATGCTAACCGGTATGGCTTTTGTAGCTTGGTAAAGCGCCCCAATTGTCTGCATAGACTCCTGCACCCCCAACGACGAGAAGACCAAGGGAGCCAAGTACCGTGTCTTCACGGACTTGCCTCATCCATTCACTCAGTCGACGAGGGTGACGAAAGGATCAGGGGAGCCAAACACTATGTCTCCTTGGGCTTGCCTCATCCTTTCCCTCAATCTACGAGGACGATGAGAAGACCAGGGGAGCCAAGCACCGTGTCTCCATGGGCTTGCCTCATCCTTTCCCTCAGTCTACAAGGGCGACGAGAAGACTAGGAGAGCCAAGCATAGTGTCTGCACGGGTTTGCCTCATCCTTTCTCTCAGTCTACGAGATCGACGAGAAGACCAAGGGAGCCAAGCATCGTGTCTCCACGGGCTTGCCCCATCTCTTCCCTCAGTTTACGAGAAGACCAGTGGAGCCAAGCACCGTGTCTCCACGGGCTTGTCTCATCCCTTCCCTCAGTCTACGAGGTCAACGAGAAGACTAGGGGAAACAAGTTCCGTATCTCCACGAGCTTGTCTCATTCATTCTCTCAGTTTATGAGGTCGATGAGAAGACTAGAGAAGCCAAGTACCATGTCTCCATGGGCTTGCCTTATCCCTTCTCTCAGTTTAGGAGGGCGACGAGAAGACCAGGGGAGCCAAACACCGTATCTCCATGGGCTTGCCTCATCCCTTCCCTCAATTTACGAGGTCGACGAGAAGACTAGGGGAGCCAAGTACTGTGTCTCCACGGGCTTGCCACATCCCTTCCCTCAGTCCACAAGGGCAGATAAGAAAAACCACAGGACGACATCTCCACCAACGAACGTATGGTGTATGCACTCGTGCCATAACCGCTACCAGCGGGTCTCCTTCGGGAACGAGCCTTCGGAGTTAACGGGCCTCCGAGCTCTATAACTGCCTTAAGCAGGATACTTTCGGGAACAAGTCGATGAGCTCGGTAACCACCTAAGGTGGATCCAGGGGGTTGATGGGCTCCCTGGACACTTTGCGTGGGTAACCACATACAAATCCCAACATTGATAATAAAATGGAAACATCAAGAGCAATTCAAGATGGAAAAGGAAAATATCACCAACACCATCGAAAACAAAAACGTCATATGAATACCTATTTACGCGGTCAAGTACATCTCCTGCCAAAACCGAGCTCCGCGCTCACCTTGGACTGAAACATGAAAATCTCTTTCTCTTTAAGGATATTCAAGCCCTCTGCGCAATATAAAATTTCAATTGAACCGGTGTAGCAGATCTCCTCTTGACTTGTCTCCTCTAAGATACAATAGCCCAACTGATTGTCGTACAGCTCGAACCAACTCTACACAAGTGATTAAGCCCAAAACTCCACCAAAAGAACACCTATATTTTATTTGGTAAAATTACTCTCAAAATTAAATAGTTCACACTTTTGTTTTCTATTGGTTTTTCTCTATTTCATACCAAAAGAAAAAACACCATAATGGAAATGAGACATTTGACGTAAAACGAAAATAAAGAATTAATGAGAATAAAGGTAGCCAACTTTTTTTTCAAAATACTATATGTTGGTAGTTTTTCCAGATCCCATCAAGTGTTGTAAATGGTCTAACTCCAAGATTCTAGAAAACCACTTGAACAAACCAAACGACTATCTTTTTCCATACCCGTTAAAGACAAACTTGAAGATTTTCACCGGATTGTTGGCACTATGAATGATTTGGTTTAAAACTTCCTCAACAAAAAAAAATCTAAGGAGAGGAACATTAATATTAGAAAAAGTCTTACTGACAAATACAATCTATTAAAAAATACCAACATTCTCCCACTATTTTTTAAAGAAAATAATAATAAAAAAAAGAGATACTTCCAGACAAAAAATGCATATTATGAATCATGAAGATATGCTCTGTATTGAACCCTCACTTAGTGAAACAATAATTCTTACTCCAGGATTAGTAGTAGTCTCAGACTTGAATTATAACTTCTAAAGGGAAATAAAAAATTACAGATCACATATAATAGTTTAGGTGTTGACATGAGTTTTATTAGCCAACACATTATGACCTTGTGCTATTCCCGGTTCATGAATTTGAGAAAGAGGGCTACTAGAGACACAAACGGATCCCACATACTGATATGGCGTGTGCCACGTCTTCTATCTTTCTTTCTCTGTTTTTTTTTCTTCTTCTTCTTTTCTCTCTCTCTCTTTCTCCCACCTCGTCGTGCATGTCCCCTCCTCCCCTGTCCTTCTCTCTTTCTACCTCCCAGGGTGGATCCTGATCACCATTGACAACCAAAGGACGACGACAGTCCACCATGCAAGCCGTCGGCTCAGATCCTGACCACCCCAGTCACCTAGCGGGGGCCATGCTGCAGTCGACCATGCACACAGTGTGCGAAATGTGCACCAATGAGCTGCCATAAGCTCCACGCTGGCGGTGCTGCTTGGACCGCTGACGTCTTCTGCCCACCCTGAGGTGGTCCCCAACCACCATGGCCAGTACAGAGAGAGGGCAAGGTGGCGGGCATGGGGGAGGGGCAGAAAGAAAGAGAAAAAAAAGGGGGAGACGTGCCATGTCAGTGTGTGGAATCCCTTTGTGGGATCCCTTTGTGGGATTCCTTTGTGTCTATAGTATTTTCCTTTGAGAAAATCCAATTCTCATAGAGAGCAGCCCCACTACCATACTCACATAGGTGAAAATTTTCAAGAGTACTCCGATAACTCTGACACCCTACTCATAAGAGTTATAAATTTTCATTAAGAGTATTTAAAAAAAAAAATCATCCTCTCAATCATTATAGGATCGATGCACTTACACCATAGGAATAGAAAAACTCTCAAATAAAGTAAATAGTGCATTTCTTATGACCACCAAATGGTTCGTTCTTGCCATTGAACCCAGTTCTTAGGATCTCTGATCTTTGGGTTGGGTATCCTCATATGTGGTTCATGATTGTGTGGACTTTAATCCCATTCCAATCGATGCATTTTAGAGTCTTTCCCTTGTCAAGGCCTTGGTCAGTGGATTTGCTAGATTATCACATGATTTAAGATAATCCACGTTAATGACACCACTACTCAAATAGGATCTTACAATACTGTATTTTCTTCTTATTGGTCTGGATTTACCATTGTAATAGCGATTTTGTACTCTACCAATAGTAGCAGTATACTATCACAATGAATTAATATGGGTGAAATTGGTTTTTTCCACAATGGAATCTCATGCAGTAGATCTCTCAACTAGTTTGCTTCCTCACTCGCTGAAGCCAAAGCTACAAGTTCAGCTTCCATAGTTGAGTTAGCAATAATAGTTTATTTTTTAGACTTTTAACATACATCACCATCACCCAAGGTAAAAATATAATCAGTATTTGAAAGAGAATCACCTGACAAGGTATTCCAATCAGCATCATTGAAGGCTTCGAGTACAATATAATATTTTCTATAAACCAAGCCATAATATTTTGTACCAGATAAATATTTCATTATCCGATCTATTACATACCAATGGTCTCTTCTTGGCTTGATAGTAAATCTACTTAGTACTTCTACTACATAAGCATTATTAGGTCAAGTACAATTAGTCGCATAACGTAAACAACCAATCATGCTAGCATATTCCAATCATGCCAGGCAGTGCAGTAGTTAGGTTCAATGTTTGAACACCAACAAACATCTTTCATAGCAACCTAAGAGGCATTGAACTATGTTTAAGAAAACCCTTCTATTACTTTCAGTGCATTGGTGCTTAGGTTTGAAAAGTGATTGATACATTTTATTACCATCTTTTCAAATAACCCTTCTATTACTTTCAGTGCATTGGTGCTAAGGTTTGAAAAGTGACTAATACATTTTATTACCATCTTTTCAAATAACCCTTCTATTACTTTCAGTGCATTGGTGCTAAGGTTTGAAAAGTGACTTATACCTTCTATTACCTTCTTTTTCAAATAACCCCTCTGTTAGAACATGCACATTGAAACACATTGTTAGCACCAACCAGAAGAAGAGAAACACGAAAATTAAAGTAAACTAAACTGAACGTATTTTGTTTAGAAACCAAACCGATCAATGAGCATAAGAAGAAAAACTAAACTGAAAGTAGTCATGATATGCTGAAAAAAAGAAACACACTTTAGTTTCTAGAAGAAGAAGAAGAGGGGGGGGGGGGGGGAGATGCAACGTAAAGCTATATATTCTTCTCATTTCTGGTTTTGAATGGTTTTTATTTAATTGTGAGTTAGAGGGTATTTCCATAGTTTTTATATTTCTTTGTTGGATAGGAAAGGGGATGAACGTAGATCGAAAGTGGTAAAAGAAAGAAATAAAACTCGAAATTCGTAGACGAAATTTCTACTCTGCAATATGTAACAAATTTTAACTCAGAAAGCAAATCGCTTTAGCATAAATGGCCATCTAAAGCAAACAAGAAAAAAAAAAAAAAAAAGGAGAACAACATGAAATTTAAAAAAAAAACAATGACATCTACTGAGATCTATAAGAACTTAACAGGCTTTGTTCATTCGTCTACATGTCAAAAAAGGATAAGAAGAAAAAAAACAATAACATTCAGATCTATTAGCAAAAAGGATAAGATAGGACAACAAAATTACTCAAAAGAAAAAAAAACAATGGAAAAAATAAAAGAAAAAACAGAATGTTCATATCTAAACAATACATGTTTAATTCTATGAAAATTTGTTAAGGTCTCTATAGAGGGTCATTGTTACGAAAAATATATAGACAGAGAAATGAGAGCTTCAGATATGAAAAGTGAGAGTGGGTAGATAGGGAGATAGATAGAGAAAGGAATTATAGTTTGTCAGTAATCTACAAACTATCTGTTTAGATGTAAAAAACGTAGATCTAAAGAAGGAAATTTGTAAAAAATTTCAGATTTGCTAGGAGGCACAACCGTGTTCTTAATGACTAAAACCAAGAACAATTTCTACAAAATGAAACTTTATTTTGCCAAAACAAAAGGTAAAACTGAAAGTTGTGAACCTGAACAATAGACTAAAAAAAAATATTTAACCATGTATATCGATAGATCTAAAATAAAACTTCTTAGATCTAAACTAAAACATCTAGATCTGTCGAAGTTTGTAATGATTAAAAAAAAGATTACGAAATAATCTGTAAAACATGTCAAACTTCTCAGATATTAAAAAAACATCTAAATCTGTTGAAGTTTCTAAAGAAAAAAAAAAACTTTTACCCATACACACCGAAACCCAATGGATGCCTTCTTCATCGTGTTTGTTTGAGAAAAAAAAGTCATGGAGGTGAAATAGAGAGCTTCCGAGAGCATGAAGAAGTTAGGTGAAATGAAACGCCGAGATCTTGTTGGTGTTGATGCGGCTGAGAGAAAGAGGAAATAGTTGTGTGTGGTGTGATGGTCTGGGTGTGAAACAGAGAGAATAAAAGAGAGAATGGAGAAATTGAGAAGAAGCCTCTAGAATGTGGTTCTAAAGGAGAGGGAGGGAGAGAGAGATAGAGGTGACGATAATGAGTGTCGGCAATGAAATAAAAATAAAAGATAGAAAGATAAGTAGGGTTTCTAGGGCCTTTCAATAAACATCTTTTATAATTCTTTTTCATTTAAATATGTCTTTTATACTTTAGAACAAGATCTCTCTATCTCAGTAGGTTTTTTTTTTTTTTTTTTTTGTGGAAATGGTTTTGTTTTGTTTTTTCCAATTGATGTTATAAACATGTACTAGATTGAATGATATTTTGAACTAATGTTTTTATTTTCTCAATTATGCCTTAAATTATCAAGTGAAATCTTTTATAAAATATATATTATTTTTTACAAATAACTATTTCATAGAACTAGACAATCGTGCTTTGCACGTTGCTCCCGTCTAGAAACGTGCATGTGCATAGGAGTGGAGTCGTGCATGGTGGGGAGTTTAAAAATAACTACACGTTGGTCTCTCGGTTTAGAGCAAACGAATGTGGGCCTTGGGGTGGATCAAGTACGGTTCATTTCAAAGTATTTGGACCTACCTGTTGCATATGAAATTAGCAAATGAACTGGGTTGGGCGGTTATAGTAGTTTGAAAAATCTCTTTGGCTTGTCTGGGATTTTTCTCATGGGTCGGGTATTTTATCGATACAGATGGGTCTCAACTTAAGTTCTAAAACTAAAACAACCTGGCTCATAAATTTTTCAGCCCATGACTAAATAAACAAATCCACATGATCCATAAAATATTAAATGATTTTAACTTAATTATAGGCCCAATAAGAATCCACTTCCTAAGAAAATAAAATTTTAAACCCATAACTTATCTAAAAAATTAATCGAAGTCAACTTTTCATACATATAAACCAAAGAATTTTTAGAGTGTGTGCTTGGCGTTGGATCGGGTGTTTCAGAAACAGTTAAAACGGTCAGATTTGGTCTCCCGACCCCAACTCATGGTTCCTACCGTTAAGCCCGTTTGGATATATCCCAAGCCCGCAACAGCTACATCTTAAAAAGTTAAAACGTCCTTTCCGGACCTGAGATTCCATCTCCCTGTCCCCCCTGTTTCTAGATTTCGGTTTGTCTTCCTGGCTCTTGTTGCACACGAATTCAGTTTGTGTGCATGGATCCAGAGGTTTGGAGGGAGGGGAAGGAAGAGAAGGAGGGGAATGCGATGCACGATACGGCGGAGGAGATGCTCCTGATATCCACGGAGTTGGACGACGTAACTCTGGCGGAGCTATCCAAGACTCCCAAGTCCAAGCGCATTTCTTGGCACTCTTCCTGCACCGTCTCTCTCTCTCTCTCTCTCTCTTCCCGTTTGCAAATCTTTTTCTTTTCAATTTGTTGTGTTCTTTTCTGGATGTCAATGATGTTTGATTCATTGTTGACAGGGCGAGAACAGGAAGGCGATGGATAATAAAAAAGAAAGGCTCTCGAGCATCAAGAAGGGCAATCCGAAATCCAAAATTAAGCACGTATGAGTTTATATTTGCCTCATAAATCTATACAGCATAATTTCTGTTTGTTATGGCTGTTCTATACCCAGAAAACGACAGATAGAAGAGAAAAAAAAATTGGTTTCAATATGCTAAACGAAAAATTTACTTGATGATGGCATGCACGGTTAGGTAGAATATAAATGACATTGAGGAATTGATTTATGTTTTATCTAAAAGTTTACATGCCTTATAACTTTCCGTGACAAGAAGAGAATGAGATGGAATTGTTGTTTTAATAAATGGAACACACAATTAATCGTTAAATCTTACAAATGCCTGAGCAGGCTATACCGAATCAGGCAGCAGAGAAGGCAATGAGGTCAGTTGGGCATCTTAAATATGCTTTTGATGTGCTTCAATGTTCTTTTTCTCTATGCATTTTTTCTGTCTACTTCATGATGAAATTAAGAATCTAATTCTGCTCTTTATTTAAGCTCTAAACAAGGCAAAACTCTAATGGATGGTTGTGCTGTGATTCGAGCTGAGGAAATTCGGTCAAATCTACCGCCTGAATACCCTAGCTTTGTCAAGTCATTGGTCAGATCACACGTTGCTAGTTGTTTTTGGATGGTAAGCTTTGTTCCAATTGCACGACTTTAGAATTCTTTAGCTATGATAATGCTGAATTTGGACAATCTAAAACCATTTGATAGAAATCCTAATGCAGCTGATAGTATTTTTGTTGGTGAAACCGAAGGTATTATGTGGGTCAAATTATTTTCTCTCTTTTTAAACAAAATATCAGGGGCTTCCTGTGGCATTCTGTAAGGCACACTTACCAGATAAGGATACTCCCATTATTTTGGAAGATGAATGTGGAAAACAATATGAGTTGAAATATATTGCCGTCAAGACAGGATTGAGTTCTGGTTGGAGGCAGTTTTCTGTTGCACACAAATTGCTCGAGGGAGATGTTTTGGTCTTCCAATTAGTTGAACCTACGAAATTTAAGGTGATGATTTAGATTGCTTTTTTATGTTTATATCGACTGTCACTTCAGTGCTTCTTAATATTGATATGATATGCCAAGATATATAATATTATCATTAAACATTTATGAGTGGATGCAGTACGTACCAGGATTTGCAGTGTGGGGAAACTTATGAGATATCATAAAATACTAAAAATGTGTCCTTCCATAATTCTGTTAAATAATCTTAGAATTTTGGAAATATAACAAATGTATTCCTGAGGGATGAGAGTGCATCAGGTATTTTGATTCCCATTCACCAGAATCAGTACACTGGATGGGAGAAATGTACTGCCACTGTTGCTTGCGTTTTTCTAGGAATGTGAAGACTCCACTGGTTTTGGCCTGTGTGGAGGATAAACTTTCCAGTACAGTCAATGAGTTCTTTGCTTTCCGGTGTCCACTTCTCATACAATATATTGAGGTAGCTGGCTTTACCATCTAACCTTCTGCAAGAGAATACTGTAAATCAATACTACAGTAAACTGAGCGAAGGACATGATGTCCTTCGTACCATACTTTTTTTCTGGTACAAAGGGATATCAGATTAGGATGTAATACAGTCTGCAGTATATATTTCTTTCTTTTTATCACAATGATATTTTATTACCCTCTCTAAGTTAAATGTTTGTAGTATATATCAACCTTTTTTTGGGGGGGGTAATTTATATATATATCAACGTCATTTTGTAGGTTTACATAATTAGGCCAAATGACTTGAATGAAGTGGATGGGACTCTTGGCCTTCTAAACTTGGATTCTCAGACAAAACTAAGTGGTGCAGGCAAGTTCACTGATGTCTATGTTTGAAAATTGCAGTTATCATCCCATGTATCACAGGAGGCATACATGCATTTAATTTTGTTTCTCATTAATTTCGTTTTATAACCATTTCCCTTGGATGTCCTTGTACACAAATAAATATAATTCAGGGATGGGTAAAGCAACTTCTAGTAATCCAAAGAGGAAACTATCGAAGTGTCTACCTATTGGTATCGATGACAAGAAGAAAAAGAGTGGCCTCCCAAAGTCGGTTCCTTACCTTCGGCAGCTGGCAGAACAATCTCAAAATGATAGTACTGAAGAGGTCGTTTCAGAAGTTATGGAAGACTTTAAGTTGTCTGAGCGAGTTCTTAAGTTCGAAGACATCAAAAGTTTTTTGAATTTCAGGATTCTCGTTGATGGAATGTCCATAGATTCTGAGTTCCCCGAAGATATTAGAAAGAAATACTACAAGCTATGCTGCAGTCAGAATGCATTTCTTCACGACTGTCTAGTGAAGGGCATCAATTACAAGTTGGTAGTTGGAATTATATCTGAGACTGTTAACATTGCTTATGCCATAAAAGCTAGCAACCTCACTGCCTCTCAGGGGGAATTTTCTACTTGGGACAAGACTTTGCTAGGCTTTGAGCATTTGGGCATGGACGTCAAGTTCTTACGCTCTCGGCTACACAGTATCGCAAGCATTGCCAATGAATCAGAAAGTGAGTCTTACACCAGGAGTTACTTGGAAGTTAGAACTGAACGAGGTAGCATAGAAAATGAAATGAGGAATATCGAAGTAAAGCTATCGGAATTAAAGGAGGCATGTTATGGATTCGGTGCTTATATTGATAACATGAAGTCGAAAGCTGAAATCTACGAGCTCAATTTCCAGGGAGAGGTTACCGCTCCGGCCTGGTGAAATTGTTCATATGTTTTAGACTTTCTTCAGTCGATCTGCATAGTGGATATGCTCTTCTAGTCTCCCTCTGTAACTTAACTTGGATAAGAAGACCATACGATGAAACAATCACTGCATACATGGAAAATGAAACAGGAAAATTTCCTAAACGGCAGGAAAATTGTGGATAATGTGAGAGTTTTGTATTGTCGTTGGATGGAATTTTTCTCTTTCCATTAAGGTTTCGAATGTTGAGATAAGATGAGAAATCTGTAAATAGTAGTGACATAATATGTAAATAGTAGGTCTGTAAAACAACAGACGAAACTGGCTGGCACCAACGCAAACTGCCTAAAGAAGCACAGAACCGGCAGAGAATCGGTCGGTCGACATTAGAAATTTCTTAAAATCGATGTTGGCCGGTTTGGTTACGGTTTGAACCTAACTCAAACCACCGAACCAACCGATTAAATAAATAAATATTTTTTTTATATATATCTTAGTTAAAACGACGTCGTTCCACTTAAGTTTAAGTGAAATAGCGTCATTTTAACCCTAGCTAACTAGGGGTGTAAACCGGTCGGTCCAGACCAGAAAAACTGTCCGGTTCGGTTCGGACCGACCAAATACATGGTCGGTTTCGGTCCAATAAATAGGAGCATTTCGGTCTTCGGTCCGATCCCGGGGTGGAGATTTCTCGGACCGGACCGACCGAATAAAAAATAAAAATAAATAAAATATTATATATATTATTTATATAATAATTGTACAATTAATAATATAAAATTTTAAATATGTTATTAATACTTGTTAATATTTTATAAATTAACAATATTTTATATATATCTTCATCTAACCTATCACTATTAACAATATAAAATTTTAAATATGTTATTAACACTTATTAATATTCTATGAATTAACTAATATATAATATCAATTAGTTAATTATATAATAATTATATAAATTAATAATGTAATTTATTATCATTAACCATATAAAATATTTTTTTATTGAGTTTGTTACATAATTCACATTAATAAGTTACTTAATTTAATTTAGTATTTTAAATAAATTTTTTTATTAATTGATTAAAAAAAAAAAAAGGCCGGACCAAATGGACAGACCGGACCGGACCGGACCGACCGGTTTACATCCCTATAGCTAATGTATACAAAAACATATAAGTGAAATGATGCCGTTTGGTTCTTAACCAAACGACATTATTTTATATGTAACATATTTTAAAAAAAATGTAAGTGAAACGACACTGTTTAATATTAATTCAAATGGTGTTGTTTCGATTTGAGGTCATTTTCTTCCCCTCTCATTTTCTTCTTCGATTTCTTTTACTCCTCTCTTAGACGAACTTTACGACACCGAGAACTGACCAAGAACCGCCAAAATCAGTATGGTCGATATTTATCCTCCCTATCGGCCAGTCCGGTCGATTCTTCCATGAAAAGGACCTCCATCGGTCGGTGGCGATTTTTTACAAAAAATCGTGGTATGGTCAATTTTCACCCCTAGTAAAGTAGTGAAATAGTTTATATTAAAATGTTTTATGAAATTTCAAAAAATGAGAAAAAAAATTGAATAAAAAATTATAAAGTTAAAATATCATTAGAATATAAGTTTTTAATATAATTTTTGTTTAAAGATTTGAAAATGTTGAATTATATTTTATGTTTTCTTTAAAAATTTAAAAAATTTGTAATAATTAGATAATGATTAGATGAAAAAATTAAAAATTAAAAATTTAAGAGTACTTATATTTAGATGGTATTTAGGTATTGAAATAAAATGAGATGATCAAGGGCCTTAATTTTCTAAATTTAAAAGTACTATTTCACTGTTCTCTTTTATATTTTTCTTATGGTCTGGTCTACAATTCGACTTTAATGATAAGTACTGTAACGAATCTTTATTTTTTGTGTACATATTCAGAGGGAAAATGATAGCACCACTATTCAGAGAGTATGGTAAGATTTTTAGATGCATTTAAATTCACGTGTTATGTCAGTACGTACTATGAAAATATCATATTGAAATAACATGATTTCATAATATATACTATTTAGCAAGATACTGTTTTAAATGTGCATTTGAACAACTAGCATGCAGTTTAAAGGCCTGAATCATTTTTTGAGCAGAAAGAATCAGGTATGGGAGAATTCATCTATCGAGATGAAGTTAAAACATGAACAAAATTAATGTTTTTTTTTTGTCTTTTGATGGAAAATGAGACAAACCAAAAGTCGTAGGATCAATCACTGATCAGTACTCGTTGGAGTTGTTTTTTTCAGCTAAACGCTTCTTGGGATTTTAAAACGTGAAATTATATATTATTGTACAGAATGTTAAAACGTTAAAAAAAAGAAAAAAAGAAAAAAAAAAAAGGTATAGCACTGCATATTCCTCCTCTCTGGGAAGAGGGATTGCGGTGTCGTGCAGGTCAAGGGTCGCACACAACCATCGCCTTCATGGCGGACTACGTCGAGGTGAGACTCTCATCCTATAAATCTTCTTACTGCTTTTTGTAAATAGATCACAGTGCTTTTGGTAACGATAATGTCAATTTTATCTTAGCAAAATATTAAAAATAAAACAGAGACAAAAACCAGAACGTGCATGGGAACGAAGGTTAGAAAAATGACAAACGACAGCTAATGCAGGTAAGAAGTACGAGCCTAGCTTTAAGCTTGAAGAGGAAAACGTTGACCGTTTGACTAATTAAATATTTATCGAGTTAGGGTCAGGCAATTTACGTATGGACAGACCCCTGTCCCCAATGCACTGCCACCCATCCAACTTTGAGATTGTGATTTCTTTTCCTCCAACTATATTGTGAAGTGTGAACAGCCTGTGGCCAAGCTGTCACATTTATATCACCCTACATCCCAAGGTTGAGCTTTATTCATTTATTTTTGGGTGTTTAGAATATTCATTTATATATATATATGGTTAATTTGAAAGATGCTGAAACACAAAAATCTTAAATTTGAATCATGGAAAGTTGCATGGCTAAGCAATCTCACATGGAGTACTTATAACAACTCTCTTTCTGTCCACAGAAGGCAATAAGAGTTCTAAAGCCTCCAAATTATATAAAAAAAAATAAGATAGAGATCGATCATAGAGATAGATCCTCCAATATAAGATACAAAGAAGGATCGGATTTGATTCCAAGTCCAAACAATAACCTCTTAATTGCTTAAGAGTAAGTTACAAACTAAATAGAAAATTGATCTAAATACGGAGGCACATGAACATGATCATATCACAGGTCAAAACATGACTCGGGAACTGGAAGTTCAATTAACAGCATGCATTTTGTACAGTAAACAGCTACACCGCCAGCAGGAAGAAACATCTATCTAAGTTGAAAACCAACCCATGCACTAACGCAACGCAGTTCAGACCGGACCCTCAAAAGTTCATCCAAACACGCCCATTTTCCTTCCCAAAAGAATGCCACTCACCTGATCTATGTATCAATCACCTTCAACAATGCCAGCACAGTATCCCCATCTCCACGTTAATTTGTGTCTTGGACAGCCTTAATTCAACATCTCCTGCATTAAGCGAATAACCCAATGAGACAAGTCCGAGATAATAAAACAAGCTACGCGCACCCAAACCGCTTATCCACACTCACATAATTTTTTTATTGAAAAAAATAAAAGGAAAAAAATTTTGACGCGCAGTTTGGTGCGAAAAATCCGTTGCAAGAAAACTTTTCCATAAAAAAGCAAAAAAAAAAAAAAAAAAGTGTATTTTTCTTCCTCACCTGCGAAGTCTTGCTAGTATGGGCTTCCTCGTGGACCAAACCAGACCTTTTACTTTCAACCACTCTTTCCACAGATCCTTCACTCTTATCAGCTTTCTTCGACCCTATGTGGGTTCTTTTCAGACCCAGAAGCCCCTTCCACCGAGTCGATCCCTTAGGTGGCCTTGGAGAGATATGTTCATGATCATCATCAACAAGAAGCTCTTCCCTCAGAGTTGTAGTCCTCTGCATCTGGTTGTAATTGTCCTTGAAAGGCAAAAATCTGCCTTTGAAGAAAAGCTCGTCAGCGCTCATCATGGAATAGTTTGTCACAGAAAACTCAAAGTCCGAGGAAACTGGTGCTTCCCTGGAGCTTCTCTCTTGCTTGGTGTTCTGCTGGACATCAACAAAATCGCTGGAAAAGGAAATCCTTGGGCTCATTGGAGCGCAGTGGTGACCCTTATGCTCGGAGTTGTACATGTCTAAGCATGCCATGGAGTTTCAAACAAACATGGGAAAAATAAGAGTGAAACAAAAAATAAAACCCTAATAAATTCGACTCGGGACCCTCTTCTACTATTACAACCTCAGTAGATGTTTGTATTTATATCTGAGGTGGTGATCAGGACCTAAGGGGTAGAGCTTGATGGGGGCCTTTGTTTCTCTATATTTTTTTTTTTTGGACTTTCATGCAACACATGCCATGACAAGATGGTTTTGTCTTGACTTGTTAAATTGCCATTAAATGATATCCACTAATCTTGAAGATGCGGCCACGAAATCTTTACTGTCTGCATCTAATGTTGGTGAAGTTGCTAAGAAGCCCTCTTTCATCTATCGTAAACATAAACAAACCTTCGAATAAAAAAATAAAAATAAACAAAGCTAGCTGCTCTTTCTCTGACTCTCTTTGTCCTCTAATAGCCAATTCCCTTGTATATGTCTGGTGTTTATGGTAACAATTGAATTCGAAGAACTTAAGAGGAGAGTTTTTACGAAGTTTCCAAGAAAACGCACCTTTTTACTGTAATCTTATACAGTGGTCAAAACTTCCTGACTTTTGTCATAGATGTTCTTGGAATAATGTGGCAGAAGCAGCAACCTGACAAGATTCTATACGGATGATCAGCATGCATAAATCCAACGGCTATAAATGATATAGATAATATCATCTGAGTCATATTTTCATAGGAATACTAATTACATAGCACCATAAGGAAAGAATGCATGCACGATTTACAAGCTTACCCGAAATGTGAAAAAAGAAAGAAACGAAAAGGAAGAGTAAGATTTTTAATTTTCTAAAAAATGAGAAGGTGAAAAATAGGTGGTGGTGAATGACGAAGGTCACTTAGTGGATGAGGACAGTGTATAAACCCTAAAAACTGATGGTTGGGAGATATGAAAAATGGGTTGTCTATCATATAGCTCCAGGTTTAATGGATGTGATAAGCAACTGAATTATATTTAACTTCAAAAAATAAAAATAAAATCTCGAATGTCATTTCCAACTTAAAGTAACTTGTATTGGCCTGCAAACTGGCCAATGCTTTTAAATTTTTCTAGTTCAGTTTTGAGAGAGAGAGAGATAGGGGCACAGTGGCAGAGTGCAGAGGGAGTTGGCATGCATTGGCCTGGTTGACTGAGCTTTGACCTATAAGTAAATTAGCAGTCGATGAGCTGGTGATGCCGACGGATCAAAGGGACCACGTGATCCGCAGGTTTATTAGGGTTTTTAAATAAAAAAAGTGTGCGTATAAATTAATACTTTTTTTTTTTTAATCTCTATCTGTAACCCAATATTTGGGATCAAATAGATCTTTCCTATGTGGCGGTAAGAATAATAGGAAAGTGGCTCTAAAGAATCCATAAAATAAAGAAAAAATAACTTGCACCCAAAGGACAATGGTTGTCGCTCACATGGTTTAACCAGGACTATTGCAGCTGGTCAGTCAAGTAGGGATAGGACGCGTGGCGTTTTCCCACAAACCAATGCCATTCAAAATAATGACCAGTCAAAAGCTGCTGAATCAGCAAGACAAAGAGAGCATGCATGCAAGGCTTTTTGGGGCCTTTTTTTGTTTTGTTTTCTGTACCTCGATTTGGTCTCCCTTATTGTTATCAATAGCTAGAACTGGGTGTCTTTCGAAGCTCCTCATACTAATTTAAAACTTGCAAAGTTTTATTGTATTATTCTCTACTCCATAGATTGTGTGCTTTTTAATTAATATAAGCTCAATTTCCAATTTCAGATCTGAAGGAATTAAGATGGAGGTATTGGTCTAATCTCTGGGTGCCAATTTATGCAACATTATATGCCCTTGGGCTGCTAGAGTACGGACTACGGAGGCGTACGACTAGCAATCTCGCTTGCAAAACGCTGGATTGGGTTAGCACATAGCATGCACACAATAGCATATTTGGGCTATTTCTCATTCATTTTATATGGACAGATTGTGAGGCATAACGTACACATTTTCATTCTTCTCAATTAGTCAATGGAGATCACATATGTTGCGAAGACAGAAACATTCGAATTACTTCCTTTGTTATTTTCAATTGCTTGACTACTTATGAGATTGTGCTTCGGCTTCGTCTATAGTTTTAATCGAAGTAGCTTTTGCATGACATCTTCTTAGATGTATACGATCGAGTGTTTGCCTTGATCTCTTGATATTGGACTTGGATTTTTCTAATTAATGAAATTTAACTCATCCAAAATATGATTCTCATCAATACCCTTTCATAATCTTTTAGTGGCATTAAATGATTTGCAGATAATTAAAGAATTACAAATAGTTTTTCAATAATTTGATAAAAGTATGATAATGGATAAATAGTTATTAGTTTACAAGAATAACATTAGTTTTGGTATTGATATTTCTAACCCTATTGTAATTATGTTACTTATTCATGGGTGGCCGGCGGGGCCCCACACCTTATCTGCTAGCCCTCCATAGGCGCCCCCGCTTGGGCGAATTGGTGACCCCGAGCATCAAATGTGGGGTGTGGGCCCCTACAACACCTGAGCACAGACGTGGGGATGGGGCTACAGTTGGGCCATGGCCCATCTGCATTGGGTCCCATCTGTTCACTTAATATATATATATATATATATATTAAATAAATTATTTCCTTCCATAAAACGATGTCGTTTTGGGGGTTGACGTCGTTTTGACATATGGTTCTAAATAAAAATCCAAACCCTTCCTCAGTCCCTCGAGTACTCGCCTCTATCTCTCTCCCTGAATCTCTCTACCGCTAGTTTTATGGCATCGTCGTCGTCCCCAACTGTTCGCCGTCGTCGCTGCTATTTCCCTCTCTCCGTTGACCCTAGCCGATGTCTCTTTCTCTAGTTGGTTTTTGTTCACTGGTTCAATTTTTTGGTTCATTGTGCCATGGTTGAACCATGATGGTTTTTGACATTTTGTATGGTTGTTGTGTCCGGTTGGTGTTTTTAGTGGTTGACTACAAACCCGGGTTGCAAATTGGTATTTTTTGTTTGGTAAGTGAGGGGTAGACAGACAAGGGGGCCAATCCACCCCCAACATGTGGATGGGGACGAGATCGAAGTCCGGGGGGGGAGGGGTGGGTGCGGCAAAACCTTCCCCCCCTCCCATGCCAAGGGTGGGGTGTCAGAATGGGATACCCCCATCCAAGGAATGCAGGTAGCACCCCTAGAAAGAATATTAAGCGAACAGACAATTTCTTAAATGTAAAATCTCTTAAAATGTGTCACATTAGTAATGTAAAGGTCTCAACAACAATTTCCAACTTTCTTAGAAAGAATATTTAAAGATGCTAAGTGAAAGCTGATGATATCTCAATTTTTTCTATGTATGCTTTAGATCTTATTCATGTTCATTCAAAATCTAGGTACTAACCTAGATGCAGGATTAATTTTATCACTGGCAAATTGATCATGATCATTAATGTTCTTCATTGGCTATATATATTGATTAGAACTCTGAAATCTAACTGCCTACCCTGATCTTTGGTAGCAAAAATCGACTTTGAAGTTCTTAGAGTAATGAGCTCATGACACTACTTCCATCACCGAAAGTGATAGCTAGACTAGTGATCTGTACTTCACTATTTTCATTAACTATTAACGTTGTTTCGTACACCTTTGGGTCGGGTTCTAGTAACTCGAGTCTTGAGCATTTCTCCTACATACTTAAGTAAACACAAAGAGTGGGGGGCCTTAATGGAGGCTGGAGAGTCTCCAATACTTAAGTCAATATATCTCCATAGTAGTTTGTGCGTGAGTTTAGAGGAATCAAAGAGCGCTCTTCATACATGGGGGTCGCCTTTTATATCAGGTTTCTGTAAGCTCATACAGGGCCTTGGGAAGTTCATGTAATTTCAATTGTTCACTTAGTTAGAATTTAATGCGGCGTGGCTCCTGGGGTGACGTTATTAAGGCGTAGAGTCCGAAAAGTGGCGTCATTAATGTGATGTGGCTCCCTGACCCACTTTACCTTGCGGACGTTTCTTGTTAAGCCCATCCATGCTTCCTGTTAGGAGATCGAGAGTTCCTTGTATCTCTAGCCCACCTGCCTACACAGGTTCCCAAGGGTTAGGTGTAGCCGGGGGGTGTCAAGGCAGCGAGTCTCATCTATCCCTACCGTCTGCTTTTTTCCCGCGTGGGTTGCTTCATGGGTGAGTTTTGCTCATGGGCCGAGTACTCTGTAGAGGCCAACTGACTCCTTTTAGAGGAGGGTCGTTGGGCTTGATCGGGCTCTCTAACTCACTCCCCCCGAGATTCCTCATGGGCTTGCTATACGGGCCAATAAGAGGGGGAAACCCCCTTATAGTTACCCCACAAAAGGTGGAGTTGACGCTTCTTTTTCTTGTCTAGCAAAAGGTGGGAGTTCTCGGTTGGGCATATCAACCGGTGTGACTACCTCGTTCACGCCATCTATGTACTTGATTATATCCAATGCCCATTCTGGAGCTCCCGGCTATACTTTTACCACTTCAATTCCCATGACAGGTATCTCGACAGTCTTGACCACCGTTCGTTTTGGCAAGGGAGAATCTTCTTGCACGAACTCCGCTCGGGCTAGTTTAGCCACCTTTTGATTCTCGGCTCTCGGCATTTGTTGGATATGAAAGTATCTGAAGTGGGCGTGCTCGGCTTCTATCAGTGTTAGATATTTCTTCAATTTTTCGCTCGTCTAAGGGAACTCCCCCCATACTTGAGTGACCACTACCTGAGAGTCGGCTCGCACCTCTACTTCTTTGGCGCCCAAAGACCTAGTGATCACTAGACTGGAGAATAGTGCCTCGTACTCTGCCTCATTATTCGTAGTTTTCAATGCCAACTTAATAGCATAATTATGCTCTTCACCCTCGTCTGTAACAATATTCACCCCCACTCCCCCTCCAGCCAATTGTCAATGAAGACTTGTCAGGGCTTCATGGGATGTGCATGTTCAACCCCTTCTGGAAAGCCGGTGAATTCTATCATAAAATTTGCCAACACTTGGCCTTTAACAAAATTTTATGATGCGTACTCAATGTCAAACTCACTCAGCTCAATGGCCCAGTTCGTAAGGTGGCTTGAAGCGTTCGGTCTTTGTAGGATCTTCTTTAGGGGGGTCTCAATGAGGACCTTTACTGGATGAGCTTGGAAATACATGCAGAGTCTTTGGGTGGTCACCAGTAAGACGAAGGCGAGCTGCCCTATGTGTGGGTATCTAGCATGTGCGAGGAGACTGATAGACACAAGATCAAAGTTTCTCCACATCTGGGTTGGCTGAGTAACAGAGAGCTGGTAAGGTATTTTTTGAGAACCTCGAATGCCTGGTCACACTCATCATCCCATGCTCGCACCTTCTGCAATACCTTAAAAAATGGTAGGCACTTGTTGGTAGACCTTGACACAAATCTGTTAAGGGCCACTACCCGTCTAGCAAGTTTCTACACTTTGTTTATGCTTCGAGGAGGGGACATGCGGAGTATGGCTTCCACTTTCTCCGGGTTAGCTTCTATCCCCCGACTATAGAGATTCCACAGATGGCGCCACTGTTAACGTTGTGTTTCATACACCATTGAACTGGGTTCTAGCAACTCGGTTTTGGACCTTTCTCCTGCACACCTAAAAAAACACAGAGAGTGGGGAGCCTCGGTGGAGGCTGGGGAGTCTCCGATACTTAAGTCAGTATATCTCCTTAGTAGTTTGTGTGTGAGTTTAGAGGAATCAAAGATAGTTCTTCGTACCTCAGGGTCAGTTTTTATACTAGTTTTCTGGGTGGGGACATCTCATACTTGGCCTCGAGGAGTTCATGTCACTTCAACTGTTCACTTAGTCCGAATCCTTTAATGCGGCGTGGCTCCTGGGGCAACGTCATTAATGTGGCGTAAAGTCCAGGGAGTAGAACAATTAATGCGGCGTGGCTCCCTGACTCACTTTACCCTATGGATGTTCTTTGTTAAGCCCCTACATGCCTGCTATCAGGAGATCGAGGGTTTCCCGTATCTCTCGCCCACCTGCCTGCGCAGGTTCTCAAGGGTTGGGTGTCATCGGGGGGTGTCAAGGTAGCGAGGAAGAAGAAGGGGTTGCACACGAAGAAAACGGTCCCATCTGTCTCTACCATCTGCTTTTCCCACGCGTGGATTGCTTCATGGGTGAGTTTTGCTCATGGGCCGAGTACTCTGTAGAGGCCCACTGACTCCTTTTAGAGGATGATCGTTGGGCTTGATCGGGCTCTCTGACTCACTCTCCCAAAGATCTCTCATGGGCTTGCTATAAGGGCCAATAGGAGGGAAAAAACCCCCTTTACATTAACCATTATTATTTCTAAATACAAATTTACACCTGATATGCATTATTATGTATTGATGATCTATGGCCGTAAAATGTCCATGAAAAAGAACAGAATCAATTTTGCCACCTCGAGCTCGAGCTTTTTGGGTTATTAATGCAACTGCGTTTAAAGGGAAATGATCATGGACATAAAAGTCCAACAAGCAACTAACTGATGATCAGAAGCAAAACCCAAAATGAAAGCGGAAATTATCAGAATTCATACACAAATTAATTGTCCCAAACTCATACTTGGAACTAAAAACACAAGCTAGCATACATGCACGCACATACATAATTTAATTTCATCAAACGTCAAGATCGATCATTAAATATTTTTTCTCGATTAATTTTCATATGCAAACGTTGTTGGGCGTAGTTCACCAATTTCTCTATTTCGTTCATGTTGTGCAAGTCGATTTGGCTATCGCGATTGGAGTCAGCTTTCTTGATTCCTTGACGAGCCTTCCACCACGCAAACCACTTCCTCAAGCTGGCCAGGGCTTCTTTTAATTCCTCCCGGCTAATTCTTTCATCGTGATCCGCGTCAAACCCACGAAGCCAGGTTTTGAATTCTTCCACTGTCATCTCTCGGTGCTCCACTTGCACGGAGAACATGATTATAGCCATCGATCTCTAGCTCTCTCTCTCTCTGTGCAGAACTGTATGGCAAATATGCAGATAATAAAGGCAAGGATAATGGTAGCTTAGGAATGCAAGCAGCTGATCTTAAAGCTCAGGCTTGAGGTGGAGAATCGAATCTCTATTGGCAAGCATGGCCAACTTTTCTGACGGCATCTTTAGCATTTCTTTAGGACTATATATCTTCTTTAATTTCTTTTTTTTTTTTAAATCCGCAACTTTATTCTTGCAGCCATCCACGTTGGCAATTAGTTATGTGTGAATTATATATTAAAGTGCAAGACTACTACATATATATATATATATATATATATATATGTATATATATGACGCCAATGCAGGTATTCTCATCAGTGTCATCACGGCTTCTTCCTTTGGGAACAAGCTGTCTTTTCGAAACTTCAATTCACATTTTAATGAAATTTAATTGCAGAGGTTTCTGATCTACTCTTTATTACACTTCAATTTAATTGTTAGCTACTAATTATCTGGTATTTTGAAAGAGCTGTGCTGGAGAGCAACCGGAAGCCGCACCACACCAGGTTAATTTTTATTTTTTTCACCCAATACATTAGGTGTGATGAGGATGTTATGCACAGTAGGATGATATTTATATTTTCTCATTTTGAAAATTAATTTGTAGTACAGAAGCATTTATATCATTGATTATGATCAATAATTAGATACGTACACGAAAAATGTATGTGACCAAAATTCCATGGTTCTATTTGTGTGCGGATCTCTTGCGATTTTTAGTGAATTTTCAATGAGTTCAGGCTTGGTAGGCCCAAGCCAAAGTGATATATTGTATTATTCTTTTATGAGTAATGTTACTCATCATCCCAACTTCTATGATCCTTTTATCATCTTATGATTTGGTATTAAGTGATTAGAAATTATTTATTACATTTCACTTGTGAACTTATCATCTAATGCCACATCATGGAATGATGGGAGGATGATGAAAGTTGAGATGATAAATATATTTTAATTCTGCATGACACACGATAAACCAATCGTGTTAAGAAGTGATGATATGAAAAACTACGATTAGTTTATGCCATTCAAACGATCTAGCTTGATCATCACTTCTATATTACGTACTTTAATTATTTGTCAGGAATTAGTCGGTCCAATTAACGTTTGGTACGCACAATAATATTACCTGCTGCTGCGCATGCATGATCATGTGTCTGGCTTATCATATATGATCGATCCAATTAAGCTCTTAGTACTGATCTTTTTCTCCCTGTTTTTCTTCCTGGTCAAATAATTACTATCATGTCTGTTAGCAAAGGTAACGATTAAAAGCATTGACAAAGAAATGGGAATATATCATGATCTTCATCCAGATAACAAGTAGAAGCATCTGCTTTGCAGATCTGGGCGGCCACTCATGGAATAGAATCGTAAAAGATATTAATACTATACTAATATGATTCAATAATGTTCTATTCTAATTTTAGACAGATTGTCATGCAGTTGTTAAGAATGATATGAATAAAGAGCAATGCTAGGTACAGTCCCTAAATGAAGACTGCAATGCAAGCCTAGATGATATAGAATTAATAACACAGAACTAAAATATATTAAAGTACGTAATATATTCATCAAAGAGCAATGTTAAAGTACGTAATAATTAAAGTACGTAATATAGAAGTGATGATCAAGCTAGATCGTTTGAATGGCATAAACTAATCGTAGTTTTTCTTCTGATAAACTTGTAGTTTTCTTTAATTAATGGAGTAAGCTACCCGAACATGATTAGTCATTGATACTACTTTATACTTTGCTAAAAGGTGGCCTTCAAGATATTCCTGCCCAACCTATTTTTCTATGCCCATAGAAAACTTGGCCCCTCACTACAACAAATACTGCATTCTCCCACGAGTATTTTTTTTTTTTCGAAGGCCTACCACGGTGGGAAATAGATAGCTTTGTGGGGGAAAGAAATACTCTTTGCAACCTTGTAACGTCAGCAAGTGGAATTCGGTGGAGAAAAAGATCTTTTGGGACGAGAAGTTGTCGCCGCTAAAAGCCGATTGTTGTGGTTGTTCACTACAACAGAATGTGTGTTTTGTGACAGAGGAAACTGTCACAAAAAAATGGTAAACCGTCACTAAACATATTTGAAACCGTCACCATGACCGTCACCTAAAGTGCGTCACAGAAAACATTTGGTGACGGTTTACTGTTCAACCGTCACAAAAAATATTTTTAGTGACGGTTGGAAGTGTTCCGTTCTGTACAACGTTCGAACGTTCCTTTTTTTGTGACGGTTATGAACTGTCACAGAAAATAACGTTCGGACGTAAAATTAAACGTTCGGACGTTATACCCGACCGATTGGCGTTCGAATGAGAGAAGTTGACGTTTGTTGTATATCGTTCGAACGTATCATATTTACGTTCGAATGTTAATGCGGCCGAACGTTAATTACAATAAACGTTCGAACATTTGTTCGAACGTAAACGTAAATGTTCAAACGTAGCGCGTTTAATGTTCGGACGTTATTTCGAATGTAAACGAAGGAGCGTCCGAATGCAAGTTTTTTGTTCGAACGTTAGTCGGTTTAACGTTCGAACGATTCAATTGTATTTACGTTCGAACGTTTGTTACAGTGTGAACCAACGTTCGAACGATTTTTATTTACATTCGAACGTACAGATCAGAAATACTAATTTCATAAAATTTAAAAATAAAATACCAATGGTATCATATTACATACCCAATTAACAAGTAACAATGTCTTATAAAAGTACAAAATTAGATATTAAAACTAGTCAGAAATATTGATAAAATTTATTTCTTCTTTTTCCCTCGCCCACGGGGATTCTGTTGCAACGACATAACACGCTCCATTTGCACCATCATCTCTCGTTGCACTTGCTCTTGCACTTCACTGCGTATTCTTTCCTCTTGGTCTCTCTGTTGGTCCTGCAAACGCGTCTCTAAATGAGACTGTCGTTCTAAGAGAGACTCTAACTCTTGCTGTCTCGACCTCATATACTCATTCTCACGCCGTGCAGCTTCTAAATCTGCTGTAAGATTATTAATTTGTGAAGCCGATGAGGTTGAGGAGGATGAACATTTATGCTTGATAGATCGTCCCAAACCTCTTGCCATACTAGACTGCGGCCCGAGCACTTGGGTGAATATGTCTATGTCACTAGGAGAGGATTCCACAGAAGTCGACTGCATCTCCAACATTTTGCTCTGCAATTTAAAAGGTAATGATCGTAAATATCTAGTAACGTATTAAAAGAAATAGAAATAAGAAATAAACTATTAAAATGTTCTATAAAAAATTTATTTAACAAAATTAAAACTGCTTACATAATTATCTGCAGCGACAGGATCCATCCACTCACTATGCTCATTAGTGTGAGCAGCAGCATAGACATGAATGAGGGAAAAGTTTTCAGGATCATCACGTTTCTAACAAAGCGACAATATTAGCAATTTTAAAAAGAATTAGTTAGTACTTATCAGAAAGAATATCAGGAAAATAAATGAATTCTATAATTTTTTAATTACCATTTTTTCAGCAAGACGGTGGAATAACCTTGAACCGGCACGCTGGTGGACAGTCAGAACGGATCTATTCTGTGCATTTGTAGAACTCAAGTGCTACAAAATATATTAAAAATGTTAATTGTAATATGTATACATATAATGTATAAAACGAATATGAATGTAAATAATTAAAAGATATAAATGTAAAATACCTGATAATCTGGAGATGCGAAAAGATCACAACACTTTCTCCAATCATCTAACTTCATCTGCTGAAAAGGAGACTGCGCAGCCTCTTCCAACGTCTCAAACTTCTTGAAGTGGTCATGACATCGTCCTTTGTGACGTCGGAATAGTGTAGCCATCAACTCATTCACGGTTCTGAAATCCTCGCTACGGCCAAAGTCAAGGTCGAATTCATCCTAACAAGGGAATCAGGTAAAAAATATAATATATTATTCTAAGTGAAAAAAATGTACTGAAAAGTAAACTCACCAGCACACGACTTCGAATGTGCTCCTTAATCTCATTCGGAACATCTCGCCATGAGCGCACATAAAATGGAGCATAAGCTCGAACTACTATGCCAATATAGGAGGAAAGCGCTGCTGCACTATCATCCACTCCTCCAGTGGAATTATCAGGAATTGTGATCTTCAGTTTACCGTGCCTTCTATTTTTTTCAAGAGAGATTCCACGTGTATAGCCACGACCGCGACGTGCAGATGCATGAACTACATGATAATAATAGATATACTATAATTATAATTATATAGTTATTGAGAAAAAAGTATATAATTATAATTATATAATTATCAACGACAATATTTCCTTACTGGTAGGTGTCGACTGGCTGTTGTTCTCTTCTGTGTTAGCTTGATCTTCAGGAACGGATTCCTCGAGTGGGGAGTCCTCAATGGATTCAGGACTTGGACTTGGCGGAGGCACATTTCTTCGTTGTCGTTTTGGCGGCATTCTTTAAAATAATTAATTATATCAAAGAAAATTAATTAGAAGAAATTATGAAAATTTAAGATATTTTATAGTCACCTATATAAATAAAATATTTAGTACTTTTACTCTTCAGATGAATTTTCCATGCTTGTTTCAGAATCCCCATCAATAACATCTTCATCATCATCATGCACCTCTTCTTCATCATCTTTATCCACCTCCTGCCCGGATTCTGATTCGTATTCATCTTCTGACTCGTCTTCTTCATCTTCCTCCAAACTGACTTGAATTGAATGATCATTTAATACAGACGGGTCGAGATGTACGGGTGGGACATCATACTTAAATTTCAATGGTTATACTATAATTTTAATTATTATAATTCTTAAAGAGTTACTTTTATGCTTGTTATTACTTAATTTCAAATATTATTATAAATATTTAATAATCATACTTAAATTTCAATGGTTATACTATAATTTTAATTATTATAATTCTTAAAGAGTTACTTTTATGCTTGTTATTACTTAATTTCAAATATTATTATAAATATTTAATTATCATACTTAAATTTCAATGGTTATACTATAATTTTAATTATTATAATTCTTAAAGAGTTACTTTTATGCTTGTTATTACTTAATTTCAAATATTATTATAAATATTTAATTATCATACTTAAATTTCAATGGTTATACTATAATTTTAATTATTATAATTCTTAAAGAGTTACTTTTATGCTTGTTATTACTTAATTTCAAATATTATTATCACAATTTTTCAAATCCATATCACAACATATTCACAATAACTCACAATATATTCACAAAATAACATGCCACATGTATTAACAAAGCCTAATGACAATATATTTCTAATAATAAACACGATATTTCAAATTTATATCACAACATATTATTATAACTCACAAACAATATAGAAACTATACCAACAATAATCACAATATGATAAAAAGTAAGCATAAAATAACATGCCACAAGTATTAACAAAACTTAAGGACAATATATTTGTAACAATGTAAACATATTCAAACGTCATTCACAAATAATAATTTAAATATTTCAAGTCTATATCACAATAACTCACAATATATTCACAAAATAACATGCCACATGTATTAACAAATTTCTAAACTTTAGTAAGCAATAAACATGTATTTACAAAGCCTAATGACAATATATTTCTAATAATAAACACAATATTTCAAATTTATATCACAACATATTTAAAATAACTCACAAACTATTTACAAACAATAATCACAATTTGATAAAGAGTAAGCATCAAATCACAACAACATATTGATAAAGTTTAGAAATATACCTAGCACTCACAATATCCTCTTACAAATCAAAATCTTCAAACTTCCCAAAACAAACAATCCTTCAAAAAAATACAACACTAACTTATTAGAAATATTCTATAACAAAAACACATTCTATAAATATCATAAAATTTAAATAAAGACAAGAAATAAAAATATTATCTTACCAAAACTCACCTCTCTCTCACACCAAAACTCAACTCTCTCTAACTCAACTCTCTCACTCCAACTCTCTCTCTCTCTCACTCCAACTCTCTCTCTCTCTCTCTCTCTCTCTCTCTCTCTCTCTCTCTCTCTCTCTCTCTCTCTCTGTTGCGCGCACGGGAGAAGAAGAAATAATGCGCTTCCTCCCGTGCGCGTACTGATTAAGTTCTAAAATTATTACTTTAAACGTTCGAACGTTTAATTTTTACGTCCGAACGTTATATTCTAAAATTATTCCCGCCCAGAACGTTCGGACGTTTACAATACACGTTCGAACGTACCCTTCTTATGATATAACATAAAATCTAGCGGGAAAGTTCCCGCACTTTCCTCATATATGTTCGAATGTATCACAATTTTTCGTTCGAACGTTCGTAGATTTATAGATAAACGTTCGAACATTTAACTTAAACGTCCGAACGTACATTTCATGAAAGTGTTACCATATTTGAGCGGGAAATCTCCCGCACTAATTTAACTAACGTTCGAACGTTGACAGATTTGATGTTCGAACGTATAGTATAAACGTCTGAACGTCTGAATAATCACACAGATACCTTAATCGAGCGGGAAAATTCCCGCCTCTTAGTTTAACGTTCGAACGTTAACTTGAAACGTTCGAACGTACGATTCCTACTATACTTAACTTATAGTATAATAACTATACTACATTTTAAATATCTATAACTATATACTACATTGTATAGTATGATAGCATAGTATAATTTAAATGATAAACTATACCATATATATAAATCAATAATATATATTAAATTGTTACTTATTAAATTCTTTATTATATACTAAGTTATAGTATAATAACTATACTACATTTTTTATATCTATAACTATATACTACATTGTATAGTATGATAGCATAATATAATTTAAATGATAAACTATACCATATATATAAATCAATAATATATATTAAATTGTTACTTATTAAATTCTTTATTATATACTAAGTTATAGTATAATAACTATACTACATTTTTTATATCTATAACTATATACTACATTGTATAGTATGATAGCATAATATAATTTAAATGATAAACTATACCATATATATAAATCAATAATATATATTAAATTGTTACTTATTAAATTCTTTATTATATACTAAGTTATAGTATAATAACTATACTACATTTTTTATATCTATAACTATATACTACATTGTATAGTATGATATAGCATAGTATAATTTAAATGATAAACTATACCATATATATAAATCAATAATATATATTAAATTGTTACTTATTAAATTCTTTATTATATACTAAGTTATAGTATAATAACTATACTACATTTTATATATCTATAACTATATACTACATTGTATAGTATGATAGCATAATATAATTTAAATGATAAACTATACCATATATATAAATCAATAGTATATATTAAATTGTTACTTATTAAATTCTTCAATTATATACTAAGTTATAGTATAATAACCATACTACATTTTATATATCTATAACTATATACTACATTGTATAGTATGATAGCATAATATAATTTAAATGATAAACTATACCATATATATAAATCAATAATATATATTAAATTGTTACTTATTAAATTCTTTATTATATACTAAGTTATAGTATAATAACTATGCTACATTTTATATATCTATAACTATATACTACATTGTATAGTATGATAGCATAATATAATTTAAATGATAAACTATACCATATATATAAATCAATAATATATATTAAATTGTTACTTATTAAATTCTTTATTATATACTAAGTTATAGTATAATAACCATACTACATTTTATATATCTATAACTATATACTACATTGTATAGTATGATAGCATAATATAATTTAAATGATAAACTATACCATATATATAAATCAATAATATATATTAAATTGTTACTTATTAAATTCTTTATTATATACTAAGTTATAGTATAATAACTATACTACATTTTATATATCTATAACTATATACTACATTGTATAGTATGATAGCATAATATAATTTAAATGATAAACTATACCATATATATAAATCAATAATATATATTAAATTGTTACTTATTAAATTCTTCAATTATATACTAAGTTATAGTATAATAACTATACTACATTTTATATATCTATAACTATATACTACATTGTATAGTATGATAGCATAATATAATTTAAATGATAAACTATACCATATATATAAATCAATAATATATATTAAATTGTTACTTATTAAATTCATCAATAAACACCATAAACTCATAAACTATTCACAAAATTCACAAACAATAATCACAATTATTTCAAGAGTAAGCATAAAATCACAACAACATGTATATATAAACATATTGCTAAACTTTATAAATATAACAAGCACTCACAAAAAAACCAATAATCTAATTGTCAATAATATTATATAACATCTTAATATATAACTTAAACATTTATAATATAATATATTATAGATAAAATTTTGGAAATTAAATTGAAAAACGTTCGAACGTAATAATAAGTACGTTCGAACGTTCTGTGTATATAAGGCCAAAACCGAACGTCGAAACGACATTTCGGTGCCCGTTACATCGTCTTCTCCGTTATTTGCCACCACGCCTCCGTCACCGCCGCCGTCAACTCCGCCATAACCGTCACTAAAAGGTAGGCATTCATCTTTTATGCAAATAACATGTATTTTATTGAGATTTAGATTGAGATTTGGATTGAGTTTTGTTTAAAACCGGATAAATATTACCGGATGTTCAACTTGATTTTCCGGCCACCACGGCCAGTCATTGGCCGAATAGTCACCGTAGAAATGTTTCTTGAAGTGTATACTTCATTTACATGGTGACATTTCGGCATTTAGACTCTTGTAGAGAAATTTTTGAGATTTCAATAATGGCTGAGTCGACTCAGCCATTCTGCGTCGAAACGTTCGAACGTTTCATCGTGACATTCGAACGTACGATGTTTAAATTACAGAGCCGTTACGGCTTCCACGTTCGAACGTTAATCGTCTTACATTCGGACGTTAATATTATTATACGACATACGTTCGAACGTGAATATTTACTTTCGCACGTAAATCACATACGGTCGGACGTTTAATTATAACATCCGAACGTAGTGATTTTCTACATTATTCATGCTTCGACGTTCGGACGTTCATATTTACGTTCACACGTAAAACAAATACGTTCGAACTTAAATTCGAACGTATTTGTTTGCTGCTTATGTTCGAACGTACATCTGTACATTCGAACGTATTTGTTTTACGTTTGAACGTAAATTTATTTACATTATTTTACGTGCGAACGTATAAATTAACGTCCGAACGTTATCTTTAACGTTCGAACGTTAACGATAAAACGTTCGAACGTTAATGCAGAGCATCTTAAAATTAATACAAAAAAATACATTATTGTAAATAATTTTTTTTTTCCTTTTCTATTTTCAGGATATGGCTCTTCCACTGCATACACGAAAACGAGGGAGGGAAGGAGCCACGTCGGACACTGCCCGTATCGGAGCTCGTACTGTTATGGTAGAGAGAGAGGTCTTAATTAATGAGTTCGACGAACTCTGTTGGCAGCAGACGAACCTAAGAGATGTTTTCCTCAGTAGAGGCTGGGGAAATATCTGCACATTGAGGGGGAAGGTATACCCCTCAATGGTTCAAGAATTCTATATGGGGATGTGTGACATGCCTCCAGATGCATCCTCTCACACCGTGACTGTACGCGGTGTTTCTATTGAGGTATCGACAGATGTCATCGGCGAGCACCTCGGGATTCATCGAGGTGCTCAGACTACACACTCAACACCCCGTGAGGATGTAGGCACTTCTACATCATCTACTGGCCGGGGATGTGAGCCAGCATCAGCCAGAGATGCAGGCCAGTCAGAGGCTGAGGATACTGGCGTCGAGGCTCGGGATGATGACCGAGACGAGGATTTCTACATCCTCACCGGGAGGGATCGCATGCAGATCGAGCGGAAGAACGCCTTCAACCAGATCCATCTGCTGCATTTCTTCCGCATGTTGCACCTGATTGTTGCAACAAATGTCGATCTTGTGGCTCATAAAACCACATTTAGTCGGCTTCGGGCACAATTTTTGATACGAGTGGCATGTGGAGATCCTATAGATTTGCCACTGCACATTTTTGAGAGGATCCGTTACGAGGCGAGCATCGTCTCCACGGATAATCTCCCATATGGTGTCCTCATCAGCCGACTATTACTTGCACGGGGAGTGCCAACCCAGCCAGAGGAGCGGGTCAAAGATCAGATGAGCCCCCTCGACATGACCACGCATCGGCGTAGCATTGGACAGGCGAGGGGACGTCAGCCACCCCCTGTAGAGGATCTAGTTCCTCCGACGCAGCCTGAGCCAGGTCATGTCGGGAGTACTAGTCAGCATACGCCGAGTACATCTGCAGGAGATGTGTGGCCTGCTTGGGTTGATGCGGTCATATCACAGCTGACTGCGCATATTGATCATAAGATCGATCGATCGCTCGAGGCTATATCGGCGACTGTTGCCGAACTCACCCATCGTGTAACTATCCTCAATGACAAGGTTGATACCTTGACGGAGGAAGTACGGAGTTCGACTTTTGCAGATAACGTTATCATCTGACTGTTGTTTACTACGTTCTATCATTTTTTGTATTTTATTTTTAATATTTGTAACGAAAAATATTATTGAATATTTTTATCGTTTTTTAATTTCAATTTTTAATCTTCTTTGATGTTATAATTTCCAACTTTAATATTAAATCACTGCATTTCAAATATATATAAATCAATAATATATATTTATATATTACAAAGTGTGTATATATAAATATATACAATTCAATTTTTTAGACTTGTTCACAAATTATGCACAATAAAAATCACATAATTTTTAAATTAAAGTCATTTAATTTAAATTTACAATAAACGTTCGAATACTATTACTTAACGTTCGAACATTGGTGCAAACATTTTACGTTCGAACGTAAAATTAATAACATTCGAACGGTTGCACCAAAACACTTTACGTTCCAACGTAAACAGACATAACGTTCGAACGTATATGTGACGTTCGAACGCATATGTCTTATACGTTCGAATGTAAAAAAATCTCATTCTATCTTTAGTGACGGTTTCCAAAAACTGTCACAGAAAATACCTTTTAGTGACGGTCTAGGGACTGTCACAATTTCTCAACCGTCACTAAAAACCAATTGTGTTGTAGTGGTTGTTGTTATTATGGAAACTAATTACTCTAAAATCGTAGGCTTTTATTGTTGTGGTTGTTGTTGTTATTATATATTAAGGTAATACCTATGATATTGATATAAGAAAGCAAGAAATTGTTAATTAAAGGATTGTTATTTTCATTTACAGGACATGTACACTTAAATACATGAAAGAAAATAAATTATAGCCTAAAATTCAGAGATTGCATCATAAAGGATGAATCTATATAGCACATGATAAGATAAATACATAAACATAGAGTACATAATGTTATTTGCGTAGTAACAGTAGAATTAGTAAGTTGGTCTTTAATTTGGTAATCTATGGCTTCATTCAGGCATGAATGCAGAGATGTTGATGAGCTGGAACTATCTGAAGAGGTCTTGCTAACAACCACCCCCACCCCCCCCCCCCCTCCCCACCCCCACCCCCCCCCCCCCCTCCCCACCCCCCAGGCAAGCTAATAGGGAGCCAACAAATCATTAACTTGTCACAAAGGCCCTTGATGAAAATATCAACATGTTGATCTGCAAAGGATATGTGTCTGAGCTGAATATCCTTGATCAATACATTTCTCTAATAAAGTGGAAGTGGAAATCCACTTCTATGTACTTGGTACGAGCATGGTATATTGGGTTTGAGGCAAGTGTGATGGCTCCCAAGTTCTCACATTAAACCGTCGAGTCTAAAGTAAGAAAAATTTGCAAGTCTCGAATGAACATTCTCAACCAATAGAGTTCAATTGTTGCAAGAGTTAAGGACCTATATTCTGCTCTAGTACTACTGCATGAGACAATTGGTTGTTTCTTGGCACTCCAAAAATAAGGCAAGGACCAAGATAAATTCCAAAACCACTAATAGATCTTTTAGCATCTACAGAACCAGCCCAATATGAGCTAAAAAAGCCTATGAGTGCAAGAGAACCTTTGGTGAAATTCAATCCAGGATTAATTGTCCTTTGAGATAACGTAATACCCTTTAATTTGGTTGCTATCTAGTGAGATGTAATGGGGAAGTGTAGAAACAGACACAGTTGATTGATTGAGTAGGCAATATCAGGTCTTGTCAATGGGCAATACTGTAAAGGCCCCACAATTTTTTGCCAAGGAAAGGACGCTAGTTTGATTATTGGGCTGAAGTTCTTGGTGTAGTCAATATCATCAATTTGCTAAAAGCTTTTAGCTACGAGGCATTATACCTATCAAGTGTCCCATTAGACTTCAATTTAACCTTAAACACCCACTTGCAATGAATTAAACTTTGATTAGTGGGTCGTGGGCAAAATGTCCAGGTTTGATTGCCTTGGAGGGGATTGAATTATTTGGTCATGGCTTTCTACCATTCTAAAGACTTGGCAACTTGGTTGATGGTTTTAGGTTCAAAGGGCATAAGGGTTGTATGAAATGCTTAAATGTGATATTTTCTTTTGTAGAGTAATAGTGGTGGTAATTTGGAAATGATTTTGGATTAGATGTACTTGTTTTGGATCTTGTAGTCACGGGGTGACAAGGTTGGGGTAAATGGGAAGGAAAGGTGGTAAGGGATGTGAGGGAGGTTGGTTGAAAAGGTGAGGAGGAACAGTGTCGGATCTACGTTAACTTTTGGCCCCATAAAATTTTTTGAAAGTTCAAAATACCCCCTAAATCTTATTCATAATTTTATAAATATAGAAAATGAACCCCTAAAAATTTTATAATCCTCATATGCTCTCCAATTTTTTTTTTTAAATTTCAATATATCTAGAAATATTTGTCTCCAGTTTTATTTCTCATAGTCCCAAAGTTTTTCATAATTTCTATATATTATCTATTTTCAAGGATGTGGCCTCACCAAAATTAAATTAAAACTAAGTTTAGGAGAAATAAAAAACTTATTAATATGGATCTTAAAGTTTTTTATTATACAATATCATCACTCTTCAGGCTTCTTAATATGAAAGCCAAAATGAAAAAACAAGAAAACTCATTTATGGTTGATGATCTATATGAAAATGATTGAGAGGTTTTATCCTCCAAATTTCATTGAGCAAGAAAAAATTTATTTAATTTCTAAATTATGGCATTATATGCTTAAAGTGATACAAAAATATCTAAATCTTTAATGAAACCTGATAAGCTAGTTTACATACTAAAATGAAAGATGACCTTCTAAAAAATCACTTGATAGTTTCTATGAAGAAAATAAATTCTAAATATTTTATGACGAAAATAATAATGAGTGAATATTATTCTATAAAACATTATTGCCAGAAATTTGAGAGATATATTAAGTTGTGTTTTTGAAATTTATTTCTATGTATATGTAGCAAATTATTGAGATCTAACTTTATATATAGTTATGTTTTTATCATTTTCTAATCTTTTTTTTTTATTTTACATAAATGTGTCGCACAGTATAAAAGTTGGCCCCCTCATAAAAATTGCTGGTTCTGCCCTAAAGGAAAAAGGATCAGTGTTTGTGTGTGAGGTGTTAGGTGATGAGAAAGCAAGATGAGCTGATACAGAAGGAGGACTAATGACATTAATAGTAGTGGTAAGTAGAGGGGCAAAGAAATTGGAGAGAAACCATTACCTGAATGAGAATCCTTGCAGGGCATAAAAGAAATAGAGGTGAAAATATCCTTTGCTAGGAAACATTATCCATCAAATGTGAGATGCCAGCAGATGTATATCTTGTTTGTTGTAGGAGCAAGATAGCGATATCCAAGATGGTTAGAGGGATAACCAAAAAAGTGCATTTCTTAGTTCGAAACTCTAGCTTGTGTTGATTGTATGGTCTGAGATAAGGAAAACAAGCACAACCAAATGTTTTGAAGGAACGATAATTAGAGAATTTGTGAAATAATTTGGCGTAAGAAGAGGAGAGTTGAAGAACTAGAGTGGGACGACGATTAATGAGGTAAACAGAGGTTGAGAAGGCATATGTCCAAAGTTCATTTGGTAGGTAAGAGGTGAAGAGCTAAATATATTTTCACAATGTGGCGATGCTTTCCTTTGACTAGTCCATTTTGTTAGGCTATATGAGGACATGAACTGTGATGATGAATGCCCTGTGTGGTGAGAAACTGTTTGAATAGAACGGAGATGAATTCACCCCTTCAATCAGATTGGAAGCTTTTGATCTTGTGGGAGAGTAGGTTTTCAAAAAGAGACTTAAATTTGATGATTTAACCAGCTAAAACATCAAATTTAAGCTTCAGGGGAAAGAACCATTTGAATCTTGAGTAATCATCTATGAAGATTACATAATACTAAAATCCATCAACATGTTTTATAGGCAAAGACCAAACATCAAGATGTATTAGGTCAAGAGGAGAAGATGTCTTGTGAGAACTTTTAGTAAAAAGTAATCTCTTATTCTTAGATAATTGACAAGCTTCACATAGATGAAGAGAGCCTACAGTACTGACTAGTAATTGAAATTCCTAGACTATATGATTAACAATATCCTTAGAAGGATGCCCGAGCCAGTGTGCCAAGTGGGAAGGGAGGTTTTGACACCAAGTTGTAGGTGGCTAGGCTTTACTGATGAACAATTGTTTGAGATGCATGGGATACAATCCATCTTCACTCTTGCCTTGTAAAAGGATTCTCAGTATGTGGTTGTCCTTCACAAAGTAATTATCAGCAGTGAGTATAAAATGACAATGGTTATCAGTACTAAATTTTTTAATAGACAGCAAATTATCTTCAGCTTGTGGACAATGAAGTATGTTATATAAGTGCAACAAAGAACCATTAGTGAGGAGAGAAGTTGAACCAATACTAGAAATGGGGAGATTTGACCCATTCCTAATAGTAACTGCCTCAGTACCATAAAATGGTTGGTTGAGTAAGAGATTTTCAAGCTGGGAAGTTATGTGATTATTGGTTGCACTATCTATAAACCAAGGTTGATCATGATCTTCATTGAAGGCAGCATTGGTTTAGGCAATCAATTCAGCTAGTAGGGAGGGTGGGTGGCGCCCTTGGTCAGAAAAGCCCATTAGGTGATAACAATCTAAAACTTGGGAAGGAACTGTATTTTTTGGAATGAAAACAGTAGTATTTTTAGACCTAGAATTCTGGTTGGTGGTATTGGAAGAGGGTCGATTTTGCTAATGTCGAGGATAAAAGTTCTTAAAAGAGGTTTGAGTTTTGTTCTTTGCGAGGAGGAAATGATTTTCCTGGTTTGTTGGAGAACATAGCAAGAGAGTTTGAGTCAAGAAGCAGAGATCGATTGTGGGATTCTAGTAAAGTTTCAAAGTTGAGGAGTTCTGATTGAAAGGATTCAAAACTCATTGGATGGTCTCGGGTGGCCAAAGAGAAGGGGGTAATAAATGGGGTATAAAAGGGATGAGGACCACTAACAATATAGTTAATCAGGTCTTCATCATTAACTACTCTTCCCACAACAGCTAGTTGATCTGCATATTGCTTGGCAAGTTGGAGGTAGGAGGTGCATAATTTGAACTCATGTCTAAATGCTTGGAGCTGCTTTTTCAAGTGTGCTACACGAGATCTAGACTGAGATGAAAAGTAAGTAGCAAGAGTTGTCTAGACTTGCCTAGATGTATAGAGACCATACACAGTGGCCAACACGCCTTATGTGAGTGTTGCATTAAGCCTAGGTTAAATAAATTGTTTTTTTTTTAATTTATTATTATTATTATTATTTTGTCCAAAGGACATATGTAGACTAAATGGAAGGGAATTGATTATACTTAGAATCGGAAGAAATTGAGGTGGGCATGGCTCAATGCCATGGATAATGCCCACCAAGTCATACGTACGCAACAAAGAAAGGGATTGGGACAACCATAGAAGATAATTATGTTGATCAAGTTTGATTGAGATAAATTGAGTAATGTTTGGAATAACAAACGAAGAAGAATCTACCATAAATCAAAGGTATCAATCACAGGGCTGCTGATACCATGTAAGAAAGCAAGAAATGGTAAAAAATATTGTTATTTTCATTTACAAGAGATGTACACTTAAATACAAAAAAGAAGAGAAATTATAGCATCATTGAGATTTGGATTGGGACTTTCTACAATTTTCTATCTACAAACACTTTCTGTAATCGGGCAGATCAGATAGGTATGATATGTGGAGTACCTTACAATATTTAATATTAGATCATCTATATTGCCTAACTAAGAACCACATTAAATATCGCGCAATCCACATATTGTCAATTTCACACCAATTATAGAAAGTAATTGCGAGTAGATAATTGTAGTGGGTCTTTGTCCTTGGCCGTGCTTTTTCACACCAATTTCACCCCAAATGTTCATCCAGGCCGGGTTTTTTCCCGACCTGGTCTGGAACCCAGACCTGCCTAGTCCAGATACGGGTTTGAAACCCGGTACCTAGGTCTTTTTGACTTGGAATTTAGCTTTAAGAATATTTTCTACTCCTCTTGGCAGTATAAATAGAAGCAGAGATTTTTGACGATTTTAAAGAAAAGCTGGCTAGGTAGATGAAATTAGATAAGTATATAAACCAAACCCAACCCAACCCACAACCACAACACCCACCCACCCAGTTTGCTAAATTTCAATCTTCCTTTTCTTAAAGCAATCACGATAACCTCATCTCGGACTCTCCTATGTATCTCATGGGCAACACCTTGTTAGAAGCTCTCAATGTCCGTGTGGAAGGGTCCGGCCATAAGTTCTTGGTCCTCACCCATGGCTTCGATACCGACCAGTCTGTCTGGAAAGGCATTCTCCCTTCATTCACCCTTTACTACCGCGTCATTCTCTACGACCTCGTCTGTGCCGGTAGTGTCAATTTTGGTTACTTCGATTTTCGCCCCTATACCACACTCGACTCCTACGTCGATGACTTAATCAACGTCCTCGTTCTCAAAGTCGATTGGGTTCAACCCGAAATCCGGAATTCGGATTCATTGGGGTTTTGGCCCGGGTTTGAAACCCGGGTTCTGGTCCTGGTATACCCGGGTTCCCGAGCCGGAACCCGGATGAACAGTCCTACTTGAGGTTCACATGGACATTACGAAATATTGGGTCTTTCTTTAATAAGCTCCAAGCCTTTCTTTGCTATATACGTTTCAAATCCGGGGCCCAAGTGTATGTATACAGTATATCCTTGGAAAGTGTTCTTGCCTCTATCAATGGATCAGGTACTCCCGAGTCCCTTAATTATGGCCCATGAATTTCCCTCTTGAGTAATGAAAATAGTATTTTGAGCAGTTAATATTGCATTTTACCTCTTTATACAAAGAGAAAATATTAGGAAATGATTGTTTAGTTATCTAAGTGTAAGCTAAAACTTGTAATTATCACTTCAATTCAATTAGTATGCCCTTATATATATGTTTTTTTTATGGAAATAGATTTCATTTCATTCAATGAAACCAAAGTTATAGTTGTAACTTATTAAAACAAGGAAAAAATTCAGACTACAAGCCAAACTACGCATCTACTCTGGGGCACCCCTACACACAAATTTCTTTGTGACGAGTATTGTCTTAACTTCTATAAACTCTTTCCTAACAAGCCTTCTGATTTTTCTGAGAGAAGAGCGCTTTGTAAAACAGAATTAAACTACCAATCTCTAAAAGAAGAGAAGTACTATCACCCTCCATCCTCCCAAGAAGGAAGAGTATTATCACTCCGTCTCCTCCCAAAGGAGGAACAAGACTATGCTACTATGGACACCAAGTTCAATAATTTATTTCTTTTTATTTTTACATACAAACAAAAAAACACATAGACTGAGGAAAAACACTGGACAAGGGACTGTATAATGGGCCCAACCTGTTTGCAAGTTGGTGCTCAACCCTTAGGGTTTCATCATTTTCTTTTCCTGCCGCCCTTCCCCCTTCTTTCTTTTCCTTTTTTTTCTTTTCCTTTTTTTTCTTTTTTCTGCCTCTCCCTCCCCCCTCGCACACAGCCTACCCTCTCTTTCTCGATTTCACTCCCGCGCAGCCAGCCCATGCCAACGGCATCACCCACTTCCTTCGCCGGCCTCCTCCCTTTCCCCCAGCCACCAGAGCCTTCCTCTTTCTCCCTTCTCCCCAAGTAGCACCTCCCTCTCATGGGTTCTCCCTATCTCGGCCCAAAGCCACCGCCCCCAGCCACGCACCACTGCCCATGAGCATGCCAAACCTCCACCCCTTGGCCATGCCGTCCTCCACTAGCCACCACCTAGCCTAGCCTAGCCTAGCCTAGCCGAGCCTCCCTCTCCCTTTCTCCAATTCGAAACCCACGGCCCAGCCCCTTGAAACCCACGACGCTGCCATGCTTCCTGCACCACGCTGTCCACCATTGTGTAGGCGGCCCACCAAATCCAGTCCGACGAGCGTCTTGGTCTTGACGGTAGCAAACTGAATCGACGCACGCCTTGAGCAGCAATGCATAATTTTAATCCTCACAGGCATGTCTTCTATGTGTAATAATTAAAAAATAGAAATGGTATGTCATGGCTGTATCCATGCATCTTGGGTGACCACATGCTGCTGAAAAAAGAAAAGTATGTACTGGGACAACATAATAATTACAAGAGTATGTATTGATACAATATATATAAATGTGTTACAATGAGAGTATATATAAATGTCATATGACAAATTCAATTAGTAAGAGGCAACATTAGTGTCTTTAGCTTTTGGTCCTACACATGAATGCTTTCATCAATTTTATATTGTCAAAGCACACAACTGATGGATACCATGTCTTGCAGTACACACTAATTCTTCCCATGAAAATACATTTTTCAACCTTTTAATTAATACAAAATTAGTTTTGTAATGTGAACTTCAAATTATCAAAACTTATAAATGATGCAACATTTACACCCTTCGATTTCGTTAGCCCAAATCACTTATCTTTTCACCTACTTTTCATCCATTCTAACTTGCATAATTTTGGGAAAGGCTCTACAATATTGTGCAATATTTTATGACGCACATTATAAAATGTGATCTAATTAGAGGGTGATAAGCTGTATATTTTTCCCTTTTCTTATCTGATCTTCAATTGGTTCATAAGAATAAGAAACTTAGAAAAATATTGATAATCTAATAACTATTGATTATTCATTATTTAAATGAAGAAATCAAACTATATATTTCCCTTGTATTATAGAAACTTGAATGCTATCATGTTCTTAAGACAAAACCTACTAGCTAGCTATATATATGCTTATCCAAGTCCCAAGTCCATTAATAAACACATCACAAATCGAAGTTTCAAAAAAAGATATATATATATATATATATATATATATATATATATATACATGATGAACAAGGAAATTTATAAGCACAATAATAGAAATTAATGGATCCCATGCACATACATAAGCATTTTTATTTTCTTACTTGATCATCTCATTTCAATTAATCCTGTTCAGATTATGGAAAGCTAATACATCCACACAAGTTCAAGTACTAGAAGTATAGTTCAAAGTGAAAACATTCATGGCCGTTTCTTGACGCCTGCCATCATGCTCATAAATTCATTTATGTCAACAAAACCATCCCCATCGGTGTCTACTGCTTTCACCATTTTCCGGCAAGCCTGCAGGCTACAAACCTCTCCTAACTTTTTCAGAATCTGCAACAATTCCTCAGCACTTATTCTACCATCTCCATCCAAATCATACACCCGAAAAGCACTTTGAATGTCAGATGCATTTACCCCACCTCCAATGTTGAATATCTCCATGAACTCCTTGAAATCAATGAACCCATCTCCATCAGAATCGATCATCTGAAATTCCTTAGCCATCTCAGTTTCAGGAACAGTTCCTCCATCCAGTAGAACCCTTTGTGCTAACTTGAATTCCTCCTTCGAGAGTTTCCCATCTTTGTTGGAGTCAAATTTATCGAACACCCGTCTCATCTCCTCCACATTTAGCTGTAAACACGTCGACGTGTTTGAGCATTGTCTCTCCTTGGAGATGCTCGACTGGGCTTGTTTTGCTGAGGGCTTGATTGAAATTCCATACTGGAAATTGAGAAAGCTCAAGTTCGACATTCTTTAATGGTGCTGCACGTTGCAGTACTACTGTTGCTACATGCGCGTATAAACATGTATATGTAGGCTTCACATTCGAGGTTTCATCTTTCAAATTAGAAGATCAATTAAGTTTAAGCTAGAACTTAATTAGAGTTATTCTCTTTCTCGTTCTAATCTTAAAGAAGTGGACGATCATGAAACACTAATTTGCCAATTCCTTTCGACAGTCACTTTCAAGCAACTTGAAAAAAATTCGATTCCAAGCCTAAGAAGCTCATCACATGGAGGTAAGGTATAAAGTTTGTGTAGAGAAAAAGGAATTCTCTCTCTAAAAAGTTGAAATGCGTTTCATTGATTCTCCTTCCAAATTCCATATGCTTAAAATATATATGTACATTTGATCATCACGTCTGGAATATATAAAGCAGTACTTTATATATGCTACGTTAAAGAGGGATAGAAATTGAAGGAAGTGGATTATACATGTAGAAGGAAATTACTACTTAATACTCTTAAGTTTATGGGTTTTGTTACACATAAGCTGGTTATATATATATATATATATATATATGTTAACACACCACTTACAGTGAGACTTAATATTATAGAGTTAGTCTACATATAGTCTCCATTTGAGAACTATTCATGCAAGCTCATACAGTTATATTTAAAAAAATTAAAATTACAATAATATCATTTTTAAAATGATATTTTTTCCCTTTTACCCACATTTATCAATGAGACTGACACGCAATCTCATACTCAAGACTGCAAATAGAATTTATCAATATTATAACTTTAAATCTCATACTCATAATTGCACAAAAATGCAATCAGTACCATTGCTCAACATTTGCAGTTCTTCTTCTTCGATGTCTTCTTGATCTTTTGAACAATATCTTAAGCAACTTAGCTAATTCACTCCCGATGGCTGCATGCTTTTATTTCGACCTCAACTAATTTTGTCGATCGGATTCAACTAATTCTCCGACTCTCCCACCACTGCAGAAAGACTCGAATCTTGTGACGTTGTAAGATCGTCCTGGTGATCATCATGATTTATATAGATAAACTAGTTCTCATTTTATCAGACGACAGTTAATATTATACGTATCAACAGTTTAGAATTCAGTTTGGGAAATGTGAATTTCTCTAAGAATTTTCAACTTAACGGAAACAAAAAATGAAGAAATAAATCCTTATAATGATATTGTAACCATATATGAGTAATTCCATAACACGTAGCTCTATATAGAAGCAAAAAGACAAGACAAAACGTACAGTACTGCAGATGAAAAATAGAAAAAATGAGAACAAAAGTTGGACATAAATATATAGGAGTTATAATCGACTGGGCACATTCTGGCCATGAGCGGGCCGGGCAAGTTTACCCTCAATAATGGAAGGAAAACTTGGCTTATAAATTAAGAGAGTGGGATATTGAGGAATAATCTCACATTATTTGTGGATAAGGTCTTAGACATGTTTATAAGGAATGTAGAACCGGTCTTAGCCCATGAATTTTTTTCATGGTATCAGAGCCTGCCACAGGACGAATGGAGACCCACACTATTTATTCCGTGACAACGGCCAGGAAAAATACTGGACTGCACATGAGGGAGGGTGTTGAAGAATAATCTCACATTGCCTGTGGACAAGGTCTTAGGCATGTTTATAAAAAATGAGCAATCCTCTCTTATAGAACCGGTTTTATGAGATGAGTTAGACCCATAAATTTCTTCATGAGAGAGATAGTAAGAAATTATAACATTAACTGGACATTTGGATGATGATCATTCGCTTAATTGTATTATTTTAATTAATGTCAAAGCAATCTCTATTTTAGATATCACACACCATCCTACTTTCATTCTACAATGGTGAAATCTCATTACCCATCAATTTTTGAGTTTTTATTTTAAGGAAATAATTAAGATGATTTAAAGCTGTGACAGAAGTATCACATTTTATATAGTAAAATAAAAGTAGGATGAGACTAGAATATAATGGTACGTGGCGTTACACTTTCTTATTGCTTGTGATTATATCATCTGTATTTTCACTCGACTCTAGACAATACGACCACTTTTAGGGACAAATTAAAAGATAGAAATATAATTTAAGAGGTGCCCGATATAATTCATTATTATTGATTCTATTAGTACTTTAGGATATAACTTCCACGTACACCAATATATGCCAGAGTTTGATTTGCAAATAAAAGAAAGAAGAATTAAAAATCAAAATTCTATATATAATATTAGAAATCAAATCATGTAGTGGGAATGATATAACAACTCGCAAATTGAATTTAAGAAACCTAACCATCGTTTTAGAAGAATTACAAAATCCTTGGGGCTTCTTGCGTGCGGGCCCCTCTTTGATTCGTCCACGGCCACGTTGGTCGCCGCATGCAAAAACCGACATAATAACTTTATAAGTGATATAATTATTAAGATTCGAAAGGAGTTGGATAATCAGGTTACTTTGTAGTACGTGACTTTATGGCTTAACTAAACTTGCCCCTTGTGATATATATATATAGTTACGTTATTTACAAGTTTGTTGTGTACGTAACACACCAGTTCTTATTATATATATATACAACGAGCATTGCTATTCATAAGTCCATACATCACACATAAAAAAAATTTTATTTTTTTTAAAATTTTTTTAAAGTTTTTTTTGGTTTTATTATTCTTAAAATAATTGAATTATTATACTTATAATCCATATACCACACATTTGGTAAGATAATAAAATTAAAGAAATCATAAAAAAGATGGTGTGTGGTTTATGAGATTTAAGAATATAATTTTTCATATACGACTCATTAATATCTTATATATAATAAGAGTCAATTCCTTTCTTTTTTTTTTTTCATTTTTTCCCCTGCTACTGTGATTAAATTCCTGTATTGTCTGCCTCTTGTTTTGAAATTTTTTTTTCCGTTCTTGTCCCTATTGTTTTCGTGAAATTACTAAGTGGAAAACACTACTCTACCCTCATAATTATACTGCCCTAATTGACCTCTGGTCAAAAAAATTTTTTTAACTTAATGATTAAAAAAGTGATTTTAAGTGTATTAGTATATTTATTTTATTTTTTAAAAATATTTAAAAACTATTAAAAAAATGTAAAAAAAAAAACCAAAAAGCCTGAGCGATATGCCCAGCGCTAAACGTAAATGCTTGGCGGCATAGTAGCGTTGCCCTTACTAAATAATAGTCTGATTGTTTTGTTCCTGCCGCTACACAACTGTATATAATATTTGTAAACTTATTTCTTTTCCAAAATAGCCTCTTTTTTTATTTTTTTTTTGCATTTCATATTTGCCCCTTGCTTTTGTTACCGTGTTTCTCGAATTTTTAGGTTTTGTTGTTATCAAATTCGGATTATAAGAGTGATTATCTTTTATGAAAAATGGAAAAATCTTATTGCAAGCAAGTTTGTGCACCAATTCATGCACCAATATTGATATATAATACATATGTTTAATGAAATGATGTGAATTAAAGATAAAAATAATTTTTATGATATAGGAGATTTTATTCTTCTCTCAACAAATTTTTTTTCATTTTTTTTTAAATAAAAAAAATCATCGGTACGCGATATGGTGCACGAACTCGCTTGTATCTAGCAAAACCCAATATCCCTATATATGATTATGTTTACCGCTTGCAGCTTTGTATAAAAGCTTCCTCAAGAGTCAGTTTTACACTGTCCGCAAATCTACTTCTTTGCTCCTCAATTTGAAACCGTCCTCTTTGCTCTTCAGTTCTCCAGCTCTTTCGATATGATTTCTTATGTTTATTGTTGTCAATTAAATATTTCTGATAATTTCTTCTGCTATATATCTACATGGAGTAGTTAATTCTAAAATTAAATAAATAAATTATTTCTATAAATTAAATAATTTTGGATGATTGGACAAAAAAGATCGAAAGGAAACAAGGACAAAACAATGAACATGATCAATGAATATTTCGGTTTAGAAAAATAAATTTAATCGAAAAGATCAGATGAGGGAATCTGATCAACTTGTACAAAAAAAATTTCAACTATAAAGAAAGAAAATAAACTCCAAACAGAATAAGATAATGATCAATCTTCTTAGAGCTCAAATCTTCCAATAGTTTTAGGCCATACGAAAAAAATTATGTATATGTAACTAAAATAACACTAGAATCCAATATAGAAAATGGGGAACAATAAATAAATAAATAAATAATTAAAAAAATTATAACTAAGCGGGAAATAGAGAAACATGCATGTTGAAACAAACAAGAAATAATTAAACTCAATATACAGCAACAACGAAAAATAAATAAAAACCCGATATCTGCAAAAAAAAAATATCTTCACCGAGAGGAAAGGCAACACAGAGAGCAAATCGCATTAATATAAAAGCGCATCTAAAGCAGATAAGGAAAAAATACCAAACAACAAGAACAGAAAGAGTTAAAAAAAATAAAAAGCGATGACATTTACTGAGATCCGTAAGAACTCAAGAATATTTGTTCACTCGTCTACACGGTAAAGAAGGAAAAGAGGAAATAAAACAATAATATTCAGATCTATTAAAAAAAAGAATACGAAAGGACAAGAAAATTACTCAATGAAAAATAAGAAATAAAGAACAACGGAAAAAAATATTAAAAGAAGAAACAACAATGTTCGGATCTAATTAACAATAGGTATTCAAATCTATGAAGATCTGTTAAGGTCTCTACGGGAAAAATAATTTATTATGAAGAAAAAAAAGAACTAAAAAAATATATCATAATTGGTCAGATCTGTAAGAGATGATCGATGAAGATTTAGGGTGGGTTTGGATGTTGAAAGTGAGTTGAGTTGAGTTGAGTTGAGATAATAAAATATTGTTAGAATATTATTATTTATTATTATTATTATTTTGAGATTTGAAAAAGTTAAATTATTTATTATATTTTATATTGGAATTTGAAAAAGTGATAATGATGAGTTGAGATGATCTCAACTTCCAAACGAAGCCTTATTCTTTACTCTACACGGGAAAAAAGGTAACACTCAGATCTTTAAAAAACTAAACGACCGATAAGAAGAGAGAGGTTAAAAAAATTGCATTGAAATCTACTCAGATCTGTAAGGAATGAACACAATTTCTTCATTCACCTACACGGGAAAAAAAAATATCCACATCTATGGAAAAAAAAATATTGATATGACACACAATGACACACAACTTAACATTAAAATTTCTGTACTTAGAACAGTTTAAAGTAAATAAAATAATAATTTTTTTTTTTTTTTATATAGTTAGTTGTAAACAAATTGCAGTATTTTGTTCTTATATCATTTTCCTTGTGGGTTAGGGTGGCGAGAAACAAACAATTAAAGGGAAAGGAATAGGTAGGGTTTTCTGATTTAATTAAACGGTGTCGTAGGGAGGAATGGGTGGGCTATATTATTGTGCTTTTTTTTTCCTCTATAGACTAATAGATATTTAAAAAAAAGTCTTTAAAAAAATTAAAATCTGAAAATAAAATAATGTTATACAACATTTAATATTTTTTTAAATATATATTGTCGTTTTATTTCACTAATCAATTTCATTTAATGATTTCTTTACATGTATAATTTCGAAAAGTAATTTTTTTTAATTCTGAATAATTTTATTCTTTTAATAGAAAATCTTATATGGATAACAAGTTTCATATTTTGAAATTTTAATTTTATTTCTTGAATATTAAAGTTTATAGTAGTAATAAATCTAATATTTACGACACTATTAATATTGTTATCAATAACACTATTAGTAAGAACTCTGATTTCTTACAGTATTTTATTATGTTTAAATTTAGATTATATAAATATTGAATTTATTTATTATATATGTTATTGTTGTTAATATGTTAATATAGTGTTAATTAACAAATATAACTATATAATTATTTTCTATTTTCGTAATGTGTTCTTTCTAACAAACCTGCTGTCCTTGTCTTTATTCCATTCTTTGACATTCTGCTTTTTTTTATTTCGCCAGTTGCTTTATTTGTCATCTACTTTCTACTTTTTGGTAGGTTGTCTCCTTTGTTCTATAAAAAATGCTTATTCTATTTATTTTATAGCAATGTTATTATACATTATATTTGTCTTTCTTTTACTACTTTGAATAACAAATTAATAAAATGCATATCTATTAAATTTTTGTTACTACATCACCAATGCCTTTGTGATGCAACTAGATCCAAGACATCAAAGAGAAGCATATGAGTATCAATGGATATTAAATTCAAGAACCATCATTTAGGATATCTAAGATGAAGAAACAAGGCTTAAACTTCCTGAATACAATATTATCGCTTTAAATGAACTTGACATGTATAAAGACACAGACGCCAAAATAGGTAACTATTATATAAATATATGTATCTCTTTATATAGTTATCTTTTGTTAGAAACAAAAAACAACTTTGCAAATTAGATATTTTGGGAATTGCAATTCATATGAACCCGCTCAAGGAAGTGAACAGAAGCCAGGGGAAAACATTAGTTCAAGACATACATTATTGATCCAAGGAATGAACATATATCTGCTTCCATTTATCAAGTTTTTAATTTAATCTCTTGTAATACTATTGTGATTATAAATTTATTTCTGTTTATAATTTTGACAGCCTAAAAGTGTTGCGTCTGGCGATGTGGAATCGATTTGCTCATGATGAATGCCAAGAAATTTCTAAACTTATTCTAGCAAAACCAGTAATTATGGGAATGCGAATCAGAATTTCTTCTTATAATGGTAGTTACCGTTAGAATTAACATTCTTATTGATTAGACATTATATATTTGTATATTTATTCGTATATATTTATAATGCAGGCCTATCTCTATCATCAAGACCGACGAGTGTCTTCACCATCGAGCCTCTTCTTCCATTTGTTGTTGCATTGCGTACGTACATGGTAAACAACTTATCCAAAAAAACTGATTTCATTTCTTATTTAAACAGAATATAAATTTCATATTAGTTTCATATAACATATTACCCTATACGTCGAACATATATTATGTCCTGTTTTAATACTTTACTTTGATTGTCAATCCAAACTCTTAGGGCAACACAGAACAATGGATTACTCAAATAAATAATTGGAAACAATTTTAATATGCCAAGTGGATTAGTTTCAACCAGTTCTGTTGACCCAATAGTAAAGATCTCCAAATTGCAAAAGTTGTCAGATCTGCATCACCAATGACGGTAAAATTTTATTCTTTAAAATCATCTCTCTTATTTTTGTCTAAAATCATTTTACAAGGCATCTGTGTGTAGTTATAAATAGGTTTGTAGAAATGTTTGTATTATAGTTACCAATAGTTTGCAGATAATATATGTGATATATGTTGTAAACAGGGAGAAATTTCTTAAAATATAGACAAAATTATGTCTATTTATAGTTAAATATTTAAGATATAACAAAACTCATGAACTGGGCTCACGTGCATCGCATGTGGTGCCTTACTAGTGTTTATAAAAATGTCAAAATTTCAATACGTTTAATGTAAGCTAGCATGGCTGACTTTCACATCAGTACCATGTTTGGTACATTAATAAATTAATAGATTCATTCTAAACAAAAAAAAAAAATAGTCTCATTTTTGTTTTCATGATGTCTAGATCTCACTCTTCGCAGGATTAATAAAGTTTGAAATTATATGAAATTTTAATTGGAAATTGATCACCTTTAAAAACATAATCTAGCTATTTCATATATAAGAGTCCTCTCATTAGTTGTGCCCTCATCCATCCCGAAGTTTTTAAGTTAGTGAGCAAACAATATTTATGCATGCTTAATGTCGAAACACCATGTGATAAGGCTGAGCAAGGATCGGATAAGGATAAAGCCCAACAACAAACAGATAAGTATCAAGCTGATAAGAACAAAGATCAGCAACAACATGATCATAGAATTCAAGCTTCCTAAATCTTAGCTTCCTAAATCTTACGTGATCATATTTGTATAGTTTAATGCTTATCAATACTCTATATTCTACTCTATAAATATAATACAAATACTCTATCTCATTTAAGGAGAGTTTCCAAAACAATATACTATTCTCATACTTTCGTGGTCAGCAACTCATTGGCTACTTGATGGTTCTATATCTACCCCTGCAGTTTTCCTGCCCAATCTTGCCTACCATATTTGGTGTCAACATGACCAACTCATTCTCAGCACTCCTCTCCTCTATCTGAAAATATTCTCTCTCAAGTCCACACTCATTCTACTTCACATGCCCTTTGGACTACTATCGAAAAAATCTTTACGTCACATTCTCGTGCTCATATTGTTCACTCTCATTTGCATCATGCCACAACCAAGAAATGTGGTCTCTCCATGGTTGATTATTTTCACAAAATCAAAGGGTTTGTTGACCTTTTCGCTGCTGCTGGACAACCTCTTCAAGAGCAATAGGTCATCTCATTTCTTCTTGCAGGTTTTGGTCCTAACTAAGATCCTTTTGCCACCTCTGTTACAACCAGAGTTGATCCACTATCCATAGATGAGATTTATGACCAACTCCTTAGTGATGCAGAAGGGTCCGAGTCAGATGATGCTGAGTTTTCAGATTGCACGTTGACCGTGTTGCAATACCTTGAGGTAGCAGATCAGCACCAAAAGTGGTAGGAAATCGTGATATTTCCTTGATTGGGGCAGTTTTGGTATTTTGGCCATAACTTTGGCTACGGGTATCAGAATCGCGCATATAACCCCAATTTTGAAAGCTCTTTTCAGTGCGCACATCGTGGGTACCCAACTATGCTCGGTGTGCATCATTTTCAAGGCCAAATTCTACTATTTATTCCTCTGAATTTCTATTTTTAGTTATTTTTTACCTTTTATGGTAATATTTCATTTATGGTTTAAGAAGTGATTCTGAACTTAATTTGGGCCAGATTTTTGGCAAATTACTTCTTTTATTACGTATTTATTTTTGGTGTGAATATTGGAGTTTTACTATTTTTGGTAAAATTCTGATCTAGTCGATTTTCAGCTATTATATCTATGCTTGTGGGTTGATTTCATCATTCTTGGATATTGATAATTTTGAATTGAACATCAGAATCATTTTCTCTGAGTTTTTGGCCGATTCCCTTGTCTTCCTTCCCTGTGAATTATCTGTTGAAACTAGCCTGCAAAATAATCACTATTATGTTCATGAACTTAGCTATGAACTTCGTCTAGAAAAGCATTCATCTCCTGTGGATCTTTCTCAACCCTCAGCCAATATTGTTGCTCGTTCTAGTATGTCTTCTCGCCAAGGACATTAGTTCTCTTCTCGGTTCAACTCCTCCTCTAGAGGAAGAGGACGTGGGCATGGTCGATCTTCCTAGAATCTTAGTGGGACATCCTCTGGTGGAAAGCCCACATGTCAAGTCTGCCATCGCACCGGCCATATTGAATTCAATGCTATCACAGGTTTGATCTCACTTATCAAGCTGACAATGATGCAAAACCATCTGCTCTTCTGGCAACTCAGCAATCTCAGGCAATTGGTATCTCGACACCGGAGCCACCAACCATATCACCTCAGACCTCAGTAATCTCTCACTTAGTGCTGAATTTTGTTTTGATAATAACGTGTTTTTTGAGTTTCACTCTTCTCATTTTCTTGCCAAGGATCAAGCCGCGGGCAAACCACTCCTTCACGATTCGAGTAGTGGTGGTCTCTACCTCTTTCCTTCCTCTCTTCAAATCTCCAAGAATAAAGCTGGCTTCCTCGATGTCAATACATCTTTACAAAATTTGCATTCAAGGTTCGGGCACCATTCCTTGCATCTAGTTCGTCACATTATCTCCAAGTGCAGTCTACCTCTATCATCTGTCAAAGTTGCTGCTCAGTGTCCAACTTGTTGTGCATCTAAAAGTCATCAACTTTCCTTCTCATCATCAACATCTCATTCGAATAAACCTTTAGATTTAATTTATTATGATGTGTGGGGTCCTTCCCCTATTTGTTCTTTCAGTGTCAATAAATATTACATCTCCTTTGTGGATGATTTTAGTCGATTTATGTTGCTATTTCCTTTAGCTTCTAAATATGATGCTTATGCAACCTTTGTTAAATTTCAGCTTCATGTTGAGCGTCTTCTTAACTCAAAAAGAAAGTCCATACAAATTGATTGGGGCGGCGAGTATCGTCGCCTCCATCAACTTCTTGAATCTCAAGGAATTACACATAGGGTCAGTTGTCCTCCTACTCACCGGCAAAACGGTGTTGTCAAACTCAAGCACCGCCACTTGGTTGAGACTGAACTTGCCCTCTTATCACATGCTAGTGTTCCACATCTCTTTTGGGATGAAGCCTTCACCACCGCTTGTTATCTCATTAAGGACTTCCTATTACAATTTTAAGAAATACACCATCATATCAACGCTTATTTCACCGATCACCAGATTATTCTTTTCTCAAAGTGTTTGGCTGCATTTGTTGGCCTCATCTTTTCCCATTTAACTCCCACAAAATTGAATTTCGGTCTTGCCGCTGCATTTTCCTGGGGTATAGTCTTCATCACCATGGGTGTGTGCTTTGATAAAAAATTTTATGTCTCACGAGATGTTGTCTTCGATGAGTCTTCTTTTCCTTTTCAGTCTGTCTCCTTCGATACTCACTCTGTTTTGCAAGATTCCACACCTGTCTCATTACCTCTGTCGTTGCCTCATCCTGGATCTGGTTCTTCTTCACTTTTGAGAGAACTACTGAGCTGAACTCTCCACCTATTGCACCAAAAACAGTTCACGATGCTCTGTCCCTCCACTCTCTGGAAAACTCACCAGCAGACCATCATCCAATCATCCCAACTCCTCGGGTTCATCCCATGTGAACCTGCTCTCAAAATGACATACACAAGCCCAAACAATTTCATGATGGCTCCATCCGCTATCCCTTACCTCGTCCCCTTCTCACCACCTGCCTACTTGAGCATCAGGAACCCACATCTTTTACCGCTGCATTTAAGTCCAGATTGGCACCAAGCAATGAATGTTGAGTTCGACACTCTTCTTCGGAATGGAACTTGGACATTGGCTCCTCTTTCACCATCCATGAATCTCATCAACTTAAAATGGGTGTTTAAAATCCAACGAAAAGCTTATGGTTCGGTTGAGCGTTATAAGGCTTGCGTTGTTGCCAAGGGCTTCCACCACCAACAGGGTCTTGATTTTGGAGAGACATTCAGCCCTGTCATCAAGCCTACCACAATACGCATAGTTCTTTCCCTTGTTGTCTCTCACAGGTGGCGTATTCAACATATTGATATCTAGAATGATTTTCTACATGGACATATTACTAAGGATGTATATATGGCCCAGCCTCCTGGATTCACTTATTCACAATTTCCAAACCATGTATGCAAACTTCGCAAGGCCTTCTACGGCCTGAAATAGGCACATCGTGCATGGTTCTCACGCCTCAGTCAGTGTCTCCTTGATCTCAGCTTTCATGGTTCTCATTCAGATTCCTCTCTCTTTATCTATCGAGATGGACCACAGATACTACTTATACTTATCTATGTCAACAACATCATTATCACATATTCTAATTCTGATGTTATCTCCACTTTACTTCACAATTTGAGCTTTGAATTTGCAGTTAAGGACTTGGATGAGTTACATTTTTTCCAGGGCATTGAAGCTCTACCTTTCCAAGATGGTTTACTTCTTACTCAGCAACGCTACATTATTGATCTTTTACAGCGTGCAAGTATGTTAACTGCCAAGCCTATTTCCTAGCCCATGTCATCTGCTACCCCCACTCTCATTATTTACTAGAGATCCTTTTCACGACCCAACACTATATAGGAGCATTGTGGGGGGAATCCAATACCTTTCCATCACTCGTCTGGATCTAGCGTTTGCTGTTAATAAGGTCTGTCAACTCCTTCACAGACTAACCAATGTTCACTTGCAGGCTGTCAAACGCATATTGTGTTACCTCATACACACCATTCATCATAGTCTCATTCTCAGATGCTCACAGTCAACACAAATGATGGGATTCTCGAATGCGGATTGGGCTGGCTACCTTAATGAAAGACGATCTACCAAAGGCTTTTGTGTATTCTTGCGTCTTAATCTTCTCTCTTGGAATGTTAAGAAACAACACACGGTGGCTCGCTCAAGTACTAAAGCTGAGTATCGCGAGCTTACTAATTGCACTGCGCGCTGAATTGGTTTGATTTCAGTCCCTACTTTGTGAGCTTGGTGTTCCTACTGACAAGCCACCGATCTTGTGGTGTGATAACATTAGTGCCAACGCACGTACTAAGCATATAGAACTTGACTTCTATTTTGTTAGAGATAAAGTCACCTTTGGCAATCTTGATGTTCAGTTCTTATAAAGTAAGGATCAGATTGCTGACATCTTCATCAAACCAATTGTTTCTATACTCGGTTTCATTTTCTGAGTTCCAAGCTCAACCTACATGTTGTACCATTGAACTTGAGGGGAGCTGTTGAAACACTATGGGATAAGGTAGAGCAAGGATCGGATAAGGATAAAGCCCAACAAGAAACAGATAAAAATCAAGCTGATAAGAACAAAGATCAGCAACAACCTGATAGAATTCAAGCTTCCTAAATCTTAGCTTGCTAAATCTTACGTGATTGTACGTATTTGTATAGTTTAATGCTTATCAATACTCTTTATTCAACTCTATAAATATAATACAAATACTCTCTCATTTAATGAGAGTTTCCAAAATAATATACTTTAGTTGTGTGTTCTGTTACTCAAAACCAATAAAATCCTTGACGACCATGGTATACATATGCATGATACATGTTTACATAATTAAATAAACATATATCTTATGTCGTTGATCATTATGCGTTATAAATCTGGGGAATAAAAATAATGCCACAAAAACGGAAAATAAATTCTATACATGCATCGTAATACATATCAATTTTCATTCAGGAAAAAACTCCTTGCAAGGTAATCAGTACAAATAATATAAATGGAAAAATTAAGTTGTCCCATTCCTTGACCGGAAATACATGTAGCCATGAAAAAACTCCTTGCAACTTAATTCGATGCATGCATGCATTAATATTCCTTCCTAGCTAGAACTTCAAATGTATCAATTGCCAGATTCCGATACACAGATCGATCGAAGTGATAGTACTACGTACAATATATATAAGCAGAAACTCGAAAGGACCTAATTATAAGCTAAGCATTAAGAAATTAAGGGCTCGTTTGTTTTCGGAGATGAGATGAGATTAAAGTTAAAAAGTTAAATATAATATTGTTAGAATATATTTTTTAATATTATTTTTGTTTTAGAATTTAAAAAAATTGAATTGTTTATTTTATTTTGTATTGGAAGTTGAGAAAGTTGTAATGATTAGGAAAATTACCACAGAAATTGCATATGATTCATGCTAAATTAGGAGAAGCGAATGAACTGAGCAATACCTAATTCATGTCTTAATTATATAAAACTCATCCAAATTAAACGAACTTCAAATTTACAAAACTCTTTAAGGGCTGGGGATCAGTAAACACACGGAAACAAAAGACCAACTATATATGAACTCTCTCTCTCTCTCTCTCTCTCTCTCTGATCTCTTCGATCCTTTGGTAACTTAATTAACTGTGAACCTTATGAGCGCTAATCCTAATTTAAGAGCATGACTGATAGTAAGCCCTCAAGGTCACCTTCATCATGACTGCGTGCTTCCACCACACAAGTACCAGTGAGTTTTTTGGCTCTGTCTACTTGTAGTGGCCAATTTGTTCTCATCAACACAACCACCATTACAGCAGCACACACAGCCTGGGCAGCTAGCAAGCCGAACCAAAGGCCTAACAATCCCATGTCCATCACGAAGCCCATGAGAACTGCCACCGGCAATCCGAAGCCGTAGAAAGACACCAGGTTGATGTTTGCTCCCAAACTTGGCCTTGCACTGCCCCTCAGCACCCCACAAACTGTGGTCTGCGGGCAGTTCCCGAGTTCACAGAGTCCCACCACCTGCATTGCCGCCGCCGTCAATGATAGTATCTCTTCATCGGTGGTGAAAATCCAACCCCAAGCGTTTCTCATGGTCATCATGAACAGCATGGCCGTGAGGCCGGTGAGAATGGCACATGAGAGTGCAACAATGGAGGATTTCTTCGCTTTGTTAGGCCGGTTTGCGCCTAGCTCATTGCCAACCCGCGTTGACACGGCTTGGTTCAATGCAATTGGGAAGTTGTAAACTAATGCAGTTGCCTGTATAAGAATTCCCATGGTGGCCACAGCCTCGGCCGCGTTTGCGAGGAGCCCTGAAAGCAGTATAATTATCTCGTACCACCACCACTCTAAGCACACGGAGATACAACTAGGGATGGCTTCGCCGAGAATTGGTTTCCAGTCCTTGAAGCATTGGCGTGACCAGCCTTGCCATGATTGCTTACAAGTGCCAGAAAAGTGTATGTAAAGCAAAAGCATGACAAGGAGATTTAGGTCTGTTAAGGCGCCGGCCAAGGCAATACTCCGAATGCCGAGATTGAGATGATGAACGATGAAAAGGTTGATGGGTGCATGAAGAGTGAGAGAGAAAGCGGCGCTGAGCATGAGAGGGAGTGTTATATTTTGGGTTCTGAGGTAGATTTTGAGAGGGTTGATGAAGGACTGGAAGAGGAGGTCTGGGAGAGAAAATGCGAGATAGGTACTGGCAATGGATGAAATGGTCGGGTTTTGGCCCCAGAAGACAAGGATGGGTTCAAAATTCAGCCACAATAATGAAATGGGTATGCAGACTAAACTGAGCATAATGATTGTGCGCTGGAGGGTTTGAGCCATGAGAGGCCATTGCTTGGCCCCGCAGGCTTGGGAAGATATCCCTTCCATGCCCAGCGCAAGGCCGGAAATGACAGAGTAACCGGAGATGTTAGCTACGCTGATTGCGAGAGAACCACCAGCTAATGTCTCCTTCCCTAATTTCCCCATGAAGAACATTGATATAATAGATTTACCGTAGATGAAGAGGCCTGCGATTATCATTGGAATGGCTATGATGTATAGCTGTTTGATCTCTTCAGCCACCTGAGCGAGACAGATTCAAGATTAAAACAACATGAATGCTAGGGTATAGAGAACATGCAGAGAAAACTACAAGACGGCTGGCGTTACAAAACTAACCTCTGAAAGACTGAGTCGGAAGTGTTGAGAATTTTGTTCATCGACACCTAATGATGCATCATTCTCTGCACATCCTTCCAACTTCGACGAATTGTAGTAAGATAATAATGGGGCTAAAGGCGCATCCTCGTACATCTTCGAAACGCAACAATTTCCACTCCAATTGTTGTTGATAAAACTGTGTTTGAGAATATGTTTGCTTACAGGACAGCAAAAGAACGTGAAAAAAAAAAAATTTGGGAAGATGACAAGCAAACTCGAAGAAAAGCAGATTTTTTCAGGAAATAAAGTTGGGACTTCCCTCCCTTTCACAATCTACCTGCTACTCTTATCTCAGACGTTTAGATAGTTTCAGAGTTTCAAGTCCCTTCTCTCTCTTTCTCTCTCTCTCCGTGGGTTGGTTAAGTTTATACTGGTGAAGAGATCGAAGACGATGTGGGCAAGATAAAGAGGTGGCCATGCGGGTTCTTCGTCATTTTCGGGGAGGGACTTCAAACAGTTGGTGGCAGTCTCTGCAAATGCCAAAGCATGTAAAGCTGTCAACAAATCACAAAATCAGTACCAATACCCAAAACAGTGTGTTTGATGTCGGGTCGGGTCTTGATTCTGTATCAATGTTCTGCACGTGTGCTAGTGGACACTGCAACTCACCCACGTGCCTTCAAGGAAGAAATGCAGGGTTACATACCATATACAGTGTGCTGTATTAGGAACAGAGTTCTGCAGAATGTATCAGACATTGAACTTTTCAGGGGTTGCGTGATTCGTGCTATTTATGAAGTGCAGAAGAACTTTATGCACAAAATAGTAACGAAACCTGGCATTTTGGCATATTAGTTTTGGATAGTGAGAATACATTAAATGATATTAGATAATTTTAAATTAATTGAGTAAAATATTATTAAAATATTATTTTTTAATATTATTATTGTTTTAAACTTTGAAAAATTTGAATTGTTTATTATATTTTATATAGTAATTTAAAAAAATTATAATAATAAGATGAAATAAAATAAGTTGAAAGTATTTCTATATCTAAACGGGTTGTAGATAAACCTATCGCTTCATTTCTATTACAATCTAGTCTTGCTAGGAAATAGAATCATAGAACTGTTCTGACGTGGCTGGGGATTTTTCTTCACAAATGGCAGAAGCGAAGCACTGACATGTAAAAAATGAGGTTAATTATATTTTGTTCCCTCAAATTTTAACTCAATTCATAATGTACCTTCTAAACTAATAATTGGATCAAAGTAAATTCTCGAACTTTCAAAATTTATCAATCTCCCATTCCATCTACCAACAGTGTTAAATTTAATGGAAATTCATTATAAAAATATAATTTTCATCTAATATATTATTATTATCTATATAAAATATAAAATAATATATGCTATCAATTAATAATAAATCATCGATCATTAAATAATTTTTTTATTAATTTATATATGGTTAATGAATATCAAATAATTTCATTGTGTACATAGATTATTCATACTTGCTTACAACTTAGGTATTAAATAATTTTATATATGGTTAATGATTTATTATTAATTGATAGCATATATTATTTTATATTTTATATGGTCAATGATAATAAGTTAGATGAAAATTATATCTTTACAGTGAATTTCCTTTAGATTTAACGCTACTGATAAACGGAAGGGAGGATTGGTAAGTTTTGAAAGTTCGAGAGTCCACTTTGATGCAATTATTAGTTTCGCAAACACATTGTGAATTGAATGAAAGTTCGAGAGAGCAAAATGTAATTAATCTAAAATATGAATAGCAAGATTAGATTATAAATTTTTTAAATATTTATATGTTAATTATTTTTAATATATAATGACTAGCTTCTACTGCAAATAATATGTTGACTTACCATCTTATAAATAACATAACCCAGCTATAAGTTAACTAAGGGTGCTTGGCGGGCCTCCTTCGACACATCTCCTTCTTTCTCTCATTTCCAATGATCTATATATCTGTGCTAATATTTACGGATCTGTACGTGATTAATTAATTTTTTGAATTGTAGAATGATAAAAAACTATATATATATATATATATATATATATATATGTATATATAGTGATCAGTTCAAACAATACTTTTGACCGGAAAGGGCAATTCAAAACTAACTTCTTCTCTGCAAGATGGCTTCCTGTACAGAGCAATGAGCATTCATACTCCAAGCGCCTACGGTTTTGCTTTAGTGATTAATAATATTAGTGCACGAGGAAAAGGAAGAGCCTAAGAACCTTTTTCTCTATACACATGGCTGCAAGTTGCAACAAATGGCACCACAGCCAAGCCACTCTTTCCATTTGTCTCTCTTTGGTTAATTTGTGGGGATACGAGTTAGGGCAAATGGCAATACCGCCAAGCCACCAAAGCCATACCTCGTTCACTTTCACAAAATTTTTTATCTCATTTCATATCATCTAATCATTACAACTTTCTCAAATTTTATACAATATAATAAAATAATTTAACTTTTTCAAATCTCAAAATAAAAATAATATTAAAAAAATATATTATAATAATATTTTATTCAACTTTTAATTTTTATATCAATTCATCTCATCTCATCGTGAAAACAAACGAGATCTTGAAAAGTATATATATATATATATATATATATATATATATGGCATGGGACACGACTTCTGAGACTTATATAATTGAAAACGAAAAATTTTATTTTTTTACTAGTGTGTAGCATACCTATTAAAATATTTAAATAACATAATTTGATTTAAAAGATAAATTTTAAAATTTAAATTATACAAATCAAATCTTATCATTTATGAGACGTAGATAATGTGCTCTACACACCGACTTGAAAATAGAATAACTCGTTAAAAATTAAAGAAAATATGCAACACCAAGAGTCTTTTGTCGGATTGATTTTTTTCCTACCCTTATTATCACAGACTATGAACATTCAAAATCATTAATAACCTTCTCCAAATGATAGGGATATCATCTTTGAGATTTGAACTTGGTAGGAGCTCTGCAAAGTGCCAAAATTTTTACTGTAGTTTTCTAGTAGGTAATCTTTGAGAAAATTAAAAGAAATGCAATAAACATTTAAAACAATGTATCCTATTTTGAATAAACCTCGCTAATGACGAAAGAATACTATTCTATATGAAAAAGTTTGAATTTCAGAGAAGAAATGCAAAAAGCTTAATGTTGAATTCATTTCCATTATTGTGGACCAGCCGAATCACTATATCTATTTTGGGTCCATCATGGAATAGGCCTAACTTTAACACAGGTGTCCCTTACCATATAGAATCAGCCCATTGAATTTTATCGGCAATCTGTAAGCTGTTTCGTGGTATATTTCATCTATATCGATCACATTCTGCCAGAAGGAATGGGAAACAGTTGGGTTTTCCCTCAATGTTACCAATCCCCTCCCTGGGACATAACTTTTCTTTCATGAGATACTACACGAACTAGAGCATTTTGTTTTCTACCTCAAGTTTTCCCTTGCTTCTGCTTCAAAGTTTTGTGATTGAAATCAACCTATGCAACCAAGCCAAGGCAGTGCTTAAAATAACACATAAATTAGGATGAGCCATTCCCTTGATCAAATTATTGCTATTTCTCTTGCTTCCATGTTTCTGGCTAACCAAACAGATCATTTACTTAAAGGTACAAGAACTTTGTCTATTTTTTAATAAGCTGAGCAATTCAGGGCAAAAAATCTATATTGTTGCAACCACTCACTGAAAATATGATTTACACGTGCCTCAGCCATTAGAAAGAGTACATGGAATAAAGTCCCCTGACATGTTTCTGGCATTGCAAAAGACCAAACATCTTCACAAAATCTCAGAGATCTGCAGCAGACCACATTTCAAAACCATCTCAGACACAAAAACAAAAGGCAATGTGAAAAAAAAGGATCCATAGGATGAGCCATTAATAATTATTAATCGGAAAAAAATTAATGGCGAGCCCTCACTGTAAGATGCAGTTGATTGGGATTTAGATTCATAGTTGTCAAAATTCATGTTGAAACATATAAGTACGGGAACAAAAAGAAAGGAAAGAACTTACACTTATTGGCATTTCAGCTATGACAAGATTGCTGCTTTCTTCTATGCTTTTGAGAGTCACCACTTCACCCCCAACCACCATATTGATTACAATCCCATCTGCAGATATTTATACGATGTTACTGTGAGTGCATAAGTCCATGCCATCTGACTAGTAAAATGTTTATGGCATAGGGGAAAGAACCTGCTGCCAAGCAAGTTGTCGTGCGCCTCATGTATATTTCCTGAAAGTCAGCCCAAACATGGGAAACAAGGCTAGAATCTGTTAGAGAGGGTATCCCTTTATTACTCTTTTTTTTTTTTTTTTATAGGAAAGTATCCCTTTATTACTCTTGCATAACACACTCAACACAATTTATGCATATAACACAAAATTCAAACAAACAAAACAAATGGACATGCATCAAAGATATTTCAGAACATAGAGTCCTGCAGTCTTTAATGATCCTTTGAGTGATTGCTCTGAAATGACCACGTTCGGCGAAAGGAAATGATTAGGTAAAGTTCTTTTGTATCAAAAATCAAATATCACAAAGCTATGTTTCTTCCTCCTGCACCCACTGCAGCCTGGCCTGTGTTAGAGCGGAAGATTAGCCCGGCCTGTGTTAGAGCGGAAGATTAGCAAAGTGAGGTTTTTCTTTCTATGTTTGACTCTGTGAATTAGACACACGGATAGCAGAACATTAGGTAGGTTCTTGTCAGCTAGTCCTTGCATGCCCTTGAAAGACCTCTCTAGGCACCAGGTAGAAGAACACATTGGAATGCTGTATTGGCAGCTGGGAAATTATACCTGATCTGAGATAATAAGTCAATTTTCATGATGCAACTATCCTTTAAAGATAGGGTCCATCTGTGCCCACAGGACGATCGAGAGAAAAACTCCACACAAAAGTTTCAATCATTTAGAGATGTGGTTGTATGGGGTGCTCAACATGCAACAACATAAACAATGTGTACAAACAACAAAACGTTGATCTCACAGTTTGGCTAGTCTCCTGGATTGTAAAGTATCCTTGTTGCCTATGAAATATTTGGGCCTCCCGTTGGGGATGACTTTTAAGGCTAGAGCCATTTGGGATGGGATCGTGGAGAATATAGAGAAAAGGCTGGCTGGTTGGAAACGGATGTATTTATCGAAAGGGGGTCGGCTCACACTTCTAAGAGTACTCTAGCGAACCTTCCCACCTATTTTTTATCTTTGTTCCCTTTGCCTGCAGGAGTGGCGAACAAGATTGAAAAACTATTTCGGGCCTTCTTATGGGGGGGAGTGGGAGAGGAAAAGAAAATCCATCTCGTTAATTGGTCTAAAGTTTGCTCCCCAATTTCGAATGGGGGATTGGGAGTGTGCAACCTGAGGACCTTTAATAAAGCCTTACTAGGGAAATGGTTGTGGAGGAATCACTCGGGGGGGGGGGGGGGGGGTGGAGGGAAATTATTGTTTGTAGACACGGAAGTGAGTGGGGGGGTTGGTGCTCCAAGGAAGTGCAGGGAGGGTATGGTGTGGGCTTAAAGAAATTCCTTAGGAAAGGGTGGTCAAGTTTTGTAAGCCATACCAGGTTTGTGGCTGGAGAGGGTACAAGAATTAGGTTCTGGCAAGAAGTTTGGTATGGTGATCAGGCTTTTAACACGGTGTTTCCAGCCCTCTCTAGTATTGCAGTGAACAGGGAAGCTTCTGTGGTAGATGTGTGGGGATTCCCTCACGGCCCTCAATGGTATGTCGTCTTCAACCAGGATTTTCATGATTGGGAATTGCCCACTGTTTCGGATTTCTTAAGTTTGATATATGCCATGGGAAACACTACGGCACAGGGGGATAAGCTGCAGTGGAGGATTAATGGCGGTAAGAAATGTACAGTCAGGGCGTATTACAAAATATTGATATCACAAGCTGATGCACATTTCCCTTGGAAGTCTATCTGGAGGTCTCGTGTTCCTTCTAAAGTGGCATTCTTTGTATGGACAACTGCTCTTCGGAAGATATTGACCAGGGACAATTTGAGAAAGATGGGCTACGTTGTGATGAATTGGTGTTATTTATGCAAAAAAGGATGGAGAATCAGTGGACAACTTACTTTTACATTGTGAGGTGACAAAGGTGGTGTGGGATGAGATCTTTAGAAGAGTCGACGTTGCATGGGTGATGCCTTTGAGGGTGGTGGATTTATTGGCTTGTTGGAGGAAGATTCAGGCTTCGTTTGGAACCTCAACTCTTCTCAACTCATCTCAACTCATCATTACAACTTTTTCAAATCCCAAAATAATAATAATAATAAACAATAATATTCTAACAATATTTTATCATCTCAACTCAACTCAGTTCAACATCCAAACGCACCCTTAGGGCTATCCTCAAGTGGCAGCAGTGTGGAAAATGATTCCGTTGTGCATCATGTAATGTATTTGTTCAGAAAGAAACGAGCAATGTTTTGAAGATAGGGAGCGCACAATGGCGGAACTACAAAAATTTTTCTTACACACTTTAATGCTTTGGTTTTCAGCCATTGTGCTAAATGGAAACAATGTGCATGACTTCTTCTCTTTATTCTCTTGATCTTAGAATGTATTTAGGTATTCTTTTGTATACTTCATGTGTACACAGGTTATGCCTATTTCATTCGTATTAATATAATCACTCTTACTTATCAAAAAAACTCTACTGAAACAGACCTCAGATCTGTAGGATCATTGCAAGGCCAAACAAGCTGAAAATGTAATTGCAAAAGGATATAATGTGACTTATCACATGACAAGAGATAAAGAGTTACAAAAACAGAAAAAGTAAAACGCACAATTGAACAAAAAAAAGGCATGGAATTTTCCCACATTTAAAGTCATAAATGAAGGAAGGACTGACCTTCTTCGTAGGTAATTCATAATTTATCAAAACATGAGCAGAAATGGGCAATTCCCCAGAAGCAAGAAGTGGGAGGCAAACGTCAGTCACAACAATCATATGAGACTTTTGTTCTTCTTTTCCAATTTCACTGTCATCTCCTGGTTGAACACTGATGTTCTTGATCCAGTTCATTGTGGCTTTCCGAAATTTTTCCAGAACTAGAGCACGTTCTGCTTCAGCAAGGTCACTGTACTGGAATTTTGGAAAACAATATGCATGCAATATTAACAAACATTCAAAGTTCAGGGAGGCAAAAGTTCCCTAGTTTTAATCTTGGTAAATATGGGTGCTGATGGTCACAAGTACATTTCTGAAACGAATACCACAAAACAGAGTTTAACAGCTGTCAAACCCTGCCTCCCCCCCCCCCCCCCCCCCCCAAAAAAAAAAAAGAGAGAGAGAGAGAGAGAGAAGATAGAGAGAGCTATGTATGTGTTGCAAAACATTTATGTAGAATGAGTAAATCTAATATTCATAATGGGAGAGGCCTATGATATATACTTCAATTTCATGGGAAAAAAAAACCTGTCCTACTAAAATGCAAATCCATAAATGGGAACAACCATGGCCAGTTTTACACGAAATACCATTAAAATTAAGCATTAGATAAAAGTAGCGCTATAAGAGAGCATGCTGGATTTATAAAATGACTTGATAACATCTGTAAGGCAAGTAGAGCACACTTTTGATCCAAAGAATGTGGATTGGCCCTCATGGAGAGGACAACAAGGAAGCCAATCTATCTTATATTATTGAACAACACCTATCTTATACCACATCTCAGGTTAAGGAAGCCAATCTTTGGATCAAAAGTGTGCTCTACTTGCCTTACTGATGTTATCAAGCCATTTTATAAATTCAGCATGCTCTATTATATCGCTACTTTTATAGATGAACGTCAACAAAACACAATTTGCTAGACAGTAAATTGAGAGGAATATATGCAACTAATTACAATACAAAATTGCCCAAATTATGAAAGAAAAATGAGAGAAAGAAGAGTTACCAGAGGGGCAAAAGACATATAGGGGAGGTTGGATACGGCGGAGCAGACTGCGTCAAGCTCGTCGCGGGAACTACAGCACACGGCCATCGGTAGGCATGGACGCCGTCCCGCCACGCCTAACAAATCCACCAACGTCTCCTGCGCCCCGATTCATACAACAAAATCAAATAAATTGGTTTTCGGACCATAATTTGAAATGGGTTATTGTTATATTCAATTATAAAAGAAGAGTAAAAATAGAAAGAAACCATTTTGAACTGAAGCCTGTCCACAGCAACATAGAAATGGCGTTGTTGACTGCAATAGACGAGTTTTAAAATTAGTGGAAAGTTTTAAAAGTTATATAAAAATGGAAATAGGGAAAGAAAAATAAAAGAAAGAAACAAGAGCAAGAAAAAACGGTGCCTGAAATGGGAAGGGGGCTGAGAAGGAGGAGAGGGAGCTTCGACGGCGTCCATCGACACCCCTTCCACAAACACCCCCTTTGTGCAACTCTACACACGTCGTCGTTTCAAAGCACCCTTTTATTTCCTTTCCACGCTCTAACGAAAGACACAAGCCAAGTCAGACCCTTTGATCAATTCATAACATGTTGATTTTTTATCGACAAAATATTTGGGTAAGTGGAAAAGTGTCATGTAGTTATTTTAAAAAAAGTGAATAAATATCAGATTCATATAAAAAAATTAAGTTTTTAATAATAGATCTCACTCTTTTTCAAAACGCGACGTTTGTGTATTCTATAATTATATGTAGCATTATTTTTTTT